>NW_004624734.1:12544823-12564452 GCF_000247695.1 Heterocephalus glaber
AGATGCCAAGAACTAGGCATCACAATGAAAGGGCTTGTGTACTCTAAGAAATTTGGTTGTTTTCCTAACCCAGAACAATGGGAATGGAAAAGAGAAAATTAGAGATTCATAAGAGATCTCAAGGAGGTAGAGTTAACAATAACATAGAATTTGGCCAAAAATAAATTAGTCAAATCAAGAATCTTGCTGTAACAACACTTTAGTTGGAAGTTCATCTCTTGGTTGTCCGATTTCTTCAGTTTGGGTTATTTTTGTACACCATATGATGCCTTACATATTTTTGTGGTTTAGATCTAGAAGGCCCTCCAAAAGTCTCACGTGTTCAGAGGTGGGACTTTTGGAAGGTTGTTGGATCATAGGGGTGCTATACTCAACAAACAGTGGGTTGATCCATTGACGAGTTCATAGGTAAATGTCCTGTCAGGAGGTGGAAAATAGTTACAGGTGGGTCACTGGAAGCATGACTTGGAAGGCTATATACTTGTCCCCAGCTCCTCTCTGTCTGCTTCCTGGCTGCCAGGTTGTAAGCAGCTTTCCTCTGCCAGTTCCTTCCAACATACAGTTTCTCCCTTGGAGCCAGTAAGCCACAGACTGAACCTACTGAAACTGTGAGCCAAAATAAACCTCTGTTCCTTTAAATTGTGGGTGTTAGGTATTTTGTCCCTACAACAGGAAAGGTACTATACATGTTCTTAGAGATCACCTGGCTTTTTTTTATTTTCTAGGCTCTATTTCTATCTAATGAATAGTCAGCCAGTCATCCTTGTCCAAAACTGATTTTAATGATGGACTATTGGAATATCAAACTACTAAGAATAGAAGTATCTTACCAAAATATGTTTTCTCATTACAGAAGGAATACTTGGTTATTACAGAAGCTGTATAAAGTAAAATACCTCACATGATCCCACCTGCATTTAGAAAATTCCTTCTGAAACCTCTAGAAACAAACTTGTAAGATCGTTTTCTACGTACATGTGTGTTCTTTCTTACCAAAATAGGATCACACCATATATGTTTTGAAAACTAGCATCACTAGTTTAAGCACTATGCCAACTGTTGAACATTAGCAGCATCCTAACTTAATTCTTTTTTTTTTTTTTTTTTTTGAGCCAGGGTCTCACTATGCAGTTCAGGCTGAACTTGAACTCACTATGTAGCCGAGACAGGCCTCAAACTCGTGGCTCTCCTCCTGCCTCAGCCTCCCGAGTGACATATGATAATTATCTTGGGACCGTAATTGGCCAAAATTAAGTTAGGAAAAAGAGAAAAATTCTGAAGCCTGTCACTGAACAGTATTCCTTTTTGACCAAATTATTTTAACAGTGTTGTCTTCACCAGCTTGATTTGGACTAATTTGTTTTGGCAAATTGCTTTCAGTCGAATGATCAAGATCCAAATTAATAGGATTTGCACACTTACCGGGTAAAGAGATGTGCTGACCCAGGACCATTCAGGCTCTCAAGCCAGTTTTGCTCATATTTCCAGTGATCTCACTTTGGCTTGAGATCAGCAAATGCTACCAATCGGGTTTTTGTTGTTCTTGTTTTTCATGAGAGCTGGCTTTCCAGCACATTAATAGATGTAGCTGAATGAGAGAATGAAAATAAAAGTGCCAGATTTTGGGTTGAAATTGAACAGTGAAATCATGTCAGTGCTAGGCAGCATGAACTTTGGAGTCAGAAGAACCAGGGCTTAGATCCTAAGTGCCATTTTTGCAGTTATTAACTTTCCTGAGCCCCAGGGTCCTCATATATGAGATGGGGGTTGCTAATATTTCACTTAAAGGAGTTGCAGATACTAATCTTCAAGGGATGAAAACTATGATGGCTTTTATAGCAGTGAAAGAGGAACATAAGGGGTTAGGTTGCTCTTTTTTTACTATATGAATTTTGAGTTGTCATGGGTAGCTTTGGGTAAAGAATCCTTGAATAACATCAACAGTAGCTAACATTATTGTGCTTCCACAGGCATTATTTCATTCATTCCTCAGAAGAACTGCATAGGTAGACACCAGTAATACGGTTGCCCCTCTTTTATAAGTAAAGACTGAGGTTTAAATCAAGTAACTTTCTCATCGCCAGACAGCTGCTAAGTACAGTAACAGGATCTGGGATAAAAGTATTTTTTAAATCAGATACTGCTTTCTTAAGCAGTGTGCATACAGGGTCTCCACATAGCAGAGATGTCTGAGCAGGGTGGAATCAGTGTGTGAATTCCGAGTGTTAGAAAACTTAGTTAGGTGTGTTGAGGTCACCTTGGAGGGGTTCATAGAGTGAGAAGAGTAGAGGGCAAGGGTGGAACCCTGAGCACCACTGGTGTGTAAAAGGTCAAATAAAAGTTTAGAATAAGAAGGAATGATCGACAGCTTCAGATGACGCTGGCAGATCACAAAAGGTAAGAATTTAAAAATATTCCTTGGGTTTGGCAGTATGAAAAACATTGATAGTCTTAACAAAAGCAGTTTGGATAAAATAATGAAGGCAGAGGCCAGATTTCTTTGAGTTGAAGAGTGAATTGATGATGAGAAAGTAGAGAGAACTAGATGTAAAATACTATGTTGAAGATAAAAAGTAACTTGGAATCTGGGGATATATTTAAGAATATATATGTATATATATGTATGTTGGGAAGAGATAGCACAAGTGAAGATACAGGAATGTGAAAGAACCAGGTCCCTAAGAGAGGAGAATGGAATCCAAAGCCTGGATTGACCTTGGTTTGGGTCGTGTTGATTGGTTATGATTGAAGTCAAGGAGGAGAACTGAGAATCATGGTCAGCATGAATACAAGCATTACACCATGGGCTCTGGACTAGGCAGAGAGCAAGAAAGACCAGGAAGATATTTATATACTGAGAGGATACGGAGTGGCTAAAATCCCAAGAGTCTCAGAGATGTGAAGAATGTTAGGATTAAGTGGACAATAGCATTGTAAGAGTAGGGAGTTATGTATAGTTATCCAACATTGGGATCTTCACATTAGACAATTCCTATGCAGTGAATTTCTGGATTTCGTGGTCTAGGCATTGAAGGTCAGTTTTCTAAGCAGAGTGAAGGTGAGAATAATCAGAATTGAGGTGATCAAGGGACTCCAACCATAGAATTGTTCAGATCTCTCACTGTCATCCTTTTGAGTTTGCATTTAATAAGACTATATTTTTTTAATAATAGGTGGTTAATAACCAGAATCTTTATGTCTAACAAGTTTTCTCCCAATTATGGTGGAAACATTCCTAATGCTTAGTGACATTCTTCAATTTGTGTCCCAGAAAACTGATAGAATCTTCAACTTTTTCTCAGAATCCTCTCCTGGGATTGGTAGGGAAGGATATTCATGTCTTCTCTTTCCAGGAGATGTACAGCTTACGCTTTCAAAAGTATAGTGCTAATAATAATAGTAGCTGTCATTTGCTAAGACTTACTACATGCCAGCCACTGTGCTAATCACATTATATAGATTATCTCTTGCACAGCCTCATCATAACTTCACAAGATGGGTCCACTTTCTGGCTCCATTTTATAGATGAGGACTCTGAAAATTAGAAAAGTTAAATCTCTTGCCAAGGTCACTCAGCTTGTAAGTGATGGAGCCAATATTTAAATCCAGGCAGTTTGTCTCCAAATCTCATGATCCTGACCATGAAAAACTGCCTCTCAGTGGCTAAAGAAGGCTCATATCAGAGGCCAGCACATTTCTGATTGTGAGGGAGAAGTAGCTTCTCTTGGTTTCCCTTGTCCAGAGGTGCGCTGCTGGAACTGAGCATCCTTTTGCCCATTTCTCCATCCTGCTCCTCCAGAGCATAGATTTGTAGTGGCCCCTGAGCTTTCCATCATGCCGTTCAGTGCTGCTTTCCCAGGACAGTGCCCCTCACTCCCAGTGCCCACCAGAAGTTAAACTCCTGGGCTGTCCTAGTGGGAAGGTTGAGGAAAGATATGCAGGGCATTTCATTCTGTAATTGGCTCTTGGCCACATTGAAGGCTGTTGCACAAAGATGTGTTCCTATGATGTAGCTTGACTGGTCAGAGTACACCGAAGCTGTTGTTATGATGTGGAAACTTTAGTTCTAGTTGCTCGGAAGAGTAATATATGAGATGTTCGGGGAGAGGAAAGCGTTTCTTTTGCAGTGATAAAAATGAATTACTCAATAGGTAACTTGATAATCTTATTAATTTGGTTCTAAATTATTTTGTTACTTCCTGAAAGCTGTTTTCAGAAAATTATACTTTATCTTGTCCTGTGCATGCCTAAGTCCAGCTTTCATCATTAAACATGCATTTACCAAGGTCTCATACTTGACAAGCTCCTGATGCATATTCACAAAGTACTGATGGAAGTGAAATAGATGAGCACACATTTTAAAACTGCAGTATGTTGGATATTTCTCTCAGCAAATGCTCACTGACTAGATGGAAACTCATTTTTATCCTCCTCTGCAAGAGTAAAAGACTGTTTTTTAAATCTTGCAAGATTTAAAACAACAGAACAGTTTTGTTTTACTTTCAAAGTTAGATATATTTATGCCAAATCCCTAATCCTTATAAGCTCCCTTCCCAAGTTCCCCCTTCAACCCCCACACAATGCAAGACATACAACTAGTGGGAGGTTCACCTGGGCGGTCATCTCATAGTGGTCTGGAAAAAATGCCAAGGAGGGTTTACCTTACCCTGACTGTGGGTCCTGAGGCCAGAGGACTGGTACCCAAGGCCAGGCCCAGAAGTAAAAACAGAAATGAAGCCAAGAAAGAGTTCTACCTAGATTGTTGTTTAAGGCCCAGATATTAACATCTAGAGGTTGGAGCAAAGCCAGCGTTAGATGTGGGGTGTGGTGGGAGGAAGCGACTGGGAAGCCTGAATGTGGAGGACAGGGAGTGGGGCTTGCTGTGCAGAAGATGTTCAGGATGGATTTCAGATCGCAAGGGTCGGTGTGCTAGGCAGTGTTGTCACAGGCATCCACACTGGGTTGTGAGGGCCTTCCTTGTGTTCATTTATCTCCCCAGAAGTTCTCTATGTGTGATCTACAGCCCCAGGTGTATCTGTGAAGATTGAAACTGTCTCTGCAATCCCAAAGCCCTGTTTCCCTTGTTTTCCTCTATTGACATTTGTATTGATGGTGCAAAAGTAGTGGTAGTTACAGTGGCATGAATTATGTTACCCAAGTTTAGCCAAACTGAGACAGTAGTAGTAATCATTTTATTTACTACTTTGCCTGCACAACTAAAAACAATTGTTTCACGTATGAAACTGCTCTGTCAAAGAGCAACAGAAATTATTAATTTTATTACATCTCAATCCTCAAATGCACATCTTTTTAATATTCTGGGAGGTATCCATATACTCTTTCCTTTATGTGCCAAAGCCTAAGGTTGTCTGTAGGAAAAACATTTACACAATCATTTAAGACCTGAACTGGCCACTATTTTAATGGAACCATTTGTATTCGAAAAAATGACTGACAGACAAACTATGATTCAAACTATGATATTTGGTCGACATTTTCTGAAAAATGAGTGAAATGAACCTGTCATTTCCAGAAAAACAACTGATGGTATTTGTTGCTAGTGATAAAATTTGAGCTTTTACGTGAAAATTAGGATTTGGGAAACTTGTGTCCACCTCTGTGAACTTGACAGCTTCTCAATAAAGACTTTTGTGATGAGTTTGGAGTGATATTAACAAATATGATGTTTTATTTTGTGTAATGAAATGTGTTAACATTTAGGTCTGTGTAAATCAGTGAAGTAATATTTTTTGATGACCCATGTTTGATGTTACAAAAAGCATCCATTGTACTTGGGTGAACAGTCCATTGAAAGTACAAGATATGCTAATGTATTTTAATGTAATAAAGTATGAAATGTTAATTGATATTACTTCAAGTTCTACATTGCAGCTAGCCTTTAAGAAAATTCCACATATCAAGTTAGAGTATACAGTAGCATTAAAAAAGAGTATTTACAGTCATCTGAAAGACAAAATACTCCTTGCCCTTTCATCTGTGTATCTGTGGGAGGCCATATTTTGCTTTTTATACTGTTTTTCCACAAAGGGGATTCAGAAATAGGTATGCAAATCTAGCCACAATTTATGAAGTAATGTATTTGAAAACCTTGAAAAAGATCATCATTGTCTTCTCACTGTTTTTTGTTTTGAAAAAATGGTTTTCATAGAAACAGGTTAAAATGCAATGAATTTAATATTATTTTAAATACATTAATATTTTAAAATGTTCTCAGTTTTAATATTCATTTCTAGTAATGTAACCAGATATAATCCATATCAACAAAAGCTCATTAAGGTTCTCAGTTTTTAAGAGTGTAAAAGAGTCCTGAAGGCAAAATAACCAAGAACCATTGTTCTAGTACACATAGAGGTCCCTGGCTATGGTTGCTCCAGGGATAGCATGTTGTCATGGGCAACTGAGGCCTTGCCTGTGGAGCAGTGGTCACCCACAATTAAGCAGATCATCCCCAGCAAGTGTGTTAAGTACTGGGATGGGAGACACACAAGGGGAGATGGAAGCCAATGGCAGGGGACTTGGCCCTGTTTAGGACTGACTTCTAGGAGGGATTCATGTCTCCACTGATTCTTGTAGGATGGATAAGAGTTAGCCAGGCAAAAAGGAAGAAAGTATTACTTTGGGTATGTGGAAAAATAGCACAAAAGTTTCTTCTTCATTGCAGAAATAAAAAGCAGTGGTGTGTAACAAGAGCACAGCATGAAGTGGGGATGGTTTGACACAAAGCTAGACCAGGTGACAGCAGCCACAACATGAAGGGTCTTGTGAGTTCGGGAGTTAGGACATCCTTCTAAGGGAAATGGGAATGTGGTTTTTAAGGCAAGAGAGTGACGTCATCTCTGGCTGTAGAGAATGGGAGCCCCATTAGGGGTCACTGTGGCAGTCTAATACAGAATTGATGGGACCTGACTAGGGTATGGTTGAAGGGATGGGGAGATGTAGATTTAAAAGATATTTATGTGGAGAATTTTTAGATCCAGGTCAGTAGATTGGAGGTGATGGTTAAAGAGAGAAAGAGGTAGGCATCAAGGTTGAATCTAGGTTTCTGTTTAGCTCCTGGGAATAATAATAACATTCACTAACCGAGGGAACACAGGAAGTACAGGTTTAGAGGAGGAGTAATTCCATTTGGGCACCACCTATGGGATGTCCAGGAGCAGATGCCCAGTGAACATTTGGATATGTGGTCCTGAAGCTAGATGAGAGTCCTCAGCATATAAACCATAACTGAAGCCATGGGCTGAGTGGGCTTCAGAGAGAGGATCTAAACAGGAAGAGGCAATCACCTAGGAGAAAACCAGCATCTAAGTGATAAACAAAGGAAGGAGATTGTACAACGGCAGCTGAGGAGGGTGCCTGCAGAATCCAGAGGCTATGTGGCCTTTGAGACCAAAGAGTTGCAAGAAAGAAGGAAGGCAGGGGTCAGTGGTGATCAGGGCTGTTGAGAAGTCAGTGAAATGGACATGATTGTTGAGTCACCCACTGTTTTTATCACAGTGTCAAGTGTTAGGTTCCAACAGGTTAACAAGTGAGGATAAGGAGAGGGGGCCTCATCCAAGCAAAGAAGGAGAAGAGAAGATGGCAGATAGGAGAGCAGAAAGGGAGAAAGATGGAGAGAAAAAGAGACAGAGTGATTAAAGAATATTAATGAGGTCTGATAGATAAATACAGTGAATGTTTAAACTTTTAAAAACTATTATAGTAAAAAAATTACTGTTAATACCTCTCAGAATAGTCTCTCTCAATTTGAACACATTTATCCCCTTGATCTTACCAGTTTCTGAGGCAATTGTGGAAGTCCTCTTTTGTGTCCTTAGCTGTGCTGTCAAGACTGTCTCAATGTCCTAAACTGACTCAAAACATGTACCTTTCATGATTGTTGTGACTTTGGGGAAGAGCCAGAAGTTGCATGGTGCCAGATCTGGTGAATAAGGGGCATGGGAACACACCATAATGTTTTTGCAAGCCTGCCTTTCCACTGGATGACACTCGGCAGTGGCATTCATTATGTTTTTTTTAATCCTACTTCATAAAGACACTTATGAAAATGACTTACAGAATTGCTCCAGAAACACAAGAGCAATGGGCTAAGTATTTGAAGTGAGGGGGAGTACTTTGGGGGGTGGTTAATGGCAGTGTGTCTTACTATAATACAATTTTTTCAAATTTAAACATCCACTGTATATTTTGATCACACCACACCGTGTGATATTATGAAGAGTAGCCAGTGGAGAAGGAAGGCTGGAAATACCCGAGAGAAGGGGAAATCATTAGGGTGATCTTCCAGAAGAAACAAGAGCGGGGCAGATTTGAGGAGCATGTAGAGGGAAGCCAATGCCTTCAACAAAGAATCAAGTTGCATTTGAGGCATCAGGTGAAATGATGAAATAGCTGAAGTTGAGGGTGTAAGACGCAGTAGTTTGAATAGAAAGCAGAGTTCATGGTGCTCAGTGGAAAGGTTGAGGAGGCAGTACAGATATTCCTTGTTTAACAATTCACCTGCTTAAAACAGTTTGGACTTACGACCCACCTGTTTGACTTATGACTCATCTCTCTTTTTTTTGTACAGTTCTGTACATCTTGTTTATAGATCCTTAGTGTCTTTTTTATAGAGTATATCTTGTTTATACAGTACTGTAATTCTTGCTGTTGTACTGCGTAGTACAGTACTGTAGTCATATGTTCTGTTATACATTTCAGTACTGCATGTAAGAGTTATGCAAATAAAAGCAAAGTCATCAAGTTGGAGTTTCCTTTGACCATTGCTTTGTTCTGAATATTGTAATGTACATACTATATACAGTTCCTCATTTAGCGACCAATTCATTTAACAACCGAGTCACAAGAACAGAACTCAGTTGTTAAACAAGGAGTACCTATAGCCTGTTATATTTTAGGCACATTCACTAAGTATGTTGTGCAAATAAGCACAGCATTCATGAAAAGACAAATGTCTTCAAAATATATATTATTTCTATAATGTCTGATACTGGAAAAAAATTACTTGACATTTTTTGGGTGTTGAGGCAATATGAGGATGCTTTTTTTTGGCTGAGTATCCAAAATATATATGGTTTGCCTGTTTTGATGCAGAAGGGAATGATTTGGAGCACGGTCTTATGAGACCTGTTGATCACATATGATGCAGGCAAAGCAGCTGTGCCAAAGGGCCAGAAAAAATGTATCAGTGTGCTCTTTTTATTGGGCTCACTTCTAAGGCTTCCAACAGTTCCTCAGGTGATAATAAAACTGCTTCATTTGTAATTAAATAAATTCTCAGATATAAACAAACTCTTTAGAAGTGATGTTACCTTTGAAACATTATGATATGTAGGTAGGTTATATATACTCTTCCAAACCACAGGAAACAATTGAACAATTAATTGTCACTGTTATTCTTAGCTCTATGATAGTTTTATGTATTTAATTTTTGCCTTACACTCTGGGTTAGAAGCTTCTTTACTACATACTTCATATGTCTTTTTGTCCTCCAAGGTATTTACTGCAGAGGTGAACAGAGCAGTGGCTCCATTAATGCCAGTTTCACTGTCAAGGATATTTGGCATTTCCAATAATTTTTAGAGTCAAACAGGTTCATGGTTGTGGGATATCTTATTAGTAGTATTTTAGTTTCCTTGGTCCCTTGCATGACCTGTGGAAGCTCCTTCATTAATAAGCCAAAATTGCACATTCAAAACACAGCTTCCAGCAGTATCAACTGTGTGATCAATATAACCTTGAAGAATTCATGGAGGCTGCTAAGATGCCTGGAAAGGACATGTGAGGAAATACAGGAATAGACGCTCTATTGATTTGCTAAAGATCATGTATGGATTGCATCTGTTTTGCAATCATGATTATTGATGAGCACTTTGTATATCATTGCTATATCATTAAAAACCCTGGATTTCCTGAATAATTTTCATCCTTGCCTTGTCTGATATGTGAGGGATCAATATTACTTGAACCCAGCTGATGTGATGATTTGTTGGTGGCTGCTGTACTTTATTTTAAAGGTTGTTGGACAGCATTTGTTCTTAAGAAAAACACATCATTTTCATTGAACTGTTTTGGTAATATGATGTGTAACACAGTCATTCCTTGTTTAACAGCCTACCCATTTAATGATTGTTTGGTGTTATGACCAAGGCTCACTGTTCAGACTTATGACCCACCACTCGGACCTATAACCCATCTTTTTTTTTGTACATTTCTGTACATCTCGTTTATAGAGCCTCAATGTCTTTTTTGTGCAGCACACCTTATTTTTGCTGGTTGTACAGTTCAGTACTGTAGTTTTATGTTCTGTTATACATTATAGTACTGCATGTAAGAGTTACGCAAATAAAAGCAAAGTCATCAAGTTGCACTTCCTGTTGACCATTTCTTTGTTGTGAATATTATAATATACATATATACAAGTTCTCATTTAATGACCAATTCATTTATCGATCTAGCCCCAGGGACAGAACTTGGTCATTAGTGAGAAATGTCTGTAGTGGGAGGTAGATCAAAGGAGGAAAGCATAGAGCAGTGTGAGGAAGAAGATACAGTGGACTGGAAAGCCAGAGAGGCTCACCAGAGAGACAAAGTGTGGAAGAGATGGGGATGCATGGAAAGCTGTATTTTATTTTATATATTGGTAATTACAGCAATCTTATCTCTCTACACAATGATGCTTTCATATCACAACCTGAAATTTATCCTCAACAATAGTGATTCTTTTTTTTTTATCCAAAACATCATTTTCTGGTCAATTCAAATTATCTTTTTATGTTGCTGTTTACTTTTATATTCACCGGGTTAAATCTTCAGTTATGCCACAGCCATTAAGAATTCCCTATGTAGAAAAATCTATTCATTATGAACACATTTATTGCTTCATTGAGTTGCCTATTTAAAATGCAGAGAACCACAAATTAAATGTAGTGCTTTTCCATTTTGAAAAAAGTGGATGAATGGGTACTATTTTCCTGAATACATCATATTTGTCTTACATAATCAACAGTCTACATTCATAGGCTAACAGATGCTAGTCCTTGCTTGTTTTGATATTTGTTCCTCACTGGTCGTTATTGAAAGGGGTACCTCCTAAGACTTGAACACGCCATGTTCTGCAGCAGGGGAAATGGCAAGACAGCCACAGCAGGGACAATTGCTGGTGGGGAGAGGGGTGTAGTTAAGCAACTTCCAGAAATCTCTTACTCTGAGATTAAATTATGCAAAGCATACAATAATTTCTTCATTGAAATTGTAAAATAAAATATCTCAAGTAGCTTTAATATGAGATTAATCCATTAAATAGAGTATATGGGCACTGTTAAAAATCTATAGATCTCATTCGGAGTTCAGCCTTGACTTTGTGTCTTCTGACTGAATCAGGCTATTTGAGCTGCTTGCTGAGCCACTCACTGTACATCTTGTTGCCTTGGTAGCTCATATCTCTTGTTTTTATTCTTCCCATTATAATCTCAAAGAGCCCTTGTGTTCCTTTGCTGAACACATACAATGGATTCTCTTGGAAGCATCTAGTGATGGTGAACCTTTTGGAGCTTTCAATGATACAGACACCCCGCTGCGGCACGGTGCCGTAGGTTCACCACTACTGATTTAGGCTGTGACAGTCTAACAGAAAGTCCTTCATCCTGAATGCCAGCAAATTCCACCAGACTCCTAGCCTTGTCATCTCCGTGAAAACTAAACTCCCTCCATTCTCCCCAGTTGTCTCATCCCCCTTCCACTTTGGTCTTTATTTGTTCTGACTCAACCTCCACTTTTCCTCTGTCTCAGACTCTGAGGATATCTCTGAAGTCTTTTTTGCCATGTGAAACAAACATTCCTATGTCCTAAATGGCAAAATATTGAAACTGTTTTCTTGCTTTAATCGAGAGCCTTTACCACTTGGTCTTCGGAGAGAACCCTGCTCCACAAGCTGCTCAGAGACTATCATTTCCCACCCTATTATAGACCCTACTTTTGATCATTCTACTCTGAGTTGCCCTCTGAATCCACCTGTCATCCTCCAAACTCCTGTACCACTCATTGCTTCCCTCAAACTCAAACCCTTGTCATCATCAAAGCCACCCAGTACTTTAGATTTTCAAGTTACTTTGTAGTCTTCATCTCTATTGCTTTAGCTATCTGATCTGTTGATTATGCCCAGAACTCTTATCAGGAAATGCACTGTCTCTAAAATCTTAGTTTCCAATAATTGTTTAATGAGTCAGTATATCTTATATAATATTGGTAATACAGATGTTAGGGGCCATCCATATGTGTTTCTAGTGTGATGTCGCTGTAGGGTTTAGGTGGAAGGAGAAGTTCCATATATTTCCAGTCTGCTGAATTTTTTCTATTACAAAGAGGTGTTGGATTTCTTTGAATTTTTTTCAGTATATGTGAGATGTTGATATTTGTTTTTCTCCCTCAATCTGATGTTTACAGAATTAAGTATTTTCTCCTTTTTCTCTATTCCTCTAAAATTTCTTTTAGTTCAAAGTCAGCACTTCCCTTGTATCTACTCTGCCTCCTTAATTTTCCTTTTTGCTTTTTCCCTATCTTTTTTATCCCTTTGTATTATATACTGAAAAATTTCCTCAGTTCTGCTTTCTAATTCATTAGTTTTCTCTTTGCTCTGTCAAACCAGCTAAATATTATTTTTCTATTTCAAGATTTTCAACTGGTTTCTTCTTATTTCTACATCTTTACATTTTCTCATTTCTCAGCCTTCTAATTTTACAATCTTGCTTAGTAGCTAGTACTCCTCCCATTTTGACTTTGAAGTTTTTTCCTAGTCTTTTTTTCACAAATGTTCTGTTATACAAAGTTCCTTAGATATGAATGGTCTCATTTATTGGGCTGCCTTTAGTCATTTTGCATATCTTTGCATGTTTTGTAATTTTCTTTTGTCAAAAGCTTAATTTCCCTATGCATTTGCCATGTAAGAATTCTCTGAGGAATTTTAGGATTGTCTTAATTTTATGCCTGTGAGTTCCTTAGCTCTGAAATGAGTCATAAATTAAGCATGGTTTGGGAATCCAACTACAGAGAAATAATTTCTGTGCCCAGAAATGTACAATGCAGATTCATTATGTATAGCCATTATACCTTCATTTCTGATCATAGGTATTTTTTAGAGCTTCAGCCCTAAGTGGAAAAATTGGAACTATTAACATCCTTATTTTCTTCACCCCTGGTATTCATGGGGTATTCTCAGTATTCAGATCTTTTTCCCTTTGCAGATAAAGAACCCTTTGCAGATAAAGAACCCCAAGTCTTTCCAGCACCTGCCCCCACTTCCAGTCCTACAATGGCCACAGAGTTATAGTCATCACTATTAGCATGAGTTTATTTTTCTTTTCTACTCAGGGAGATTTTTCTTTCTTGTTTTTAAAAATAGTTCTATTAATTAGGGCCCCAGCAGAAAACAGAATAGTATCAATTTTAATGAAGGGAGTATTTATAGAAGTATGGCAGGAATAAAGAATCCTATGAAGTCATTTGAGGAATCCAGAGATTAAGACCAGCAGGAAGCTCTTATCATTCCTAGTCCTAAAAGGAAGGAGGAAACATTACTGGAGCCTGGGGAGAGCTGGAGCCATAGAGGAGGGCTGCCCAATGGGAACTGGTTTTAGAAGTGTAGACACTGCCAGAAGGAAGGCCTGAGTCAGGGAGAAAACAGAGAAGCAATGGTCCATCTTCTCCTCCACCCTCCTAGCTCTTACTTGTGCACTCTGTTGGCCAAATCCAACTATAAGCCAGTCGGCAAGGGAGCCCAGGAAATGGTGGATATGCAAAAGGAAAATAAATAGATTGAGGCCTATGTGGTTAAATTTTTTTTTTTTTTACCTGTTATTCCAGTATGTTGCAGAGAGCTTAGAATTTATCAGGAGTGTTTCTGCCATGTTGACCATAAGTCGAATAATCCTTACTCCAATGTTTTACCCAGCATGTAATCTGATTCAGGTACACTCCTAACATTTTCAGGGTGTAGTGCAAGAGCACAAAGATATCTATAGATTTAAAAATTATAAATTAAAGTTAACTATTAAAATCTGTTTATCTTCCTACTTCGACAGTATACACCAATAGTGAGTAAAAGACAAAAGGGCTGATTTATCGTTCATTGACTCCTTGGAGAACTACATGGAGCATCATGGCATGGGGGAGCACTGGCCTCTGGACCCAGCCCTCCTCAGCATGGTGAATAGCCTCATACTTGTGGTGTGGACCTCGGTCCTCACATTCAAGCTTAATCACATCCCCTTCAAACAACCAACCACTCTTGGGCCGGAGAGGCCTGCAAGGCACTAAAAGTGGGCACAGGCCTGTCGGGGAAGGTAATTCTAGGGCCCTGGGTACCTAGAATGTCATAAAAGGTGGGGCATGTAGAATGTTGTGGGCCTGTGCCTTGGTCCTGTATACTCCTTGCTTTATGAAGAGGGGTACAGCCAAAAAAGGCCAGAGCAGAGCCCTCAGAAATGCAGAGCCCAGGGCAGGTCCCTTGTGGCCTGAATCTAATGCTGATGCTATAATATTTGCTCTTCGAAGCATTCAGTTTCACCAAGACTGCCAGTCCCTTGCCTCCTGTTAGCTTACTAAGACTGTAAACCTCCATGCTGCTCCCTCTTCCCTGTCTATCCTAGAGCCTGAGGTCCATCACACTCTTAACAGTGCCCTCAAATGCCTACCCAAGGGGCACTCGCTTCACCTCAACCTTGGAACAGTCTGGCTTGAACAGTCCATTTCCTTGCTTCTTGTGTAGTTTGGATGCTGAATGCCTACAGTAGAAATAGTAGGAAACGTGACCTCCTGGCTGGATCTCTGCACCTCTGTTCTCACAGGCAGCTCTTTCCATATGAACACTTCAAAGCCGTGCCACTTTCTCCCGGCTCCTGCCCCACCACTTTCCTGGTCACTCTCTGCATATGATCTTGTGTCCTGTTTCTCTAATTGAAGTCATTGAAACAAGAGATTTTTTTACTTTTTGCTTCCCTCCAAATCTTACTTTACCTGCTGATGAAGAGGATGAGGGTGATGGAGGTTGATGACTAACTTCTTTTCAACACCAGTAACTGTTGATCTGCAGCTACTTCGCTCCTATGGCCATAGCAAAGGCACTGCCTCCCTCGTGCCCATCTTGGACAGATTGTTCCACCATACTTTCTTCTGCTGCTTCTTCTGGACCTAACTACATCAAGTGTCTTTTCTTGTAAAGCTTTGCATCTGAGTTGCAGTCAATTCTCTACTTAATCCAAATCCCTTTGAGTCCACTGTGATCTTATTTCTGGCCCAGTAACTCTGCAGAACTGCTCTGGCCACGGTTATCAACAACCTACTATTTTGCTGCTAAAACCAATGGGTACTTCAGTCCTTCTCCACAGTATTCGCCATTGTCGAGCCCACCTTCTGAACATGCTCTTTGCCCCTGACATCCCTATCCTTCCTGTTTCCTAACCAGCTTTCCAAGCTTCCTCCCCTTAAATGTTGTCTTCCTCAGAGTTCTGCCCTAGGATGCTTCTCATCTTATTCATTAAACTCTTGGTGTCTTCCCTGTTGAACGTGCTCCATCAATATCAAATTATGCGTGCAAACCCAGCTGCTGATTTCCAATTCAAGCAACACACTTAAAAGTCTTTAAAAGTTAAAGCAAGAAGGAGCAAACTTTTTTTGAAGGATACACATTTCCAATTATAAATGATATATTACTTATTGCAACTAGAGTCCATTGGGGGAAAAAGCCATAAGAGGTTATTTCAGATCTAATATGGCTATGTGTTAGCAACAGAAATGATGTAGCTATCTTTTTTTTTTGTAGCTGTCTTATTCGAAATACAATAAAGAGATTACTTAGCAGCTGTCTCCCTTCTCTGTCATTTTATTTTTCTCCATAGTTCTTGGCAAAGAATCTAGAAAAGAAAAGAAAAACACTTAAGCCACACCGTGTTCTCCTAGACTAAATGATGTCTGCTGTTCTGAGAAACAAATCTTAAAAGGCAATGTGTGTTCCATGATTATTGAAAATAGAACACTTTCAAAGTTTTCTACCCTGGAGGCATTTGATTAATTATGGCCTTTCTTTTCCATATCTCATAGTAAAGTTTTTCTTGGTTCCACAGTTAATACTCAGAACTTCAGCACCAGACCACAGCCATATTAGATCTTGAAACTGACTTTGAAAAAATAAATCAAAAGAGAGCTATTTCTTTTTTTTTTTTTTTTTTTTGGTACCGGGGATCAAACTCGGGATCTTGCGCTTGCGAGGCAGGCGGCGGCACCACTGAGCTAAATTCCCTGCCCATAGAGAACTATTGAAGGCTCTCTTTTCATTGCGGTAAGGAGTTGCCACATACAGCATATTCAGTTGTTTATTCATCCATCACTTGTTCAACAAATAATTATGTTAGTAGCCACTTAACATAATTTAGAGGAGATATTCTTTGATGCGTAAAAAACTGCCTGCCTTTCCCTGACCTTCAGACTCTGTTAGTCAAAAATTTCCATTCTGTGCTCACAGTTCTCAAAGATCGTGTTGTTGCCATTCCATCCGTCCCTGCTACAGTCACCTTAGTAACAATCTTTATCATGTTACCTTTATGTGCTACTCTGTACTTAAACAGAAAAAATAATCTAGGAGAAGAAAGAATTGTTAAAATGACATCAAAAGTCAGGATGCTATTGCCTGCTGATTTGTACAGTTCTCATTTTTTACCACAGAAGTATCAACTTACAAGTGATATTATAACTGCTTTAAATTTTTGCTAATGTCCAAGACAATGCCTGTGGCTAAAACCGACTTGTACAGATTCCATGAGAAAAATTCTATTAATGTTCTTAGTCTTCGGGCAAAGAAGAATCTGATTTGGTGCATAGCCCAGAGTTAGAACTCAGTGCATTTAGGGGCGTAAAAGTCATTGTGTACAGAAACACAGATGTGTACTTAGTCTGAAGGCAAGACCATAAGGAATGGTGAGGCTTGTGGCAAATGGGAGAGCTCCCAAGTCGCCTAAAAGTGTCCTCATTTTTTAAGGATGTGAAAACACTGCACCAACCAAACAAAAATATGGCTAGTGATTCAGTACTACCTGTAACTTGAGTTTTATTTTATTTTATTTTTTATTAGTACATGTTTGCTGTACATAATGATTACACTTGAACTTTAGATCTCTGAATTGTGCTTATCCCTTGCCTTGTTTATTTTCCAATCCCCCTTTCCACATGCCCCCTCTTCCTCTTCTGCTTCTCATTGCCTTTACCCCATTTCAGATGCTTGCTGCCTCCAACAAGAGCTACAATTTTTTTAAAAAATCACTATTTCATTTTAAAGGGCATTAACAAAATATGTCTACTGGAAGGAGTTTGCATATGAACCTATTATCATTTCAAACACTTAAAAAATCTATCTTTTGTTATTTTTTACATTACACTCATAATACATGTTCTCTGTGTAAAACTCCTGACAAATAACATCTATCCATAGAGGATTTCCAGTTTTACCTTTAGGCCAGATCACACCCTACGTTCCAGTCTCATCTATACTTTCTCTCTCCATTTGGGTGACTCAAAAGCATCCCAAATTTAACATATCCAAGTGTATTTCTCCATTATTGTGGTAAATGTATCACAATCTACCTGTTGCCTCAAGCTGTCCATCCATTTTTCTTGAATCTTTCCTTTCCTAGAGTGTGGATCTGAAATGGTTCCCAGAGGCCCATGTATTAAAGGCTTAGTCCCCAGCATGGGACTGTTGGGAAGTGGCAGAAACTTTAAGAGGTGGGGCCTGGTGGGAGGTTTGAGATCCTTGAAGGTGTGCCATCTTCTTTTCCTTCCTCACATACCATCCAGAGGTGAGCAGCTTTGTTCCACCGTGTGCCACCCACCATGCTGTTATGCTTTGCCACAGAACCAAAAGCAATGGGGCCAACTGATTGCGGACTAAAACCTCTGAAACCATGAGGGAAAATAAGCCTTCCTTCTTTGGATTTTGATTATCTTATGGCAGTGGAAATCTAAGTAACATCTCCCTCAACCCCACATCCCTAATGCAGTCCATCAGCAAATAACCTTGATTCTACATCCACAATACCTGCAGCAGTGCTACTCAAAGGATAGCCTGCAGATCGGTGCTTGTCCATGAACTGTTTGTTACTGGTGCATGACAAGCTAGGTATAGAAATGGAAATGGATAGAAGCTTTTATAAGCAATTTGGCTTCAGCATAATGACCAGGTTTACCATGGTGGACTCATCTCATTGAACAGAGTATATATACTTCAGTATTGGTGAGCTCCATTGGTGAATCATGAGATACAAGTTGTATGATAAATAATCATGTGCCACAGGAACATGTGACATATTTTATGACCAATGGACTGTATCCTAAGCATATAAAGATCTGTGAAAATGGAAGTACCTTTATATTTATAACTGATCTTAACAAGTTTTCATTTTTAATCAGAATTTTTCATTGTATGGTTTAACATTGACTAATTAGGGTAATAAAATGTATATTTTTAATTTTCACCACTAATTTACTGAAGTCAAAGCAAGCTTCAAAGGCCTTTTTGTATGAGAAAATACTTATCTTTTCTGAGTATGGCAGGAGTATAGACCAGATGGTGGTCATAGAATAAACCTGGAGAAACCAAGACCTTCAGCATTCATGTTGGTTTTCTTAGACTGCGACCCTTTACATATTGAGTCTGATTTATAGCTGTAATTAGTGGTGATGTGCTAAAAACAGGATTTAGTAATTTGTGGAGATGTATGGGTTGCAAAGCAAGAAAACCATCAAAGCTTCTAAGCTGTTTACTTAATAAAAATTAAGTTAAAAGCCACAAGAATTTTTTTGAAAGAAAGAATATTGGATTAAAAAGCTAATTGAAGCAGATGTTCGATAGTTCACATATAAAAAATTAGGGTTTTACAGGCTTTTTAATAAGTAGCATTTCAGCTTGCCAAGACTAAAATCCATACATAGTTGCTGAGGCATTAATGAAAGACTGCACAAAAGGTATTTTCTTGGAAATATTGGTTGAATCTGCAGCAAAGAAGGTAGCTCAAGTACTACTTTTCAGTGCCACCATAACTCAGCAGATTCAGAGGCTGGCTAAAGAAATGGAAGACTAACTCTTGGAGCAATTACATCTAGCAACATTTTTTCCCATTTCAGTGTGATAATTTCACTCACATTCCTCTTTATGTGCAATTTGAACATGATTGTGACATGAAGGAAGATGGTTTTTTTCCAACTTTGTGGCTGACAAACATAACAAAGTCTGCACTGTGTATGAAGGATTACATTATCAACAAATGTAGTTTAGAGTTTAAATGTTGTGTAAGAGTATGTTCTGATGGTGCAGAAAACAACCTGGAGCAGTTACTGTGATTAAGGAGCTCATACCAGAATGTAAATCTGTGTCTCCCAGGAGAAAGTCCTGCTATGAAAGGAAACGTGGGTAGAAATAGATAGTGGGCTTAGTGTTGTACTGAAAATTGTTGAATTATGTAAGGTTCATGTGTTAAATTCTAGATTTTTTTTGTATTAAATTCTTTTATTGGTACATTGTAGGTATACAACACAATTACATTTCTCATTGGGAATTGTACCTTT
>NW_004624734.1:12566133-12605921 GCF_000247695.1 Heterocephalus glaber
TTTTGGATTGTTTTCTCAAGGTCTATGAAGTATGCTGCTGGGATCTCAATTGGAATTGCATTAAATCTATATAGCAGTTTTGGAAGTAAAATTCTAGATTATTATTATTATTATTTTTGATACTGGGGATCAAACTCAGGACCTCGCACTTGCAAGGCAGGCGTGGTGTCACTGAGCTAGATCCCCAGCCCTAAATTCTAAATTATTGTCTTGTGTTGTATGATACTATGGAAGCAGATCATAAACAATTGTTTCATAATGAGGTGTGATGAACAAGAGGCAAAAGTGAGAATCTTCGAACTGCAGAATAGCTCTTACTGTTTTTGAAAAGTGAGAAGACAGTTAGGTTTCAATTTGTTGAGGATATAAATTGATATGCAGGATTGCTCATTCATCTGATATCTTTGAGATTTGTAATGATCTTTATACTTCCATGCAAGGAAGAAATGCAACATATTTTTCAATGGCAGATAAGACCAGAGGACAAAAACAGAATCTGAAGCATAGAAGAATAGTCTACAGGTTGTTATGACACATATTCTAAAACTTAACACTATCAGTGATATAGGTGATAATTTTGATATTACATATCTGTGAAGGGCTATCACCAAACACCTTAAAGTTTAAAAAAGCATTTTAAATTTTATTTTCCATCAAAAGATTTATGTCTAAAAATTCATGGATTCAGAATCCATTTCTTTCATCAAAAGATATTTTAAATTTATAACTTAGAAGATACAATGCTGGAGCCAACTTCTGTTGAAGGATTGAAGGACTTTGAAACACAATAGCACTTGCTCCATTTTAGATAAAAAATGTTAAAAACCGAGCTCACTGAAATTGCCCTGAAATATCTTCTTCTACTCAATTTTGTGAGACTGGTTTGTTTCATATTACTATTTTTAAAATAAAACATAGAAACAGTTCAAACATACAGCATCCCCTGCAAGTAGTCTTCCTGACAACTGTAAACCTAGTGTAAATTGTCAAATGGAAAGTAAATCAACTTGCCACATTAAAAACATTAAACATTGATATATGGTGTTCATTCAAAGTGTTCATATATGCATTTAATATGGGGATTTGTTTTTCCTTCAGAAAAAGTGAAAAGTAGAATAGTGATGAGCTTATGTATTAATTGCCTACATGCATACTTTCAGTGAACAAACAACACGTACAATTGTCTTACTTTTTATCCTTCTTTCCCTATATTATGCTTACCCTGGAAATACTGCAGTACAATTTCTTTTTTGTTGATCTAATAATACAAGGCACAACTTTTTTTCTTTTTTGCTTCATTTTTCTAATACGTCATTTTCATTATTTTCACCAAGTATGAATTTGCAATGGACTGAAAATTTATAAAAAGTGGTCCTTTTCCATAAAGAGTTGGAGGAGAATAGCTTTATAGATCTTAATATAAAGTGAGTCTTTTCTTCAAAAAATATCCCTTTAAAAAGAGTTATCTTACAAAGCATTTCCTACTATCACACATACTTTCAATTACTTCATTTTGAACAAGAAAGTAGTATTTGAGCCTGAAATAACCTCAATTAATATTAAGATTTTGATGCTTACAGAGGTCATCTGATAAAATTGGCAAATAAAAGAGGAAAAAAATTTAAGAGATCTATCTTATGCCTGGTGTTATAAACTCATAAACTCATTATTGCAAATATTTGGCATCATTATAAACAGCCTTTAAAAATCACCTGTAAAAGGAAACCACTAACTGGTTACATACTGGAAATCACAAATATACATCTCAAGTTGAATGGGGGAGAAAAACACCTGTTACAATGAAAATAGCTACTCAGTAGCTGTCTTAGTCCATTTATTATTGCCATAACAAAATACCTGAAACTGGGAACTGTATAAGTAAAAGAGGTTTATTTTGGCTTATCATGCAGTGCCTGAAAAGTCCAAGCTCAGGTGGTCACATCAGTCAGGGCCTCCTACTGCATCACAGTGTGGCAAAAGAACATCACATGGTGGGAACACACATGAGCATTGCAATTAGCACCTGCAGAAGAAGCCAAACATGTAGTTCAGCCTCCCTTTATGACAGCCTGCTCTCCTGAGAACTAGTTCAGTCACACGAGGCCTGATCCTCTCCCTCAAGATGGGCATTAACCCCTTCTGCGTGTGTTGCCCCGAGCTAATTACCTCCCACTAGGACTTACCTTTTAATACTGTCACATTGGGGTCCAAGCTTCCAGCCTATGAACCTTCGGGGGACAAACCACATCCAAACCATATTAGTGACTTTGGGTAAACATTTCTAGTGTTAGTCTCAGGCATGGAGCTTTGATAGATTTGAGGATGATATGCTTTGGAAAGCAGAGTTCATGTCTCAATAAGTGATGATGAAAGTGTTTATATAAAGGTGTATATGACAGTAATCAATAAAATTGCTTCGTGAAACATGGTCACAAAAAAAGCTATGTGTGTTGGTTTACTAAACTATTCTCTCAGCATTACACCCACCCTTCCATGTTCTGTGTGGTGAGACGGACCATGACTCTGAGAACAACATTTCTCCTTTACCAGCGACCTCTTATAGGTTTTCTTTCTGGGCTGCAGAGAATGCAGTACAACTGGGGGAGAAGCCATTGCTCCTTCCTGTCTACTCGTACTTCCTGTGAGGTCACTTCATTAACAGTTCTTTATTCCAGTTACCTGCATCTGGATCTAGTTTTCCGCTTTTTCCTACATTGTACTCTATTATCAGCGTCTGGGTTCCAGCTTCTTAGGACCCTCCTGCAGCCATCCAGGCCCTTATAATCTCGGTTTCATTCCATTGTTTCTTCTGCCTTCAGGATGGTAGAGGCTTTGGGCATTAATAGTTACTGCCTTTTAACAAAATCACCCACAGAATTCCTTTTTTTTGCCTTTTTAGTCCTCCAATGTCTAACCCACTTCTTATATGAATTTCTCTTTTCAATAGCCAGTATGATTTCTGATATCCTGATTAGATCCCGACTGATATAATAAATGTACCAGGAGGGACCCCAGGTGGTCTAAGAATGGTTTGGTTGCATTATGTGCCCTGAATGCTGTGCCGAGCAGCTTGCCAACACAAAATAGGATGTTAGTAATCTGTGTCATGCCGTGACATCATCATTAATCAAACCATCCCCTGCGGTTGACTGAGCTGAAGTCCTGAAGCAATTAACTTGGGGGACCAAATGTCTGCTGAACTTAACTGTTGAAGTGGTAGTGGTGAGGTCAAAGAGTGGGGGATAGGACAGCTAGTTCTGGCTGTTTCATGCTTACAGAAAAGAGAATGACAAGCCCAGTCTTCTAACACACAGCTCAAGTCATATATCGCAAACCTCAGCTATTCCACTTCTCTTCTTACCCACAGCCACCGTCCTACTCTCAGCTGTCTTCTTTTTCTCTCCTGAAGTTTCCCAGCTCCCAGTCTTCCTTTCTTACAATCTGTTTTTTGTGTTTGGTTGGGTTTTTCTTTGGTACCGGGGATCGAACTCAGGACCTTGTGCTTGCGAGGCAGGTGCCAGAACCACTGAGCTAAATCCTCGGCCTCTTACAATCTGTTTTTTACTCAGTGATCAAAGTGCCTTTAAGCCAACTCCTCTGCCTAAAACCTTCGCTATCATTCTATTCCATCTCAAATAAAATCTAACCCCTTCAACCTCATCTCGAATAATTTTCTTCCTCTCTATGTTGTAGCCCTGTGGTAGTGAACCTACAGCACCTGTGCCACAGCAGGTTGTTTGTATCATTGAAAGCTCTAAAAGGTTTGCCATCACTGTAGTCTTTCTAGCTCTCTCTGGCCTTGGGCTTCTCACATATGTAGCTCCCTTTTCTTACAATTCAGTTCCCATTGCATGTTTGCTTCTCGTCTTTCCTGTCTCATATTCCCTAATTTACAAAACATTGAATCTAAAACAAACCTTCAACCCACTCTTTCTCCTAGTAAATACGTCGTTATGGACTCATTTCTTTCATAGCATCTATATATAGAAATATATATAAATTCTTATTTGATTGCTTGTCTATCCCACCAAACCGCACTCCATCAAGACACAGACTTGTCTGTCTTATTTGCTTCTGTGTTCCTAGGGACTTGAACCAATACCTACACATAATATTTGTTGACTCAATGATTCTGGGAAATAATTGTCCCTCAGTAAATATACAATTCTAGTTATGAAGCATCATCTCAAGAGTACAGAAACTGTAACACACATCTAGGTACTTGCCAACTAGATTTTAGAAATTTTGACATTTTGTCCTACCTGTGTCACTCTGCACTTTCTTATCTAATTTTTTTCAAAATTACTAGCATAAATTGGATGCAGTGGCACATGCCCGTGATTATAGCTACTCCAGAGGCTGAGGCAGAAGGATCAAACATTTGAAGCCAGCCAAACTTAGTGAGACTCTGCCTCAAAAGGAAAAAAATTAACACAAAATTATTATCATAAATTACGTATTATATTCCCTTGTGATATTTTAATGACACTTGGATCTGTCTCACTTTCAGTTGTGATACAGAAAATTTGTGATCTTTCCCCCCTGGCAGTCTAACATGAGTTTTATCAGTACCAGATCCAGTGAATACGGTGGATGAGGACCCAGCATAATGTTTTTATGAGCCTGCCTTTCCATTGGATGCACTTGGCAGCAGCATCCACTGTAGTTTTGCTCACACCTTATAACGACACTCAGAAAAGAGGACTTCCAGAACTGCTTCAGAAAGTGGCAAGAAAGATGAGAGAAGTGTGTTCAAAGCAAGGGGGAGTATTTTTAGTAGGATTAATGGTAATGTGGTTTTTTTATTATAAATTTCTAAAAAATTTTAATATATTATTTCTATCACACCTTGTATTTCCATCTAAGCACTGCTTTTAGTGCTTGCAGTAGATTTTGATATGCTATGTTTTCATTGTCGTTCAAAATACTTCCTAATTATTATTTTTTTCCATAAGTTTATTGGTACATTTTAGGTATACATTATGATCACATTCATTATTGGGAATTTGTACCTGTACTTGATATATCTTGGCTCTTGTTTTTTCCCATTCCCCTTCCCTCCCTTCCACCCCTCCACCCCTCCCTATTTACAGAACTTCCTAATTATTCTTGTGTTTTCTACTTCAACTATTTATTCTTCAACCTATTGGGTTAAGAAATGTGTTGTTCAATTTCCAAATATTTGGAATTCTCCAGTTTGTGTGTTGTTATTGCTGTCTGATTTAATTCTGTTGTTTAATTTCAATCCTTTTCAATTTATTATGACTTTTTCTTTTTTTAATGTCCCAGCTTCGATCGTGGTGAGGGCTCCATGAGCACTTGATTGGCTCATGTACATCCCTCAGGCCTTAGGGGTGCACTCTACCATATGTTTATTGGATCAAGTTAGTTGATGCTGTTACTTAGTCATATTTTTCTCACTGATTTTCTTTCCATATGTTCTACCATTTACAAAGAGAAGTGTGTTAAAGTAACCAGCAATAATAATGTGTCTGTTTTCTCCTTTTGGCTCTCTCACATTTTTGCTTCATGTGTTTTTAAATTCTGTTTTTAGACACATATACATTTAGGATTATTATGTCTTCTTGATTAGTTGACCCTGTTATCCTTATGAAATGTCTCTGTCTTTCTATTCCTGAGAGTATTCCTTGTTCTTCAGGCATAGTGATATAGCCATCCCTCCATTATTATGATATTTTAATTCTACCATTAACCTATTTGTGTCATTAAAGTGGGTTTCCTGAGGATAACATATACTGTAGTTGAGTCTTCTTTTTTATCCTAATAATCTCTGATTTTATTAGTGTTCAGCACCTTTACATTTAATGTAATTATTGCTATTGGTTGGGTTAAAGTCTGCCAGCTTCACATTGTTTTTCTGTTTCTCATATTTGATAGTTTTTTTTCCTCTTTTCCAATTTTTTTGTAGCACTTTTCTTTCCTTTATGGAGATTCAATTTTCAAAGTAATTTAGATCACTTTCTGTTAATTCTAAAGAACTTCCTTAAAATTCATGTCTGCTTGGGACACATTGTTTTTGAAAATGTTTTTTGAAGGATATTTTCTTTGACCATCTTAAAGTTGCAGTTCTAGCTGGTTTCCATCATTTCTGATAAGAAGACAGTGACAATTTGTGTGTGTGTGTGTGTGTGTGTGTGTGTGTGTGTTTCTCTGAACATATGTGTCTTTTTCTTTGGCTGCTTTTGAAGTTTTGTTTTTATTGCTTACTTTCAACAATTTGATTATCGTATTGATCCTTATGTTATTCTTTATTTATCCTGCTTAGATTTTGTTTAGCTTCTTGCATCTGTGTGATTTTAGTTTTCTTCAAGTTTGGACAAGTTTTAGCCATCATTCCTTTAGATGTTTTTTCTTCTTTCTCCATCATCTGCTCTTCTAGTTGTATATAAATTAGACCACTTGATAGTGCCCCGCAAGTCTCTTGACACCTTGTGCATTTTCCTGTCACCTTATTTCTTAAATTCAGTTCAGGAAGTCTCTATGTCTTTACGTTTGCAAAAATTTTCTTCTGCAATATCAAATGTGGTGTTGATCCTGTTCCATGAATTGTTCACTTCGGATATACTTTTATCTCTAGTTCTGTTGAGTTCTTTTTTATATCTTCTACTTCTTTCTTGTGTTCATGCTTTTCTTTAAATCTTGGAGTATACTCTTAATTTAAAACCTTGTCTGCTAATTCTATCATCTTTATTGTTTCTAGTTCTTCAAGTGACCCATTTTTCTCCTGCTATGATTCAAATTTTCCTCCTTCTTAGCATGTTTAGTAATGTCTTTTTAATTGGATTTTGGATATTCTTATATTAGTTTTCTTCTGCTGCATGAAAAATTACCACAGATTTAACGGTTTAAAACAACACCCAGTTTTATTTTACAGTTCTCAAGGTCAGGAATCTAGAGGGCTTGTTGTTTCTGCACAGGGTTTCAGGAGTTCAAAATCAAGGTGTTAGCTGGGTGGAGGGTTTTATCTGGAACTCATGGGAAGAATCTGCTTCCAGGCTCATTCATTTTGTTAGTAGAATTCTGTTCCCTGCAGCTGTTAATGAAGGTCCTCATTTTCTTGCTGGCTGTCAGCCAGGGTCTGCTCCTCTGGTCCTTGTCATGCCCACATTTCTTCCATGAAACCCTCTCCGAACTCAGAGCAGCAGGGGGTATATCAGCTCCTTCTTGGGCTTCAGGTCTCTTTGACCTCCTTTCTTGCTACCAGCTGAAGAAAGTTCTCTGCCTGTGATTATATTACACCTCCCGGGGTTATCCACCTAGATATAGAACAGTCACAGGAGAGGCCGCTCGTCATCTTTTCACATTCAAGAAATAATCATGGGGATTATTCCTAGAAATTCTGCTTACCACAATAACAAATGTTACAATGTGGAGTCTCAGGGTTTTGATACCTTAATGATGTTGAGATTTTTTTTCTCACGTAGCTTTTAAATCTGCTTGCAGATCATCTTGATATTTTTCAAGACTTGTTTATAAACTGGATGTCTTACTTTTCTCATTGCTGAGACAAAATACCTGACACCCAAAGTTAAGAGAGGAAAGGGTTATTTTGCTCACAGTTTATAGAGGTTTCAGTCCATAATTGGCTGGCTCCAAGGCAGGGTGGCATCATAGGGGAGAAACAGGTCATGGCAGGCAGAAGGTAGCAAAGCAATGAGGAACAACCACAGGTCTTTCTATCTCTTATATCGTATCCAGGCTACTTAGGCAGGTAGCGCTCACACCCTTAGTCCTAGTGCCCTCAATCCTAGCATTGCACCATGAGCCAATCCCAGCATCACACACTCTAGATCCAGCCACCTCTGAGAAAAAGCCCCACCCTTGACTACATGAGGCTTTGGGGGACATCTAGACACAAGCCATAACACCGGGTCAGGAAAATTCTGCCTTTACCCTGTGACTGAAGGACAGCCTTTCTGGTATCTGTTGAGTAAGCTGTGTGTTCAGTGGGGTCTCTCCACTCTCACTGTGCACCCCAACCTGTGCAAGCCCTGTGTGCACTCTCAACGTTGTTTAGCTGATTGTGCCTATAAGTTCTTTTCACAAGTTTTGGGATTCTCACCTGTCTTTCCATAGCATATTTGGTCAGACTGAAGGGAAATTGAGGCAGATTCCTGGAGTTCTTTCTCTCCACAGCTCCTTCTCTGAGGTACTCAGCCCAGAAATTCCAGACCCCAGACTTTGCAATACCAAGGCCACAGTTGGGGGAGTGATCCAGCCCAGGTGCTGAAAGTTGGGGGCTATTTGTCTGAAGAGAATTTTAACTGCACCTTTTAATTATCACCATGTCTCTGCAATTCTGATTAATCAATGATAAAATATTCCTGCCTGGGGAAGAAAGGAAAAAACTTTTTTTGGCCTATGCTCTAAATAATTGCTGAGGTTCCTTTTAATATGTTTGTATCTTCGTTACTTCTCTCTCACTGCTGAGACAAAATACTCAACATTCAAAGTTAAAGGAGGAAAGGTTTATTCAGCTTACAATTTGTAGAGGTTTCAGTCCATAATTTGCTGGCTCCAAGGCAGGGTGGCACATGATAGACAAACATTGAGAGGAGAAACAGTTCATGGCAGGCAGAAGGTAGCAAAGCAAGAAAGAGTCCTTAGAAACCTTTTTCTTTCCCTTTTTATACTCTATCTAGGCTACTGGGATTAGGGTGGTACCAAACTAATCAAATCAGTGGACTGATTTGGTAATTACCCACCCTTAATTCCAGCATCATATACTCTATATTCATCCACCTCTGGAAAAGCCCCTCCTGTGAGCACAAGAGGCTTTGGGAGGACATCTAGACACAGCCATAACCGTTGGTAAACTTTAAATTGTGCACTTTTATTTCTTAGTTTTGCTAAACAGCTCCACCTGCTCCTTTTAAGAATATGTCTAAAACAGTACAGGATCACTTGATTGGCCTGGTGTGTGCCCAAGCAAATGTGTGTGCCCATCTCTGCCGTACTGGGAACTCCAGAGTCTAGACGAGATTCAGTGTAAACAGTGATAGCACAGAGGTTGTAAAGCTAGAGAAACAACTTGAATCATTACATTCTGTCATCTTACGTGACCACTTAAATTTGTGCTTAAAATGTAAAACAGGGAACATCTCAGCAGGAAGGCTGAGGTGTGGTATTTGTGTTTGTTAAGTGTAAATTTTAGTTTACACCTGACTTGTTTTACTAAATTTGAGCAACATTTTATAAAGTGATATTTATTTTCCATTGTAAATAATTTGCTTTAAAACCACAGAATAAATCAGAAAATACTGATTATTATTGATTATTACACAATTACTTCTAAGAATTTTGTCACATAGAGGAGGAGGTGTTGAAAAAGTGTAGGCTACTGGTGTGTGAAGTATGTTAGGAACACCATATCCTGAACTCTGCTCTCTCCTTCTTGGCTCAGTGATATCACTATCCTCTGCTCAGGTTTACCTTCCCTGTGCCTGAGCGCAGGCAGTGCCTCTGGATACACAGCCAGGGCTGTCTAGGGCTCGCTTCACCAATTTTCCTTTTCAGGGATCATAGGCTGTGCTCTCTGCTGTCCAGTCCCTGCAAGTGATTGTTTAAAATAGTATTTTTCATTGTTGATAGAAGAAGGGCTAGCGTGATACCCTTCATGTTAGGTTTAATTGTTTATATTCCTATACCCTGGATTTGCTTATGAGTTCTGCAGATATAAAAGCTATAGAGTTTTCTAGTGATACAGAAACAGCAGGACATATTATGTAGTGTGAGAGAGATTGATTTCAAGGAAATGACTTGTATGATTGTAGGTCCAGCAAGTCCAAAGACCACTGGGTGGGCTTCAGGCTGGACACCGAAATAAGAGTTGATGTTGTAGTCTTCAGGCAAAATTGCTTCTTTTTTTGGAGACTCCAGTCTTTTCTCATAAGGCCTTCAGCTGATTGGTTGAGACCCGTCACATTATGGAGGGGAGTCTGTTTTACTCAAATTCTACTGATTTAAGTGTTAATCGTGCCTAAAAATTATGTAACAACTGGTGGTTAGTTTTTGACCTAACACCTGGACACCACAGCCTTGTTAAGTTGACAGAGAAAACCTTATGTATATTTCATTTTTACAGTCCTAGGCCCTAGAGTGGTGCATAGGAATTAAAGACTAGCAAGTAAGAGGCTGGATTTTGGAATAAGGAGATAATGTTGGAAATAAGCCTGGAAGTAAAGATTTCCATAGCTCACGGGAGTTAAGTGGATTATGTGGGCAGTGTGGGAGTCTTCTACCAGCCTGTATTAGGAAAATACATGGTGTCGTCTGTCCCAATGGCAGCAGAGAAATTAAAAGCAGCTCAGGATGGCAGCTCAAGAAGGAACAGTAGGACCTAAATTGGGCAATGTCCTGAGGGTAGAAAGGTCAACAGGGCGGGTGTGGGAGCGATGGGAATGCTCAGAGTAGAAAGAGGCAAATACTGAATATTTTGTTGGTGAACTCAGCATTTAAATTTTATTTTTTACATTTCTTTCTCTTTTTAGTCCCAGGACTTCCCAGATAGGGGAATAACTCTATACTCACAGCTGTAATTCCTGACTTTACTAGGACAACTGTTGGGTTTCTCCATGGTGCCTGCCAGTCTAGCCATGTATAATCGCAGATTTTGTGTAGTTGTAATAAAATTGTATGTGCAGTTTAACAGTCTACTTGGTCTGTTATGTATTATGTCTAATAACAGAAAAGCTTTATGGTAAATTGATAAGCTATAACTTACTGAGCTATATTCCTTTTGTTGGACATTTGTATTTCCTACTATATTTTTGCTAATGTATAAGGTGTTGGTATAAATTATTTTCTACATACAACATTTTAGCCTCCTTATTGCAGTATAACTGACATGCAGATAAACTAAACATATTTAAATAATATAATTTAATAATTTTTGACATGGATACACCCATGAAATATCACTACAGTCAAATATTGAAGATGTCTGTCTTAATCCATTTTGTGTTTCTATAACAAAATATCTGACATTGGAAATATATAAAGAAAAGAGGTTTATTTGGGTCATCATCCTGGTAGCTGCAAAGTATAAACAGCATGGTGCTGGCATCTGGTGAGGGCCTCTGGCTGTGTCACAACATGGCAGAAAAGTAGAAGGAGAACTGGCCACGAGGCTGAGTGTGTGGAATGGCCTCATTTTATAACAGCCCTCGCTCTCCAGAACTAATCTAGTCACATGAGACCTAACCCACTCCCTGGAGATGAGCAATAATCCCATGTGAGGGTGGTACTGTTGCAATCTAATTATCTCCACTGGCCTCACTTCTTAAAAGTTGTGCTATCTCAATACCTGCACACTGGGAACTAAATTTCTAGCCCATGAACCTTGGTGGAACAAACCACTGTAATATCCATCACCATCAAAAGTGTCTTTTGCATCCCTTTGCTGTTGTTCTCACCTTCCTGTCCCTTCCCAGCTCCCTGGTCCCCTTTCACAGATAACCATCAAATTGCTTTCTGACAGTACAAATTAGTTTTCGTTTTCTAATACATAAATGGAATTACATAATATACTGTATGCTCTTTTGTTTTTGTCTGGTTTCAGCATAATTACTTATTCATGTGATAACATATATCAATAATTCATTTCTTTTAAATTGCTGAGTAGTAGTCCATTGTATCAAGTACCACATTTTTTTCTCATTGACATGTTGATGGATTTGAGTTATTTGCAGTTTTTGGCTATTGCAAATAAAGTGGCTGTGAACACTCAGGCACAAGTCTGAATGGATATGTGGTTGCTTTTCCCTTGGATAAATAACTGGAATAGGATACCTTGACCTTGTGCTAGATATGTGTTTAATTTTTTAAGAAAGTGTCAAACTTTTCCAAAATGACTATTCCTGTTTTTGTTTTAGCACCAGTGAATGTGAATTACTCTATAGCTTCAGCACCACTTGGTCTTTGTAAATGTAGCATTCTTATACTTACATAGTGGTCTCTCATTGTGGTTTTAGTATTTTCCTACTGACAAATAATACTACCTTTCATGAGCTTCTTTTCCATCCATATATCTTCTTTAATGAAGTATCTATTCAGATATTTTGCTTATTATTTTACTGTGCTGTTTGCTTTATTACAGAGTTTTGAGGGTACTTTAAGTATTGCTTTGTCAGGCATGTACTTTGCAAAGATTTTCTTCTAGTCTTTGTCTTTTCATTGTCTTAACAGTGTCTTTTGAAGAGTAGAAGTTTTTGGAATGAATTTTCTTTATATAAATATACATATTTCAGAATAGAATTAATGGATCAAATATATAGTCGCTATTTCTCTCTCTGAGTCTTTCTGTGTCTCCACCCCTCAGTGCACGTGTGTGCATGTGTGCACACATGTGTGTGTGTATAGTTCTAGTAACTTGTTGTCTAATTGTCTTCTAAAGAGTTTGAAACACGTCATTGAATCATTGTATAGTCTTGACTAACTCTGGTCTTTCCCACTTCCCTTTACTTGCCATTTTGGTGAGCGCAAAGTTTACATTACAGTTTTATTTTACTTCCCTTAACCTAGCAAGTTGAACATTTACTTAAATTTGATATATTTTTAAAATATTTCTTTTGCAATTTTCAGCTGTTTATCATTGGACATTTTGACTCATCCTTACATATTTGTAAGAGGTTTCCATTACTTTAGTTGTCAAAATTTACAAAGTTCATCACAAATGTCTTCATATCAGTATTTACCTCCCCCCACTCCGTCTGCAACATCTTCTATATTTTAGATAATAAATTTAAAGGCCCACTTGGTATAGATATTCTCTTTTCTTCTAAATTTTAGAAGTAATATGTTAAATTTTTCTGTAATCTGATTTTATTGTTTTATGATATAAAGGGCCTAAATGTCTGTTTCTTAATATTATTAACAAATACATTCAGCAATTCTCCTTTCTATTACCCTGGGATTGTCATATAAATTCTCATATAATGTATGCCCTCCTTCTAAATTCTCTGCTTTGTTTCACGGATCTAAAGTTCTTTTTTATTTGTTTTTGTTTTGCTTTGTTTGGTTTAGTTTTTTTTTTAACAGGGTCTTGTAATGTAGTCTAGGCTGGCTTTGAACTCACTGTGTAGCTTGGCTGGCCTTGAACTGATGATCCTCCTGCCTCAGCCTCCCGAATGCTAGAACTACAAGCATGTGCCAATACACCCAGCAAATCTAGAGTAAGAGCTGAAGTAAGCTACATATTTTTAATGTGGGTTGCTTTGTGACACATTCTGATACCTTCTAAGACAAATTCTAATTGTCCAAATTAATCTGATTTGAATTTCGTTTTCTACATAACAAAATATGCTGTTATATTGTTTTGTTTTGTTTTTTTGGTACTGGGGATCGAACTTGGGACCTTGTGCTTGCAAAGCAGGTGGAGGCACCACTGAGCTAAATCCCTGGCTCCTGTTATATTATTTTGAAGTGCATTAAATCTTAAACTAACTTGAGATATTGCCATGTTCACAGTACTTTTTTTCTTGTACAAAGAATTATAACGGACTACCTTAACTTTAATCTAACCTTAGGTCAGTTGTCAAGTAGGTACTCAATAAATGTGCATAAAATACACTTATATTTTATCCATGTTTAATGAAATCTGGCTCTTTGTTGTTGTTTTTGAGACAATTTTGCTATGTGGTTCGGGCTGGCCTTGAATGTATCCCAAGTTGGCCTTAACACGTTCATAACAGGGCCATAATTCCTATGCCTTGCTGCCAGGTGGCTCCAAACCACTGGTGGTATATGCATCACTGTTCCATGTGGTGGCACGGGACAGTCCCATCGAGTGGTACAAGCCGCCCAATGGGACAGTCATGCATGTACCACCAGTGGTTCAAGCTGGCAGGAACATGTATGTTTGTAGCAGTCCTCCTGCCTCAGCCTTCTGAGTGCTGGGTCTACAGTTGTGCATCACAATGCCCTGCTTAAAATGTAGTTTTGAAACAAAGAATTTGATAGTTGTTACTGTTTAAAAGAATGTTATTGTGCCGGGGATTTAGCTCAGTGGTTCTGACGCCTGCCTCGCGAGCACAAGGTTCAGGGTTCGATCCCCGCTACCAAAAAAAAAAAAGAATGTTATTGTTTTTACAGTATGTTTATGTGATGAGTGTTCCTGAATTGTTTTATAGTATTTCTAAAATTCTGTGAATTCTTTTGAGTTTTCTGAATTATATAAGACTGTAGTAATTACTGATGTCCCTTTGCTATTAATTTTTCTTATGTGTTTTTCCAACTTTATCAGCATGGCATGACCTTCTAATAGTTTATTAAATAAAAAGTATCTTTGCTTTGACTTTGCCTTTAGGAAACATGCCACTACTATTTTGCATCTCCCTTAAAAATAGTATTAGGTTTTTATTCTAAGGGTTTTTATTATTGTTTGGTTTTCAGAAATTAAAGATCTAGAATATGTTTTATTTTACAAAATTCTCTTAATCCTTTTAACATACAAATGATTCTGAATGCCAACAAAATATACTAAAGGTAAATGAACTATATCATGAGAACATTTTTCTTTTTTGGTTACTTTCAGTTCATAGCTTTTTCATCTTTTGCTGTGATGTTTTAGAATTTCAAAGTTTCTTTTTGAGGAGGCTTTAGTGGTTCAAAGTCTTATCCCTACAGTTCTGTAGACTTTGTGTTCTCCTATTGTCTCATATCTGCTCATTCTACTTTCCTCTTTATACTTTCTTGATTTTTATTTTTCCAATTAAACTATTAAATCAATCAAAAGCAACAATTTTCAGGCTGTTCACAAAGTATTACTCTTCTCTAATAGTTTATTTCCTCACCATTGCTCAAAACCCAAATTTACAGCTACGGATGTAGTATTAATTAAAGAGGAGTTCATAATGAAATTCCTCTAATTATGATACCAGTGCTTCTGTTAAACTCATGTTTTGCTGAGGGCTCTTTTCTTAAGCACAACCCAGCATCTGTGGGGGAAAAACATAATTAAGAACTTTAATGGAAAACTTTCAAATGTACACGTACTACATCCTTTTGAAGCACTAATATTTTGAAATGTTTCATGCTTTCTTTTTTCTAAATCACGGGCATGTTCTCTGCCATTCTGTGGAATTTGGCCAGGGGATGGGATGTAAGGTCAGGATGGACACATGCCAGGTTGGTCTTCAGCATCCCATTCAGCCTGGAATTCTGCGTGGCTATGAACAGCTTGGGGCTGACCGTACAACAAAGTGATCTTAACCCCAGACCAAGAGCTTGGAGTCCTCAGTCTTGTTCCTCACACTTTTTGCAGTTGTGCGAGGAGCTTTGAGACTGTGTTCTACAACTTGGCTTTTCTTTCTGTGTAAAATAGGATCAACATGGGGCCAGGGATTTAGCTCAGTGGTTCCTCCGCCTGCCTCAAAAGTACAAGGACCTGAGTTTGAACCCCGGTACCAAAAAAAAAAAAAAAGACCCACATGGATTTTTGCAAAAGATCCTCAAATTCCCAGAAAACTCAGAATTATTTGCTGGGCCTAGACTGTGCTATGAACCAACAGACCTGGTTTTCTGCCCTTAAAGGAAACTTGCTTTATGCTTCTGAGCTTCAGTTTCCTCATCTGTAAAACAAAAAGAATGGGCTGGGTGAATGCTAACCTTCCTTGAAGGAGAAAGTGACTGTGTGCTTTTCTTCTGGGGGCAGGGTTGGAATTTGGAAGCACAGTGGGCAGGTGATCGTGGCCTTTCTCCCATTGCGCCAGACCGTGTGGAGCTGGCAGGCAGCAGGGTCACAGCCACGCCACAGCAGGGTTTGGGAGGGTGAGGGCAGAAAAGCAGTGGGTGAGGAAAGAAGACAGGAGGTCTTGTCTCAGAGTGTTTATTTTGCACAGTGCTCCGGAGATTGTAGCACCGAACACAAGTTTGGGGTTGTCTTATACCTGTGGTTTGATTAAAAAAAAATTTCAAGATTTTTTTCCATTCTCCCAGGAGCTGTTTTCAGTAAAACTTCCATATGGGGGCTGAGTCTCCTACTGGAGAGCGTCAAGCGAGTGGAATAGTCAGACCATGCAGTCAGCACAGAAACTGCCCCAGGGAATGTGCGCGGACTCAGTTCCACATTCCTCCTCCACAGGCCGCGCTGCGGTTTCTGTAAAGGTCCTACCGTAACTTCTTTTCTTTCATTCTTTGCTCATAAACTCATATTATGTAAGCCCTCCAAGTGCTAAATGTTTTTCCTTTGTTGGCCATCACTCTCAAGATGACTTTATCAAATATGAATTTTCTCTGTTATTATCAACTGCATGCGCGGGGAAGCTGACAAAATGGGGAAGAGGGTGAGTGTGCGAGGGTGCGTGTGCGTGCGTGCGTGCGTGTGTGTGTGTGTGTGTGTGTGTGTGTGTGTGTGTGTGTAGAGCCTGGGGGGTGGTGTGGCGATCTGGTTAAAGTAACCAGTGCTCCTTATAGAATGTCCTGGAAATAAAGAACAGTCTGAAGAAGGAAATAAAAACCAGGCATATCCCTACCAAACCAATGATAATCATGGTTTAATATTTCGATATTTTTTGACTCTTATTGTTAAAAAATGAGTTTTAAATGCCATGCTTTTCAAACATTCTGTCATTTTTGTTTAATAACCCCTACAATAGACATTTTCAAGATTTTCTGCATTTTCAAATAGAGGTTCCTAGCTGTTGGGATACTGTATTAGAGAATATGAACTTATTTTATCATTGTTATGGTTCCTAAGGGTTCTTACCCAATTGCCTAATTAACAAATGACACTCCCTCTATCAGCATATGCCCTTCCCACCACGTTCTCACCAATGATCAAATGTTATTTTTCAAATCCTTACTAATCTAATAGGGGGAAATAGTATCTAATTTTTGTGTTTTATTTCACTGACTACTAGTAATATTGAGCATTTTCAGGTTTATTAGCTCTTCTTTTTCTGTAAATGATTCGTGTCATTTGCCCATTCTCTCTCCCTTAGAGAATTTACTATTTTCATTTTTATTGCAACTATGTATCCAGATTACTGTTTTCCTTTCATTTTCACATTGACTTTTTGATGTGCAGAGATTCTGAGTTTCCATGTGTTCAAATCTGTGATCTTTTCCTTCACAATTAATTCCATTACTACTAAGAAAGTTTTCCTTGTCTTGAGACTAATATCTACTTGAGTTTTCTTGGTTGGTTTGGATTTTAAGATATTTGGAATTTATTTTGGTGTACAGCATGGAATGGAGATAAACATTTCTTTTTTGGTATGGGGATTGAACTCAGGACTTTGCACTTGCAAGGCAGGCGCGGTGCCACTGAGCTAAATCCCCAGCCAGAGATAAACATTTTTGCTTCCAAGTAGCTAGCCAGTTTTTCAGTTTTTCCATGCTCATTTGTTAAACTATCCATATATGTGACACCTTCATTATCATAAGCTGCATTGAGCTCTTTCACATACAAGAAGACCTTCCTACCTTCTTGGTTTTCTTATTCCTACTCCAGAGGCACACTTACCCCTCCTCAGTTGTTATAATATATTCTAAAACCTGGTATTTCTTGTTTTCAAATTGCTTTCAGCTCTTCTTTGCATGTTTATTTTCCAGATGAATAGTAGAATCATTTTTTGTCAAGTTCCAAATATTCCCTTTAGGATTTTGATGAAAATTGCATTCAACCTATAAATTAATGGGGAAGAATTTGGCATCTTTACAATGTTCCATCTTCCCATCCAGGAATACACATATGGCACGTCCCTTCACATTTTCAAATATCTTTTTATATGTCCCAATGGAACTTGGTAGTTTTCTTTATTTAAAATCAGCACATTTCTTACTAAGGTATTTCCAGATTATTTTATATTTTGAGTACTTTTTAAAATGGAATCTATTCCCCCTTTCATTTAGATCACTATTTTTAATATCACTTTTTCCCCATTGATTGCCAAACACTAACTGGAATCTAAGTGAAATGCTTATTTGTTCCTTTCCAAGCTTATAAACTCTGAGATTTAGAGCGGGAGCCAATCATAAGTGTATTTTCTTTTTATAGATTAAAAAAAACCCCAAGGTCATGAAGGTAAAATAATTTTTAAAGATCATATAATTTGTTAGGAAAGTGACTAGAGGTGAATCTTTCCAATTGTATATATTCTTTGTGTCAAAGACTTATAAAACTTAAAGTATCCAAAACCAAATTCATGGTCTTCCTCCTCGCTTTAGTTTGCTAGAGCAGCTGTAACAGATAACTACAGATTTGGTGGCTCAAAACAACAGAAGTTTATCATCTTACAGCTCTGGGGATGAGAAATCCAAATGGGTCTCCCTGGGCTGAACCCAGGTGTCAGCAGGGCCACCTTCTGGCAGTTCTAAGGAGAATCCATCACCTCACATTGTCCGGCTCTGGGGGCCACCTGCATTCCTTGGCCCATGACCACTTCCTTCATCTCAAAGCCAGCAGCTTAGCATCTTCTTGTTTTTCTCTGACTCTCTTTTATTTCCCTCTTCTGCTTTTAAAGACCCTAAGATTATACTGGGCCCACCCAGATGGCTAGAATAATCATTTTTAAGGTCAGGAACCTTAATCCCACCTGAAACCCCAATCCCCCTTTTCTATGAAAGATAACATCCTAACAGGTTCTGGGGATTAGCCCAGGGATAGCTTTGTGGGATGCGTTATTCTGGCTACCACAGCAAGACTGAACTTTCAGCATTTAAATTGAAGTTGGGCTGGGGATTTAGCTCAGTGGTTTCGCCGCCTGCTGCGCAAGCGCAAGGACCCAAGTTCGATCCCCAGTACAGAAAAAAAAAAAGCATTTATATTGAAGTATGGGCATGTTTACTATATTGGCATAACTCAGTCCTTTCCTTGAAGCACTCTGATGGCTTCCCCATTGTTCTTGGATTATGCCCAGGGTTCCAAAATGGACTGCCAGTCCTGAAAGGTTTTATTCCACTCACCGCCCAGGCTCACTGCCTCCATGCTTATCCTCACTCTGTGCTGTGGCCACATTTGCCTTTTTCCAGTTCCCTGATATACTTTGCTCTCCCCTGCCACGAGGCCCCTGCACATGCCGCTCCCTCTGCCTGCAAAGCTCTTCCCCGCCTGCGCCTCCCTAGTTAGCTCCCTGCTTATCCTTCAGGTTTGATCTCTGTCTCACCTCCTCAGGGATGACCTCACTGCCTGTGGGCCTACATCAGACCCTTTAGCTTGCCCTCTCTCAGCACCTTCTGTTGCTTCTTCAGTGCACCTAGCACACTGGTAGTTTTACTTTGCTTGTAGAATTATTTAATTCTTTCCTGCTGAATTAAAAGCTCAAAGAGGCTCTGTGTCTTTTCTGCCCAGCCCTACATAAGAAGAATCTAAGGCACCTGCACTACAGCGAACTCTTAGCGTATGTCTGGTGAATGAAAACGTGAACTTGGGAATCTATTTCTAAGAAAAAGCATTTTATTAATTAATATGTTTGTTGACACATTTATGCAAATGAAGAAGATTGGGTCAGTCAAATTGCAGTGATAAATAAATTATTCTAAAGCTTCGATAAAATTCTATATAACTATTACAGTGCAAATTATAAAGACAATAACAATGGAGGTAAATGTTTATATTACATTTAAAATACTACGATCTAGCCGGGGATTTAGCTCATTGGCGCCGCCACCTGCCTCGCAAACACAAAGTCCCGAGTTTGATCCCGGTACCAAAATAAAATAAAAATACTAGGATCCAAATCTTCTTACACTGATTTTAGAAGGAAAAGTACCAAAATGATCCTGGCAACTGGTTTAAGATCGCAGGATAGTAAGTTATATTTCTCTTCTTTCTTTTATAACCTCTCCTGTTCACATGTTTATATGTTCAGCACCACTGTGTGCTAGACACTAGGCCAAGACCTGGAAATAGCACAGCAAACAACATGCTGTGGCTTCTGCCTGTTGCAAGTTTAATAGGCAGGTGACAGGGAACACGAATAATCATTCAGCCCATGCCATTCATAGACTGTCACTGTGTTACAGAAACATGGGAGATAAAGTCCGTTTATGACAGTGTATACCATGGCCAGTGAAAATATTTTGTCACCAGGTCCAGCATTATTATGGCATGGAGGAAACTGTAAGGGTAATACTCATTTCCTTTACTTGCTAGGCTTTGAAAGAGATTTCCCAAATTGTCCTTCCAGTCTTTGATTACCACTTACCAAGAAGTAGGCTGTTTAGAAGAAAAATGTCTGGGGACAGGGTGAATGGTCTCACTTGGGCAGGGTGCCATTGCTGGAGGTGGGGAGCCGAATACTTTCTTGCCCAATTCAAATTCTCTCCCAAACATTTGGAGGTTCCTCAGCCTCCTCTTTCAGGAAACCAAAAACACACAGTTTTGCCCCGCATAAATTCTGTTTGCTTTGTCTTATACTTACACACTCACCGGCTGTGTCTCTGTGCTTGAGCATAATGTAAATACTTAATTTGTTTAATAAATATCCTGAAATAGCCTCTTTGAGTTGTTACTAGAAGGGCACGAACCTTTTAAGTCACTTAGCCAGCACAGATCAACACTTAATGTCTTTAATGATGAGCGTGATCTTTTTTAGTGGCTGAAATGCTCCGTAATCAATGATGTGGCCCGGCCTGGAGGCAGGAGAAACTAGATAATGGGCAGAAAATGTCATGCTGGATGGGGCCAGTAATTTGAATCCCTGAAATCAGTATTAGTGTGGCAATTGATGAGAGAGCAGTTTCTTCCCAAAGCTAGGGAGAACCTTCAACATCTCTAATGTCCTGCAGTGATTCACATATTATTGAAACCCCTGATGAGACAATGTCTCTCCTTGGCCTGAAGCCTCTGTGGACTCGTCTCCTCCCCACCTGCTAAGACACCTGCCTCCCAAGCCTCAGCCCAGAGTCACCACCTCGGGAGAAGGCTTAGTGCTGGGCAGCAGGGCAGAGGCCTGTCTGGATGGGGGCACTGGGATGTTATATGCAATCTGCAAGATTGCCCAGTATGTTCCCTTTTCTCCCAACTCACTGTCAGCTCTGAGAAGCATTGCAGGGATAGAAAACAAGTCCTGTCTTCTAGCTGTTAAATCAAGAAGCAAATGTGCAGATGTTCCCTCTCGACTTTCACTTAGAGTCCCTCAGTTTTACCCTGGGATGTGATTGATCGGCCACATCCACCTTCTCAGCACATCTCATAATTCTCTAAATGTTTGTGTATGCCCCCTGAGCCTTCATCTCTTTACACTGAAATTTTCCTGTTAAAAGCCGGATGGCCATTCCATTTGGTGTGACTTTTTGATTATAGGTGGACTTTATTAATAGAGTGCTTCTGATCATTTGAGGGAATTGTTTCATTATGAAATATTATTCACTTTTATGTTGTTTATTATTGTCCAAAAATCCAGAAGATTTAAGTGCTAAGAGCATGTTGTAAATGAAACATAAATGATTTATTATAATGATGCTAAAGTAAATAAAACCAGATTTTCTATTGGCTCAATGATGCACATCAATGAGAAATGGGGTGAGATGTAAAATTTGTTTTCCCAAATGGATTATTTAAAATAATTTTTGTAAATCTCTGTACTCTCATTTAATAAAAAATTCTGACTTCACAGAATTTTAAAATAATGTTTCTATTAGTAAGTTACATCAAGTAACTCACTTGGATTTTTGGTGAGTTTTTGCTAGCCATGTTTGAGAGTATCTTTCAATATTTTTGCCATGTCATGGTCCCTGAGATGACCATAAGGTCTTGTATGTTTCTTTGAAATGTTATACTTTCACAGAAATAGAACCATGGATATTCTTGGTTTTCATATCATTGTTTTAGTAACACTCTGTTTCTAGAACTCCCAGTTGCAATGGAAGGAGACTGGAAACTATAGTCTAGCTACAGAAAAGAGAATAAGACAAGTTTTGTTTAGCACTTAGGAGGCTCTGCCATGGGGTAATCATCTCTACCCCAAAATGGATAGTCAGTATCTCAGCTTCCATTCCTACCAACTGACTTCATCCCGGGGTTTGAAACGCCTCATTTGATCTCTGTTGAATTCCTATAAACATATTGCTGGCCACTATTCTTGTTCATTAATTCCTAAGTCATAAGCACACTTATAATTACTGAGTACTTATATTTTGCTTGTTGTTTTTGAAAAATTCTAAATCTTATGCCATATTTATTTTTCTAGATAAAATTTATCAAATTTCCTTTAAAAGGAACAAGTACACAAAAAAACCTTACAATTCTTCTATCATATATTATTAAAAATATATTCTACTTTAAGACATTATGAGTATCAGAGAAAATAAGCATTATTTGACAATTGCTGTTTTCTGACTTCAAGGCACTATGCTTTTTTAAAAAGCCAGCTTCTTACCAAACAGTGGCTAACAATGTTATTAGCGGGGCATTTACAAATAGCTTGATGTTTATAGTTCACATTTCAACTTTAACTCTATTTGTTGCATTGGCAAAATGAAGCTCATTAAGCCTTATTCTTTCAGCCTGTCTCTCCAAGTGTCTGAACCCCCTAATGCTCAGCTTGCTTGTCTGGAAGTATGTAATCTTTCCTACACTACACTTGAAAGTTCAGCTCATTCCTAAACCTCCAGTCAAGGATATGAACTTGTTGCTTTTAGAGAGGCCGCATCTGTGCACTGCCATTATGCCATCTGTTAAAGTGGTCAGAGTTCATTTTATTGCCTCCTTTGTGGACAGACTTGTACTGTAAAAGCGTGTGTTATTGAAAACATAATTTTCCTCATCATTATGCTTTCTTTCTAGCCAAATCATAACCTGCTAGAAATCTATTGAGCATAGACTGAAAAGCTCTTCAGAATAGCTGTTCTTAAGAGATTAAATGATTGCCATCTCTGTCCCATTTCTTTTATCTCATAATCAAGTTCAAGATGATACTGGATATCTCAGCTGAAGCGATTATTTGAAATAGAAATGACTTTATCTCTGTTCATATTTCACACTGTTGAAGGCAGGATCTTTTTTCTTTCCATTTACATTTATATATGTTTGTTGTTCTTTATAACTGACCACAGGGTCAAACAAACTATTTTTTTTTTAAGAAAGCTAAAAATGGCTAACATGAGTTGAGCTGCATTTAAAAATTTTCTGTATACAAAGACACTATTAGTGTAACTAAGATCTAGGTTGGAGCCATCAAAATTTAGAGCCAAATCAAATCTTTAGCAGTCATCTAGCCCAACCATTAAACTTGACAAATGAGGAGCTAGAAATTCATAAGAGCTAAGAGACTTGCCCAAGGTCACAGAGCCTTGCCCAAGGTCACAAAGCCCAGCTGCAGCCTGGCTGAGACACAAGGTCCCTCTTGGGCAGTTTCCGCCACACTCAGAATAGGCCTATAATAGTTATACAGATACAGCATGGGGAGAGAATGGATGATCTAGTGACTGAAAAGTTCAAGAAACAGATTTTTTGTGGCTAGTTCAAAGATGCCCACATCGACTTTTACTCCCTATCCTTAAAGCTGTCTGATCTGTGCTATTTTCTGACATCGTAATTTCTCTTCCAGAGAATCAAACTGAGAAACAAGATCACATCCCTGTTTATTGGCAGCTCTGCTGAAATACTTAATAGAGGAGAAATATCAAGCTATTTGCTGGAAATGAGACTTTGCATTTATCCACATGTCCAAAAGTGGTCAATAATTAGGCACATTGAAATTACATTTTTTTCCTCCTTTTAAAATATGTCTAGCTTTAAATAAGATTCTTCATTCTTAAAACTTGGCAGATAGGAAAAAGTGAGTCATTATTTATGGTTAGTCACTTTTACCAGCTGTGATTGCATTTTACATCCATTTCCCCTCTTTTCTTGAACTGGAAAATCTACTCTGTCACTCTCCAGGGAAGAAAAAAATATTGGTCTATTTAGCACATCAAGAATCACAGTTAAAGCACCATAAACAGAAAGTTTTGATGAATATAGTAAGCAAGTGACTTCTTTAGAATATAGAACTGAGGAGAATAAGCCAAATCTTGAGGTGGCATCTAAGGAGAAATCTAAATTGTTTTAGGGTTTCTTTCAAAATGGAATAATTTCCAAGCATTACAGTAGGTCCCCCCTTTTCTGTGGTTTTACTTTCCTTGATTTTAGTTACCCCTCTCAACCTCAGTCCAAATATATTATATAGAAATTCTAGGAATAAATAATTCATCAGATTTAAATTGCATGCCATTCCAAGAGCATGCCATCTTGCTCTGTCCTGCAGGGTACGGGAGTCAGTCCTTGGTCCAAAATATGCCCACTGTATTTAGCAGTTACCTGGTAGTAGCCCTCTTAGTTATCAGATCTAGTTTCGTGGTATTTCAGGGTTTGTGTTCAAGTAACCTTTATTTTACTTAATAGCCCCAAAATATGAGAATAATGATACATGAAATTTTATTAGAGTATATTGTTTTAATAGTCCAATTTTATTATTAGTTGTATTATTAATCTCTTGCAGTTCCTCACTTATAAATTAAACTTTTTCATGGGTATGCATGTATAGGAAAAAACAGTATATATATGATTCAGTACTATTCATGGTTTCGGGCATCCACTGGATGGAACATAACCCCTAAGAACAAGAGCAGACTACCATATATCTGTTGTATGTCTACTGTCTCCCAAGTCCCAGATACTGCAAGAAAATATTTCAGCCAGGATACCTGGTGTGGTAAGATGCTAGGTTGCTTTTACTTACAAGTAGCAGGAAATCCATTTCAAACTGCCTTAAATAACACAGGGAATTTACTAGGTCAGTGACTACAAGTCCTGACATAGGACAGGCTTCAGGCATGCTTTGATTAGACTACAGCTTACTCGGCTATTCTGACTCTTTCCTTCCATGTTATAGCTCTATTTCCAGCTGATAATTAATGCTTCAAAGCATGTGTACAAATTACTGGATCAATGCCCCAGTAGACGATAGGACTCTTGAAGCGATTATGCCTTCAGGGGTTAGAAAAAGCTATGTGAGACCAGACCTCACCTTTCCAACCTAGATGTCCATATTGAGAAAACTTTTTTTCTTGACTTGCAAACCAAATCCCTAGGCTTCGTTATGTTTGGATCAACTGTTTACCAATAGGTAGTGGCCTGGGAGGAATATAATCCCATGTACTAATTGACATAAGCCAATCAATTCTGGAACCAGTCATTGTGGTAAAGAGGGTTAGATCACAGTGATTGAGTTAGGTCAGTCAAATCCCTTTTCTGGAGCGTGAGGTGGGAATCTTTCCCATCCAAGTCACACAGCTACTGTACAGCACAGAGTGGATCAGCAGGAGGCTGGGACCATAACCAACAGTGTCCACTGTATCCCTAGTCTGGAGGGTGAGCCTAGTGCTAATGAGACCAAAGTTTTGCCTGGCTAATGTCATTCTTTATTCTTGGCTTGGTATGGACATCCTCTGTCATTGACAGTTCATACTAATCAGATAAGTCTTCCACCTGTCAGCTCTTAGCTATCTTTCCACATCTAAAAAGATCCTATAAGGGTCTTAAATTCAGGAATACATTGCCCTCACACTGAAGGAACACTCACAGTCTAATAATACCATACAGTCGACAGACTAAATAGTATTAAATAAGACTCATACATTAGACAGTAAAAGAAGGCTGCTGCTATGTTTTTCTGGTTAACTCTGGTATTTCAATTGCCTGGAAGTTCAAACTTAAGCACTCTTCTTTTTTTCTTTGGTACAGGGATCGAACTCGGGACCTTGCGCTTGCAAGGCTGGTGGCGGGACCACTGAGCTAAATCCCTGACCTTCACCACTCTTCTTAAAGGCAATATTTAATCTGCTCTAAGAAGCATTTTGCAAGTAGCTGAACACTTACCTGTTTCAAGTAGTGAGATCCCTTTTACCTGAATGAGAATCTAATGTGACATGCTGCTGATAGTAGTACTTTTAAATGTTCTGTGCAAAATCCATCTTTCAAAATAAACTTTTCATTGTGTCATAACCTGTGTTCTTTCTAGAAACAGGGTTTGCAATGAGGACTTGCGCATAGGTTGCAGTGAAATAGAAAATGAAGGAAGATCAACATCAAGTATCATTACTGCTGTGAGCAACTTGAGCTCCATCCTACCAGAACCTTCAGTGAATCAAAAAGAATAGCCTCAGAGTTGTCTTCCTGAGGGATAGGAGAGACTAGTTGTCCACTGAATCCTGTTGCCTCATTGGTCAAGGGTTGCCCTGTGGGGCCTTAACTCCCCCTTTCTCCATACTTTCAGGTTGTGTATCTGTATGTGTGTCCGTGCTTGCATGTGCACACATGTGCCTGACCCGGGTGTCAAAAAGGTCCCAGGCAAACAGCAACAGATGTTTGATGCAGGGTGCAGATGAGGCAAGGCACTCCCAGTAATAGCTGGAGAAAAACATGTATTCAGGGAGTGTGAGGTGGGCACAAAGGCTGTCTACTACACAACAAAGGGAGTGCATCTGCCAGTGTTGTGGAGGAGCCCAGAAAAGACCAGAAATCATCTGCATATCTCTTTAATCTTTCCTGTGTGTCTGAGTGGCTTTCTTAACACGTGTCTTTAAAAAGGTAAAATTAATAAACACATTACCAACTGAATTGCTGTAGAGCCCTGTAGGACTCTCATCAACAAAGAGGCGAGCTCGCCAGCGGGGAGAAGCAGCAGGTTCCTCAGAAGAGAAGACTGCTTGTGGGGGAGGCTGTCATTATTGCATCTTCAATTGGCGGGCGGGTCCTCTCATCCCCAGCAGGGGCTCCTTGCTTGCAGGATAATTTTTACTCTCCTGTTCAGTCAATATGACAGCTTTGTCCCTAATATAATGGCAGTGTTGACTTTAGTTTAAATTACTCCATATACAACCAAAAAGATTCTTTCTCCCTTTTCCCCAATCCAAAAATTCCATTTTAAAAAACTTTTCTCATTTAAATCTTTGCCTCCACATTAAATTTCTCATTCGTGTTTCAGGTAAATCAAATACAGTGTCAACTTTCAAAACCCTGTGTGACTATCCCAGTGACTCAAAATAATTACCGTCTGTCAGTGTGTTTGCTGGGAACACAGATATGTCAGGCGCTGGCCCTGTTATCCCCACAGGAGCTTGCCTCTCCAGTGGGGTCTTCTCTGAGTTCTACTCGAAACCTTAGTGGCCAGGATTAGGACAATTATGTGCATGATCCGTCTGAGAAACGTGCATGCCTCAGCTGACCCAAAAATCACTTTTTTTTTTTTGGGTACTGGGGATCGAACTCGGGTCCTTGTGCTTTTGAGGCAGGCGGTGGAACCACTAAGCTAAATCCCCAGCCCCCGAAAATCACTTTTTAAAAAAATCTTTAAAGCAGTTGTTTTAGTAAGTGTAGATTTAGCTAGAATATCCCCAAGGAGTCCTTCAAATGATGGTTCCTCTAGGGTAGTAGTTCTCAACAAGGATGTTTTGGTCCCCCAGGGGACAGCTGGCAATTTCTGGAGACATTCTTGGCTGTGACAGCTGAGTAAGGGGTGGGAGAGGGTTCTACTGACATCTAGTGGGTGGAGGCCAGGGATGCTGCTAAACATCCTACAGTGCATGGATAGCCCCCTGTTGCTGGGACAGAGCATTGTTTGGTCCAAGACATCAATGTTGCTAAGGTTGAGAAACTCTGTTCTTTAGCTGTTGAGGATTTATACAACGTGAAATAAGACCACTTGCTTGGGGAATTCGGACTGAAAAGAAATAAATATTTAATATTAAAGGATACTTTAAAACCAAATTACCTGTAACCCCACCAACTTGTGCCCAAATGAATGTTGATGTTTTTAAGATTCCAATTATGATGTAGATAACAGCTTGTATTCTTGTTTCTACTTACAAATGTCACTTTCATAGTCTTTATATCACTTTAATAGAGAATATTCCATTGTTTCAATGCACAAAAATCTATAAACCGTTCCCTTTTTATTTCTTTCCTTCGTGTTTTAAAAAGTAATTTGGATAAAAACCATAGTTCAGTCTCAAATCTGCCTTTGGAGACCTGGCCAAGGGTTACTCTCAAATGATTTTACAACAAAAACTGGTTTTCAAGGAAGAAATACTTTCCGAATATTTTAGAAATTGCTCCAATGTAAATATTTGCCTACAAGGAACAGTTACTACTTTGCAGAAGCACTCACTATTTGCATATTTTTTTTCTAAATCTGTGCTTTCCCCCAGAATGTAGTGGAACAGTACCACGGTCTACCTCCATGAGAGCTCACAGTGCAAAACTCCCACTCCAGTGTGGTCAGACCTTGTAGCTTCTTGTCCAGAAAGCAACTGGTCTGAGCTGTCAAAGCCTACACATCATCACCAAAATGAAAGAACAATCTTACTCAACAAAATCAGGATGCAGAAGATGGAGGATGGGAAGGAAGGGAGGCAGAGGGAATGAAAAAACAATTAAGATGTGTTATGTACATATACTAACTCTCCATGATGAATATAATCATCATGTACTGCAGATATGCACCAATAAAAATAATTTTTTAAAAGGATGCAGGAGGAAAAATCCTAAAGCTCATACTGATGAAAGTAACTACGACCACTCTTTAATATGATTAACCAGAAAATATTTGGGGTTTTTTGTTTGTTTGTTTTTTGGTACCGGGGATCGAACTCGGGACCTTGTGCTTGTGGGGCAGGCAACGAAACCACTGAGCTAAATTCCTGCCTCCTTTTGTATTTTAACATATGTATGTGAAACCTGTTGAAATTCAGCTGAATGAACTGTCTAGTCCTGCCTGAAATTCTTAATGTACCTCATTTTAACTGAGGTCTTCCGGGCCTTCAAAGTCCAAATAGTACTGCCGGGAACCCTCAGTCCACACCTTGAAGGATAAAAGGCATTTACTAAGATTCTTGGAAATTTCAAGTGGGCTCATGGTTTGAGCTCTCACTTCTGTGAACTAATGCAGTTGATGGATCATTTTACCACTTTTGTTTGCTTTTCTTGCTCTCCACTGTGCCTTCCTGGAGCACTCATTTCCTAACTCAGTAATCAGCTCCTGAATCAACCCAGACACCCCAGTGTCACCATCTCCCCATAGTGTTTGTCTGTCACACCCTTCAGGTGAAGATAGGGGAAAAGGTATAATAAGCAACACAGACAACTTCGCACACCTAGCAAGTATAGCATTAATCAGAGGGCTGTGGATCACTGCACCACTGCATGGGCGTTGTTGTTCACCATCCCACTCTTTCTGTGCCTCTCTTACCTTCTCATCTCTTTCCTCTTTGAAGACCCCCAATTGTTCATACTAAGTTATACAGAGAAGGTCAGCTCTCTGGACTCCCTAGGTCCAAAATCACTTCCACTTCTCTCTTTTGCATCTCAGATACAAACAAACCAAGCTAGGCACGGTGGTGTTGCTTGGGAGGTTGAGGCAGGAGGATCACAAGTTCAAGGCCAGCTGAGGAACCTAGCAAGGTCCTGCCTCAAATAATAAAAAGGGCTGAGGATGTAGCTCAGTGGTACAGAACCCCTGGATTCAATTCCCATTACACCACACACACACACACACACACACACACACATGTACACATGCACACGTGGGGGCACACCTTCCATTGAACTAGACCTACTTTTAGAAAGCAGTTTTTATTGTGAATAGCAACTTATTTCCTCTCATACATCTGAATAAGCTTTCATTCCTTCGAGAAACCATTTCTGTAGCCTGAGCCTGAATACATGTCTGCATCTATCTCCTGTGTCTAGTCAAGGATCAGCTACTTAACTGGATGAAGTGTTTGGTCCTCAACTACAGGACGAGCTAGACTCATGGAAATCCAGTGTTCAGCTTTGGTTCATTTTTCTACCTTTTAGCTCTAAACTCTTCAACCTGATATTCAAAGGGTCTCTTCCTCCCATTGCCCACTTCTGCAGCCTGATTTTCCCACACCTGTCTCTTGTACCTGCCGAATGTGGTCTAAGATGGAGACCATAGCTGACTTACTCATGGGCTCCAGAATGTGGTCCTGAGATGGCTCCTTCTCTATGTTTTGTTTCTCTGATTCTTGTTTAGACACTGAGGATAGTGATGATGTAGTCTCTTTCTTTAATCCTCAGTACTCGGGGGAGGTACATTTTCCATAAAAGTGTCAACTGTTTCCCTGGGTTAACACCCATAAGTTCAGTCATTCAACACAATTCCATTGCCTGCCGTGGGTTAAGAGGCTTATTTCTCACTGGGATGAGGGGTGGCAGGATATTTCAGTGCTGAGTATACTTTGGTGGCAGCAAAACAACACATTCTGGTTCAGAACTGAGACTGAATGCTGTAAACAGCAAAATGACACTTCTTCCTTTTTGCCTAATGACTCGTCCTCTCGTCAGCACATCACCAGTTCTACCCACCAGCCACACCTGTTCTTCCCTCACACAGCGATTTGAGTGTGGGTGCTGTGAAGTCTTCCTGCTTCAGAATAATTCCGTCTGTAATGAAATACCATACATTTTAGTCTTTAAAGTTATAACCCAGAGCATGAATTTCCTGTTCCTTCTAGTCACCTTGACCAGATCTGCTCATATATGTGAAGAAAAGTCAGAAGGGATGAAATATTTTACCATATTCCGTTCTGCATGTACACAGAGCACCCCTCCATTCATTATGTGAATAAAATGCCACTCACACCATGTGAGTGGACTTGGCCCATTACTATGCCTTCTTGTGATGGGAAGCTTTGGCAAAGACAGCAAGAAAAATTAGAAGCCAGTGCAGTGACAAGGAAGGTTTACTGAGAAAAACACGCAAAGGGATTCCCTTCTGTACAAACATCCATTATCTCCATAAGTGAATAAAAATATACACAAAGATATTATCAGAAACAAGTGTATTCTAAACATTACTTTTCTAAGTTATTCACTTTGCTCACCCTCAGAGATTTATAGTTCAGCCATACCCATTCAGAGTGGAAAGAAGAAAGGCTATTTATCTAGTCCAATTCCTTGGGAAGAAGTACTTAGGTGATATTAAGAATCTTCAATTATCTAATTTTATAAAAGGGATGATTTATATTCTGTAGTCAGTAACATGTGATACTGATTATTTCTAATCCCTTAGAAGAGATCTGACATTATGCTTTTGGTACTGTATAGCATGAAATCGTCATGTATATTTCTCCAAAAGAAGGAACAAGAATAATGGCCTCTGCAGTCTGCAATCATTTTATACTAACATACTGCAACATGGCTTTGCCCTGGGGGAGAGAAGTAGGGATTTTTCTCTACTTCAAAAGAATGAAAAATTATCATCACTCTATCCAGAACCATTATAGACTTCAGAGACTTTGGCATGAAATATTCAGAAAGTTTATTTTAGAGTTCAATATTTTAAAAGCCTGCTTTAAAACTATTACAGTGATTAGTGGCTCTCTTGCTTGGGCCAGTTTTGGTTTAAAAGGCCTTGTGTCCTGGTTGATACCATTTGCTGAATTTTCACCCACAGAAGCCATGTGGAAAGCACGTTATGCATTGTTTTAGCAGGGCCCCCAAAGATGAATTAGGTCCACTGCTCATCAGTTATCCTTTCAAACACTCTTTAATGAACACTTCTTTTACTAGTAATGATTCTGACGTGCTGCTTATGGTGGGATTTTGTGCTGAAATGTTACCTTAACCCTGTGGGATGGGTGCCATTGTCTGCAGTCTGTTCAGAAAGTGATGTCCCTGTCTCAGTGGTTCTAAAGACACTCAGGGACAGCCATGCTGAGGCCACCCCACTACCACCACCACCAACAACAACAACCAGCCAGCGGTCCACATCTTCACCACTCTTCCCAGGAGTCAGGAAAGCCTGGCAGGTGTTTGTGAGGCTTTAACAGAGTTTTCGAGGCCATGAATGAAGCCCGTGAAAACTTCTGGGCTGGAGTTAGTCATGTGGGGACAGCAGCAAATCCCTCTCCCTGCAGTGTCCTAGCTACGTAGCAAGGTGGTGTGCGATAGCAATGGAGCCCTGGGTTGACAGCTTAGCTACCCTGGTTTGAGTTCAGCTCTGCTGCCTACTAGAAGCCTGACTGTGCGAAAACTGTGAGGTTCCTGAAGGCTCCGTGTCTCTTTCTGTGAAATACACCTATGCACTCCGTTCTTGTCGTCATTTGTTCCCAAAGTGCTTTCATTATCTGCTATTTATCTCACATTTCCATATGCAATGCATGTATATTTTTGGAGATTACAAAAAGGACAACTAGAAAAACAGTCACTCCTCCTTTTCTTGTATAATCTAAGCATTTGGGTTTATGTAAGTGGGTTGAATGTATTATTTCTGTGGCGTTTAATAAATATTCTTTCTTTCCTTCCCACTTTAGTATCATCAATGTAGAAATAGAAAATATAGACATCAGTCTTTGTCTTCAAGCAGATAAGATGTGCAAAGAAAGAAAGATACTAATGTTCTCTTGATATGTAGATGCTGATGAGAAGAATGTGTAAAGAGCTTTTTGTTTTATTTTTCAGGGAAGTAGATCGGGACTCTGATGGTCACGTCAGCTTTAGAGACTTTGAATATGCCATGAAGCATGGACAAAATGAAGCCTAACTGTTGTGACCTACTTTTTGGTAACTCTATAGATTGTAAATATAATTAAAGATCAAACATACCTCTCTCATAATGATGTGATACTGCATATTTGTGATTTAACTCTTAGTTGTAGTTTTGGGATGCTGATAATATACTTGGTCTCACAATCCTAGAGGTTGTGGGTACTGGCGTCTCCCAGCTCCCTTCATTCATCCCACATTGGTTGAACAGATACCCATGTGTACTACATGCTTACTAAAGTAGGTTCTAAGCAATGAGAAAGGCATTGGGAAAACAAGAACGTAAGACTTTCTGAGATAAAGTACCCAGAGTCCACGTCTTCAGTGCAGTGTCCCCAAGGCATTGGTTGTGCAAGACAGAGAAATCAGATTGAGCTAACACAAGGCAGCCCTGTCGCACATTACACAGAGAAAGAACAGAGCCAATGGAGGCCCTAGGAGCAAAAGATGTTTGCAGGACCCTATTAAGTGGCCTGGGCCTGGGCTTCCTGTGCAGGGAAGCAAACCCAGGCCTGCCCATCTGCCCTCCGCTGCACACTGCTGGTTCTGGGTTGTCCTGCCCTGCACCCAGAGCCATAACTGTTGGTGGATCTGGATCCTGGTCTCCATGTTCTACCTGTCTCCCTGGCTCCACTGACTGCTGTACTAGAGCAAAATCTGCAACACTGGACATTCAGCATTCATTTAAAATAATTCCAAAATACTGGTATCAATTTGACTTTCTGTGTAGGTGTTGAGAATTCATAATATTAACAGGAGTAAAACAATATTTAATTCGTATCTTAAAAGTATTAAACATTTAAAGGCCAAGTAAAAATGTAAATATGTAGAACGGAAACATTTAGCAAGCTTCATTCTCATACAAATTATTAGCTTATAAGCTTAATAAAAATAAAGTTGTAAACTGTGATAAACCAGAGGAATCTAAAGAGACATGGCAGGTAAATGTATCTGGTGTCGTAGGTGGGTTCTGGAATAGAAAAAAGACTTTAGGTTAAAAAAAAAGTCAAATATGGACTTTAGCTACTGATAATGTATCTGTATTGGTTTATTAATTGTAACAAATGTACCAAATTCTTAAAAAATGTTGATAATGAGGAAAACTGGGTGAGAGGAATAATATAGAAACTCTGTACTATTTTCATAATTTTTCTGAAAATCTAAAATTATTTAAAAATTTAGTTTGTTAAAAACAAATTCAGAAATTAATAAACTAAACTTTACCTAAAATGAAGAAACATTGAAAATCATTAAGTGCAAATGAAATATTATTTCAAAAACTAAATGGATCAGTGGTATCATTGAGTAACGTGTGTTTTTGTACAAATTGTTCCAGTTGATGAAAAGCCCTTTCTGACTTTGGGTAGAATTTTGTCCAGCAAGTATTTTCATCATAAATTGAATATTTGAGTCATTGACCCTAATCTCAAAAGATAAATGATTCAGATTTTAGATTTTTCAAAATATCAAAATTTTCCATATACTAACAAAGTGCTATTATTTCAGTAATTGCCAGAATCCCAAATCCTCATATCTCAGTCACTGTTTGGACCTCATTTCTTCCAGGAAACATGACCAAGGAAAGGAAGAGGCGACCTCCTGCAGTGGATGTGGGAGGCAAGAGGCGAGGTAGGGAACAGCTATAGGGAAACTCTTTAGACTCTGGATAATGAAGACCCTTTCTGGCTTCAGTGACTACCCCACCTAGCTTAGACTGCAAGAGAATTTGCTAGAAGACACTGGGCTAGCTTCTGGAAACTAACAGGAAGGCAGAGGTGTGCCTGAGATTTCAGGATAACCAGACCCAACACCAATGGCCTCATTCCCTTTAAAAGGAATTGACCCATTGAACTGTCCAATTCCAAAGCCCGGAGGCTCCAGAGAGAGGCTCTGGCTGGGCCCCTGGTTCAGTCGACTGTGGTTCAGCCAGGGGGTATGGACTTGGCCACTGCCACTCGCCCATGTGTACTCAGGGATGGTTGTAGAGAAGGGAACTTAACAAGACTGGGGCAGCCACTCTCTTTTCTAGAGGAAAGCACTATGCCTAGGACTCCATCTAGAAAGGAGAGCACTCCTAGGATTTGCTGCTTAGGAGAATTCAAGCTGTCAGAGCAAAGACACAAAGAGAAGTAAAGAGAAGCTGCTTTTGTCGCCTTCCCCTCCTATCATACTTGCCCTAGGCCCAGTCCCTCACATCATCCTATAAGCTTTTCCCCAGCTTCTTGTTCCAGGTCACAGTCCCTATTCTAGTCCCCAGTGCACATGCTACTGCCTGAGCAGTGTGACCTTGCGTAGCCCAAGGATGGGATCAATTGAAACTGCTCCGCCCAGCCTGTGCCCTAGGAGAGCATGCAGATTGGGAGAGAGCAAGACAGAGCAGACCAACCAAGGCAGCTGATTTGCAATGAGAGCAGAGGAAGAAAATGGACACCAAGAAGGAAACAAGAAAGGAGCCAGAGAAGCACTGCAATGCTCGGTTTCTGGTTAAAGCTTGTGTGCAAAGCCCAGACATGGCCCTTTGGGTCCTATGAGGTAACTCTGTATCCATCCAATAAATCTTTCTGCTCAAGCCAGCTGGAGTCACTTTCTGTTATTTGAAACTGAGAGAACCCTCACTGTTAGGATCAGAGAGCCACCGAGCCAAGGATAGAGTCCTAGGTAACATTAACATTTACTGGGGCGGCAGAGAAAAAGTCTTGTAAAGACTCTAAGAAGCAGCAGCTGAAGGTGACAGAGGAAGCCACAACCACTACCCTCTCCTGTTCCCTGCCTCGCTTGACCTTGTACTCTGCTCTAGTCTCCCGAGTTGCAGTCACTCTCAGACAAGTCACCAGGGAGCCACCAGTGGCCAAATCTGCCAGTCCCTCTCAGATCTCATCACACTGTCCCTTCTCCTGGGTCTGAACTGACATCTGTGCCTTTGGAAGCCCCTCTTAGCCTCTGAGACACGGGTCTCTTATGGTATTTCTGTGCCCATTTTTTCCTACCATTTTTTCTAGTTTCCTATCCTACATTCATCCCCAAAGTGGTAGTGTTTTCCAAGGTCCAGTAATTGGCCAATCTTCTTAATCAACACATTCTTCAGGGTTGATTTCAGTCACTGCCAAGATTTCAGCTATCATCTTTATGTGTATAACTCCACACACAAGTCTTTATCTTTGACCTTGACCTCTGCTCAGCTCCAGGCCTGTGTTTTCATTTGCCCATCAGACCTTTCCACCTTAGTGCAAATGAATTCAACTAAAATCAGACTTGTTGTTCCCCTAATTTTCAAAATTGGCTTCCTATTTTGTGTTTTCTATCTCTGTGAATGGCAGCCTCCCTGGCCCACCCCACCCCAAGCTATCATCCTAGCCAGCTGCCTGAGTCGTTTCAAATCTCCCCATCTTCCTCAGCTCTGACATCCAGCCAGTCACCGAATCCTTTTGAGCCTGTCTCTGTAAAACATTCATGACATTTTTTTCCATTCCATCCTGATCTCTGCCCATGCCTGTATTCCCCATCCAGCCCTTCCATCCAGTCTCTACTTTTTCATGTAAAGGTGAGTAAAAGATGTGAAAGTAAGTAAAAAGTAAAATCTGCTGTCAAAACATTTTTGCCTAACATGTCAGTGATCTGCCCAAAGCACAGACAAAATTACTTTTTCCTCTGCTCAAAAGCCTTGAGTGGCCACCTTTTCTATTGGGTAATGTCTAAACCTATAATGTGTCATTCAAAGACTTCTATAATGTGGTATCAACTTATATTTTCAGTTTCATTGTTCACAACTACCTCTGCCATATCATGCCACAACCAGGGAAACACACATATCCACAGTCCCTTCACCTAAAAACATCGAAATGGCAATAGATATTTGCCCAAATTAGAAAAATAACAAATGATTTGGGAATTGGTATATGATGAGGTAATAGGAAACTGCAATCACACAAAAAAATTACTTTAAAAAATATAGTGGGCCACCTTCTCCTCACAAGTATTTTTTCCTTCACAGTTGTCTCCTTGGAATGGGAAGAGGGGGACTGATTATGCTAATTATTTTATATATGCATTTAATTTTATCCTTGAAACTATTGAGATAGGTATTAGCCATCCTTTTCTACATATATAAATGAGAAAACAATCTCAGAATCTAAAATCTTGGCTCAGGCCTGGACAGCATCAAGGTGGTCATTCAGACCTGTCAGTCTGACAACATAGAGACTCTTCCTAGTCATGTACTATCTATCTGACATGGTTCCATGTTTTATAGTTGTACTTTATTTTTACCCCAGACGACTTCACACAGATTCATTGGCCAACATGGTTCAAGTCTAGAATTTGGTGGGCATTAAAAATTAATTCCCAGGACTGAGATGTAGTTCAGGAGTAGAGTACTTGCCTAGCATGCATGAGACACTGGGTTCTAACTCCAGTACAGAAGGGAAGGGGGAGGAGATAATTATAATATTCCCATCTTATGCATTGCAAAAATTAACCAAAATTACATTGAATTATTAAACTCAAGTTCAAAAGACAGATTAAGATGTGCTACAGGCTCTAAAAGTACTACTCAAGGAGAACGAGAATGAGTTCTAGACATGCTCGGAACATTCCAACTACCTTTGAATAGGTAGGCATCCTCACCAGCCCATACTATGTATATAAATTCTAAATAGTGTATTTCACCAATCACTCTCCTTGATTATTATTATTATTATATTTATAGACTTGCAATTTAAGATTAATAAAGACAAACTGTTACTTTCCTATTTTTTAGCTTGTAACTTTTGAAAAATTTGTTTGGAACTGCAGAATTAGGCAGTTTAAAAAAACAAAAAAAAAATGAAACAAAACAAAACAACCTGTCACACACAGATTGAAATTCAGTGCCACTAGGTATAGCAGCTCACAAAGTGACCTTTCTTAGAAAACAAATTTAAATTGAATTGTCCACATGGACAGAAAAGTTGCCCAAACAATTTAACAAATAAAATATGGGGTATCCAATCTAAACTTCTCTTACATTGAGTTAATGAAACACTCAGAAATGTGAATAAAAAAAGAACATCGTTCTAACCAGAGAAAATGCAAATTAATTTATATGAAAACAAATTCAAATATAGTCCCTATTTTATGGTTTACTGGATCTTAAAAAAACTAAAAGAAGAAAAACAGTTAAGTTGGCAAAAGTATATGACTTCAGAAAGAGCAATTCCAATAATATTGAATTTATAGAAAAACATTTGACCAAAGGGCTGGAAATATATTATGTTTATTGTCATAGCAACAGTCATTGTAAGGTAGAAGTCAGGTTTGGGCATCCTCCTTATTTTAAATAAGGAAGCCAAGACTTGATTTTAAATGACTTTTCTAAGGTCAAATGTGTCAGAGAGAGTGCTTAAGTCAATTTCTCTACCAAGTTTTCCCTATTGCTACTGGTATTGGATTGCTCTTGGGATGGTTTATTCATTTCTTTCCTTCTTATTTCTTCCTCTTTTCTCTGTTACATCCACAAATAGAATTACATATATTGGCCCACTTAAATTTCAATCTGATCTCCTTCTTGGGTTATATCCAAACACATATTCAGCAGAACACTGCTCCCTGCCCATCACAAATGAAAACCAAAATTCAGGACTGCTGTCTTTCATCACAAATGGAAACTTGTTAGCCATTGTCTTCAAATATTCTTTTGCCACATTCGTGAAGAGAATGTCTTTATCAGACTCTAGTTACACATATTTTATGTCAATAATACTTTTAAACATGTCTCTCATTCTCTGTTCTCCTTTTCATATTACTCTTCTTCCTCCTTTCTCTCTCTGTTTCAGTTGGATAATTCTACTCTTATTCCTTATCCAGGGGGAATGAAAAATGGTACAGAGAGTTTGGAAGACAGATTCAGAGTTTCTTAGAAAGCTAAACATAATCTTTCCACATGACCCAGTCATCAAACTCTTAGGTATTTTGCCCAATTGATTTGAAAACTTTGGTCCACACAAAATGTACATGTGACTGTTTATAGCTGCTTTTTAAATAACTGTCAAAAACTGGAAGCAACCAAGATGTGTCTTCCAAGAAGTGAATGGATATTCCTTAAAATGCATAAGCAGTACTCTTCAAAACTGTCAATGTTATGAAAAGCAAGGAAAGCCTGAGAAACTCCAAGAAGAGCCTAAAGAGCCATGGTGACTAAATATAATCTGATAGCCTGAATGAGATCCTGGAACAGGAAAAGGATATTAGGTAAAAACCCAAGAAATCTGAATAAAGTATGAACTTTAAGAAGCAATAATGTCAATATTAGCTTATAAACTGTTGCAAACTATACTATGTAATGTAAGATGTTATTCGGGGAAGTTCAATATATGGTATATAAGAATTTCTGCAGTCATGCTCACAGAGAAGAGTGAATGGTTTCTCTGACTGCACTCAGGGCTTTCCAGAGAAAGAAGTCTGGTCCAGGGCAAAGAGGCATTGTTCCCTGATGACTGCTGGAAAGTGGAGTGCTCTGGAAGGAAAGGGTTTGTAGCTACCTGAAGGTGGTGGTGCGGACAGAGTCACCTTGGGAGGTAAAGCTTCACTTGTTGGATTTGGAGGGATGCAACTGAGTCTGTTAGCACCAGAGTCTTGACAACACTGATGCAATTGGTAGAAGAAGCAATGCTTCCTACAGCAGCTGCAGAGGAATTATATCTGACTCAGATGTATCAGATGACTAAGATTGCCTTATATCTAGTGGACTGGAGAGAGCACTAAACTTGGAATCAGAGCTCACTGCAGACAGGCAGGTCTGCGCCCGCCCTACCAAGGTCCCGAGTCATGCAGAAAACACCAAATCAGCCTGCACCCCGGCAACAATCCACTGAACCCCCCCACCCCCCGCTCCTCTGTACAGCCACCTGGTTCCACACTACAAAGACGCAGAGGACACCGGACCACCAGACCGTGGTACTGAGTCCTGCTGCTCCTGGCCTAGAGGTAGGGGCTTCTGAGCCGCCGTCCCATTGCTCCTGGTCCAGAAGAAGGGGATTCCTGGCCACCAACCCTGCCGCTGCTCCCAGCCCAGAGGAAAGGGCTTTTGGGCCACCTTCTGTCCCACCGCTCCTGGCCCAGAGGAAGAGGCTTCTGAGCCACCATCCCTCCCATCGCTCCCGGCCCAGAGGTAGGGGCTTCTGAGCCTCCATCCCACTGCTCCTGGACCAGAGGAAGGGGCTTCCCAGCCACCATCCCTCCCGCTGCTCCCAGCCCACAGGAAAGGGCTTTTGGGCCACCATCCCTACCGCTGCTCCCG
>NW_004624734.1:12611811-12630899 GCF_000247695.1 Heterocephalus glaber
TTTTTTTTTTTTTGTACTGGGGATTGAACTCGGGTCCTTGCGCTTGCGCAGCAGGCGGGGAAACCACTGAGCTAAATCCCCAGCCCCTCATGACTTTCTATTTACATGTTCCATATACAATTCAGGGAAAGACATCTCAGCTTTAAGACCTATTGAAAAGAAAGCACTTTATCTTTCTTTTGAACTTAGTAATTCCTCACAGTGCTGATAAAACACTTAGGAGCAATACACCCATTAGGTATAGTTCCTAGATTCTCCCAGTGGGAACTCAGATGTGGTCTGTTCAGGAATGGAGTCCCACCAGGTGCCATGACCAGCTTACCATTGCTCTCCCTGCAGCTTGGCCCTGAGCTGTAGCTCTGGAAAACCAGCATGGTCACTGGGAGATCACTCAGGAATACATTTTGTTTTACAGAGTTCACGTTTTATACATAAAAGTTGTAATGGTATAAAGCCTAGTTCTTCCTTAAGTTTTTATTTCATATATAGATCATATTACTCTATAAATTCAGTAAGTTTTATTTATCAATATAAGGCTCTTAGGTGGCTTTTGCAATTCTCTATTTCCTTAAGATTGAACTGTATGTATAAAAACAATATATTCAGTTATCTTTCCTGGATTGGACTTTCTGTGGTTCTACCAATTTTATTAATCTTCCCAAAACGTCAAATTTTGGGCTTTTTGCTTGCTTTTTTTTTTTTTTTCTGTACTACCATTGAGCAAAGAGTAGTGCATACTAGGCAGTTACTGTACCACCACTACAGTACATCCCTAGCTCTGTGTTGTTTTTCCTTATGTTTATTTTTTGTTTTGTTAGTTTAGCCATTATTACTATTTTCTTCTTTCTTTTTTGAAAGAGATATATATATATATATATATATATATCCTCCAGAGACTCATACATGGTGGCAAGTGCTCTACCACTGAACTAAATTTCAGCCCACTAAATAATACATTTTCTAATTTCTATTGTGATTTCTTCTTTTACACCTCATTGATCATAAATGAATTGTTAAACTTTCAAAGTTGTGAGTTTTCTACTTTCATTATTAATTTCTAGCTAATTCCACTGTAGTAATAGGACTTACTCTGAATCTTTTCAAATCCTTAATTTTCTTTTAAGTTCTTAGATTCTGCATTGAACAAATACATTCTTCCCGTGTATTTTAATAAAATTTTAAGAATAACAAGGTAAACTGTATAATTTGCTAAGTCTTATTCTCTGGAATGTTCCAATACTATTCATAAACTTGAATTTCAACTTAAAATCAAGAATCTAAACAAATTTATACTTTAAATTATTCAAGAAGTGAATCTCTTTGTCTGAAGCTGTACTGTCTGATGCAGTAGCCACCAGTACCTGACTATTAAATTTAATTTTTTAACAAATTAGGATAAAATTTAAAATTTAGTTCCTCACTCAATAGCCACATTTAGTGACCACACTTAAGTATTCCATAGTTACATGTTATTGTCTACCATATTGGACTCTGCAGAATAGAATGGTCCCATCATTGCAGCAAGTTCCATTGTCCAGCACAGCCTAGACACTCCTGCTGGGTGCAGGCCAACCTTTAAATTGGTTACTTTAGGGCCAGTTGCCCATCCTACTCCACTCAGCTGACAAAGTTTTGCAGCACTAGCATGGTGACTCATGTGAACAGTATTCCATACAAAGGAGCTATTGTGGGAAGCCCTTAAGGACTGAGGGAGAGAGTAACATTCTATAGCAAACTGCCTGATTTTCTTTGTTTTAATCCACTTGTCCTGCTAAAACAAAATATTTGAGACTGGATAATCTATAAAAAATAGAAAAAAATTTTTTTACAGATCTAGTTAGTGGCTGGGAAGTCCAAGATCAAGAGACTAGCATCTGACAAGGGTCTTCCTGCTGCAAATCCATTTCTACTAGATGACATTAATCTATTCATGGAAGTGGATCCCTCCTGGCCTAACCACCTCTTAAAGGTTCTACTTCTTAATAATTACAATGGCAATTCAATTTCAACATGAGTTTTGTTCAAACCATAGCACCTTTCAAGGCCTTGTGCTTATATCACCTCCTATCTGATAACTCTACTAACTACTTTAGTCACACTGTCTTCTGGACTCACACAGAATCTCCCCTTCAGAGTTGATATAGTTCCATATCTGTCACCAACTCTTGATTATGAGTTTTCCAAAGGCCAGGACTATGTGTCTTTGTGTCAGTGCCTGATGGAGGACAAGTCTTGGTACCCTGATGAATTAGAGGAAAATTTCTCTTAGATGTTGTGTGGTATTATGCTAAGAATTAAAAGACCTGGGCTGGGGATTTAGCTCAGTGGTGCTACCACCTGCCTCGAAAGCTCAAGGTCCTGAGTCTAATCCCTGGTACCAAAAAAAAAAAAAAAAGAAAGAAAGACTGGAAGACCTGAATTTTATTCTCCCCTCAGTTGCTACTCTACCTCTTATGCTTTTTAGCAAGGCAACCACTTTTGTTGGGCCTCAATTCTCCTTTCTCATCAATTTCAATGAAGAGATTGACTTAGATTAGATTGCTCATTGCCCATTTGTCTTAGTTCATTTGTGCTGCTACAACAACAACAACAATGAAACCAAACCATAGACCGGGTGGCTTAAACAACAAACACTTATTATCACTCTGGAGGCTGAGGAATCCCAAATCAAAGCACCTGCAGATTCAGTGTCCAGCAAGGGTCTACTTCCTGGTTCATAGATGAACTTACCATGTCCTCACATGGTGAAAAGGGCAAGAGTGCTCTCTGAGATCCATTTTACAGGGCACAAATCCCATCCATGAGGGCTCCACCCGCATGACCTACTTACCTCACAATGGCCCCGCCTCCTGATGCTATTGCACTGTGGGTAGGATTTCAGTGTATTAGTTCGGGAGGCATGCAAACATTTGGTTTGTTGCACCATTATACATGAGTTAGTATTGTATGAACAAAGGATGCCATGGTCAGGGAAGCTGGGGAAATACGTAGTGCAAAGTGATGAGTGGGTATTTTTTTTTTTTTTGTACCAGGGATCGAACTCAGGACCTTGTGCTTGTGAGGCAGGCAGCGGAACCACTGAGCTAAATCCCTGGCCCTAGTGGGTATTTTTTAAATGTAGGGGTTCACAGAATCTGCAAAATGCTAAAGCCCATTATGGCACTCCAAAAAATGTGTAGAATATGCAGTTTCTCAGATTTATTTGATGGAACATGGGTCTGTACTGAATCTTCTATTTCCCTATTTTTATGGCTTTAAGGAAGATGCTGCCCGGAGTCTGACTCGGGTGGCACTGGGACTGTGGACTCCTAGAGCCACACATTTAGACTTCTGCTTCTCTCAGCCCCTGCTTCTTTATCTCCCTTCCACTCCCAACCTCACCCAAGAGAAGAAATTGGAGCAGCTCTACTTAAAACGCCGGTCAGGGTAGGGATGCATGCACATTCAACTTTGACCTCTGATAATGAAGTGATGTCAATGGAATCTAAAAGAACAGCTGCTTTGAAAATCGAAGCATAAGACAGAATGATTTTACTTTAATTTAAAATTGATTTTTTTTCAGTTCTACCATGTTTCTTTCATGATATCATGGATGTCAATGTTTAGCATATCTCATTTGAGCCATAGCTTAATACCCCAGGCTTTCATACCTAGCAACAGATTAACTTTATGTTAATAAAAAAGCAATAATGAGATCATAGAGTTCTTATTTCATATATTATTAATGAAGACCTTTTGAGTTTTGGTGGGTCTGATACTTTACAATGTGGTTGCTGAATAGATTAGAACATATTTTTCCCTACTCAGCAAAAAAGCCCCCAAATTAGGCTATGTGACTAGAAAATATTTGCAACAAATAACAAAAATGGCCACAAGGCATTATGGGATAGGAGGTGATGAACTTATCTTTAATCTGGGATGCCAGGAATAGCAGCATTCCCATTGCTGAAGAGTGAAGCAGAGGATTCTACCCGTGGGTTGGAAAGTAAAAAGCAGGGTTACCTCTTAGCTCAGAGCTGAGTTCTGTGTTTGTGCTAAAGCACCACATGCACTGGAGCTTATTAACACTGGTATTAAAACCCAACATTTCTTGTATGCCTGCAACACTCTTCTCAGTACTTCAAATGCATCATTGCATTTGATTCCAGTGGCAACAGGAAGGAGGTATAACCTGTCTTCTCAGGCAGAGGCTAAGGGTCTTTAGTGGGAAGCAGCAGACCTGGGGTCTTGAACCTGGACAGCCTGGTCCTGGGCTCATCTTCTTACCCTCAATACTGGATGGAGTGTTGAGGCCTTTGAGATCTGGGTTTGGAGTGGTGCTCGAGATGTCTGGTTGGTCAGAGCTTTGAGTGTTTTCAGTGATGGAACCAATTGCCTGCACCTCTGAGGTACCAGGAAGACATGTTGGTATGGGAGTAATAGTCTAGAAGACTTGGGCCGGGGATTTAGCTCAGTGGCACCACACCTGCCTCGCAAGTCAAGGTCCTAAGTTCAATACCTGGTACCACCAAAAAAAAAAAAAAAAAGCATAGAAGATACACCTCCCAGTCACACTGTGACTATCCAGGAGTGCTGGGCAAAGTCACACACTCATCTACAAGATGACCATGCCACCAGACACCTGGGACCTCTAAACAGTGGCACACACACTGCTTTCACTTCTCCTCTGTACATACCTGCAAGTATCCCATGTCCCAGTGGTAAGCCCTGCTCTGCCCTCAGGCTTTAGGATCTTCTGCGCACCCCGCCATCCTCACAGGAGGCTGCCCCCTTTCACTTGCTGGTGCACTGTCCACAGAACTTGGGTGGCACATGTGCCTCAGACGCTCAGTCAGACCTGCAGGTGGACAAGATGCACAAGGCTTCATCCCCTCTCAGACCAACAGGAGGAGGAGATCCTGTAACTTAAGGGTTCCAGGCACCCCACAAGGACTGTCACCACCTGGCTCTTCCCTACATCACTGGGCTTTGCCTGGCACATCAAAAGTCTGAAAAGCAAAGCACCAATTTCTTCAATCATTTGATTTAGAAAATGGAAGAAACAATGTAAAGTCGACTTAGCCAGAAAGGATATAAAGTTGACTGAGCCAGTGCCCTTTCCATGCTGAAACAAAGTTCAAGGAAGCTGTGATTTAAATACTAATGACATTTTGGTTCTTGTATTTTTTTTTAAGGCTTTTTGTTTGTTTCTTTCTTTGCAGAAGCAGTCAGGAGAGTGACTAGAAGCTTATTCATTTGCAGGCTTTTTCTTTTGGAAATGAACATGCTGGCACAATTTTAATTGGGTTTTAGTTGTTGTTGTTTTAATTCTCACAGTGATGGCTTGGCTATGTCTTTTGGGACTGCGAAGGGAAACTGGCATCTGGTGTTTGAGGATTCTGGGGATTTGCACCATATTTATGTGTAATAACTATACAGTAAATAAACAGAATGAATAATTAAGTGAATAATGAGTTTCTCAGAAAAGAGGATTCCTCTGAAGACATCCACAGAAATCCTCATGTTGGCCCAGCCTGCCTCCTGCGTGGTGATTCCACAGTGTTCTTACTGTGTCATTGCCCTGTGGAAACCAGCGAGGACATTTTCCACACTGAAACCAAGCATGCCATTAATCAAATGAGGACATTTTCCTCATTTGTGTTTTTTCTTCCAATTGCAGCAATGTTAGATTTCTACTTCTAAGAATGATCTATTTAACTCTAGAGAGATATATTTGCCTCTTTAAAAATAAAATCCATGAGGTTAAATTTCATTGAATACTATTCCTCTGAGGAACTGAAAATTTAAAATTGCAGGAATTTGTGGCATCTTGTAAAATTACATAAATGCATCCTAATATCCAAATGAGCCAATACAAGGTGTCCTTCCTTCTAGATATAACCAAGGCTGAGGTAAGTCATCCCAGAGGTAAAACCCACTTGCATAATTATACTACTTTCATGTGCTTCTTCAACCATTTGCTTGAATGTTTTTACCTATCCATTCATTTGTTCATTCATCAAATATTTATTGAGCATTTATTAAATGCTGGGCACTTGTGCCAGGCTCTGAAGATACCCAGCTGAATGAAACCAGACCCACCCAGTTCATTCTTATAGGGATCAGATAATGAAACAGATTGCAACTATGATAAGTTCTACAAAGGAGGACATGTTAGTCTGCTCAGGCTGCTGTAATAAAACACCACAGACTGGACGTCTCACATGACAGAAGTTCATTTTCTCACAGTCCTGGAGATTAGAGATCCAAGACCAAGATGTCAGCAAGTTTGGTTTCTTCCAAGGGCTTTCTGCTTGGCTTTCAGGAGATCATCTTCTTGTAGGGTCCTCACATGACCTTTCTACTGTGCCCATTCACACCTAGTGTCTCTTTTTGGGTCCAACTTTCCTCTCATAAAGACACCAATCAGATTGAATTAGTGCCCACCCTCAAGGCCAGCCTTATTTTAACCTAAACTCCTCTGTAAAGGCCCTGTCTCCAAATCCAGTCACATTCTGAAGGACTGGAGGTTAGGATTTCCACATAGAAATTTGGGAGGAACATATTTCAGCTCATAATAGAGAGGTATCTGGACAGTCGAAGTTCTTAAGAGGGAAGAATCAAATAAGCAGAGCATGGGGTGGCTCCCCTGAGGATTCAGTTGGGATCTACAAGATGAAGAAGGGCTAATGAAGCAAAGAGGAGATAGAAGCATTCCAGGAAGAGGGAAGAGTGTGTACGGAAGCCCTCTTTGCGGGGGGGGGGGGACACACAGGAGAGACTGAAAGAGGCAGGCCTGGTTCGGAGGAGCAGTAAGGCCCATCATGTAGTGAGGATGAAGCTAGCCTTACACAAGAGGTGGGAGAAAGGCCGTTCAGGGCCTTGTAGACCATGGCAAGGAGTTTTGTGGTTTTTCTCAAGAGCAATGGAAGACCATCAAAGGTTTCTAAATGAGAGCAGAGGTACTGGCATGACAAGATTTGCCTTTGAAAGTATGAGCCTGGCTGTAGGATGGAAAACAGACACATAGGACTCTGGTAGACCTTCTGGCAGAGTGTTGGTGCAGGAACATGTTGCAGCTATCCAAACCAGACATGGAGTACTTTGCATTCAAGAGGTGAGATAGGATCGACAGGAAAGGAGTGTATTTACTGTGGGGTAAGTGATTGGATATGATAGGTATTGGGAGACAGGAGTTGGTGACACATTAGATATGTTGGTTGAACTTTGGACGAGGGAGGAAATGACAAGGTTGCTTCCTAGATTTTTTACTTCCATAACTGGGTAAATGATGCGGTAATCAACAGGGTCAAGAACACCTGTATAGGTTCATGCTTGAGCTGAGTTTTAATCATATTGACATCAGAAGATACTAAAACTGCTACTTGGCCACTTTTTGTTACTCAGCACAAGTCTCCTTCTCCCTATGTGCTGTTCTCCTTGGAACACTCTTTCTTGCGTATCTTTCACTACCTGTCCACCCTCCAGATCCCAGCCTGTGTCAGCTTCCTTGAAGTGAAACCTTTCAAATTCCTCAGACTAGGCTTAGTATTGCTTTCATAATCTCCTATAATACCCTGTGCTTTCCCTCCAAAGCAATTGTTATGGTTAAAATTACATGATCACAACAGGTTATGGTTTAAATTCCATTTTTCTCACTGGAATGTAAAGGCTATGAAGGCTATGACCACATCTTTTTAATTAGTACAGCATACTTGGTGGTTCTGGAGCCAGACTTTCTGGGTTCAAATCTTGACTTCCCTACTTCCTAGAAGTATCATCTTGCTGTATTTAGTCTTGCTATACCTCAGTTGCCTTGTACGCAAAGTTCAAATTATAGTAGTACACCCTTCATAGAATTTTAGGGACTATTAAATTAGATAATTAGCATTCACTAATTAATGATCAGATGGCTGGATGGACTGATGAATAGATGGACTGGAGAATGCAAGGATAAATGTGGCAGGAAATAAAACATAATGCTGATTAAACTAAGTTGAATGAGCACAGTGGAATTGCAAGGAAGCCTGTTTTAGTAAATTTTGCCTCATTGCTGAGACAAAATACCTGATACCCACAAGTTAAAGGAGGAAAAGTTTATTTGGGATCACAATTTGTAGAGGTTTTAGTCCATAGTTGGCTAGCTCCAAGGCAAGGTGGCATGGCAGAGGAGAAACAGTCCATGGCAGAGCAAGCAGGAGGCAGCAGAGGCAGCAGCCTGCCTTCCATCTTTCCCTTTATGTTCCACCCAGGCTACTAGCCTATTGGTTGGTGCCACCCATACCCAGGATGGGTGGCACACACACCCACACCTAGAATTATGCTAAACCAATTTAGTTATCTTACACCTTTAATCCCAGTATCACACATCCTAGATCCAGTCCACCTCTGAAAAGCCCCACCTATGAGCACTTGAGGCTTTGGGGTGACATCTAGATACAAGTCATAACAAAGACCAAATTTGTATTGTGAAAAAAAAGGATAGCCCATGTTTTTTGACATAGCTAAATTCCAAAACATTGAATCCCTTTAAAATAAACTCCTATATGGTTACTTTCAGGTAAGGCTTTAAGAAATCCTCAAGACTTCTTCAATGATAAACCAAGTTACTTGTTTCTTGACTTCAACCAAGAAAAATAAAATGATTACCACCCAATGATTCTCTCCTTAAACTGGACATTTTCCAACCTGTTAAAAAAAGAGATATGATAAAAAATAACTAAGTCTGATCTGATTTAAACAGTAAAGTGATTCCACCAATTTATTCATTCTTGTGTCTCTTCCTCAAATGTTTATGGAATTGCAGCTGTGTGTCAGGCATTGGGATAGGCCCTGGGTGGTTACAAAGTCAAATAAGATACTGTCACTGTCCTCATGGAGACCAGGAGTCCAAATAAACATTAAAAACAGGCTCTAAATAAATATTTATGATTGATCTACCTGATCAAAGTAAAACAAATGCAGAAGTGAAAGCCATTTTTTGAACAGGGGGAGCAGACCCAAGGGTCACCTTCATTCCACCTAGCCCTGATCTGTCTTCGATAGTGAATCCTCCTTGTAAGGCAACTGGAATTGCTTTGCCCGAGCTGAAGATTTTTTTCATTGCTGGCACTCTGCTTATGAAAACAATTCATGTCTAATATCTCGTTTTGCCCAAAGGATTTTCTCTTTGTAATTTATTACAAAATTCAAGGCCATTTCATTAGGGGGAAATGCGCCATATCATTATTATAACAAGTCCCCCTATTTTTGTTCAATTTTGAAACTGACAATCCAAAGACTATTTTTAGCTCAGTCATGTGAGATTATTTGTTTCCTGATTATGAGAAGTTTTTCCTTTGGACTAGTTAACATGAATTTTATGCTCACTTATTATGTCACATGCACCAATTCAATTTATTTTAAAGCAGATTCTTTAGGGGAAACTGTAAAGCTAATTTGAATTGATTCTTTAGAGATTTCATTTTAAATGAAGTGCTATAAAAATTGGCAGACAAAGTGAAAAAATGAAATTGAATTTTCTTCTTCAGCTACTCACTGGATTCAGAAATCTTGGTTTTCAACACTGCCAAGGGTTTTGATATAATGTTTTATGCAATTTTCATAACATTTATCTCAAACTCCATTGCCTTTGGTTTGGTTGTTCAACTGCAAAATGGTTTCCTGATATTTCTACATAAAAAAGCAGAGTTCTTGCTAAAGGAAGAATTTTGCGCCTTGATACAAACTTTCTAGTGTTCACAATGACACTCATCTATCAAACATCTTTATAAAAGAGATGCTTTAATTCTGGAGTGAATATACAGCATTTGTGGACAAACTTGTTGTGGGAGGGTATGGAATAAAACTGCATTCCCAACTTCCTCCCACTTTGTCCAATTTATATTGCTCCCTTTCATATCTGATGGATTTACAGCTTGAGAAAAGTGTGGGAATAATATGCAAAGTGCCTGGTGGCTAATTTCCTGTCCCCTGTAGACCCCAAGAAGCACTCATTGTTCCTCAGGCAGTGGGCTCTGGGCTAATCAGAAACAGCTGGCAACCATGGGGAACCAGGCCTGGGATTGGTCCGTCTGACTCCACCAGATGATTTACATCCTATTATTAACAATCTAATGGAAAACACATAGAAGACACATGTCCACAAGTTCATTTTGAGACACAGACTTTTTCTTTGATGTATCTTTAAAGGGAATTCTATTTCACACTCATCTCTTCCCCTGAATTCTCCATATAGCAACTGTTTTAGCCCATTTTCTGCAGCTGTCACAGAGTACCACAGGTTGGGTGAATTAGAAACAACTGAAGTTCCCTCTGCTTATAGCGTTGGAGGTGGGGAAGTGCAAGATCAAAGACTTGCAGGTGGTAAAGGCCTTGTTGCTGCTGGATCAGGACAGGCAGAGAGAGAAAGTGAGGGGGTGGGACTTATCCTTTGGTGAGGAGCCCACTCTTGTGATAACGAACCGATTTCTGTGATAACAGCATTAATCCCATCATGAGAGTCACCTCTTAATACCACCACAATGACAATTAAATTTCAAAGTGAGTTTTGGAAGAGACAGTCAAACCACAGCAATAACTTTCACTCCAATCAACCCAGCTGGTGGGCTAAGAGCAGCCTCAAGCAGTCTCGGTTTTCACTCTTTCTCTGCTGCCATCGAGGCTAGCATCAAGTACTTGGACTCAGGTTAGTCTTGAAAGAAGCAAAGGTTTGTTGTATGTTTTTGTTCTGATTACAAAGAAGGTATGTAACATGAATACACACGTCACTAGGGTTTTAGGGAAAGAAGCAGACCCAGGGCCAACTTGTCCATTAGGGACACAAGGCCCATGATACTTACGGGGCCCACAAATGTTTCAGTGAATATAATAAGGAAAATGTAATCATAAATCCAGGCTAAATGATATTTATTTTAATACCAATATAGCCATTACATACAATTTGTTAGAAATTTTAATGGCAGAAGGGGGTCCATAAAGGCAAAGTGTCTCAGCCCACAGAATTCAAGACTCATTTCTGAGCAGAACCACTACAAGTAAGATGGAATAAGTGACTGATTCTAGGGCTTAGGTTTTCTGTGACTGTGGGAACTGCTAGAGATGGACCCAAAGTTGTCATAGGCCATAAGACCAACAGTGGGGGAGAAATGCTGGATGTGAACACAGTGATTATTCAATTTTGTCCCCTCAGAGAATATTTAACAATGTCTGGAGGCAATATTGGATTTCCGTTTGTCACAACATGGATGAGGGCTGCTGCGGATGTCTAGTGGGTGGGACCAAGGATGCTGCCAATTTGCCAAGTGTCCCGTCCTGCACAGGACAGTTCCACCACAAAGAGCTAACTGGCCCAAAATGTCAACAGTGTCGAAGTCCAAAAACCCTCATGGGATGTGAGGCTGCAGCCTATGAGGCCAAGTAGAGCCCCGGTTTGTCTTCATTTCCATCCTCAAGGACCTGAGGAAGGAGCTGGCGCCCTTTGTGATGGATGAAGTTTCATTCACACCCACAGAAAGTTAGAGACACTGAAGGAGAAGACTAAGACCTTGTTAAGGGAGGTGGCCTGGCTGCTCCCTATACCTGCTAGGAGCCACCAGGTCCTTGGCAGTGCTCCTGTGGAGTGTGAAGGCTGCTGTTTTCCTATCACCCTCTGAATTGCATGGTCATTGCTCTCATGGCCATGCCTACCTTGAAACCTCACAGGAAGAAAAGTCTAGAAAACGCAAGTCCAGCTTGGCTGAGTTGACATAGGACAAGGCCACTGCAGCAGACCACATGGTAACTCTGGCCACTACTGCTTTTTCAGTAGTTTTCTTCCCCTTTATCCCACTCTGTGTGTATTTAAGTTGGATTTTGTCTTTGGTTTGGAAAAAGGCCCCAAAAGGCCCATGTATACAGTCTTGATTGCCAACCTGTTCATCTCACGGAGGGTGATGGAACCTTCAGAAGGTTGGGCCTACTGGAAGGCAGTTAGGTAATTGAAGGGGATGTGATCTTAAAGAAGGTATCAGGACTCCTGGCTTCCCCTCTTTCTGTGTCTCTGTCTCTGTCTCTTTCTCTGTCTGTCTCTCTTTCTCTGTTTCCTCACTGCCATGAAGTGAGCAGCTTCCTCTACCACTTGCTCCTGCCATGATGTACTGTCTTGCCACAGGCCCAAAGGCAACAGAGCCAAGTGACCATGGGCTAAAACAGCTGAAACCATGAGCCAAAATAAACCTCCCCTCTTTCTAAGTTGATTATCTCAGGCATCTGTTACAGTGGTGGAAAGCTGTTTTTCATTTGTTTCAATCCACAAACACTTGGTATGATTTAGATTGCATCAACATCTGGATACACAGCTACCCAGACAGAAAATGCATGTGTCATTGCCTTCTGTGCATTAGATGTGGCTGTGCCACTGACTGCCTACCACATGCTAGTGAGGTCAGATGTTCTAGCTCCAGTGCTGTGCTTCAGACCTGGCTGCAACTCCTCCATGTACTCTTTCCCCTTCCTATCAGCTAGAACCCAAACATGGACACAACTCAGCTTTGATATACAATGACAAAAGCAGAGAAGCAACCTGAAAAAAGCCTGGAGGGTTGTTTGTGCTTGTCTGCTTTGCAGTACTGGGAACTGTTCCTAGAACCTACATACTAAGCTACATTCCCAGACCTATTTTTCACTTTTTATTTTGAGACAGGGTCTTGCTAAGTTGCTAGGTTGCCTAGGCTGGGCTCAAGCTTGCAATCCACCTGCCTCAGCCGCCTAGGTAGCTAGAATTATAGATGTGCACACCACCATGTCCGGTGAGATGCTGGAGATTTCATAGTTTAAAGAATCTTTGCATCCTTTTTTTTGGGTACCAGGATCGAACTCAGGACCTTGCACTTGTGAGGCAGGCGGCAGAACCACTGAGCTAAATCCCTGGCCCTACATCCTTTCTTAAAGGAGTTCCAAGTGAGCCTATTAGTCCCTTAGGTTGTAGATGATTAAAGCAAAAGACCAACTCAAATTCACTTAAGCAGGAAAGAGAATATATTTTCTCCCATAACTGAGAAGACTAGAGAAAGAGTTGCAGGAATAGCTGGACCTAAGGTTTCAAACTACTGCTTGTCCTCGGGCCTCTGCATCTCTCAGCATCAGCCTTGCGCAGGAGTCCAGAGAAGACGGCCTTGAGAAATTTCAAGCTTACCGTTTTTTTATAGCGCATGTCCCACCAGAAGACAGTAGCGTCTCTTCCCCTCGCCCCCCATGCGTATTTAACTATGGAAACTCAGAATGATCCTGTCATGGTCACAGGCTCACCCCCAAACCAGCTGCTGCAGACCCCAGAAGGAAGGAGATGGGCACAAACCTGGACATCCGAAGTGGCTCTGTCCTTCAGGAAGTTACCAGCTCTAAGAAGCCATATGGACGGAGCACATGGGGGAAAAAAACCACGAAGACTCAATCAGCTCGGAAGAAGGAAGATTCCTCTCAACTGGGCCAGTTAGGAAAAGCTTCCCAGCAGAAGTGGAATTTGAGCTCAGGCATTGAAAGACTTAGTTTAAAAATAGATAAACAAGTCAGTTGTCTACTTTCATTCCTGACCATTATTGAAGCCTCAGGCAAGCTCAACGGTCCAGTGGGATGAAAAGCATCATGTTGTTTCTGTCCCTTTGCCACAGGGCAGGAAAGAAGTGTTTCACCTTGTGCCTTGTGTCCTTCCAGAGACTGACAGAACAGGGGAGAAGATGGGCACCAGGATGAAAGGCTCCAGCGCCACCTCTCCCACGCAAAGCCGGAAGGAAGCCCCACACTTCTCCTCCACCTGCAGAAGGACTGCTAAGTAAAACTGGCAGTTCCCTAATCAGTCCAGAAAGCCTTGTTATATAAATAAATGATGCAGATAGGAAGTGACTTACCTCAGGAAATGTGCACTATTCTTTTTTGTTTTTCATGTTTCTAGAATGGCTTCTTTCAGGTTTGGGGTAGAATTGCTTGTAGTTTTAATATACATTTATTAATTCTGAAACTGTGCCGTGTTAGGGTTTTAGGAATACATTTTTAGGAAGATTCAAGTAGTTTAATAATTTGCCTACCAGTCAGGCTCCTGGAGGCTGTGGCTTCTGCACTACTGAGTGCCAAGCTCAGTCCTTTTGTATGTAAATGTTCCCTTGGCCAAGCAGGGGGCATTGCAATGGGCTTAATTAAGAGAATGGTAGCTGGCTTGAGCTTGCAGGCTGTGGAGGTAACAGTGGTGACCATGTTCCTGCTGCTGCTGATGATGAGGAGGAGGAGGAGGAGGAGGATGATGATGACAATGATGACTATGATGGTGACAGAAACTACTGATTTTGCAGGTGTCACAGCTAGGTTATAAACCCCGCCCTCCCTTCTTCTAAGACGGTCGTGATACTCTCCTAAAGAATCTAGGTTGTTTGATAGCTACAAGAGCATTCAGGGTTTATTATTTCCTACTTTGACAATGAAACAATTTCTTTTTTCATTGGTATGTTTGTGGCACATTATAATTATATTCAATCTCCTTTCCCCATTCTCCCTCGTGCCCCTTGCCCTGGTCCCTTCTCCATCTCCAAAACGTCTGCCTCACTGTTTCCTACCACCTCTCTTCAAGTTTACTCTTTCATTTATTTATATTTTGGGTTTTTCATGTAAGAGAAACCATGTAGTATTTAATCTTCTGTGTCTGACTTATTTCACTTAACGTTATGGTCTCAAGATCCATCCATTTCCCTACAAATGTCTTGAATTCATTCTCCTTTGTGGTAGAATAATATTCCTTATGAGGAAATAATTTCTTTGGGACCAGAGCTATTTTCATCTGCACCTTCACAGGGAGTGGGAGATGTTCCCATGTTGACTTTAAAGAGTCCCTCTGAACTATTTTGTCCTGAGTTAGAGAAAACTAGAAGCAACTCAGCAGCCCAGCATCTGTCATCTGTTTCTCTATGGGTCGTGGGATATAATGCTCCTGTAAGGACCACAGTGAATCATATAGGGGAATCCCGACTGCAGGTGGGTAGAGGCTCACAACCCATTTAAATGGATTGATTTGACTGATGGAATAGATCATTCTAATTCCCTATTTCAATTCCTATCCAGTGACATGGAGGACTTGTGATTTGCAGTGTCTCTTTCAGCTCCATTGACACTGGACTTGGCACCATGGCTTGGCCAATGAGATGTGAGCGGAAGAGACTACGTGCAGGTGGAAGCAGTGGCTATGGGAGGCTCACTCTTATTCTTGCTCATTTGTTCCCCTCCATCTACCACAGGGACAGCCTGTTTCTTTTTCTTTCTTTTCTTTTTTTTGGTACTGGGGATCAAACTCGGGTCCTTGCACTTGCAAGGCAGGCGGAGAAACCACTGAGATAAATCCCTGGCCCATGTTTCTTTAGGTGTTCAACCTCAGTTCTCACATGCAACATGAGTGAGAAATACACAGTTGTTATTGTAAGCCACTGAGATGTTAGGGTTATTTGTTGCAATGGCATAACCTAGCAAAAACTGACTGATAACAAATGGTCACTAATTGTCCTGAACACTTCAGTGAAAAATGGTCCGACTCTATGTACCTGTGGATCTAGGCTGAGCTTGTGACAAATCTACCCAAGAAAAAGTTGCCCTAAATGTAAGAAAACTAATGATCTGTAGTCACATTAAACCACTAGTAAAAAGAAGCCAATTTTGCATATGAAATTTGCAAATAAAAATTTGCAATTTTTTTTGCAATTTGCAATAAAAATCATAGTATGGAAAAGCATGTACTAGAAACAGGCATTGTTAAGACAATGTTAATGGGGGTCTAAATTATAAAATGTTGTTGAAGATGAACTCAGAAATGTTGCTAACAATGACAATAGATGGCATTTAATATGACAGGTACCACTATTTTAAGTTTTACTAACTTGGATTAAATTAATAATATTGGCTTACAAGTACTTTCTCACTGAATCCTCAAAACAATCTTGTGGGAGAAATAATATTTTAAAGTTTTTAAGATGCCCACATCTAGAAATTTATCCTAAGGGAATAATTAAATTTGGATATAAAGTTGTACATAATAATGTTCACAGAAGCATGATTCATAATTATTAAAGAAACAAAATAAAAGTCTGGAAAATGGAGAACTTTTCAGTAAACTGAGCCATTTAAAAGCAATATGTAAATGTATGAGGAACAGGAAAAGACTTCTATTTATGTTAAGTGAAAAAAAGCAGCTTATTATGGTGAAGACCTGCATTGTCCAATACTGTAGCCACTGGCCACATGAGAACTTGGGATGTAGCTAGTCCAAACCAAGATGTGCTAAAAGTGAAGTCTTTGTAAATAGGGAAGGGTGGAGGGGTGAGGGAGGAAAAAATAAGAACCAAGATACATCATGTAAAGGTACAAGTTCCCAATGAGAAATGTAAGTGTACTGTATACCTAAAATGTACCAATAAAAGAATTTAAAAAAAATTTTTTAAAAGGTGTAGCTCCTCAAGAAAAGCAAAATTTCATACATAGTTCACATTTATTTTAGACTTGGTGCTCACATAGTTTCTCTTCCCACTATTCAACTGCCTGGTAAGGCAAACACAGCCATAGACAGTAGGTAATTGAATGGATGTCACTATGTTGCAATAAAATTTTATTTATAAAAACAGGGAGCCAACATGGGAGTGGTGTGATTTGCTAAACCCTGGTCTGGACCAGAGTTCCCCTTTGGCATTTGGGGGTAGGTAATTTGTTGTGAGGGCTATCCTTCATACATAGAATGCTTAGGAGTGTCCCCTGTCTCTACCACGAGGTGCCAGTAGCACCACCTGCCCCAGTTTTGACAACCCAGAATGCATGTGGACATTGCCACGTGTCCTCTGGGGGGGACAGAATCACTCTGATTGTGAACCACTAGCTGATATGGTTTTATTTCTATGAAAACAAAAAGCAGATGTGGGAGGAGGTGTTCAGAAAGTTACACGCCACATTGGAGGGATTACATGTTTGTTTGTTCCCATTATTTACTTTCCTGTATTTTCTAAATTAACCACATTACTTATTTAATATGTAAAAAAGAACAATTGTGTAGAAAAGAAAGCAAAACAGACAAAGATGAGATGAGATGGCAGAAAGAAATCCATGTGTAGGGAGGAAGAACAGGTTGGGGAGAATGCCACTCACTCCCACAGGGCCAGTTCTGTAGTTGCTTAGCCCCCAAGGTGCTGCTCCATGATGTAATGTCACAGAGTCAGCTGTAGAGTGGGCGGCTAAACTGACCCTGAGTTGATAGGTCTGGAAAATCTATATGCAGGTATTTGCCTACTGCACCAAGAGTATTTAACAAAATGGCCTACCAACATGATGGTTTATGCCTCTTATCCCAGCACTCTGGTTGGCTGAGGGAGAAGGATTCAAGTTGAACCCCAGCTTGGGTAATTTAGCAAGACCTTGACTCAAAATAAAAAATAAATAAGGGCTGGAGATATAGCTTGATGAAAAGGCCCTAGGTTCAATCCTTGATACCACCAAAACAAAAACAAAAACAAACAGTGTGAATTTATCCATGGTTAAAATAATTAAAGTGGTATAATAATAGCTAGTAGCATTTGTAATTTATGATAATGATGATGATGACAGGTAACATCATAGGATGGGTCTCATTTAATCCTCTGTAATCTTCCATAAACTCTGAGAGGCAGGTACCATCTCAGGACAGGTCTACAAATGTGGAAGGCAAGGGTCAGGGACAATAAGTCAGGTGTGAAAGTCACCCAGCAAGCAAGAGAGAGAACCAAGACTGCTGTCCACACTCTGAGCTGGGAGGTCACCATAAGGCTGGTGATCTAAACTATGAGGGTGTTCATTGTCCTATGGGATTCATGTTTTCATGTTCTGATTAAAAGTAGCTCCTAAAATATTGGTTCTTTAAAAATTAGTCTTTGTGAGGGGGAAGAGAAGATTTTTGCTTGCCTTTATCATTGTTGGGATAATAATACCATACCAGGTCCTGATGTAGTTTGAACAACTTTGTGGGAAGGTCCAGGCAGAAAGCCATCACAAAGCCCTGTGTCCTGGTGTTGGGATCCAGTTTGTGAGTAGGAGAGAGAGAGAGAGAGAGAGAGAGAGAGAGAGAGAGAGAGAGAGAGAGAGAGGGAGACAGACCTTGAGGCGGACCCCATTCTTAATGAACACTGAGTTCCTGATGACTGCAAAATGACCAGGGTAGCCTCAGGTCTGCTCACGTCCAGTCTTGGCTTGAATCACACAGATACATTTCTATCTTGTTTAATGTGTTATTATTTTGGCTTTTCTGTCATTCCAAATGAAGCTGCACTTAAATTTAACTCACTTGGCAAGGAATGGCATTACTAAGGCTGGCCTCAGGAAGCTGGCTTCCCCTCCCAACCTCCTCTTTATGTCACAGATTCTCATAAACTAGTTCTAGAGGTTTCAGCTGCTCTGCCCCTGAAGAAAGTCCAGTTTCCGATGGGAGGTGATAATCCCTCCAATTTACCAATCACGGTGATCTGGTGTGCCTTTATTCCGGAGATTCCCTTCACTTTTCCAGTGGGCTGTTTTCATCAGGGAGCCTGACACAGGCACTCTCTCTGTTGTTCACTTCTGGAGCTCAAGACAATGGCTTTTGTCCCCCTGTGCCTCTACAGTGTGTAACCAAGTAGCTGCACAGCCAAAAGACCAGAGGCCCGGGGGGGTGGGGGGAGTATTGTTGGAGGCGCCCACGCGGCCAAGCGGTCAGCTGGTGGACCTGGGGCGGGGGGGGTGGTTCTCCTCACCCTGTCCTGGTGGCTGGTGGCAAACTGGTGGAGCAAGCCAGAGCAAGCAGGTCCTGGTCAGACTGCAACCGCTTGGCCCCACTCCGCCCCGCTGGCTCTGTTTGGCCCAGCCGTCAGCTGGTGGGCCTGCCCGGGGAGGTCCTCTTCACCCTGTCCTGGTGGCTGGTGAGGCACAATCAACCAAGGTAACACAAGATTCACCTGGGAGTCACGCGGAAGACACCGAATCACCCCACTGCAGACAGGCAACCACCTGATTCCACATTACCAAGGCACAGAGGACACCAGACCACCAGACCAAGGTACTGAGTCCCACTGTTCCCGGCCCAGAGGTAGGGGCTTCTGAGC
>NW_004624734.1:12631499-12667100 GCF_000247695.1 Heterocephalus glaber
AATAAATCTAGAGAGGAGCTGAGGAACATGATGGAATCCCAACATAAGAAACAAATGGAATCCATAAAACAGATGCAAATAGATTTCCAGGACATAAACTAGTTCTAGTTTAAGTTAACAGGAATTTAAAATTAAGTGCATCATAGCAAACACATTCACCAATCTGATTATTCCATAACATTGTCATTGTTGTTCTTCTTTCAGTTCAAGTCTATGTTCATCTTTTGCCAGCCCCTGCCAAGGGCTCTAGGAACATGTACGATAGAATGAAAAACTGGATTCACAAACAGAGTGCTTTTCTTCCCAAGCAAATTCAGTCATAACCACCATTACCACTTCTTCCACCTCCTACTCCCATCTAATAGCCAGAGACACAGTCTGTACCTCACTCTATTCTCCCCTGGCTCAGTCCCTGCTCCCATCACTTCATGTCCTGCATCCCAGCCCCTCCTGCTTCCCTGGAACTGAATCCTATCCCTCATCCCATCTCCTGTCCTGAAACACCACCTCCCACAGCAATCCCATAGCCCCTGTAAGCGCTCAAGCTCTGTGTGTGGGTGTGTGTTTATAGTACCATTCTGGGTATGAAATAAAAGTATGGTTGGAGGATCAGTTCCTCAGGAAATAGACTTTGAGACAGATGTCTTTGGGTGAGTGTTTTTAGGAACAACATCCATGAAAAATGGAGGAAGAAGGGCCAGGCAGAGAAAGGAGTTGAACTTTAAAGCAAAGCTGCCAAAGAGCCCTTGGCCCCTCCCATGCATCTTCAGAGTATTATTTGAGGTTTCAGAGGTAACAGCCATCAGAAACCAGAATGATCTGGAGGACAGTTCTCTTATGTTCTGGGAAAGCTCAGTGATATTTCCCTACCTGTCAATGGAGACCACATCTTTACTGTCTCCCCAATTTCAGGGCCTGTCCTGATTGCAAAGAACTGGGTCTGCATAGACTCATGTGAACTTGCTTTACTAAGCTGTCCTGTGTGTCTGGACAAATGGATCAATGTGAAAGTCATCTGACTTCTCCCAGAGTCAGCTAACTCAATCTTCTGTTGCTCAAAATAGGAAACAACTGCCAATCATGCTGGGGTGCACATCTGTAATACCACAGGAGACTGAGGTAGGAGGATTGCAAGTTTGAGGCCAGCCTGGGCAGCTTAGTGAGAACTGTCTCAAAAAATAAAATAAAGGGCTGGGGATGCAGCTTAGCAATAGAGTACTTGCCAAGGGTGAGATCCTGGGTTCAATCCCCAGGACCAGACAGAAAGAAAGAAAAAAAGAAAGAGAGAGAGAGAAAAGAAAAGAAAAGAAAAGGAAAATGGGGACTAGGCAGAACAGTGGCTCCTGTCATATGGTTAGGCATTAGGCCCTTGTGGAGCTTTAAAAATACAACCCTTAAAAAAAAAAAAATCCCTTCCCACACCCTAATCTGGACCGATTAAATCTGTGGCCTGGGTTCAGGTATGAAAAAAGAAATTCCCCAGGGGCTCCTGTTGTCCAGTTGGAACTGCGAATCACTGTTCTATCATCTGCTGTATCGTTCATCTGAGTTTTGAAGATGATTCATTTGGAGGCAGCTCACAGTCCATCATCCTCGCAGGCCCTGGAGGGAGGTCCTGATCTGCTGTCTCCAGCCTCTCACTGTCCATTTGCTACCTGAGTCCTGCCCTATGGCGCCCAATCCGTGTCCCTAGGAAACGCTTTCATCATCATCTCCAGTAAACTGCGGGTTGCCATATCTATTGGGTCCTCTAGTCCTTAGTTCCTTCTCTGCACAGCGTTTGATCCTGCTGGTAATTCCACCTCTCCTAAGCCCTCTCCCTGGGTTTCTTTGATCCTCATTTCCCAACTCTCTTCCTTACTCTCTGATGAGCCTCTCAGTCTACTTCACGGGCCCTTCCCTTGGCCACTTGAGACTTCCTCTCCTCACTGTTCATGTTCTCCCAGGGGCCTCAGCACCATTCCCCTCTCACGGAGCATGGCCCCACATCTGCACTCTCACCCCGGGTCTCTGGCTTGAGCTTCAGGACTGAATAGCCCATTGCCTGCTGTGCATTTCTACCTTTGATGTTTTACAAGTACTTCAAGAAAACTTTCTCCAAGTGGAAGTCATCACCTATTGCCCCAACTCCTTTATCTTGTCCCCCTTGCTTTATAGATGGCACATTAGAATTTCCCAGACACCCCTTTTCCCCCTCCCACCAACATCCAGCTAATTATTTTAGCTTCCTCTGCTTCATCCCTGCCACTTGACTTGGGCTCTGTTCATCATGTGCTCCCTGCATGGCTGTGACGATGTCCTACACGGCCTCCCTGACTCAACCATGTCCCATCTCAATACTCACGTTGGCCAGAATGCTCATTCCCGACGTGTCAGTGTACTGCTTAAAACCCTTCAATCACTTCTAAGTCCAAACTTAGGTCCAGTGGGCAATAAAAACTCAGCCCTCCTTCCCTCTCCAGTTTCAGCACCTGCTACAGCCGACAGATGCCCCGTGCAGCCCCCTACACTGAGCACCCGCAATCCATAACCTGCCAGCCTGCTTGCCGTGCCTTCCCCTGAGGCAGTGAGGCCTGATCCCTTCCTTGACTTCCTGTTTTCTCCCTTTCACACTCAGAGCTCACCGTCCCCAAGTCACCTCCTCCTGCTTGGTGCTTAAGAAATGGTTACTGAATGAGTGAATTCATGCGAATTTTGGAGTAGGGGGGACAGTATTGCTACATGAAGATGATTACAAGGTATCTCTAACTCTTGAATACATTCACTTTATTTATTTATTTTTTTAAATTTTTTTTGGTACCAGGGATTGAACTCGGGTCCTTGTGCTTGCGTGGCAGGCGGTGAAACCACTGAGCTAAATCCCCGGCCCTTGAATACATTGACTTGAAAGGAAGGTTTTCAGTGGAGGACCTTGGGGGATCCTATGTTAAACATGAATATTTTTATTTCATCTGTTTCATCTCTTCTGAGAGACCTAGTTTGAACCACTGTGTTTTGTGGCTACGAAATATTAGAAAGCCAGTGATGCAAATTATTCAGACAGTGAAGAGGAACTATAATTTCCATGTGAATTATGAGCCCTTTCTCCCCTAAAGTTCTCATCTCTCTATGTTGGTTTTTTTAAAGCAGAATGCCACGGGGGACTCCCCGTCAACACACACACACCATTTTCTTTAGTGTCTTAGTGACATATTGGGGGTTTTTTTGGCATTTAAAAAATTATCATGTGAATCAATAATACAGGCATATGGTCAAAAGAAGTTAAGAGAGGCAGAAAGAGAATTCAGAGAAAAAGTAGTTTCTCCACAAATAGCCCTGTCTTCTGTCCTCAGAAACCACACTGTAGCATACAATTCCAGAGATGGCTGCTCTGGTGGCAATTTCCTTGGTAGGGACAATGGAAGGCCAAGTCTTCTCCTAAGTGCCACCAACACAGTGTAATCTTCACTCAGAAGACACCTGGCCCTGCTATCCAGTGACTGTCAGGAAGGAGGGCTTAACGTCAACTCTTCCAATATCAAAACCTGTTTTTGGCAGACAACCTCTAGCATTTGCTTGGCTCGTATCCAGATACCCATTTAGGTCAGCTTATTTACTTACCTAGGGGTGTATTTTTCTCTACATTATGGAAGATTTATCAGGAAATTACACTACTCAAAATGAGATGATTTGTGGGTGCTTTACTGTATTTTCTAGTGATTAGGGTATTTGATATTTCAGTAAATGGTGTTGGGATAATTTATTCTCAAACGGAAAGAAAAGAAAGGAAAAGAAAGAAATTTCCTGCTTCTCTCCATTGTGAGTATAAATTAAGGATATATTAAAAACCTAAAACAGGGAAAATACTCTAAAAGTATTAGAAAAAATGATAAGAAAACACCTTCATGGGTTTTAGAGAGAAAGGTTTTCTTTAAGACAATGCAAAAAAAATTACAAACTATAAATAGGGGTACATCTGATTATATGTAATTAAAAACCTTTTGTCAAGATAACACATGAACAAGATTAAATGACACTTGGTGGCTTGGAAGAAGGTATTTTCGGGACATCTAGCAGAGAGAGGTTTATTATCTAGAATGTATATAATTCCTACAAGTAAGATAGAAAAAGATATATAACCCAGAGGAAAAACAGGCAAAGGATATGAACCAAGAATTTGTAGAAGAGAAACTAATAATAGGTAATGTATTAAAAGTATATAACTTCATGCATAATCAGGAGAATGCAGTTAAAACAACAAGATTTGTTTTGTCAATAATAACAGTGAAAAGTTTTAAGTTTGGGACTTTCAGATGTTGACTCAACTATGGGGGCGCTTATACTTTCATTCACTGTTGTTGAGACTATAAATTGCTACAGGCATTTAGAGAGAAACTTGGCAGCATCTTGTGATTTGAAAATATGCATCCCTCATAACACAGCAATTTCATTCCTAGATGTTTCCCTAGGGATAGTACCATATGTGTGCATAAAAAGACACATGAAAGTTTGGGTATTTGTGTTTGGTTTCAGTTTAAATGTCCACCATGTGGAGAGTAGCTACAAATACTGTAGTCTTTGCATTCTGTGCAAAATTTTGCCATTTATACTAGCGTGCTGGGGTTGCCACCACAAAGTCTTATAGACTGAGTGACTTCAACAACAAAAATCTATTTAGTCACAGTTCTGGGGGCTAGAAGTCCAAGGTCAAGTTATCAGTAGGGGTAGTTTCTTCTGAGGGCTCTCTCCTTGGCTTGTCATATTGGAAACCCATCATACTGGATTAGTGCCCAACCTTCATGACCTCATTTTACCCTAATTACTTCTTTAAAGACCCTATCTCTAAATGCAGACACAGTATGAGTTACTAGGGGTTAGGATTTTAACATACAAATTTGGGGAGGGAGTTAGGGACACAATTTAGCTCATAACACTGCCCCTACAAGAAATGAGTGTAACCATGTGTCTCCAACTCAGAAAGCAATGTTGAATTGAAAAGCATGACTAATAATGGTGTATATCATATAATACAACATATGGGCATGATACACAAGCCTATACTAATACCTTCTATGTATACATAAGCGTTTAACTGCTCTGGAAGGATCCATTAAAACTCATTAGAGGTTGCCACCATGTTGATTGGCTCAACATGACTTTAGCTGTAGTGTTTTGGTTTTTTTTTTAAACAAATATTGGAAGGAAATATGGTGAAATATGAATGGTTTCTAATTTTGAGTAGATACAGGAGTTTTGTTATAATACTCTTTGTATTTTCCTGTATATTTTAAATTTTTAAAGAAGTTTAAAAAAGCAAAAAAGATGGCCAACCCATCCATACCTGAGGATACTTTAAATTTACTTTGGGGTAAAGTTAAACCTTGAAGGAATCATGCAGTGGGACTTCATTTCATCTTGATCTCTCTAAAAAAATATTGCTCCTTCTCTGTATATTTAGGGCTCATGCAACAGTAGGTTGCTTTAGGGATCTGCCTTATGAACTCCTTTTGAATTTATTATAGGAAAGCAGTCAGTGATAACTTCTATTACTTCACACTATTTTTTCCTTACAGGACTAATTTATTCTGCAGATATATTTATGAGCTGCCTAAAATCCTTTTAGAATGAGAAAGAGTATAAATAAGTAAAGGAGTATAATATCCAAAGCAATAGACATTTCTCTGCAAGTGAATAACTGGCTGGTGCTTTAGGAGGATGAAAGCAACTTGTACTGAACTCCTACCATGCACCAGGCCCTCTGCCAGAGTCTCTAGACAGCTGTCATCTGAATTTTAATCTTCACAGCTTTAGGAAGAGGTTATAAGGAACCATGAGTCGAAGTAACTTGTCCAAAGTCACATAGTAAACGGCTAAACCAGGCTAACTTCGAATCGTAGTAGAATATTTTGAGGGAAAAAATATTTGGGAAGCCATTTGATTTCATGATTGTACAAGGAATGGTAGACGAAAGGAGAGAAGTTTTTTTGTAATTTATTGAGAATCTATTTCCAGACCAAAAATTCTAAGAACCAATTTAGAAATGAGACTAAAGCCCAGAGAAGTTTAAAATATAAAAGATATATATAGATATATATATATATATATTCATTAATTTGGTCAAAATGATACAACAGATGAATCTATTGGGTGGGTCTATTTCTAAAATGAGAGAAGACATTAAAGGTAAAAAGCTTCCATAGAGAGTACATAAGCTTGCACTATTTCTTTTCCCCTACTGAATTAGTCTAATACTGCCATAACCAAGTACTGCAGATAGAATGGCTTAAATAACAAATACAGGGGTGATCAAAAACTATGGTGAATGCTTAAATCTAGAAAAATGTATTACAGTAAAAGACACATTGCCATTAATCCCTCTCAAAATATTCCCCCTTGTTTTGAACACATTTATCCCCTTGTGCTTGCTACTTTCTGAGTGCCTTTATGACATTCATGAGTGTCTTTATGAGGTTTGATAAAAATAAATATGGTGGGCTGGGGATTTAGCTCAATAGTTCCGCTGCCTGCCTGCAAGTGCAAGGGACCTGAGTTTGATCCCCGGTACCAAAAAAAAAAAAAAAAGAAGTTGAAAAATAAATAGGGTGAGCGCTATTGCCAAGTGCCATCAAACAGAAAGGTAAGCTTGTAAAAACCATTGCATTGTGTCCTCATCCACCTTATTCCCCTGACCTGGTACCATGCGACTTTTGGCTCTTCTCCAAAGTCAAAACGACCATGAAAGGAAAATGTTTGAATTAATTCAGGACATCAAGGCAGCCACAACAGTGCAATTAAAGATACTTATGAAAGAGGACTCCAGAACTGTTTTCAGAAAGGGCAAGCAGGATGGAATAAGGATGGTTGAAGTGAGAGGAAATGTTTTCAGGAGGATTAATGGCAATATGTCTTTTACTATAATAATTTTAAAAATTTAAACACACTAGTTTTTAGTCAAACCTCATATATTTACAGTTCTGTAGGTTCGAAGTCTGAGCGGCTGGTGTCATGGTTGGTTTCTTCTGTGGCCTCTCTTCTTGGCTCGTAGATGGGCACCTTCTCCCTGAGGCGTCACTCTATGCCTGTCTGTGTCCTAGTTTTCATTTCTTCTAAGTTCACTAGCCGTTTTGGATCAGGTCCCACCCTAATGACTCCATTTTAACGTAATTACCACTTTGAATTCGAGTCACATTCTAGGCACTTTGGGTTTAGGATATCAACATATGAATGGCAGGGTCTCCTTTAGGTTAAGATCACTCCCTACTCAGCCCAAGCTACTGAAGAACTTGATGCTTTTCAGAATCTTTTATAAACTGGAAAGATAGCTGGTAGTCAAAAATAAAAAGAACCCTTAGTCACAGATCCCAGGAAAAAGGATTAGGGTAAAAACTGCCCTTTCCTAGTGAAAAACTTCTTGTGGACTTGTCTCCATTTCACTGGCTTCAAGTTTCATCTTACTTCAGTTATTCCACCAGTAACATATTCAAACACAGCTCGGAATAGAGCTCCTGTTTCTTTACTGTATGAATAAAATCATGGAGTAGACTGATGAAAGCAAATTGAGTTTTTGCCCAAATTTTACACCAGACTTGAAAAGCACAATCAAGTGTCAGCTTGAATTGGTGAATCTCTTGGGTGTTATTTACTAATGTAATCTACTTGGAGTTGGAGGAGGGGGTCTTCCCTAAACTAAATGGAACGACTTCCTGTCTCCTTGGTATTCATATCTTGCAGAAAGGCCATCACTTTGTTCAATATTCAAGCAATTCAGAGACCGTCTGCAAAGGGGTCCAGCCTTTTTGCAAGTGATCTGTATCTATTTTAGAGATCTTTCAGCAGGAAACTGTCGCTTCACCAACTTAACCAAAAACAACAACTGAAAAAACTTCATTTCAGAAGTAACACGCGGCTTGGGACACTGTTGGTCTTCATTTTTATTGACTTTCTCTCTTGGCACGGACTGAGTCTCGCAGCTTTAATTATCGCTTATATAGAGATGATATTCAAATTTACACTTCATTTCCAGCCCTTTCAGATGATGTCACCCTTTGCCATGCCCCAAATTTGGCTCTCATCTTGTCTTGGATGAGCCACAGTTTTCTCTGATTGAATATGGATGAGATTGAAGCTTTGCAGTTTAGTTGTAAATAAACTCAAAATGCACTGGAGTTAATTTACCCCATTGATATCCTGCCCCTCCGGTAAAGCGCAAGGGTGTTCAGTGACTCTGAATTATTCTCCTCCATTCACTAGAGACTACTCAGCCAAGGGATTAATTTCCATGAAATATCCAAAGACATTTGACAGTTGCCATTACTCCCACTTTTGGCTAGAATTCTGGTTATCTCATGACTGAAATTCTGCCATGATCTTTGGAAAAGCTTCCAATAAACCCCTTGTTTACGGTCTACTTGGAATATGGCGTGTGCTATGTAAACAACCCCAGGACACATCTTCCTTCAGGCAGCTGCGCTAGCTTCATGTGCAGTGAATAAAATGTAATTTGTCAAGATTTTGGCCAGATTCTCTCCCTTCACATAAACTAGCTTTTGAAAAGACTTAAAATCCTGGTCTTTTTCTTTGAAGAGTTCCTTGCTGTTTTGCTTTACCATGTGGTTGGAGACATATTCTGCATAGCACCTCCATACTCATGCGATTTTACACCAAAATGTATGTTTGAAAACACTGGGATGATCTCATCATAGCCATTAGTACATGAGAGCCTGGCTCTTAATAACCAATAAGCACTCAATAAATATTCGTTGGAATGAGGACTGAGAGAATGAATTTGTAATCTTTTGACCCATTTGTGGTTTCTGCTGCTGTCGTTATTTATAATATATTTTTATCTACCTCTTGGATTATTATGTAACTGTGTTTGTGCAATTATTATTTCAACTAGAACATATTGGAAATCTCCATTAACATAACTGAAGGGTATAAAATGGAGTGTTTGGAGTTGTCAATTAGCTGGTTTGTCTTGTGTTGCTTTTCTTCATTATTTCAGTGCAGCTAACGGTTCATTCAGCACATTTTAATTAAAAACAAACATATGTGGGTCTGCTAGGAACTCTAGTGTCTAGCAGTGTAGTTAGACAGGGATGGCAAATATTTCTAGCAGTGACCATATGATATCTTCCATTCATCTCTGCAATAATCCTCCAAATCTAATTATTGGGAGATGGCAGCTGCACTTGGTTAGGCTTTTCTTTATTTTTACAGAGATGTGTTTTTTCAGCCTGTTATATTGTAGAGAATCAGCTGCTGCTGGGGTCCTTCCAAGGCTGACATCCCAGCAGTACAAGGCTTTCTCCCAGTTGTTTTCCATTGAGCCTTTTCCCATTTGTTCCTGCCCACGTGCTTCCTGTCTGCGATGCTCTGAATAAAGGTCTAATTTTCTGAAAAGCTCCCTGTCTCTGCTTGTGCATGCATGTTAGGTATATTAGTGTGACTTGAAGGTAGAACCAGAGCAGATGTCACTGGGGAAGTTTTGTGGATGGGAATGGCATTCCCTGCTTGGAGTCAGCAAGTGTCCGAGTCTGGTCTTCAGCTCTGCAGATGAGAAGCACGCTTCTGTTTGTGCCAGAAGAGTAGCTTAGTGTCCTGCTGAGGACACAGAGGCAAAGGTATTCATTTGAAATGAGAGTTATAACTAGTGAGACCCATGTGGATGGAGTGGCCTGAGAGTGTTGAAATTGAGGAGGGGGAGTCTGGGTCAAGTCCTATTTGTGTTGCTCAAAAGCAGTGTGTCTTGAAGTGAGTGGCTTAACTTCACAGTGTGGCAGGTGGACTTTAATTCCTCCCATGGTCCCTGGATGTTTCCAAGGAGAGAGAATCTGAGATCCTGAGTGGAGCAGGGCCCAAGCTGTTTGGCCTAGCACTCAAGGCCTTCTATAATCTGGTCCTGACCCCAACTTTATCTCCAACTCTCTCCTAATATCCATGTAAAAGAGCCCTTCCAGTAAATTTGGCTGATTCATTAAGAAATGTACCTGCCTTTCACTTGTTAATTTAAGGAATTTGAAATAAAATAAAGTAGAAATTAGAAATTCTTTATATACATCCATAATAAAATAAGTTCAGATTAACACATTTATACTGCTTGCCTTTAAAAAAAAAATCCTTCAGTAGTAGTGAGTATAAAAGCCTCCTGTGCTTGACCCACCATGCTCTGTTGCCCTTCTGCCTGGCTGGACTGGCATCAAGATCCAGGGTGATCTTAGAAATTATGTTGAAGTGAGCAGAGTCTGCAGCAGCTTGAGTCCTTGGATGACTGACTGTGTGAAGGAAGTCATCTGATCACCCCAGTCAAACTGTCACACATGCAAGAAGTCAGCTTCCAAGGTGGCTAGGTTTTGACCTTTGGGGTTTATTATAGCAGCTAGTTTCACAGATAATTTGCAGCACCTGATCAATATGATCAACAAATATGAATAAATGGGAAAAGCTAGCACTATTGGCCTCAAAATGGACATTACCAACTGCATACTAACAGGGCTGTGAACTTCAAAATTATGGATTCTTGCACCAGGCAAGATTTCAAGCCAATTCTACTATTTAGGGCTTTATAATCTTAGGCAAGTGTATTAGGGTTCTCCAAAGGCCCAGCACCAATTGGACCTATAGATAGATACAGCCTATTAAATCAGTCCCAATCATCTATCTATCATCTATCTATCCTGTCTTCTATCTACCTGTCTGCCTCCCTGCCTGCCTCCCTACCTATCTGTCTACCTTCTGAGGAAGAAATTTCTTTTAAACAATTGGCTCACAAAATTGTGAAGGCTTGGCAAATCCAAAATCAAATGGAGAATGCTGGCAGGCTTGAGACTCAGGAAAGAGTTGCAAAGGCAGTCTTGGGGTGCACCCAGAAGAGCTGATGCTACAGATTAGGTCTGAAGGTAGACTGCTGCTAGAATTTCCTCTTGTTTAGGGGAAAGGCATCCTTTTGTTCTATTTGGGCCTTCAGCTGATCGGATGAAGTCCACACACATTCTAGAGTACAAATCTGCTTTACTCAAATTCTACTTATTTAACTGTAAATCTCATCCAGAAACACCCTTACAAAAATATAGAAATATTCTCAAGGATTTTGAGCAAACACTTGGCCACTGTGGCCCACCCAAGTCAGACCTAAAATGAGCCATCATAAGTCCATCCCTTGTCAACCTGGCACTCACACACAGCTCCCTAGACCATCCTTACTCTCCAAGGAAAGGCAGTAACAAGGCCATATTCCACCTAACGTGCTACATTATCCTGGGTACAACTAAAAACATGCTAACCCTTTTCCTAGAGAAGAGAGAAAGAAAAGTCCTTGAATGATTTTTATGCTTCTTGATTTCCTATAACTTAAAGGCCAAGAGGCAAAGTTTAAAAATACTTAGATACTATGATATAAAGTCAATACATCTTAGATACTATGATATAAAGTCAGTACATCTTATGTTATATGATAAGGGGATGAGAGGGATGCAAACATACACACACATTCATAACAAAATAAAGAAAAACACTCATGACAATTTTAGTCCTTATATTTTGTTAACTGGTCACGTAGTTACATCTGATATTTATAACTACCTGCTTACAGTACCCATTCCATATCCCCCTTTTCCTCCACAAGTACTCAGCTTATTGTGGTTCTTTATCTGGCAGGGTGACCAAAGCCTTCATTCCTAAATGGCCTGGGCCATTAGTCCTATCTTGATTGAGTTGTGCTCATTTTTCATTGACTTTAAGTACATGGCATGGTAATTCTATGAGGTTCTCTAAGAAATCTATTGTATGTCAGACATACTCTTTCTTTTCTGCACTGTAGAGTAGCAGTCTGGTTTCCCCTTGGCAGTCAGGATCAATCACCCCAGCCAACACAGTAACTCTCTTCTTTGGTGTTGATTTAGAAACACGAGGGGCCCAAAGTGGCAGGTGGCAGTGATAACTTCCAGCTCAATGGAATCATTATTTTGTCTCCTGGTGGAAACATTTTTCCCCTTAGCATTAAGACCTCTAGGCCAGAAGAGTATAAGGTTGTAGGGACAAGAAGTAAAAATTTTGCCAATGAGTCACGAGGGTTAATTTCTGCTTCTTGATTCCTGAATTCATGAATCTCAGCAATGGAGAAACAGTACCATATATTGGAAATTGATTCAGGGTGTATACACCCTCTTGGAGAACTTTGCCCAGCCCTGTAAGACACTTAGATGGTGGTATGGCTGAGTCTTTTAAAGCCAATTCCACTGGTTCTATCAAGCTAGCTGCTTCAAGATCGTGGGGAGTATGGTAAGACCAGTGATTTCCATGGTTGGGCCCAGTGTCATATTTCACTTGCTGTGAAATGAGTTCCTTGGTCAGAGGCAGTGCTGTGTGGAATACCACAATGGTGGATAGACATTCTATGAGTCCATGGATGAATTTTGGCAGAAGCATTGCATGAAGAGAAGGCAGATCTGTTTCCAGAGTAAGTGTTTATTCCAGCAAGAACAGGATGCTTGTTTCACGGTAGAAGATATCTAATGTAATTAACCTGTCACCAGGTATATAAATCTATATCTTTACGTGTAAATCATAGCCAGAAAAAGCCACACAGCAACATCTAGAAAAATGTTCAAAAATACTCTTGTAGAAATATCCAAAATATCTGGACACCTGGGTTAGCCAAGTTGACACCTAAGAGTAACCATATAGGAAGTTAATCTCTCAGGGCCATATTCCTCACCTATAAAGTGGAGATGATAACAGAAGCTATCCTGTTGGGTGAACATGAAGATTATATGAGTCAATGAGTAGGTTTAGGGCAGTGCCTGCATGTAGCACTCAGTGTTTGGTCTTGATTACTATTATTATCACAGGCTTTGGGCGTATGCTTCACCCTGATGAAAATGCTAAGAACAAGTTCAAGCAGGACCACAAAAAAATAATAGGAGTGTTTGGCTGGGAACACCACTAGTCTGATGAGAGACTTCGTACATTAGAATTCTTATCAGTTTGCAAATGGAGACTTGCAGGCTAGTGTTTGCAGGCTGTACTGGCCAGCACTCTATCAGTCAGTGGCTATTCTGTTGTTATTCCATGAATAAATTTTAATGTATTCCATTTTCCCCATAAACTATTTATTTACTGCTCATATTAATGCAATATGGCAAAACCACTTACATGACTGGAATCTTTTGCAAACTACTAGAGCAATTCTCTTGCTTTGCTTTCTCTTCATTTCTTGTGAGAAAATTCATTTTGCTCTACATGCCTTTGAATTAACTAGCGGTTCTCGGGGATACAACATCAGCATAAATCAAGAGGCTGATATAGAGTGATGAGAGTAGAACCTGGTTGGGTTTGACCAGAACTGGGAGTAAGTCTTTCTGAGATCTGACTTCTTCATACAGGGTTATCATGAGGCTTGAATTGGGAGTGTCTGTACAATTCTGTGCCTGGTACTTAGAAAGCACTCATGAAGGCGAATTAGGGTGATTCCTTTCATTAGTAATTCCATATATTGCTGTTCCAGGCTTCCTCCTTGCTCTGGGGAGACCTAGTAGCCTGGGTCCCGGAATGTCTGTATGGAAGAAGTTGCCTGGCAACAAGGATCACCCCTGTCAAACTGTTACACATGCAGGAAGTGAACTTCCATAGTGGTTAACCTTTGACATTTAGAGCTTATTTATTCTAGTGGCTACTTTCTTAGGCACTTGTGCCTTAACTGATGTGGTCAGTTAATATTGCAAGAAGGTCTCTGGCCATTTGTGACATCCTTTCCTCCTCTGCAGGCTTCAGAGGCTTTAATCTGCTAGGGGAAATATCTGCTATACAACTTATTTCCCCCCAGAATTTACTAGCCAACAACAATGGTTTCCTTTTGTGGAACTGTCCTGTCTCCCCATTTATACAGAATCATGGGTATTGATTTCAGGATGCAAGAAATGTGCATTTTAATTGAATATCTCTCTTGTGCTCCTATGCTACCAGAGTAGAAAAGGAATTCTAGTTAATTTAGGGGGTTCCTACGTTTTTATTTGAACCTAATTTCTGGGTTGTGGTCTTCAGTGTGATTATCTGATGGAGAAATCCTCATTTCTGTTTGCTACTTCATTGTCATATAACTGAAATTTTCACTCTGTCTTCACTCTGAGGCCTCCCTCTATTGGTCCAGGTCTCAGTTACTTTATATCATTTATAGCTATGTGAGGATAAGCAGATTTATGTGAGAGGACAGGGTGCATAGAAATCTGTCTGTGTGTAGAAGGAAGTACTGAGGACAAAATGTTAAGATTTTATCAAAATATAATCCCGCCGCAAAGTTAGCCCCTTGAGGGCAAGAATTGTGTCCTGACTATATCCTGCTACCCTATCTAACAAATGAAGTTTATCTCAAACATTTGTTGCTGCTATTTGATGAGAAAAAACAGTCAATGGGCTACAGAAACAGGGAAAAATTTCCAATCTTTTCTTTTTTCAGTACTGGGGATCAAACCCAGTGCCTTTGCACTGAGGTATATCTCAGCTCTTTTTTAATTTTTATTTTGAGACAGTGTCTTGCTAAGTTGCTAAGTTGCCCAGGCTAGGCTCAAACCTGTGATCCTCTTGTCTCAGATTCCGCAAATGCTGGCATGCCAGGTTTGTGGTACCACACTGGCCCAACATTTTTTTGAAAGAGTAATTTAAAGTATGGAAAGGGATTGTTATGGGCTGAATTATATCACTCCAAAGTTCACATGTTGAAAGAACCCCAGTACCTCAGAATGTGAATATATTTGGAATTTGAGTCTTTTAAGAAGTAATTGAGCGCAAATGAGGTCATTAGAGTGGACCCTAAACTAATGTAACTTGTGTTTTAAAGAGGAGGAAATTAATACTCAGATGCACAGATAGGGAAGGGCAGGCAGGGACATGGAGAATTCCTTTTACCTTCAGAGGTGGCTGCCAAGCGTAAAGGAAGGCAGTGCTATAATCAGGCAGGGTAGGGCTGAGATGAGCCCTCAGCCTAGTATTAAAGGAAGTGTTGTGTTTTTTTTTTAAACTCATACTATATAAGTTTATTTCTCAGTAGGCACACTTGAACACATTAATTCTGCTTTTGGACATACTGTAATAACCAGTACTCTTTGTTTCCTTCCTGCTGTAAATAACTAGACAATTGGTAAAAACATATGGTAGAATTGTTTTTAGGTGTTAGAAAGATTGTCATCTCTGAGAGAAAGGAAACAAAACAAAATGAAGGAATCACCAAGGAGCTGGAAAGTGAGGCATTCCCAGCATTCCCAAGGGTCTGGGAGACAAGTCTGCCCGGTCAGTGTGGAGAAATCTCACCAACCACTGCATTCGTTTTCTACTGTTGCTGTAATAAATTACTGTAGACTTAATTGGCTTAAAAAAATACAGATTTGGGATGGGGATTTAGCTCAGTGGTTTCGCTGCCTGCTGCGCAAGCACAAGGATCCGAGTTCGATCCCTGATACCAAAAAAAAAAAAAAAAACCCCACCAAATTTATTATCTTACAGTTGTGTAGATCAGAAATCTGATACAAACCTCATGGGGCGAAGATGAAGGTGTTGGCATGGTGGCTCCTTTTTGAGGACCGAGAGAGAAATCCCTTTCACCTTCAAGAGTCCTCTGACTTCCTTTGACTCCCAGCCTCCATCTTCAAAGCCAACAGCACAGAGCCATGTCCATCTCACACTGCTATCTCTCTGGCTCTCTCTTCTGCTTCCCTCTTCTGGTTCTAAAAATCTGTGGGTCCCCTGGGGTAACCCAGGATAAGCTCTGTATTTTAAAGTCAGCTGATTAGCAACATTAATTCCAGCTGCTGCTTTAATTTCCCCTTGTCATGTAACCTAACAGATTCTGGGAATTAGGATGTGAATGTCTTCAGGAACCATAATTTTACTTATTGAAAGCATTTATTTGAAAAATTTTATTGTTTTAAAAACAAGAAGTCATGACATGGCAATAGTGATAAAATAATCCAGAGTAATGACTACTGTGGACCCAATCTAACAAAGCTTAAAAACAAGCTCAAAAAACACTAGGCTGGTCCATAAGTAAATTAATGCTTGAAAACAAACTTTAGTGTTCTTAAAAAAAAAAAAAAAAAGATAACACAATACAGGCTCAAAACAAGGCAACATTTATAATCTCAATCGAAAGACACTAAACATTTAAAGTAGGAAAATGTAAATCATAACCAGTAAAAAATTAAACAATTAGCTAGGCCCAGAATGGCAGCAATAATAAAACTATCAAACAAGAACTTTAAAACAGTACTTATGAATAGCTGAAGAAGTTAAAGAAAACATGTCCATAATGAGGAGAGAAATGCAGACTATAAAAAGAAGCAAATGGAATCTCCATGGAACAAAATGAAATGAAAAATTCCCTAGATAACTTTAACAAGAAATAGGATATTATGGAAGAAAAGATCAGAGAACTTAAAGAAATAATCAAAGAAATTATCTAGACAGGAAGCACACAAAGAAGTCTGGGGAAAAGAGGAAAGAGGTTCGTTTAGTGACCTGTGGAACAATATTAAGTATTCTAATTTATACAAAATGAAAGTCCCAGAAAAGAGAAGACAGAAAATCTATTTGAAGAAATAATAGCCAAAATTTCCCCAAATTTTATGGAAACCATAACTATATAGATCCAAGAGGCTCAGTGAACCCCAAGCAGAATAAATACAAACAAAATACATCATAATACATTAGAATCAAATTGCAGAAAGGCAAAGATTAAAAAAGAAATTCTTACAAGCAGCAAGAGAAAGAAAGATACATTAAACACAGGAAACAAAGACAAAAGTATCCACAGACTTCTTGTCAGAAAAAAACACAAGCAGCAGTTAGTGCTGGGAGTAAAAAGAAAAGTCAATGGTGAACTCTCTCTATATTGTTAGGGTGTAGATACAATTTGAGCGTGTCCCCCAAAGGTTCTTGTGTTGGAAGTTGGTCCTTAATGTGATGATACTGTGGATCTTTAAAAGGGGGAACCTACTAGGAAGTCCTTAGGTCCCTGGGGGCACTCACCTTGGAGGGATTAAGGTAGTTCTTATGTGACTCTGAGTTAGTTCTTGCAAGAGCAAGTTGTTATAAAGGTGAGTTGGATTCCTGAATCACTCTCTGGCTTCTTTTATAATGTGATCTGTTCCCACGTGTCTTTCCTCCATGATGCCATCACTATTAGGTCCTCACCACAGGTCGAACACACGGGGCTACCTGATATTTTACCTTTGGCCTCAAAAATTTTGAGCTAAATAAACTTCTTTTCTTTATAAAGTCAGCCTACCTCAATTGTCTTGTTTTAGTAATGAAAAAATGGACTAATACATATATCCAGCAAAAATAACCTGGAAAAGTGAAAACAAAATAAGACTCTCACCCAGGAGACCTCCATTATAAAAAAGACTAAAGAAAGTTTTTGAGGGCACTGAAGGAAAATGATACTAGGTTGAAACTTGAATCTATATAAAGAATAATACTGGAAATGGTGAATATGTGTGTAAATATAAAATACATTTTCTAAAGTAAAAATGTATTTAATAAAGAATTTGATTTTAAGTAAAAAATAATAGCAATGTATCATGCAGTTTCTTAGACATAAAATTTGTGACAACAATTGCATAGAGGAGAAAGGGAAAGTATAGTATTGTAAAATTCTTAGGTTACATATTAAAAGATATACTATGGCCTGCTGTGCAAGCGCAAGGACCCGAGTTTGATCCCCGGTACCAAAAAAAAAAAAAAAAAAAGATATATTATGATTTGACAGTAGACTGTGGTAAGCAAAAGATGCATACTGTTAATCTTACACTTTACTCCACTAAAAAAATTAAGCAGATATAAGTAATAAGCCAACACAGAGAAAAGAGAATGTAAAAAATTCAGTTCAAAAGAAGCAAGAAAAATGAAAAAGTAGCAATCAATGACCAAGTACAAAACAAAATAGTAGGATGGTAGGCTTACATCCAACCATATCAGTAACTATACTAAATAAAAATACTTTAATTAAAAACCAAAGATTGTTACGCTGGATAAGAAGGCAAGGTCTAATTAAGTGTTGTCTACAAGAAATCCAATATAAAGACACAAATATGTTAAAATAAAGGAATGAAAAAAGATGGACCATACAAACATTGATAAGAAATCTAAAGTGGCTATAATTAACATCAGACAAGGTGAACTTCAGGATATAACAAATAATCATGGATAAAGAGGGGCAATAAATAATGATAAAAGGATAAATTCATTAAGGAAACACAGAAGTCCTAAATGGGTATGTACTTTATAATATTCATTTTCCCATTGCTTAGACAAAATACCTGATATCTTCAATTTAAAGGAGGAAAGGTTTATTGTGGGTCACAGTTTGGATTCAGCCCATGGCAGAATGCATAGTAGAGGAAAGCTGTTCACCACATGGTAACCAGGAAGCAGAGAAAGAAAGGAGGAGCCAGCAATAAGAATTTACCCTTCCAAGTCACAACCTGGTAACCTGCTTCTTCTGACCAGGCTCCACCTCTAAATATGAGACTTCTGTGGAAAATTTTAGATTTAACAATCCACCCCGGCCCCAGAAAGGCTCATGTTCATCTCAATATGCATAATTCATTTAGTTCATGTCTAAAAGTTGCTAGTCTTAACAGTTCCAGCATTTCTGAAAAATCTCAACCCAATGTCTTCTCTGAGACTCAAAGCAAACTCAGCTGTGAGTCCCTGTAAAAACCAAAATGAAAGTTAAATACTTTCAATATACAATGGCATAGGATAAACATTCCCATTCCAAAAGGGAAGAGTAGGAGAAGAGACAGAAATTGGACCAAAGCAAGTTTGAAACCAGCAGGGAAAAATTAAATCCTATAGATGCATATCCAGCAGCTAGGGAAAGTTGTGATGAGATATGAGCTCCAAAAGGCTTGGGCAGTCCTGTCCTTATGGCCTTGCTGGTTGCAGCCCACATGACCTTTTTCATTGCCTGTGACTTTCCTCAGCAGACATTTCATGTTCCTGGCATCTCCAACTTCCTGGAGTTTCTAATGCACTTTCAGCTTCACTCTCACAGCTTCATGCATTGTCCTTTCATGGACTCCTGTCAGGGACTGTGACCATGTTACACATTTTTTCCTGGCCTTCCAGATCTTCTTCTGAAATCTAAGTGGAAGCCTCCATGATCTCATAACATTTGCATTCTGGATGCCTGAAAAGTCAGCACCATATGGATGATGCCAAGGTCAGCCACCAGCTTGAGCAGTAGTTGGATTCCCTTGGACCATGGTTGTAGAGGCTTCTGAATGTTTGGATGGTTGAGAAAGGTGAAATGAATCCTGGGAACCAATTTCCTAAATGACCCTTCTAGAGAATTTCAAATGAAATTTTGTACATTTGCACCTTTGAGCATGTAATGGGTGGGATGTTGCTGATTCCTGAGATGCTTTCAAGTCATCTTTCTTATTATCCTGATGCAAAGTACTTGGCTTCTTTTTAATGTCACTAATATTTCTAATAACTTTGCTCTCCTTTAGCCCAACTTCTCAGTACTTCCTTTCTGGTGAAACTATAAACTTTTCAAATCATTCAGCTCTGCTATCTCCTCCAGATTTTCAGTGTAGATTTTGTGAAAGCAGCCAGCAGTACCCATGCTAACAGCCTGACTGTTAGGCTGCCTTCAAATTTTCTCTACCAGATTAATTAGTCTGCTGGCCTTAATCTCAGTCTCCTGCAAAGTCTCAGGACATGGGCAAAATATTTAAAAAATTTTTTACCAAAGGATAACACATACGGTTTGTAGTCCAACTGCCAATGGAGTCCTTGATCCTACCTGAGACATTCTGACCCTGGCTGGCTTTAGTGTCCACATTCCTATCAGCATTCTGGTCTTCTGAGCTCTTAATATCTCTCATCAAACACTGCTCACAACATTCTGTCTTCTCTATCTCACTTCTCTCAACTTTTCTAAACTCCTCCCACAAACAAGTTATAAAAGCTTTTACAATCATGGTCAGGTAAATCATAGCAATGACTCCCTTCCCGGAACCAATTATTTGTGTTAACTGGGACAAAATATCCAACACCCACAACTTAAAGGAGGAGAGGTTTATTTTGATTCACCATTTTAATAGATTCAGTACATGCTTAGCTGGTTCCAAGGCAGAAATGGCATGACAGGATGCATGGCAGAGGAAAGTTTTTTACTGCATGGTGGCCAGGAAGCACAGAGAGAGGGAGTAGCCAGGGGTGAGAGTATACCTTTCCATGCCATGACCCAGAGACCTGCCCCTACCAACCAGGCCCCATTGAGACATCTGGGGGACATTTTAGACCCAAACCATAACATACTTGTTCATTGTGTTTCAAAATACACCAAGCAAACACTGAAAGATCTGAGAAGAAAAAAATTTAAAATCCATAACTCTGAGTGATTTCCAAACTGAACAGCAAATGATATTGGGAAAACTGGATAGCCACATGCAAAAGAAATGAGTTGGACTTTTATCTTATATCAGACACAAAAATTAACTCAAAATGAATCAATGTTCTAAACATAAGACATAAAATGATAAAGCTCATAGAAGAAAACATAGGAAATCTTCATATTATATTTCACAATAATTTCTTAGATATGACTATACAAGCATAGGGAACAAATTGAAGAATAGATAAATTGTACCAAATCAAAATTTAAAACTTCTGTGCATAAAAGGATACTATCAAGAGACTGCAGGGGCCGGGGATTTAGCTCAGTGTTTTGCCACCTGCTGAGCAAGCACAAGGAACCGAGTTTGATCCCTGGTACCAAAAAAAAAAAAAAAAAAAGAGAGAGAGAGAGACTGCAAAGGCAATTCATGAAATGAGGAAATATTTGCAAATCACATATCTGATAAGGAGTTAATATCAAACAACTCAAACAATGGGCAAATGATTTGAATAGAAATTTTCAAAAAAAGTTTTATAAATGGTTAGCAAACACATAAAAAGATGTTCAATGCCACTAACCACCAGGTAAACAAAACCACAACAAGTTATCCCTTCACATCCATTAAGAAGGCCATTATCAAACACAGAAAATAACAAATGTTGATGAGGATATGCAAAATTATGAACTATTATACATTGCTGGTGAGAATGAAAAAATGGAGCTACTTCTGTGGAAAACAGTGTGGCATTTTCTCAAATAATTAAACATAGAATAGCTGACCACTCGGCAATTCTGCTTCTGAGTAACTACCCAAAATCGTTGAAAGCAGAGACCAGCCAAGTACACATCAGGAAAACCAACCACAGCAAGCTTCTCCTAGAAAAACAGCCCACAATCTTCCCCTCCAGTTCTCTTTTTATGCCACTGGCAACAATCCTCAGGTGGGTCTTGCATGCCCAACCACACTCATTCAGTTCAGCTGGGCGTTCCAAGTTGACCTTCAGTTAATCCACCACACCCTGTATCCCCAGTGTCTTAAGGATTTCACACAAGGCCCCACTTCCCAAAGGTTTCACGACCTCTAACAGTGCCACCCTGTGGGTCAGGCCTTTAAGCACAGTGGGCCCTGGGGGTACAGTCAAGACACAAAGAAACCATAGTGCAGCCTGGGTGTCCAACAGCAGCTAACAAAAGTGGACAAACAAAAGGTGATACATACAAAAATGGAAAATTATTCAGCCCCAAATAGAAGGAAATTTTAACAAAACTACAACATAGATAAATCTTGAAGACATTAGGCTAAGTTACCAAATAAGGCAGTCACAAAAGGGCAAATATTATATGATTCCTTTCACATGAGTTTCCTTGAGTAGTTAAATTCATAGAAACAGAAAAAAAATGATTACCAGGGACTTGGGGGAGAGAGGAATGGAAGTTCCTCTGTAGTGGATACAGAGTTTCAATTATGGAAGATGAAAAATTCTGGAGGTGATTGGTGGTGATGGTTGTCCAATAATATGAATTCATTTAAAACCATTGTACTGTACATTTAAAATGGCTACAATGGTAAATTTCATATGTATTTCACCACGTACAAAAGAGAAGAAATAATAATAAAGTATTTGAGGGGGGAAACCTCAGCATGTCTTTAGGATGATTAAATTTACTTTTTCTCCTTTTTTCCACATGAGGAGATTCTTACATTGCAACCTGGCCCCGTTCCCCAGTTCCCCTTGAAGAGAACTCCGGTGTGGTAGAAATCTCTGGCCAAGTGGGCCTGTGGGTCTGTATCTGGCATGAGAACTCGATTTTTCTTACTTCCCAGTTTAATTTAGGGGAAGGCATTTTACTAAAGTGCTTAACCAGGAAGGAGAAATTACCAACACTGTTATTTTCTCTGGCGACAGCCTCAAGATGCAAGCTGACGCTACCATTATCCTTTTCCTTCAGTTTTTCTAAAAATACTGATCTCTTACTGGATCCTACAGAGAAGTGAACTGGGTCTGGTTTCACAGGTTGGGACAGATCTGTAGGCTCCCTGGTCCTTAGGGACTCTCTGCAGTGATAAGGGACCCTGTCCTTCCATGGACCTGTCTTTCCATGGGTGCTCCCTGTGGATTCAGGGGTCAGGCCAGACTCAGGACCTGGATATGGATTTCCTTTCAGAATGACTGAATGAGTGAGTGATCAATGTATCCATTAAATGCTGGACTTCATGAATAGTGATTTCAACTTGGTACCAATACAAAACACCGCAACAGAACTGGCATTGATGTTGTAATTTTTAAAATGGAAAGACTAATAACAACCACAATGTTGGCTAACCTTTGGGGTACTTTTCACATATTGATTTAGTCTTCACGGTTGTGCCAGAGGGCAGGTTTTATTATTATTTTGATATCACAGATAAGGAACCTCAAGCACAGGGAGGCAAGGTAACTTCCAGCTGCAGGCTTGTCTACAATTTTTTGCTTCTTTTTCTTGACACCAATTTTTGCCATGGAATGTTCCACTGAGATACAGACCAGTTTGAAGCTTGCTCTGTGTCACTGTATTATTCAAATTATTCTGCTAGCAAGCTATGGAAAGTCAACTCAACTTTATTGAAGCAAGTATGGAAAATTATTAATGGTATAATTAAGAGGACTGGGTGTCTTTGGTTTCAGGCATAGCTGTATCCAAGTGACCACATGTCTGCCTGTCCATCTATCTGTCACACACACACGCATGCATGTGCACACACACATGCACGCACATAAAACACACACATTCTTCATCTCTACTATCTGCTCACATCTCTGCTGACATGGTTAAGCTGAATAACATCAGGCTTATACAGTATCTAAAAGTTTAAAATCTGGTATGAAGAGAAGGCTCTCTTCACCCTTAAAAGTCCAGAATGAGTCCTGAAGTTGAGTCCTGTCTGCTTGTCTTGGGCCACTTGACATCCTTCAGCCATTTCCTGTGGACAAGTGGGAGGACACTTCAGACTGGCTTGGTCTGTGCACCAGCTCCTCTTCATGCCTGGGGTTGGGAAGGGGTTCAGCTTCATCTGAGCTGTGTGAACCAAGAGTGTAGGGAAGACAACTGAGGTGCTATCACCTCAAGGAGAAGGAGGAGGAAGTACACAGGCATCAGCAAAAAATAGGAGATATTCACTGCTGCTGTCAGAAGGGCTGTCAACAGATACGGTCTGACTCAAAGATGCGCGTGGAGGATTTCTGTACCATTGGATTGGATGCCTAATAGCCAGTTTTCTCCCTCTGATGCTTACTGACAAAGCCCTTTTGAAGATTTTAACCACTTTGAATTCACAACTCTGGATCACTCAAGAAACCTAGCCATTGGTGTTACATTTCTGGAGTGCTGCCATATATGTAATTTTCATATTAATTTCTTCATTCGGCAATGATTAATGGAGCACTAACTATATGTAAGGATGTTGAAATACAGAGGTGAATCCAGGTCATGACCCTAGCTACATTCCAGCCAGGAGTTTCATGTTCAATGTCATTTAATGTAGGTTTGCTTGACTAGGTAAATCACAAGCAACTTTTGCACATGATGCTGGATTTTCATGTAACACCATGGATAGAATTTCAAATAGTAGAAGGTAATCAATACATATTTGGAAATGTATCACACGATAGTAAAATTGTTTCCTCCTGTATCATTTTTTCTCCTTTGTTTATCTGCTCCTTGACCAATCAGATTGTGAGTGATGAAAACTACCAGCTACATTTCCAAGAACAGTGATGTAATGCTCTTCCTTCTAGGGGCTAGAAATGCAAATTATTTGGTATCAGGCCCCCATGTCTTCTAATAATTTGTATGGTGTTAAATGCGTGTGGGAATGGAAAGTCTTGCAACTGCCCTTTTCTCCTTTCTGTATTTTTGCTACCTTTGATCTTGAATTTTAATCTTATTTGGTTAAATTATTTCTAGTGAGGTGTTCAAAGACTTTCAAATATCTCTGCCTTTTGAAATTAGCTTCTTTTTTAGTATGTTTTTTTAAATTATTCTAAATATAGTATAATGACCATAAAAGAAGGGGAAAAAAAACCATTTTATGTTCTTGAATTTTATTTCATATTCACAGATTCCACTTAGTACCTCTCTAGTCATTAGGTTCATTTCAGTGTCATTTATGAGGTGCTGGCCAGGACTATAGTCATTTCCATATATGTTACTGTACATTTAAGGAATAAGTTCATTTGATTTAAAAACAGGACCTTGATATCTGTATTTATATGCTGCTCAAAGCTCCTATCATAGTTATTTTATAGCTGGGCTACTGTGTATTATTTAATATATATTTAACAATTTGTTAATCAGATATTTATTGAAGAGTTACCACGTATTAGGTACAACTTCAGACCTTGGGAATACAGCAGTGAGCAAAATAAAAATTCTGCTCTCAAGCTTTTATTGTAGAGATTTGGTTCTTTCTGAGGCCTCTGTCCTTGGCAGATGGCTGCCTTCTCACTGTGTATTCATCTGACCATCTCCATGTGCCTGCAGGAATCGTGTGTGTGTGTGTGTGTGTGTGTGTGTGTTCTAATCTCTGCTTCTTCAAAGGACACCATTCAGGATGGATTAGGTTCCATCCCAGCAAACCCCCTTTTAAATTAGTTACCTTTTTAAAAGACCTTATCTCCAAATATAGTCACATTCTGAGGTCCAGGGGCTTTGGACTTCAGCATATAAATTTGACAGTGGTCACAATTTGGCCCTAACAGGGTGTCAGAGAAGACCTCTAGAGGAGGAGACGACATCTGAACAGAGTCCTGAATAAGGAAACAGGACATGACTATGGCATAAGTCACTCAGTCAGGGAGTGCCCTGGCAGGGGACTATTACTGTGACATGTCAGTGCTCTGGCTCCAGCCTCTATGCAATGGAGGGACAGGATGCCATAGGTGAGCACAGACATCAGCTTAGGAAGAAGCTCCCCAGCGTGGTGAGGACTGCACTTTCTTCTGACTTCTGGTACTGGAAGTCATTATGATGTTTTCATAAAGGCAGCGATGTAATTTCATGTGCATTTTTAAAGGCTAATTTAAAAATTCACAACAGGCTTTTTGTAGACTTCTAAGAATTCAGTGGTGAAGATCATAGTGACCATGAACCTTGACAGAAGTACTGTATCTTAGACTACTAGTTTTCAGGCTGTGGAGGTTGTTCTCCACTGGTTTTCTAGGAGTTTCTTCCCAGGAGGTTCAGAAAGCAGCTGGAAACTATTTGGAATACTGGTTAGCTGCTATAGCTTCTCCTGTCACATTCAATGATGCTGAGTTTATGACAAGAGAAATGTGTGGTTTGATTTGCTATATAGAAGAACACCCTTTTCATGAAAAAAAGCTCTCATTATGATAATCTGGAGTTTTTATAAGGAGCAATATTACATTGACATCACTTGGAACACAAGAGTCAGGGAAAACTCTGAGGTGTTTTTTCCATCTTTGACCAATGGCATCTCTTGACTTACAAGAAGTGATGAGAGGGTGCATAACAAGTACTTTGTATGTTTTGAACAATTTGTTGCCAAAAGATAAAGAGATCACAAAACAGTGTACATACATCACACCTACACCCTATTCTGAATTAATCAAGGATTGACATTTCTAAAACCCCACATACAAGAAGCCTGCATAACATGAGGTCATACCACAAACCATTTGACACTTTTTTAAGTTAAATGGTTATTCTCATTTTTGAAATATATTTTATGATGTATGATTTTTAGAATAATTTTGTTGTGTTCAGATATGAGCACTACTGTATACCCAATAGAAAGCATATTCCCTGAATGGATTGGTAGGAATTTTCATGGGAACATGTAGATACAAGAAGTTAATTTTCTCTTCTGTATTTCCAAGAAACTTTGTTACTGAGGGCTGTCTTCCATGACCTAAGTTTCATCACATAGAAGAGGATAATATCACACACACGCACACACACATACATGGGTGGGACTCCTACTGTAACATCCTTATTAGAGTTAGTAAAAAGTTAAGAGCCATAAGTTACATTTTAAAAATAACAATAGATCACTTTTTCATCATCCTTCTTTTTGAAAAATAGTATCTGTTTTTATGAAGAAAGAAATGGTAGGGCTGGGGATTTAGCTCAGTGGCAGTGTGGCTGCCTTGCAAGAGCAAAGTCCTGAGTTCGATCCCTGGTCCCCCCCCCAAAAAAAGAAAGAAAAGAAATGGTAAATAGAAAACAAATTTCAACTACTATAAGCCATGAGCATCATTTAGAGATCACCAGAAGAAATGTTAGTGTTCATTTAGTGTGAACATGAACCTATTTGCCTGGCTTCTCCTGCTCCTATAGGGTGAGAGAAAATGAACTAACTTATTCTGAACAAATAATTAGAATCATATACGTGTGAATAAAGTTCCAAGGGTAACAAATAATCTAATATGGATTTTAGATATCTGCATCTGTAGCATATTTATAATGTTCCTCTAAAGCTTGTGTTCAGAAACCTGAAGAAACCAAATGCCTAGGACCACAGCACATTTTCATTGGGTCTTAGCCCTGAAAAATAGGATGCAAAGGATGAGCCAGGATTTCTCAATCAAGTTCTGGGGCATTGTGAGGCTGTCCTTGATGGCTGAATTAAAAGGATAATGTGGAGTTGAAGTAATTTTGTTGCACATGCTTTGATAAGCAAAGGTAGAGATCATTCACAACCACCTGTCCTCAGTAGGATGTGCTCGTGTGCATTCTGAATCCAAGTATCTTCCCTTTGAGTCTTACTATGAAGTCCTTGCTGTGAGGGGGTGGCAAGTGTTATTAGGTTGTTAGATTAGCAAGGTTCTACTGCATTTTCACTTTAAGCCAAAGTGCTTTCACAGCTGAGCTATAATGTTCCTAAAATGCGTACAAGATCCAGACATTGAGTTGAATCCCAAATGGTGAATGGCCAGTGGCATTTATACGCTATTAGCACCTAGCTAAAGCCATCCAAAAAGACACTGCCTAAGTCCAAAAACAGAGAGGAAACCAACGCAGGAAATATGTGGCTCCTTCAATCATAACATACTGCAACAGGGCAGGAAGGTAGTTCTGTTTTCTAGAGAGTACTGGAGTGAACTCCAGTACTTCTTAAGAAGAGAAGTACAGTACAAAGAATAAACCTAAATTATCCTATTGATGAGTAAATGTTACATTTAGCTCCCCTGAGTCTGTGCTTGGAACAGAATTTCAAGGAATCCCGTTTAGCTGCTGGCCAACTGGGACTTGCTGCATACTTGAGTAAACATATGGTTTCCTAATAAACTGCCTTTCTTAGAAATCTAAAGTACTAAAAGTCTTAAGTTCAGGAAAACTTGAATCTCTCAGAGAGGCAGAAAAAGGGATCAAGTTTAAGAACAATAGGACTAGAAAGAAAACCCAAGTGAACCCAAGGGCAGATAACTAAAAGAGTTTGAGAAATTACATTTCAGAAAATTACATTCCAGTTGCCAGTTTGGGCTCCAGTTTGCAAAAGTACCTGGACCCATGAATAGGGCGAATCTTGTACAAAACCTATTTGCCTGGCTTGATTCCAAGTCATTTTGCATGTGAGTGATGAATTTGACAGATGTGAACCTAGCCCTGTACTGACCACAATGGACAAGGCCTACAAGTTCGAGAGAGGCACAGCACACATATACAAACAGCAAAGGAGGCAGAATGGAGTTGGGAGTTCAGGGAGAGACTTTAATAAATTAGGTAGACTTTAGTGATTTGTGACCTGGGACATAAAGGTCATTTTTTCCTTTCCTTGGTTACTTATGATAGCTTGTCAGAAAGGCTTTGGATGAGGCCAGCAATGCAGAAGCATTCTTCTGCTATAATACCAAAATTTCAGAATCCAGAAAGATGAAGAGAATCTATCTGTGACTACTTCAGCAGCATCCAAAGTCACATGGGGGAAGATACTACTGTTTACTAGAAGGACAAAGGATGACATTTAATTTGCAATCTAAATAAACAAAAACACATTTCTGACTGTAACTGCTGGGTAGATTTCATACTGCATTGGAGAAAACATTTGGACTTAAAATACAAACTTTAAAAATGGGCCTAAAGCATAGGTTCTTGGGGGATTAGATGACTACCAATAAAGAATCCCATCATTTTATTAGCATAGGTCAGATCCTCCTAGAAATCGCATTGGAGATGAGAATTTGTGGGCCATGGTTTATTCAGGAAGTGCTCCAGGGGAAATCAGTCTAGGATGAGGAGGAAAGGAGAAAGGAGAGATAGGATGAGGAAGAGGAAAAGACCAAGCATGGAACCATTTCAAGCCAAATTGCAGCCTTGTCCCAACCCTATGGAAAGCAGTGCAGTGTAAGTTACATCTCAGACTTTGACCCAACCGTTAGGTAGAGAGCAGGCTCTCCTGTCCATTACTGACCAAGGGCCCCCAGAGAGAACATAAATTTCCAGGTGCTTCTGGCTCAGTCTTCCAAAGAGAATCTGTGGCACTGAACAGTGGGGAGCAAAGAGAAGCCAAGAAAGCGCATCTAAGAGTGGAGAAGAAATTCTGAGGGGAGGGCACAGCACCCCAACAGTGTTCACCACATGTATCAAGACCTGTAGATGAAACAGTGTATGAAATAGATGTTTCAAATAGCAGTCCAAAATGCCATGAGCCAGACTCATCAAACTGCAACGCAAGTGAGTCACAGTCGAGCTGCTGCTCACATGGGCAACTCCATGTGGCTACCAGTGGCAACAGATTTGTATACTCTGTGATGCTCTTCAGAAAACCATGGCTGGTGGCTCCTGGGTGACGTCGGAAGGCCAGCTTCTTCACAGTGGCACGAGTCTGTTGAGTCTGTCCCTCTCTTTCTGCGGGCCGGAAGCAGCTAACAAGCCTCCTTATTCCACCTGTGACTCACTAAAGCCCTTTTTCTCTTTGATGACTGGCGGGACTCTGACGGATCTCATCAAGAAGACTGCGTAATCAAAGCTAACTGTGCTACATACAATACAGCCGAGTGTCCTGGAAATGGAGGTTAATGAGGACTAGAGGAGCTACGGAAGGTTTTTGGAGGAGGTAAGACTTCGTTTTGGCTTTGAAAATCAGCTGAATTTAGATAGATGGAAGAGAGAAGGAAGGGCCTCCAGGCAAAGGGGAGCAAATTGAGGAAAGGCACAGAGGTAAGAATTGATGTGTACTTTGATGGGATTAAGTTGAAGACGGACTGAGGCAAAGAATTACAGCCCAAGAGGCTGACTGTTGGTCACCCCCGGTCTGAAAACTGGGTCAAGGTCTCAAGCTGTCTCCCCCACACTGCTTGGTTCAGCTTCTTTCTGATTCTCTGCCCAGTTCCCCACTCAGACTTGCTTTCCATCAAGCTGTGTTGAGCTCTGGACCATCCTCCTAATTAATACGTGCCAGGTCCCAAGAGCTGACAAGCTTTCAATACAAAGAGACAAACGGTACAAGCCAGGACGAAAGGCTGAACAAAATAAAGATAGCAGGGGGTGTTTTGAGTGAATAGCATCATGGAACAGGCACATTTCAGAGACATTTTGGAAAAGGGGAAACCTGATATGTTAATTAGGAATCTATTTCCGTAATAAGACTGCTCAGAGGAAGGTAATAAAAGAAACAAAAGGGGCAGTGGAGGGGATGGTTCAGGCAGAAGGGGAGTTTTGCATAAGAAGAGGGGAGGAGTTTATTTTTCTCTGTCGTCTATGTGTGTCTGTGGTCTGTTGGCTCCGGAAGACAGGGGACGGCCCCTTCTTGGTTTTGCAAAGCACCACGAATAAAGCACTTTGGGGATAAATAACACTGTGGTTTCTGCCCCCAGGACCGGATTCAGCAGGAAGTACTGCAGCCTTCCCAGCTCCAGCTGTGATGGATTTTGGTTTTTCTGGGCACATTCTACTCCGAAGAACTGTCTGCTGCTGACATGGATCAGAGCAGGGTTCAAAACAAGAGAAAGTGTGGCACAGAAGTGAGGTGCAGAAGCACCCACCATGAAGCAGGGGAACTTGTGGGGCCACAGGCAGTCAGGCCTAGGGAATCTTGAGCCCCAGCTAAGTAGTCAGATGGTTGCCAATCCTGAACTAGCCCTGAGACTTGCTGGCCCTGTGGCCAGGCCATCTAGTTGCAAAAAGGACATGGTATCTTCCACACTGCTGCCAGATTAATTTTCCAAAAGCACAGTTTTGAGCATATCTTTCTGCTACTTCCAACTGCCTAGAGAAGCAGTCACTACTTGGTGTTGGTGGAGCTCTGGGATTTGAGGGCTTTCAGTGAACCCCTTAGTAACCACCTCTGTAAAATTTCACTTTTGTCTTTATAAAGATGATGAAGGTCACTAGGAGCATGGGCTCCTAGAAAAATCCATATCAAGCATTTGGGACATAGGAAGTGCTCAATTAATAGTAATTTTCATTATTGGCTAAGGAATTGCTTGAGTGTGAAGCCCTGCTCTCTACTTCCTGGCTATGGGACATTGTGCCATTTTAAAACATTTATGCCTCAGATACTTGCCTGTGAAACAGGAAATAAGGGTGTAGAGAGGGTTAGGTAGCTTGATATTTCTATGAGGCATCGTGACTAGTGCTTGATGCTCAATAAACTTTAATTTAAAATTTTGATATCATAATCATTACTAAAAATACCTACCATCATTTTTCATCATCACTTAGATCTGAGAGAAAAAAGAAATTGGAAATATGTTTGTTGCAATGAATCCTTGAAGTTGTGGTAAGGTTCTAAGAACCAGGGAAGTGACTAGATAACGCCTCCCCCCCATAGAAACTTTGTGACAGGTTCTGGGCAGATGGGACATGAATGACCAGAGCCAGGCTTTGGGCTACTGAGAGTGGTGTCTAGCTCACTGTTTTTTCCCAGATCAGATGCTGGGTACCTGTCCAGGCCATGCAAAGTAGAAGTGGGGGACAAATCTTCCTGAATCAGCCTGTGATGTCATGGCGGTCACATGTAGGACTCCAGTTCTTTCTTTGTGCTGTGACACAAGTTCCTCATGGGCAGTTCTTTCTGTGGATCTGAGATGGACATCTCCTACTCTGTCTCTTGTTTCTCTCTTTCTGAAGGCAATAATCCATTTGCCCATTTTGTGTCATGTTAGTGAGGATTCCAACATCATGATTCCAACCTCGTTGCAAGGAGGTGGGGAATATGTACCCCAAGCAAAATAAACGTCATCACAGGAATATATATGAGAGTTGGAGGGTGGGGTTGGTGGGTGGAGAAGGAGTATCTCTTGCTCTGGGATGCAGAGCTATAAGAAACATGAGAGCCTGCATATGCTGGGGGATTTGTGTCCTCATATTGGAGAGAATCTATCTGTGTGAAGTCAACCATGTTTAAAAGATGGACACGGTCCTTATGTCATTATTTAGCCACTTGATACAACTCTGCCCAAAAGTAGCCACCCCCAGACTCCCCAGATATGTGATCCATTTAACTGTCTGAAGTAACTGTGCTTTTGTCACTAGTGCTAACTAAAACAGGTTTTATTTGCAACTGTATTACCTTTCTGTCACTATGACAAAAAACCTGAGCAAAACAACTTAGAGAAGAAAAGGTTTATTTTGGGTCATGTTTTCAGAGTCTCATCTAACAGCTGTTCCATTGCTTTTAGGTCTCTGGTGATGCAGAAACATCACGGTGGAAGGGTGTGCCAGAGGAAAGGTACTCATCTCCTGTAAGCCAGGGGAGGGAGGCGGAGGGCTGGGGACAAGATACTGGAACACACTCATAACCCACTCCCTTCATATAGGCCCCACCTCTGAAGTTTCCATCACCCCCAGTAATACCACCAAATTATGGCTCACTCAATGGCGTGGTCCACCAATGAAGTTAGAGTACTCCTGACCTGATCCCTTTCCAGAAGCCCTACCTCTGAACACTGCTGCATTAGGGACCAAGCCTTCCACAGTGAGCTTTTGGAGGACATTACAGACCCAAGTCATAACAGAATTTTTCATATACATTAAATTCAATTCTATTAGCCTCAATCAAATGAAAAAAGTAGTTGTGAGGGGTTGTCTAGGGGTGGTGCACAGAAAACTAAGGTGAAATAGAAGGTAGAGAAGCAGAAGCCTTGGAAATATCCAGGAAAGCAAGGAGAATAAACTAGGGCCAGAGAATAGCATTTGAGTCTGGGTGCAGGGAGGGACTGGGGTCACGTGGGAGGAACAGGCAACACAAGCGATAATGAGGATATGATGGTCAGGGATAAGGGCCTCTATGATCTTCTGCATGGTGGCACAGATTTGGCAAGTTGCTACTCAGCTCTGCTGACCAATTAAGTAAAAATGACCCAAAGCATTTCAGTCATAAAGAGCAGTGTGGGTGGGCTTAGGTTCACAAGCCCTGGGCTCAGTTTTAAGGCATTCTACTTGAGTGACAGGAGAGTTATTTGACATTTCTGAGCTTCCATTCCATTTCTGCATCCTGGGGATAATAATGCCTTCCTCATACCATAGGGGACAATGATACTATTTTATTTGTTATTTCATACTCCTGGGACCACAATAGGATAAGAGAAGGAGAGAGAGAGAGATGGGGGTGGTGGTGGGGGGGGGAGAGAGCACTGAGGAAGCTACTCCAGGCCAAAACACACAAAATATGTGCATGAAGAATCACACATAGAAAAAAAAACTTTTTAGCATATATATTATCTACAAATAGACTTTCTGGTCCCCCTTCTGTCTCTCTTAGGCAGAAGCTTTCTTTCTCCCAATAGATTTTTCGTACTCTTAACCTCCATTGTTCCTAGAATTCATTCTTCGATTTTAGACAGCACGAACTTGTGTTTTGGATATCTAGCAGGTTTGGGAGTAACATCTCTTACCCCTATATCATTTTGGAGGTCTTTCACCAAGATAACTGGTCAGAGGAAAACAGAAATTCAAAGTATCCTGGAAAGAAGCTACCTGTGAAAGAAGCAAGGAGGTTCAATAAGGAGACTGGAGACCCCCAAAGCTGCCCCCAGTGCAGAGAAGGTGAACTTTCTGGGCCACTGTACCATCAGCCCCAGTGCCAAGGAGCAAAGCTGCCCCCAGTTCAGAGGAGCTGAACCTTCTGGGCCACTGTACCACCACCCCCAGCACTGAGGAGGTGAGCCACATGGGCGCCAGCACCACATATTCCACCACCACCACCACTCCCGCAATGAGAAGACATGTAAACAAGTCTCAAACTCAGACTGCCAGATCACCTAAAGCAACCCCAAAGGGAAATGAGATGGATCAATCTGATACTCAACCACCTGGACTCCCTGAACTGGCAACAAAAGAGGAAAAAATGAATCTGGAAAAAATGAAATCAGAAATAATTTCTCAGATAATAGCTGAGATTGTGCCCATAGTGCAAGACATGATTAATAAATCTATAGAGGACACAGATAAAGAAATAGAGGAGCTGAGGAACATGATGGAATCCCAAAATAGGAAACAAATGGAATCCATAAAACAGATGCAAACAGATTTCCAGGAGATTAAAAACTCTGTTGAAAGTCTACACAGTGCAATGAGCCAATGTGAGGACAGAATTTCAGATATAGAAGATAAAATTGCAATTAGTGACCAGGAAGAGAAAAATTGCTTTAAAATTGTAAGGGACCATGAGAAATCAATCTAGCAGCTGCTGATTGATCTAGCAATGACTGATCAGAGTCAATGAAGAAACAGGAGAGAGTACAGATGACATAAAAAAACTGTTCACAGAAATAATGGCAGAAAATTTCCCAAGCAGGGGAAAAGAACTTGACATACAGATAAGTGACACATATAGGACTCCAACTAGCCTTGATCAAAAACAATCTACACATAGGCATATAATAGTTAAGATTCCAGAAACCCAACAGAAGAACAAAGTTCTACAAGCAGTTAGAGAAAAGAAACAAATCACATACAAAGGAAAGCTCATCAGAATCACAGCAGACTTCTCAATGCAAACCCTCAAGGTAAGAAGAGCTTGGAAAAAAAAATAAAAAATAAAAAAATAAAAAAAAAATAAAGAAGAGCTTGCAGTGATATATTTCAAGCCCTAAAGGAAAACAGCCTCCAACCCAGATTGATGTACCCTGAAAAGTTATCTTTCAAAACTGATGGGGAAATAAGATCCTTTCATGACAAAGAGCACCTTAGGAACTTCATGAATACCAAACCAGCACTCCAAAAAATTTTAGACACTATCCTAAGAAAAGACAATGAGGATCACAACCCCAGGAAGCCCAGCAGAATGAATCCATTGGGCTCAACAAGAAATTAATTACAAAGGGAGAGAATCCAACAGAAAGAAAAAGTCACGACAATAATAAGTCAATAAGTATCAGTTATAACCATCAATGTTAATGGTCTCAATTCACCAATCAAAACAAACAGACTGGCAGAATGGGTCAAGAAGCAAGATCCAACAATATGCTGCAAACAAGAAACACACTTAATTCAAAAAGAAACTCATAGTCTGAAAGTTAAAAGGTGGAAAACAATACTCCATGTGACAGGAACCCCCCAAAAAGCAGGAGTAGCTATTCTCTTGACAGATCAAGTGGATTTCAAACCAACACTGATTAACAGAGACAAAGAAGGACACTACATCCTTGTAAAGGGAACAATCCAAGAGGAACAGATGACAATCATAAACATATATGCACCAAACACTAGTGCACTCAACTGTATAAAACGAATACTAATGGACATGAAAAGTCATATATGCATTAATACAATAATAGTGGGGGACCTCAATACCACACTGTCACAAATAGATAGATCAACTAGACACAAAATACCAAAACTCAATCAAACTCTTGAACAAATGAACTTAACAGATGTTTACAGAGTCTTCCACCCCACCAAATCAGAATACACATTCTTCTCAGCTGCACACGGTTGTTCTCCAAAATAGACCACATACTCACTCATAGAACATGTTTAAGTAAGTGCAAAGGAATTGATATTATCCTCTGTATATTATCAGACCATAGTGTGATGAAATTAGAGATCAACAGCAAAAGAAACTGCAAGAATTTCATAAACACATGGAAATTGAACAACCCACTTCTGAATAACCAATGGGTCATAGAGGAAATTAAAGAAGAAATCATACAGTTCCTACAATTAAATGACAATGACAATCCACATATCAGAATCTATGGGACACAATGAAAGCAGTCTTACGAGGGAAATTCATAGCAGTGAATACACATATTAGGAAAACAAAGTGAGCCCAA
>NW_004624734.1:12679564-12701792 GCF_000247695.1 Heterocephalus glaber
ACTCATGTAATGGTACAAGATCCCAATGATGAATGTAACTGTATTTTATTCCTAAAATGTACCAATGAACTTAATGGAGAAAAAAAAAAGAAGGAAATGACACACTTGTTAGGGACCATAACTGCCTTCCAGTTCACTTACCGTTTATGAATTATTTCTGCTCTCAACTTTAAATCAAGAAAAGCACATTGTATTTCCTAACTTGTGCTATCAGGTAAGTACCATGAGAGCTAATATTCATAGCACAAGCACAGAAACGTGCTGGGGTGAGCTGAGTGGTTCTACTGCAGCAACATTTAGAAACAGAGCATTCTCTGTCCTCCCTTTTCTTTCACCCCAGGTCAGACTCAACGTATTTCATTCTTTCATTTCCTTATTGGACACATTTTTTAAGGCTCCAACCATACACGTTTTGAATAGTAATGGTGGGCTTTCCTGACAAATGAAGCACAAATCTGCTCTCAAGCAGCTGAAAAGTGCTTGGGAAGTTGGAGTTCTTAATGGTGCTTGAGTAAAAGTGTTTATGTTACACTTATTTTCAACTCTTCTCAGTTCAAAGAGGCAGCACAGTCTTGGAAGCCAGGCTGTCCAGGGCTTGAACTCTAGCTTGGCCATCACAAGTATTAGCCCAGGGCAGCTCTTTGTTTACTAGGAGCCTCAGGTTTTTCATTGAAATGGATATCCTGATAGAACCTACCTGAGTGTTGTGAAGATTAAGATTTTAAAGGGCCTAGACAAGACCTGGCAGGGTTTGGTAAAGGCTCAGTTAATTTTGTTGTTGTTGATGTTGTTATTAAATGCCTATTATTTAGGCTTAGAGTTTCTGTCTAGAAATCATTTATTGTATACTTACCATTGCAGGGAAACACCCTAGCTGATTCTGGGGGACTCAAAGGTGCACATTATATTCTACCAGGTAGATAAGACCTGTACAGAGATAATGATATACAAAGTGGATGTGCTCAAGCCTGTATGCCAGATGCAAAAAGTTGATATTAGCTACCTATTGCTGTATAACACATTTCCACAAACTTAGTAGCATAGGACAATATGCATTTGTTACCTCACAGTTCCTGTGGGTCAGGGATCTTAGCATGGTTTAGCAAGAACCTCTGCTTCGGGGTCACTCACAGACTACAGTCAAGGTATTGATCAGTCCTGTTTTCATCAGAAGGCTCAATGGGAAAGATCTTTTTCCAAATTAAAGTTGGCAGAATCCAGTTCCCTGAGAGTTGTAGGACTGAGGGCCTCAGGTACTTGTTGGCTTTAGGCTACAGGTCTTCCTCAGTTCCTTGACATGTGGGCTTCTCTAACTTGGCAGCTGACTTCATCAAAGAATGCAATCCAAAAAAATGTGATAGGTCTACCACCAAGACGGAAGTCACGATCTTATACTGCCTAACTGCAGAGATAATGATCGGGCAAGAGCACTGAGGGGAGCAAAACTATCCATAGCACCAGTTTCTCTGATGCTTGGAGCCACCATGCACTGTGTTCTCACCAACCACACGTGGCAACCTAATCTCTTTATGTCTCTGCAGTGATTTTTTTCATACTTAGATACTTGGAGGGAGCCAGAAGTTCAGCTTAGTTTACTGTCATGTCAGTAACTAGAAGCTCAGTGTCAGCTGCTCATATATTAATCTCGCCTCCTTTAGGAGTTGTGGTACTCTGTCTGGATCCCCCAAGTTCTCCCTGATTGGTAAAAGGATTTGCTTCCAACAGTTCCTACCTGCTCATAACTTTCTTCAGAGAACTCCCTTTTAGTTTCTGGAACCACTACACTTAGATGCTTCTATAGCCAAAAGAACTAGGCACTCACGTGGTGGTCTTTAGGCAGACTGATGAGTATAGGAGTGCAAAAATTTAGCTCCCTCGCTTTCTGGTAAGACAAAGCTTAATTTATCCTTGAAAGGTACTAGAGGGCCAGGTCTTGAGGACATCTTGGAAATCAGCAAGACCTCACCCATCACAAGCTCAAGGGCCCAAAAGTGTAAACCTTTCATTTGAGAAGAAAGTCCCTGCTCAAAAAGGACATCCTAGGGATTGGTTCCCCAGGATTCATTTCCCCATGACCAGCCATCCAGGCACTCAGAGGCTTCTGCACCCATGGTCCAAAGGGGCCTGGGTATTGCTCTCACTGCAGCAGATATTGGTATTGTTCACACGATGTTTGTTTTACCAGCATGCAGAATGGAAGAGTTTGTTAGGCCAGGGAGGCTTCCACTCAGATTTCAATAAAGGCAAGGAGTCTCTGAGAGGACACTGTGTAAAGCTGTGGGAATGAAATCAAAGGTTCACTGGAGACTCCAGGAAGTGAGAGACACCAGGAATGTGGAATGCCTGCCAAGAAAAAGCTGCAAGCTATAAGTGAAGCCAGCCCAAGAGACAAGAAATGTGGGCTGTAATCAGCAAGGTCACCAAAGCCCTTTAGAACTCACACCTTATCAACATGTGCTCTGGATACTCTATATAGAGCTACAGAACTTAATATTTGCCCTTCTGGGCTTCAGTTTTTGCTTTGGTCTAATTATTTTCCTTCCCTTTATTTCCTCCCTTTTGGAATGGGAAATGTTTATCAAATTAAGCCTCTCCTCCTTTAAAATGTGGGTTTTGGGTACTGTGTCCCAGCAACAGGAAAGCTGACTACTACTTGCCCAGTAGATCTATGAGGGTGGTAGCTACAGTAGTAGAAATGGAGGCTGTGCATGAGACCAAAATATGGACTCCTTCTCACCAAAGCTGACCTAAGAAATGTCTCTGATTAATGTCTCACCTGCCAACAACAGAGTCTGACCCCAAGTCTTCCTTATATTACTTGATAAGTTGACCAGAGACTTGGTGGCAAGTTAAATACACAGGATCCCTTTCACTTTGGAAAGGGCAGTGTATTGTTCTGAGATTTATACAAATTCTGCATATGGATTTGCCTGTCCTGCCTGCAGTGCCTTGTCAAGATGCACTATTTGAAGACATAAAACATCTGATTTGCTGATGGAGGATTCCACAAAAATATTTATCCTGCTTTTTCACCAAGGAAGTATGGCAGGGGGTACATGACTGTGAGAGCCACTGACCCCACAACATGCCACACCATTCAGAAGCTTCTAGCCTGATATACCATAATAACCTCTTGAAGTAACAGCTAGACACTAAGTTAGAAATGATATCTTTTGAGACTAGGGCACTACCCTTCAGAATGCAGTATATGGGCCGAGGATTTAGCTCAGTGGTTCCCACCGCCTAGCTTGTAAGCGCAAGGACCCAAGTTGGATACCCGGTACCCCCCCCCAAAAAAAACCAAAACAGAATGCAGTATATGGTTTACACCCATAGCTATTACATTATGTTGTATCTCCAGCAAGTTAGATACACAGACGTGGAATCCAAGTGGTAGAAACAGCTGATCCATTGAGTTACTCTAGTGCTCCCATGTCCAGCTTTTACTGAAAATATACAATTATAGCAACAATTATCTGATTAAAAACATGGTTTCCGATTCCTCAAGGATAAAGATTTGAGTCACTCCATCAGGCAAGCTACTTGGGGTGCAGAAGATCTGGATGAGGATAAGGAGAATCTAAAATAGATGGTAGAGAGATGATGAATATTAATTATTGCCTTTGGATGAGGTATGTAGTATCAATGGCTGTGGTTTGTCTCAAATTAGAATCTTCAATTTAGAAGATGGAGTGTATTTACTGTGAGAAGTATGTAGATCTGGATGGGGCAAGGGGTGGACTGTAATAGTTGCTATTGGTGCTTTGCCCTCATGCCGTCAGATTCCCTTTACTAGTTCACTGCACCTACCCTACTAGCTCCTAACTGTTCATAGCTCAAACTTCCTTCAGAGACCTTCTTTCCCTTAATCTACAGGAGCCACTTCACCCCAACTCACCCCAGAAGCAGAAGTTCTGGGTATTTGTGCACAACTCCCTGTAGGTAGGACTGTAGCCAATGACTGTCTGGTGCAGCGCCCTTGCCTCAGTGTGGGATAAGCACACTGTGTAATTTATGCTTCAGAGCTGTCTTCGGATCAAGCTTGGGGTGGAAATTCACCTTAAATTACTGTATTACTCCCTTGCTTGGCTGCTTCTCCTTCCTCATTCTGCTTACCTTTCTCCCTTACTTGTTTCTCCTGGAAGCACTTCTTTAATAAATGGCTTGCACACACATTCATGGCAACCCAAGACAGTTCCCTAGCAGAAAATAAACTCTTCATCGACAGATACAGTTTAGAAGAAAAAAACCAATTTTTAAAATCCCCCAGAGTGTCTAGCTCAGCATGGTACACTAGTCAATTCAGTCTTTGGTTTAGATTTTCTCTTTAGTGAGAATTTGAAGATCCTAATAAGTGATTCCAGTAGTACATTACAGACTGGGGCATCTGCAAATTATCAGTGATACATTGACATAAACCATTTGTCCAAGAGTTTTTGGATAATTTTGATTTCAAGTTTTCAATCCCCTTGTCAGAACATGTTCCAGACAGCATATCCCAGTTGCTGTGGGGGTATGTGTGTTTAGACAGCAAAGGGAATGATGTGCTACTCAAGAGGCAGCCTAGGGGAAGAAATCTGAGTATTATTTAAAAAAAAAAAAAAAAAAAAAGTAGGGACCTGAAATTAGGGAAGAGTGGATCTCAAGTCCTGGCTGCATCCCAACCAGCTGTATGACCTCGGTCACATTTTATTATGTTAAAAGGAACTTACTAGCTCCTGCCTCACAGGATTGAAAATGAGACGGTGTTTGCAGCCCTTAACTTGGCTCCTGGAAATAGTGAAGTTCAAGAAATGGTTCCTTTCAGAGGGGAGCAACAACGGTGAGTTAAGGGCCTTCAGAGGAGTTTGGGGACTTTGCTGTCTTTCTAGAGCCAGGGGCGACTGGGGAAAGGGAAGGCAAGAGAGAAACAATTTTCAAGTGTTTTCTTTCGTTTAAATTCGCTGAGCGCCGTTTCCTCCCAGAGCACGGGACACAATACTTGTAGGCCCAGGGGAAAGCGGATGTCGTCTTGACCCGGAAGAGACCCTAGCAAGGGAGAAAGAGCCCTGAAACTCTTGGACACCACGTGGCTTCTCCACGGCCTCGCCCCCCCTCCCCCATCTCGGTCTCCGCGGGGCTCAAGCAGGGGAAGGGTGGAAGCCACGAGGGCGCGCCGCGGAGGCGGACGCCTGCCGCCGGTCTCCTAGCAACGCCCGCCCCGCCCCGCCCGGCCTGGCGCGCTGGCGCCGGGAAGCGGAGGGAGGGGGCCGCCGTTGCCATGGCAGCGCAGCCACCGCGTCGGTCGCCGGCGGAGCCAGCGGGGAAGCTCGGACCCCGAGTGGGCGACTGGGCGGCGTCTCTGGCTCGTTCCCTTAGGCTGCGGCTGGATCTCGTGCTCGCCAGTAGCCACGGGGAACCGAGTCGCCACCAAGCGTGGCCGAACTCGGGCCGATTGGCCCCGACTCATTTGCCCACCGACGTGGCCCCGGTAACAGTTTGGAGACTTCCCAGTTTGTTTCGTGGGGACCGTAATGGTTGTCGGGGCTGGGTCTAGGCTGAGAGGATTTGGAGGTTTTGAGACCTCGTTGGACGTTTTTTACCTCATCCGTGTCGCAGTGTGCACGCCCGCACGTAGACACATCTGCAGCCTAATGTCGCCACTTTTTCTTTCAAGTGTTTTCACTCAAAAGATCTTCAGTTTTACTAAAAGGATATGCAGAGAACTGAGACGGCTTCTAAATCTGCCTTTTAAAAAACAGCGGAAATGAGTATCATAGGTCTCCAAGGTCATTTTAAATTGGAAGCGTCCATACCTGGAACGGTATCTTGGATTCTAGAACGGAATTTGCATTCTTGTAAATCTTTCTTTGCAATGAGCTGCGCCTGTAGGATTCAGTTGTAGGGCTTTAAATTTAAACGTACTCAACCTCTAGCTAGTGTAGTGATCGCTTTGCCAGAAGACCCACTCACAAACACAAAGCCACACGCTTCTCAGTCATTCTCTGGCTTGAGAGTATTTTTAACTGAGGCGGAGTTAGTCACGTGTTTGTGAGTTTAATCAAATTGACAGGGGCTCGGAGCAAGAAAAGCTTGCTATCTAATTCGAAGACAACATTAGGTACATAGAGAAGCATTGTCTTTGGACTTATTTGAATCAGAGCTTTTCAAATGGAATTTTCTGCATATATTTTTCTCGATCTGCTGCAACTGGAGAATTTAAATCAAACCCCCATTTCATATATTCATTTTTATGGTAAATGTGCTGGTAAATGTATCTGGGCTGAGAATATGCATTTTCTTGATCAACAAGGAGACGCACAGCAATCACTGTGAATTGAGCACCTTGCTGATTGAGCAACACTTGAACCTGGTGACCTGAACAACCGTAATCTTAGAATGAGAATCCTCCATAGTGTATTTCAAAAGCATATTCAGTGCTAACCTTTCTCTGCTTCAAAGGATCATCAACTTGGAATTTTTTATTCTTCAGTTTGTCAGAGTATTTAATCTCTTTGAAAACCACTTTCATATACTTTTGAGCTTGAAAATGTGGCTGTGGTTGGGCAAATGAACATATGAAAGATCTATCTACCTTCCTATATCTATCTACCCTTGTAAACGTCATCATTTTCTCCCCTCAGTGTCAAAACCAAACCTTGTAATTTGCATGGCCGAGAGTAGAGAATAAATTGTGAGAGTGAAATAAAGAGTCTGAAAATAACAGTTCCATGTTTAGCACTATTGGGGGGAAAAAACTATGAAAGTATGATACTTAATTAATTTTTTGTTCAAAGGCCAAACCAAATCACAAATCTGCTTCAGCTTTGGTAGTTTCAACGTGGCAATAGCTGAAACAATAACAATGAATTTTATAGTACAATTAGTATATGCAAACATTAATTTTTATTTGGTAATTTTCATAGTCTCTTTGATTATTCATTCATTACCCTACAGTTCCTTTCACAGAGGTTATTCATCAGGCTGAGCCCAGAACAAGTTGACTGTAGGACATTGGAAAGCATCCATGAGTGTTTGGCAAACAGAATTGCCTTGATCCGCTCTTGAACTGGTTGGTGGTTTTCTTTAGATGGAGGCTGAGCTACACACGTGAGTTAGCCCACCCTTCTCTCCTCATCTTCATTGATGGCTTGGGAGAGTTAAACAGACACTGGAGGAGCCCATAGGATTTATGCATGCCCTACTTTATTAATAATATTGGAACGTTGAGAACCTCACTAGATTTTCCACATAATTTCCTAATGTGGAAATGCTCTCCATGCAGCTGTTCTAGTTAGTTTCCAGTATTATAAGGTTTCTACCTTATCATTTATGGCTATTGTTTCCTTGGGAACCTAATATTTATCAAACACAAGATCCATTTTGCATGCTCACCTTTCCTCTTTTCCAAATAATCAGTGAACTAAGCTTTAAGCATCTTACATTTTTACAGGCTACCAGCCTCTTAACTAATCCTGCATTAAACTCGATTTACTGCTTTATCTATACTACTTTAATCTTTTAGAGGCTTATCATAATATGGACTGTTTAATGAAATACTTTTATCATAAGAATATTCTAACCTCCATTTCTCCAGATTTCTCTACTTCTGTTCATTTACTTATTATATACCTTTATTCTTTTTAAATATTCATGTTTTCCAGTTTCATTTCTTATCTAGTACAATGAAATAAGCCAAAATGCTTATCTTGTTACCACAGAAATGGTTGTGTTACCACAAAATGTGAAATCTTCTTGTTACCTATTATATTTAGTTCTCCAATCTTAGTAAAATATAAATGTTTCTGTTGCTGGAAAACCGTCACATCCTAAAATCCTCTCTGTCATGTTGTAAAGCCACCTTGAATTCTCAAATCATTCCTTTGCATTTGAAGAGGCAATATAGTTATTAGGCCAGATACTGGACTCAGTTCTGGGTTCAAGTTCTGGTTCTGGCTGTGTGACTTCAATCATATTTTTAAGCCTCTCTAGGCCTTAGGCTTCGCATCTGTCAGATGGGGATGATAGCATTTAGCTCATTAGGTCTAGGGATTTTTAATAATGAAATGAGATAATTCTTATAAAGTTCTTGGCAGGCAGTCAACACTCAATAAATATCAGAAGTGGCTGTCATTATCATGATCAATATTAAAACACTGTTCCACTGTCTCCAATTAACCTAACCTAAATTCCTTTATTAGACTATCCATGGAGGAACAGGATTTTGATAGGACATAAACCAGACATTTTCATTAAGGAGAGAGAAGGTACAAGGAGAGTGGGAACATCCAGAACAGGGGCCAGCAGGTAGTGGGGACAGTACTGTACGTGGATGTCTTGTGAAGCCAAAGCAGCAGCGTGAGTCACTAGGCACCTAAAATAGAGCTGACCGTAGAAAGATGCTCACAGCGTATTCAGACAAGACATAGATAAGGCCATGAGAGATGATTTTTAAATACATGTAAGATTGTGAGGCATCCCACGTAGGAAAAACATGAAAAAATGGAGAATTTCGATACATTCACAAGACTGAAGACCTAGAGGGGAATATCTTTTTTAAAAAAAACTCGGTTGGGGTTTCCTGGCAGAAGTCAGAATCTACTCGAGAGTTTAAACAGAAAGAAATTTGTTTTAGGGTGATAAATGGCTCCCACGCTTTTTTTTTTTTTTTTTGGTACCAGGGATCGAACTCAGATCCTTGCACCTGCGGGGCAGGTGGCGGAACTACTGAGCTAAATCCCTGGGCCTCCCACGCTTGTGTTGAAGGTTGTGGGAATACGCTGGGTTGAGCTTCAGGTATGAGTGTCCAAAGCAACTCAGAACCAGCTCACCACAGCAACTCACACCTTCTGGGCAACAGAAAACCACCTCAAAGTTATGTAGCTGCCATTATAGCTTCTGGCTGAGGAGCCACACTGCCACAGCTGTGATCAGAAATCTGCTTCCATTAGGAAACCACCAGAATCAGGAAGCTGCTGTGATCAGGAAGTCTCCATTACAGCTTCTGGATCTCTGGAGCCTCCTGAAATCCACATCCTCAAGATGGATGGTGTGGGCCCTCCTTCGACACCTCCAAGGCTATGCAGCGGCCACACACTGGGACCTCTGTTCATCCTGGTGAAGAACTGTCCAGTGACTCCTTGATCAAGCTTGCCAGCAAAACAGCAGAAGCGGCAGAAACGAAACTGGAACCAACGAAGTGCACCATGAGAACCTAAATTATATTTAGAACTTTGCTTCAGGGAAATCTGAGAAAAACAATCTTGTGGTGTTCCACCTCTCCGAAAGAGGAAGGTACACTAAAAGGAGCTTGGAATGGCTGCTGAGCACCAACCCACTCCATATTACACCTTTGGCTGTTAAACACTCATATATTCTCTTTCCTAAATTGAGCTTCCATGAAAACACAGGTCCTCACTAATATTCAAACACATTTTCCTGCTCCTCAAAGGGAGACCTACACTTCTCAGTATCCATGTCTGGGCAATGTTTATTTTTCCCTGTAACCTAGTCATGACCCATTTTTGATGTCCTACAACCGGTGTTCTAGAGGAGAGTTAATCCTGACCCAAAACTCCTTCATAGAACAGTAAGGGGAAGGGGGAAGGAATAAAAAGGATAGTTATTAATAGATGTAAATAATAGAAAGGAAAAATAGGAGCTACAGCACTACAGTCCTCACATGTGGTCTTAGTCAGGAGTCGTCATTGGTATTTGTGACTTCTTCCTCTTCTTCCCATTCACTGTAGTCTTTGCACCCAGGCAATTGCTCAGAGCCCTGGACTTCATTGCCTGGTGACATGAAACCTTTCTTCCTGAGGACCCTGAGCTCTAGGACTGCTGGAGGCTTCCATAACTTTGGTCCCTGGATGTGGCAGTCCTAAGAAGCCATCCAGAGAATCAAGTGGCCTTAGCTACCTTAGTTCTCTTTGCTGTTTAGGAGCAACCATGAAGAGTCCAGTGATTAAAGATGATCTCGACTTCTGGCCCAGTGGTACCACGTGTCCCCTGATAGACACATGTCTCCCTTATGTCCACCAGCCTCCAAATCAACCTAAACCCAAAGTTTGAGGTGATTTACAGTCAAGCCTAGGAAAAAGCCCTACAATGTTTATGTCAAGAAAGAATCTGTTCATATTCATTAATTTTTGTTTAAGAGAATATAACATCTTGGTTAAACAGGTCAGTTTTATTATTCTAAAAAAATTATGATTTAGGCTTATGATTTCTAAATTGAAATCTTTACATATTTATACAAAGTAGTGAGGCACTTAAAAGAACTTAAAACTCAACATAGTATAAAATTACAGTATAGCAAGAAATTATACATATAATTAGAGGATTCAGCACAGTTATAAAGTTATAGTTGTAAATTATATATACATATAGGATTCAACGTGGCTTATTAGATTTATAAGAATAACACAAACACTTGGGAAGGGTTTTGTTAGTTAAGATATATACTTGAGCTATAGTAAAAGGAACTCTGACTGGGGATTTAGCTCAGTGGTTCCGCCACCTGCCTCACAAGCGCAAGGTCCCAAGTTCGATCCCCAGCACCAAAAAAAAAAAAAATTGTGGAGAATGTTTTCCGCCACCTGCCTCGTAAAAGGAAATCTAATATTAAATATATAAATGTAGTTTAAAATGTTTAAAGGAATTTTAACTGAATTTATAAAGACCTCTTTTCTAGTGATTATCAGAATTTACTAACTTTACATATGGAATAATAAGATCTGTAAGTTGAATCTAACAGGAGTTAGCAGACTTTTTCTGTTAAGAGCCACTTTCTGGACTCTATGGTCTCTGTTACAATTATTCAACCATGTTATAATAGCACAAAAACAACCGTAGACAAGATGTGAATGAACAGGTGTGGTTGTGTTCCAGCCAGACTTTATTTACACAAATGGGCAGCCAGCCAGTTCTGGCCTACAGCCTGTAGTTTGCCAATTTCTGATCTAAAAGACTGAAGATTTTTAAGCATGTAAGTTTTAAAATTTATAATTTCCATAAGTCAAATGTTAATTATAAAAACAAATGTAACCAGTGAAGAATATTTGCTGTACACAACAGCCATCCTCAAAGGTATCTAAAAACTCACATTTAAATGAGCTATCTGGCTTTGGAGACAGGGTGTGATACAACAGAAAGGGGGTGGGTTTTGGGGTTTGAGACCTGGATCCCATTCCTAGCTCTCCTCATCAAGTACTTGCACTGTTTGGGGAGAACTGTTTCGCTTCTGATCTTTGTAAAGAGAAAAATATAATCAAAACTATACTCAGAATTGTGGTGATATTCAAATGAGCATTACTTAAAAATGTACATTGAAACTAGATAGTTTTTTGGTTTATTTGGTTTTTATTTCTTTCAAAAATAATGTTTCTATCACAACTGAGTATAAATGCATTTGCATAAATGTTGGTACACAAGATGCAACAAGAAATTCAAATAATATTTTTACCATGCTTGTCATGTGAATAATTTATATCTTGGTTCTAACTCATGGATGATGCTTTGTTAATTAGAAATTGAATTAATGTAATACTCAAAGTTGTCTCTTTAACATCAAAAAATATTCATATTGGTATTTTGTAATTCCAAGAGATTGAACTTCTTTTCCAGAAAAAGCCAGTTTTTAAGATTTAGTTCACGTTGTTTGTGGGACAATTTGCTTTATAATTTTAGAATTAGGAGGAATTTTAGAAATTATCCATTCACTTCTACATGTTTAGGAATGAGGACACAGAGGCATTGATAGGTTAAGTGACTTTCCCAGGAGCACTTTTTTAGTAACACGTTATAATTTATATTATAAATTAAAGCACAAAAACAATAATGATGAACCTTTTTTGTTTGTAGGACTATTTGGTGTGTATATTTGAACCTTTCACAAATAGAGTAGATAAGTGATTTTAAAGCAAAAATGCATTCTATAGTCTTCTCAAAGTCTATTAGAGTGAACAATTTGGAATTGTATGTAGAAAAAATGATCACTCATTCCTTTGGGTTCTGTATTTTTCTCAATTGTGGTTTAATCCCTCTGTAGACTTTCTAGGATATATTGATAGAGAAAAGTAGTAAACAAATCAACCCAACATTCTTTTTCAGTGTTTATTCACAGAAGGTTTGCCTGTTTAGTTTACTACTTTATTTTATTTAGTCCATTCAGCTCCGTAAGAAACACTGGGGACAAAGGTTGTCTAAGATACACGTTTTCATACTGGCAATGAAAAGCATTAATAAAAATTAAACATGGAAATCCCAACATGTTGAGATAAATCTACAAACTATAAAATGTAATTTCCTTCCAGATCTGGAAGGTGGTGAATGGCTTGTTAAACTCAAATATTTATGTAGTTTTGATAGCATCAGAAAAAGGAACTTATTTTCATTCTTTGTGTTTTTTTTGGTACCGGGAATCGAACTCAGGTCCTTGTGCTTGTAAGGCAAGTGGCGGAACCACTGAGCTAAATCCTCGGCCCTTATTTTCATTTTTTCTTGTAATCTTGTTACAGAGTTTATAACATAATATCCACTAAGCTGTGTTTTCCTAAATTCAAGGGACAGGGTTTCTTAAGTATTGGTGTAACTAGCAGGAGTTGCTACTGAGTCCTTTCCTTCCCACCAATTTGCCATTCAGTATTTCTATGTGTAGAATGTATACATCTATGTGTTTTATTATAAAATTTATATTATGTTTAAATATTGTTGTATAACCTGCTGTGTCACTTAATATGGATGATTTTTCAGATGATTAAGTGTTTTTTTGCCACATAATATTTAACAGCTGCTTGGTATTCCATAAGCCAGATGAACCATCATTTATTTACCCACTCTATTGTTGGACATTTGTATTTCCAATTTTTCATTATTATAAATAACATTGTGATGAATATACATATGCTTAAATCTTTATGCCCAGTTCTGATCATTCCTGTAAAATAAATTCCTGGACATGTAATAGCTGGGCCAATGAATGTGAATATTTATGAAATTTTTATATATAATGATCACATTAATATTTTTTAGACTTTATATTCTGGAAACTGTGCTGACTACTTTATAAACACGATCTCACTTTATCTTCACAACAAGTAGATGAGATAAGAACTATTAATATCCACATTTTTAAAGGAAACTGAGACTTGTGACCAGAAAATGGCTAATAATGATGTGGTTGGCAGATCTCCTGTTTAAACCTGAGTATATCTGACTATACAGATATTTTTAATCACTATACTTTACTGCCACTTTCCTATTCCCAAAATATCCTCTACAAGCAATTATTACAATTTAGATTTCTCCCAGCAATGAATGTGTTTGTTTCCTTGTACTATTGAGGATTCTTTGATTCCAAATGAAGTTGAACACAGTTTTTCATATTTCTTGGCCACTAGCACTTCTTTATGGATTGTCTATTCATGTTCCCTGCATGGAATGCATGTCTGAAATGTTTCCTTTTGAGATAGTCAGATGATCTGAATTCTAACCACAGCTCTAGCCCTAATTACCTATTCAGTGGCAGGAAAAATTTCGGAGAGTTCTAGGTCTCAATTTCCTCTTGTAGAAAATGAGACAGTTAAATTAAATAATCCCATGGTCCATTTCTAAAATCTTGTCATTCCATCCATCAGCCAGCCCACTCATTCTCCATCCTTGTCACTGGCAAAGGTCACCTATGCAATCTATCTTCATTTAAGTGTTTTTAAGAAGTGACCTCTGCTCCAAAATGTTGCTCCCTGTCCTTGGAATTCCTGTGCCTAAAATCCTACTCCCGTCTCCCTGGGGCTTAAATGCTTCCCTTCTTCATTTTCCTGTTTCTTCGGTCTGCTTAAAGATTTCTTATTCTTTGGCTTCAGCAGTATCCTTTTCTAATGGTTCGCTCCTACTTATCTCTCCTCTCAGGCTTCTCTTTCTTTCTGTATCCTAAAATCTTGGGATTCCCCAGATTCAGTCTTAGCCCACTGGCCTTTTAATCAGATCACTCCTGACCCAGTGAGGTGTTCTAAGCATGTCTTTTGCCTCTGAGCCCTTGAACATGCTTCCTGTAGCGCTCTTCATGACTTTCTTTCCTGACTTGAGTTGCAGTTCTTCTTCTTCACTCAGGAAAGCAGCTTGACTAAAACTGGCACATAGCTTTAGAATCAGGCATATAAGGATTCAAGTCTAGATTCTGCCATGTACTGATCATGTGACTTTGAGTAAATTATGTGTCTTGCCTAACCTCCATTTCCTCACTTGTGTCATGGGGGAAATGATATTGTCTGCCTGTTAAATTGTTGTGAGAAGGAAATGAGATCATGCACACACAGCTTGGAACAAACTACTTGATTTTTTTCCCTAGCCTTCTCAGAACCTCAAGCATACATCTATCCTAACATTAACTTGCTGTATTGTGAGCATTCATTATTTTATCTCCATTAATTAGCACTGTGCCTGGCGCAGCATGGGTGCTCAACAGCCATTTCTTGAGGGAATATATAAGTCAGATTGAAAATACCTTTTTTGGGCCAGGGATTTAGTTCAGTGGTTCCAGTGCCAGCCTCGAAAGCACAAGGTCCCCAGTTTGATCCCCAGTACCAAAAAAAAAGAAAAAAGAAAATGCCTTTGTGAGACTCTTTCTATGGAAGTTACTTTCTTATTCTTACTGTGGTTTGCTGTTTGTTTTACTAATATCCTATCGGGAATTGCTTTCCAACCTTACATGTGAGGAAACAATAGTAATTCCCTGATGTGGTGAGATGTTTAGAATTGGGGGAAGAAGGTGCCCAACCCGGGAGACAGAATGGTCCCAAACAGGAGGTGAGACTACGCTGAAGACAGACTTCCCCTCTGTGCTTTCGCTGTGAGTGTCCTAAGGCGACGCCCTCATCCTCTTGCTTCTCTCCCCAGTTCTAGCAGAAACTTTGGCTGTATCAGTTAGTCGTCAGAGCAGGCTTAGGTCTGTCCACACACACAGATACCTAAAGGTGCCTGGTTATCCCCCAAATGTTCTCAGTACAGCCTCTCAGAGCAACTGAGCAATAAAATATCTCAAACCAGATATTGTCACTAAAATAAAATAAAATAAAAAGAACATACATGTTTTGAAAATAGACTCCCTGGGAAGGTGGCCAGAGGCCAGAGCTAGCAGAGCAAGCAAGGAGAAGATCATATGGGAAGAGGGAGGCCTCTGGCTTATTGAAAATTGAGATGTCTTTGGGGAAAGAAAAATCAATATGGGCTATGAATCTTTTAGTATAGACTGATGGCAAAAAGCATCACAATAGTTTTTTTAAAGGATTTAAAATAATTATCCATGCACATTAGCTGATGTTTCTTTAAAGGAAAAAACCTCATAAGTACTGGATTTCAACAAGATTTTAAAATAGCGAAGTTGCCTCACATGGGCAAATTGATGTCTGGTCCCTCCCTAAAGTGCCTGATGGGTTTACCATCAGTTTTAAGCATCTTAGATTCAGGGTTCTCATTAAGATCAGTTCTGGCACTCACTGACAGTGACTGCCTAGTCAGATCTACAAAAATAACACCCACCTTCCCTTTGCACCCCTCTGTGTCTCCCCCATCCCCACCGATCTTTCTCATGCCTTCTGAGCTTACGTTATTGAATTGTGCTCTACGAAGGCAATGCCCTTTAGGTATATGTTTCCTTCCCACCTTCACTGTGGTTTCCATTAGGTCTTCACTGTTTATCACCCTTCAAGACTACATGTTACTAACACCTTGAATGGTTATTAACTCATGACATTCATGGAATATGAAGAAGGAAGAGAATATGATGGCAGGGGCAGGTAACTGACCATACACATGGGATTACCTTTCTGTACATATGTATTTGGGGAGGGTGGTACCAGGGATTGAACACAGGCCTAGAATATGCTAAGCGTGTGGTCAACCACGGAGCCAATCCCCCCGATCCCCTACATTTTTTTTGAGAAATTAAGGCTCTCGGCAGATCCAGATATCATTTCTGTGATACAGAAAGACATAGCTCAAATTCCCTGATATTTACATTCTTTACGTATACAGACAAAAAAAGGATAAGAACAATGAGAAGAATGCACCTCCTCACCTCTGCCTAAAATACCATTTATTTATTTACTCTTGAGCTAGGGTCTCACTAAGTCACTAAATTGCCCAGGCTGGGCTTGAACTTCTGATCCTCCTGCCCCAGCCTCTCAGGATTTCAGGTATATGCCACCACAGCCAGCTCCCTCTTTCTCTTGATGTTTTGAGCATCTACTCGTCTTTAAGACCTAGCTCAAGCACCAGGTCCTCTGAGACTTGCCCTGTGGCTCCTCTGAGCTTCTGCAGCTCCCTTGCATGTCCCACCATTTCCAATGACAGGAACTGGGTCTTACCTGTCTCTGTCCTCAGTACAGTACCAAGCAAGCAGCACATCTTAATCAGTATTTGCTAAATGAATAATTGTGTGAATGAATGGAAAAAATGAATGCTCAAAGGAGAAAAGGAGAAGCAGCGGCTGTAGTAAGTAGGTTTCAGAGAGTAAGAAACAAGAAGAACAAGCACCCATTCAAATGATTTAGCCTAGGAGAGGTCTTGAAATGAAATCTACTTTTCAGCCTTCACCGAGAGATCTGCTGTTCTGGCCCAGAGTGTGTCAGTTCTGAGTGAAGTACAGGTCCAGCTAAAAGTGTGACAGGCAGAAGAGCTGGAAGCCACACTCCAGCATACAGTTATCATAACTTGATTTATATAGAGTGTAAGCTGTATTTTCCAGAAGTTTACTCAGAAAAAGTTCTGGGAAAAGTCAATATCTGTTATTTTTAAATGCAAATCTTCACATGCGTGCACTGATCCATACTGAAGCAAATACATCAGAGAGGGAAGGTTTGTATGGCAAGAGTAAAGACTGTTTTCCTTGGTGGTACCTTTGAATCCAAACATTCTCCACCCCTGAAGTGAACCCTTGTCTTCCTCCTTCCTAGAACCTGGAATACGCTCCTCAAGAAGCCCAAGGTTTGGGAGGGTTGTCATTACATTTTTGGGAACTATTCTATTCAACTGAAATTCAATTAAATTAACTTTCTTAGTGACTAGGTAAAAAGCACTAAGATACTCATTATAATAACATCACCCTAGTACTGATTAAAGGACAGCATGTAGGTGAAATAAGGCAAATGAATGGTTTAATCTTTCCCTCATATTGGTCTTGGGACTCTCCTGGAGTACAGAGCTGATTATATGACACCTCCACGCAGATGCTTTTGATGACTCTTTATTGCCTGCAAAGTAAATATCAAGTACCTTAAAGTAAAGGATATTTATCTGACTCATCCGAACAAGAGTACCCTTGCTCTACCTCACTTCCCCCAATTCTCTATATAAGAAGCAAATTCTCTCTAGTATTTTTATCAAGATAAGTGGCTAGAGGCTGCACTGGTTGATGAGTTCTCTCTTCTTTAAAAATCTGGAAAAAATTGTAAAATCAGAGCAATCATAACAAGGGATTATTTCAAACTTTCTGGACAAGTACTATGTCTGATATCTATACCCAGTTACTGAATAGTGTGTTGACAAGCGTACGTAGGAACAAAGTGTACTACTTTGAGTGCATCATAGCACTGCTGTGCTATTGTCCCCCATACGCCTCTCCTCAGTTGGTGCTGGAAGCATCTTCAGCCAACAGTGGACACAGGATAACTAGTGGATCTGCTGCCTATAAGATCATTGTTCTACACTCTCAGCACTTGACATGGTCTGCAGCCCAGTTCTAGAAAGCTACACATCTCCACACAAGATTCATCACCTGCTTTGTATTGGCATGGAAACGCACCAATTTGCTAAGAGCTTTCAACGTATCTTGTTTGTGGTTTCTCAGACTTACTCTTTCAAACACAACACAGTCTTTCTGCCTCAACACAGAGGTTTCATCAGCTACCATTAATGTATCTATGTAATCCATTCCTGCTTCTTATTGTTCTTGATTCTGGGCCAATGCCAAGAGACACTACACCATGAGTGTTGCCTTCCCTCATCCTGGGATAATGGACTTGACTAAGACTTTGCTGTTTGACAGTTTTGTGCCCACTGCAGCGTACTACGTAAGCAAACCTTCAAAGCCATTTAGTAGTTGCCTCTTGCTGCTACTCCACCCTGTCTTGAGTCACCTCCCTCTCTGTCCAGCTGCCCTTAGACACATCATCATGATAGTTTTTGCTGTACCATATTGATATCTGCAGTAACAGCCACTTATTAAATTATTATGTGCCATTTGCTTTGAGGAAGGCTACATGGAGTAGATTTAGATTTGTATTTAAATTCAGCTCTGTTGCCTAATATCTTGATGACATTGGGTAAGACTCAGTTTCACCTTTCAGATTTCCCATTTCATTATCAGAAAAGCTGAAATAACAGCTACTTCATAGTATTGGGATGGAGATGTTTGTATGTGTATTTCATGTATATAATTGTTTATAGCTTCCCTTTGTATTTAGTGTCTTTACTTTTACTGCTTCTTCCTCATTCTGGATTGAAATTTGCCTCCATCTTCCACCTGCCAAATCCTACTCATGTGTCAAAGTCAGTTAAAACACCACCTTTTCTTTTCTTTTTTTTTTAAATTAATTAATTTTTTTGATACTGGGGATCAAACTCTGGTCCTCGTGCTTTTGAGGCAGGCAGGAGAACAACTGAGCTAAATCCCTGGCCCTTTTTTTTTAAAGTAGGAAGCTATTTCTTGATAGAAAAGCTCCTGAGGGGCAGGGGGGGTCCTGAGTGGGTAGTCAAAGGCCCCACTTTACAGAGAAGTCTTATAGGGTGAAAGCCATGGTGCAGTGTGGGCCACAGCCATGAACATCCAATAAGGTTACAAGTACAGTCACTCAGGTAATGGTGTCCAATTGGGAAGCAAGTCACCTAGCAAGCATACAAGGATTTTCAGTAAGGGTGAGGATCAGGGATATTTCCTGGAGAGGCTGGGTTAAGACCTTGACCCCCTACCCAGGTGACTGATACCTATTTAGAATATCAATCACTGCTATTTATCCCCAGGGGAAGCACAAGGGTGTGTAGTTTCTCTCCTTTTACTATTCTGGCCTTCAGTGCACGTGCCTTGTGCCACAATTGTCCTCCATGCTGAAGGCCCAGCCCTGTATAACTGTAATATCTATAACTAACTTTGCTGTCTACAATATCAAGAGCCCCAATAACCTTCCAGCAAATTCCCTTGGCTTAGGTTGGTCTGTTCCTTTCTGTGCGTACAGCCAGGAAGTCTAATTGATGTGGTGCTATGGTTTCACCTTTGTCCTGGCCTTCTTGAGGACTTAGCCCTATCTGACTGCCTATAATATTTCTACCTAGCTCATCTATCTATAACATTCCCCATCTGAAGAAGTGTCCTGAACTCCCATGAGGGGGCAAGGGACGATGACCGCTCAAGCTACTTCAGGCTGAAGGGGGTTGTAGTTGTGGTTGGCAGTCAGGGATACCCTTCAGAAGGTCTATCTAAAGGTCCTCGATAGGCATCACGCGTTTCCATCATGGGTAGGCGCATAGCTTTGAGTCTGGAGGAGACAAGGCCAGAAAGACAGTTAAGTGTGCATGGGCCAAACCATAAAATCAACAGAAATATTTTGAGTATAGCCAAAGATGTTTCCACCAGAAAGAGCTAGTGATAGCCTTCCACAGGGAGGAGAAGGAGAAGTCCCAGGGAACTTCAGAATCCCTCACAGAAGTAATTTAGCAGTTATGAGTAAAACACCACCTTTTCTAAGAAGCCTTCCCAGAATTCAGAAGTTGGTTTCCCAGAGGATCCCACATCTCATTATTTATATAGTTTGTAACCTAGTTTTTCCAGGGCACTTGGACTTGGAGTAGTGACAGGGACAAAACAGGCAAAACCAACTTTTGTCCAGTGATTGTAGGAACATCTCCATCCAACTCTCTTTACCCAACTATATCTTTCAAAGCATATTATAGCTCTTCAGTCTACTTTGACCTGTAGCTTTTACCTTTTCCTAACTCTGTACTTTGTCTTTGCAGCACTTACCCTATGAAATCACCATTTATGCAAGTAAGAGTTAATCTGTTTGCCAGAGCAGATCAAAGCCACATGGGCACAGGGCTGTCAGCATGTGTGGTCATTGTATCCCCACTTCTAGTCCAGTGCTCAGCACATAGATGACACCCAGTAAACACTTGGGACATAAATGAACTCAAGCCCCATGAGATGTCTTGGGCTTGCTCACTAAAACTAAGCCCTGCCCTCTGGTGTCTGTGTCGTCTGTCCAGCCACCTGTGATGGCTCCTGTGACTGGGAAGGTGATACTGCTGATGTCTACAAAGAGAAGCCTTCAAAGAAACTTGCGTCTTCTGAGGGTGCCAGGATGCCATTGAGGATCACCATGGCAGATGTATATTGTCCTCATGTATGTCTGCCTGGACTCTCCAGCTGCTTAAACATTGTGTCAGTACAGTGTCATATGGGCTCCAAAAATAACCTCAATGGGAGCTAAAACTATTTCATCAGCAAGGAAATAATGTGACCTTGGGTACTGAATCTCTGCAGACATGTCACCGATGGAAGGAATTTTGTACTCCTTAAAACTTGTGGATGTGGCTGGAGGCCAGGTAGCCCTCATCCTCTCTCCTCTGAGCTGTGAGCACTGGCTTTGCAGCTGTCTTGTGTGTTTCTTCTTTGTCTCTTACAACTGCTTCTTCCCAAAATGACAGACTTTACCACATGTACCCCACAGGACCTCCAGGCATTCTGAGACACAGCTTCTCCTATTCTGGTTTCATGATACACAATTATAACACTTGATTCACTCAGTATTTTATGATAATAAAATATGAGTTTTATTCATATCTACCTCCCTAGATTTTATATTCCTTTGAGAAAGTTCTTGTGTCTTATTTCTCTCTCTCACTCTCTCTTTCTCTCTCTCCCTCTCTCTGTCTCACCAGGGCCCCTGCCCTCAGCATCTAGCCCTGGTCTTTCACACAGTTGCTTAATAAATATTAGTTGCATGGCCTGATGAATCAGAAAATGAGTCGTTATCAAGGGAGAATAATTTCGGCAGAGAACTACAGAGGGCCAAGAGGAGATCTGGGAAATGGGTAGGTAAGAAACCCAGGAGAGGGATGAAGAGATGCCTCATCCACTTGATAATATGTCTATTTCAGTGTGTCTTGTTCCTGGGAATGAAAGGAAGGAAGGAGGCAGCAAACTTGTGCCTTCCAGGGCTTCTGCAAAAATCCATACTTCTGTTTATAGATTATTTCCTTTCCACTTTTCTATGGGCCTTACAAAGAAAAAAGGAAGTAAGGAAAGAGAAATAACCTCAGACTCACAGTTAGGAAGAAATCAGTGTGAATTAACCATGTTTGTTGGCCAGATTTCTGGACTAGCTAATGCCATGGTGTTTTCCCAGTATCACAGAACAAGGTTTCTTCTCTACTCTTGTGGCCACACATTTTTCTTTAGGCTGAATATTTAAAAGAATAATTTTGTCTGGAATGGTGGCTATTTTTTGAGTTTCACATTTGCATGCAGTCACACTGTTCTAGTAGACATGGTTTCCCACCATTAGCCAGTAAGTCACTTCTTCAGAAACATGAAGTCTGTTTTTACAGTTCCCATGCTGTTCTGTGTATAAAAGCCCCAGAAGACAAAGTAAGGATTTGTGAACCAGCCATGTCCCTCTGAGGGCTCTGCATGAAGTGTGCTTCTTTCTCCATGGTTTGCAGGTGATATGGGCAGCGAAACTTTTTATGCTTGATCTGAGTTTTCTAATTACAACGTAATCTTTGTCTCCTGAACACACAAGATCCTAACAAAGTGAGCAGTTGTGGGCATGAAGATTCGCCTTTCTATACAGTAGAAGAAATAATTTCTCTTTCCTCTCTTTCCACATTACAATCACTCTTTTTCCCATGCTTGTAGCAGTTTCCCTCAGTGAGATGCTTCTGCTGACAGATTCAGAGCCAAACCTACTTCTGAAAAATGGGCAAGCAAATACATTTTTGACCCTGAGTGTATCTGAATTACTGTGTTGGGCTTCCTAACCTTCTTGAGAAACTGAAGACCTGAAATTAAAATAATGAAGTATGAGTTCTATATGGCCCTCACCATCTTTCTGATTTACTGGGGTTGCGTACACCCTAATCTGTTCCTCATGGTGCTCCATCTGAAAAAGGTGCAGGATTTCAAGGTAGGTAGTGATGTGACATAAATTCTCAAGCACAATAATGTTCTTTGTCTTGTTGGGACTAAAAACAGGAT
>NW_004624734.1:12701892-12805959 GCF_000247695.1 Heterocephalus glaber
TATATATTTGGCCCTGATCTCTCATGGGATTCCACAGTACCGTCCAAAACAGTGTCACAATACTATTTGCCAAAGGGAGAAGGTTTCGGGGAAAATATAGATTATCCTCAAGATATCCCAAATCCGTGGCTTTTGAGTGTGTTCTCCTTTGCCCCTGTGCAACATGCTGGTGATTCATTCAGCATTTTCCTGGCATTCTAGTACTCAGTGAAGAAGAGAGGCTGCATTACAAAATTTTTCTTACAACATCTGCAATACACTTCCTTTGTCCCTTGTCTCCCCCTGTCATTCCCTATAATCTTTTCCCTTCTTTTAGCACCTAATTCAGAACTTGTGGTGCCCAGTTTGTAATGTGTCAAATATGTAACATTATATTTTCTAGTAGCCACATTAAAAACAGCATCAATAAACAAGTTAGGTTAATTTAAATCACATATAATACTGAATAATTAATACATCCAGCTTATCATTTTGATGTATAAACAATATAAACATGTTAATGTGATAGCCTACATTCATTTTTTATACTAAGTCTTGGAAATTCAGTGTATACTTTACCCTTATAACACATCTCAACTCAGACTAGACTCATTTCACGAGTTAAATAGCTGCAGGTAGCCAGTGGTTGTCTCATTGGCAACATAGGTACGTGACATGTCCATCACTATAGAAACTTCTGTTGGACAGCAGCATCTAGCCCAGTTCTGAGGATTTCATCTGGAAATTTGTCTTACTGAGGAAGGCATCACCTGTCGCCTTCACTTTCCAAGGAGCCTTAGGCAATGCCTTTCTAGTCAGCAGAATAACAAGAAAAGCCCTTTTCCAACTATTTGGAACTGTTTTTCCTCAGGGCTCAAACTGCACTGAAGTCCCTGGAAGGCAAGGACAGTAGAGCCAAGTGCTTTCTTGAACCAGGGCTTGTCGGCTCCAGGAGACCCTTGCTACTCCTCTTTCTCCCCTGGGAAGCTCCTGCTGCTATAGGAGCTAATTTGCATGTCATTCTTTCTGTTTCCAAGCTTCCTTTAAAAAGGGCTTGCCTAGGGCGGGGGATTTAGCTCAGTGGTTCTGCCATCTGCCTTACAAGCTCAAGGACCCGAGTTCAATCCCCGTTACCAAAAAACAAAAAAATAAAAAGGACTTGCCTTAAGCCCACCCTCAAAACTGCTCAAGAAGAAGTGGCATAAACCCTCAGCTCTCTAGGAAGAGGCTCTGATTTGTAGCATTGGGCAATTTTTGTGATGTATACATTCCCATCATGGCCAACGATTTCAAGCTACCAAGGTGGGGGTCTCTGGACACAGAGGCATGAAGAGAGGCTCACAACCTGTTCAGAGCTGGCTGAACTCATCCCTGGAGCATGGGGAAGTAGGTGTGGACTTCTGTTTCCCATTTCCTGGAACATACAGAATGTATCATAGAATGTCCTTCATCCATCCGTGAAGAGTAAAAATGTCCCAAGGCTTAGGTGTGTTGAGTTAAAGTGTTATTTTAGGCATTGTTGAATTTAACAAGAGGGCTCACTAGCTAGCTTAACAAAATAAATATCTCATTCCGCATCTATCTCCATAGTTCATAATACAGATCTAATCAATATTACTCTGTTTAAATATAGCTGAAAGTGAGATCAGCTTTCATTAGCACCTTTTTATTCTGGTCAGATGACAACTGTATCACTGTCATTCCATAAAAAGAAACAACATCAAATACACAAATAGCTTGAGAATGTATCTGAATTTCTTATTGACCCATGCTTCTGGAAGAAAAGATAAAAGAAAACACTGTATTTTGTGAAGCTGAAGTAAGTAGTTTACCGGAGAGGTAGACTAACTTTAATGAAATAGATGGAATACGGGACTATAGAATCGGTATTTCCTCTGACAAGCCAGAGGATCTTGGGTAAACCTGTGCAACTACTCAGTGCCTCTTGTCCTCACTTATAAAATTAGGCTTGGACTAGCTCACTGTTTTCCAGATTTTAGTCATTCCTATATATGACCATCATTATTTCTGTCATTTGGATCTGCTACCTGCCCTGTTATTTTCTTTATTTTTCTTTAATTAACTCACTTCTTTTTACTTAACTACATGAGCCTTTTCCTAAGTAACAGCATCAATGTAATCACAGCTTAATATGTTAGCTCTGTTTGTTCTGATGCCCACTGATATACAAACATAACTATAAATTTAACCAATGTGTGTGCACTTCCTGAAATTATCTTGCATACCACACATGGCTGACATCCTACCTTTTTGAAATATTGAGCAAGGCGAGCTCTGTGGGTATCACAGCACCATTGGTCTAAGAGCTGTCATTATCTCAGCCACTTTAGTGCTTACTGTGGAAATTTCAGGATTGATACACCTTGCAGTGATACTTGTCAATCAAGATGAGTGAATCTAATGGATCATCTAGCCGTCACATTGTACAAGTCTCTCATTACAGATATACTTGGCTTGAGACTTCTATTCTGAAATGTATTTGCTCCTATACCCAGATAACTTGTGTGCTCCATCAAGCAGCAGAAAGATCTGATCAAAAATTTAAATGAACGCATTTTGCATATAATATTTTGTCTGTTACTATTAAGCTCAGTAAATAGGTTGAAATCTGCATATAAATCACTTATATTTGCCTAGTTGTCTCTATGGGGTTGCTGAGATGGTGCTTTAAATATCATGAGAAATTGTTAAGAGATTGCAGGGCATGGGAGAGAATATAGAATTATTTAAAAAAAAAAAGTTTAGGAATTATAAAGTCAGACTTTCTTTAGAGTTGATGTGGATTAAATAATTTCAACCAGATGATCTGCCAACAATTTGCATTAAAATATAATTAATTATGTTAGCCAGCCTGCTATTATGCCAGGAAATTAAGATACCATACATGTTTATAATAGGAAATTTTTCAATTGTCTTTTTAAATCTACTATAATGCTGCACGTCTATTTCCACCCAAGGAAAGAAAAGCATATTATGCTGCTAAAGTAATACTAGTATTTCCTAGGATTAGGAATCAGTGGATGGTTTGTGGGATTTATGATTTCCATTATTCAAATGAAAACCAGATGTGCTAAACCAACAGCATAAACAGTTAACGAAAAAAAATTGGCAGGAAAAGTCACATTTTATAATTAAATTTGTTGTTACACCTTCTCTTGTTTAATGAGATAGTCAGAAACTTGATTTGCAAGATAATGTAACTCCCAGCTATGATTTAACCCAATAAAAGTTCAGACTATTTTGTTCTGGAATAATTAGGTAAGGATATGATAATGAAGTGGGTCTTTTTATTAGAAACAGAAAATCTTGCTCACAAAAAACTTTCAGGATATGTTTGTATTGTTGTTCACTTAAATGTCAACATAATCAGTTTATGTATAAATTTATACATAAAACAATATAAACAAATTTAGGATATGCCCTGTCTTATAAATGTATTAGCAATATCTCTGTAATTATTAACCGTACATTTTAGAACTATCTGGTGTTTCAGCATAAATGCAAGGAACTCATTTACATCTACTTATGAACTAAAGAGTAGAAGTTATGTTAATCATGCAGTGTTTTAGGGAACATGATGTGGAAGAAATAATGCGTATTTTACTTTTTAATCTAAGCAATTTGTCCAGAATCCTAGATGCGTTGGATCAGACATCTGTCCACATTCCAGGAGAGCTGACTTCGAGTTGTGCTCTTGGGTCTGATCTTTACAAGCAGTGTCTCATTATCATTCTCTTTCCGGAAAAGAAGATGGAGGCTCTGAAGGTTTATGCTAATTGTCCAAGTTTGCATGGCCAGTGTGTTTCAGAGCTGGGCTTGAATGTAGATACTCTGCAGCAGGGTTGTGCCTCGGACTTCCTGGGCTGGATGCTGGGGACAAAAAGATGAGTAAGATGTAGGTGCATAGTTTAAGGAGCTTGTATAGCCCAGCATTTAGGATCTCAGAAATTTACAATTGGAAGACATCATGAAAGGGGTCTGGCCAAACTCTCTTTTATTAGATATAGAAAAACATCGGCCTAAGGTGGTAAGTGCAGAATATAAATAAAAATATAACTAAAAAATGATGAAATGGTCAATTAAAATGTTGCTAATGTCATTTACTTAATACTGTAGGACTTTTGTGGCTGGAATATGTATCAGTTAGTATTTAGGCCTAGTCTTTTCTCAAACTTGTGGTAAGAAAATGTATGGATATCAATTAGTATCCCAATTATGACTACAATAGGCATTAAGAAAATAAGAATTCTGGTTAATTCATTTCGGTGATCATTAACTAAAGTGTGCTGCACATAGAGACAAGATAAACGAAGCTGCACAGGCTTTATAGGTTCCTTGTCTTCATGGCTACTACCATAGAGTGGGAGAAACCAGTGACTGATATCATTACTCATCAGTGTCATATGGGGAATTCAGGATATTGTTGGCACATAGCAGAGACACTGAGTCCAGCAGAGGGTACATCAGAGCTGCAGGGTGTGTTGGGGAGATGTCAAGGAGAAAAGGGATCCAGATACAAGGACACGCTTAGCCCACACCTGCCCCTGAGAGGCATCTGGACTCCTTTAAGGTATTTATGCCAGATTCTTCCCACTGCTTCTAGAGTCCCCTCTGTACCTTCTATTGGACTCTGATGGCAGAGGCTTGCAGGAGCTGCATGAGTGGGCAGCTTGCCTTACAGCTCCAGTTAGCTTCAATCACTGGGGACCCAAGTAAGAAGTCTGGAGGGAGGGAGGTGATGGGTCCAGGTCCATGGTGGGTGATTTCCAGCTGGCTGGTGGTGTTCTAGGCCACCACTCTACTAACTGTCTCTTCTAGGGTCCTGTACCTGCTCCCTCCTTCAGCTGATCAGAACCTTCAGCCACGATGCTGTACCTGTTTCCCCTTTGTACGAAGCCCCTTTACTCGGCTTTCCTTGAATTAGGCCAATTTCCTGTGCAGGGACTCGGGAGGAGAAAGAAGCAGTAGTCAAGAGTGGCCCTGATGGAAATGGAGGGGCAGGTGGGAGAGCTGAGGAGGTTTGCAATCTAGGCTGGCAGCATGGGAATGTAGCAGCGAGGGCCCAAGTGGAGGAGAACCTTCCAAGCGCTATAAGACATTGGATTTTGTGAGGCCGGAAGGGCACTGGAGCATCTTCAGCAGGGGAATGGCAGGATCTAATTTATGTTTTTCAAAGATCACTCTGGCTAAGTGGAGTATTGACTGCAGGACCAAGGGCAGAGACCATGTGCAAGGTTATGGTTTTAGCCCTGAGGCGAGACTGGGAGATCCTTGGTGAGCCGAGGAGACATGTTTAGGTCCTGGATCTGTTTTGAAGGTTCAGAACACAGAGGAATATTTTGGATCAAGGTGGTGTTCGGTGCTGAGAATATGATGACCTAAAGTAGAGATGACTGTATTCTTTGGTGCTGAGGGCCACTGATATGCCACCCACATCTGATGGTTGCCCTAATAAAAAGAATTTTGTCATCATTTCATTCCTGTTTTTATTTCCTGAACAATTTGTCATTTGCTTTATTTTTATCTTTTACAAGATAAGATAAAAAATAAACAGTGAATGTTTAAACTAAAACAAATCATTACAGTAAAAGACATATTGCAAGAAAGCCCCTTCAAAATGCTCCCCCTTGCTTTGAACAACACTTACCTCATTTTTGTTGCAACTTTCTGGAGCAGTTCTGGAATTCCTCTTTTGTGCATATGTTTAGGAGGTGTAACCAAAATTTGGTGAGTGCTGCTGCGGGGTGCTATCCAACAAAAAGGTAGGGTGTGTCCTCTTCTACCTTATTCATCAGCTGTGGCACCCTCGCTCTTCCCCAAAGTCAAAGTGACTATGAAAGGTAAATGTTTTGAATCAGTTCAAGACATCCAGACAGTCCCGACAGCATAACTAAAGACATTCATGAAAGAGAACTTCCAGAACTGCATTAGAAAGTGACAAGAATGGTGGGATAAATATCTTCAAAGGAGAGTGGAGTGGGGGGGAGTACGAAGGAGATGAATGGCAAAGTGTCTTTTCTGGAATAAATTTTAAAGTTTTTTAACATTCACCATATTTTTTCATCACACCTTGTAGCTTCCTAGTTTTTCTACAATAATGTAACTTGAATCTATCTTTTCTACAAGTGGGTAATTTTGAATAATGTGTCTGTATTGTCTTCCTCTGACCTTTAGCAACTTTCTTCTGATGGTAGAAAGAAGATGTGATACAGATACATTCAGGAGTGGAAATTGAGAAGTCAAGGCAGTTCTGAATCTGATTATCTTTGGGAACTATTATATAGCAGACGAATTTTTCATTTCATGGTTGTTGCTTATAGCCAAATATAATGCAAGTTCTTCCCTTTCTCTCTGTTTATATTTTTTTCTCAGAAAAGCCATTGTCTTAGGTTGGAATCTTTACCAAGTCACTCATATTACAGGTTTACCTCTTAGTTACTTCATTTTGAACAAAAAATACCACTAGGAGAAGACATCACTAGTTTTATATTCTATAATGGTAAGCTATGACATCAAGTTAAAAGGGAAAAAACTTCAACATAGATTTAGTAATTATTAATAGGAAATGATGTCACAATTACAAATGTTGGAAATTGTTGAGAGTAAGCCTTTTACAAACACTTTAAGAAGTAATAAAATAAGTGATTATGTTGTGGAGTTCACAAATAGTAAAGGCTGCTTTGGGCATAGAATACAATTTCCAAGGTCATTATTAGATAGAGATTTCAAAAGGGCTGTATCTTAAATAAGAAATAAAGATGATGTGCTCTGAAAATCTCTAGGAAATTTAAAATGGAACTGTAATGATGACAAATACAACAAAGCATATAAAATTGCTTCATGAAATCTGATAGCTTAAAATAGAAGATTTTTAAATATGTATAATTAAGTAAATAATATAAGTAGAAATTTGACTCTTTCATCTGCATTCCTAAAAGTACGTATGTATTTCTATCCTTGAAAATATGTATGTATACGGGGGCCGGGGATTTAGCTCAGTGGTTCCGCTGCCTGCCTCAAAAGTGCAAGGTCCCAAGTTCAATTCCCAGTACCAAAAAAAAAAAAAAAAGATCAAGAAATATGTATGTATGTATATATATAATATGTATATTATGTATGTATTTCTATTAGCTTTTTGTTGCTGTAACGAAACACTTGACATAAGTTAAAGGAGGGAAGGATTATTTGGGTTTATGGTTTCAGAGGTTTAAGTCCATGGTCAGCTGGCTGTAAGGCAGAAGTATCATGACAGAAGGGTGTGACAGAGGAAAGCTGCTCATCTCATGGTAGCCAGGAAGCAGAGAGAAAGAGAAAAAGCCAGAAGAGGAAGGGACAAGACACATTTTCCAAAGGCATGCCACCAGTGATCTGCTTCCTCCAACTAGGTCCCACAGTCTAACAGCCCATTCAGCTAATGAACTCCATAGTGGACTGATCCATTGGTGAGGTTAGTACCAACACGATCCAATCACCTTGCAAGGCCCTATCTCTGAGTATTGCTGTGTTGGGGACCTGCTCCTCAATACACAAGTCTTTGAGGAATACTTTATATTGAATCCAGAACAGAGTTATTGTCTTTATATACATAGCTGCCTCATATTCTGACATGCATATTCTGACATTCCATAAGCCATGCTGTGGATGTGAAAGTTTCTTTGGCCTCAATATTCATAGATCACCAGCCATATATACACAGCAAGGAAAGCACCAGGCTACTCAAATACCAGGTGCTCCTAAAGGCCAGTTCACACACTTCTGTTCACAGGGGCACAAAGTGGATGGTCATGTTTGTGTCGTGTTTGCTGTAATGCTCTGTTGCATTGCCCAGAACCTTCTTCAAAACTGATGGAGTAGAATGTGAAGGAGATTTCCCCAGCTGCTGGGAAGTTGTTGGAGATCAACTCTCAGCTGTCAGTCTTCTTTGGCAATAGCCAAGGCTGAAGAGAGCTACCTCACGTAAGGTCATAGCGCTGTTTCAGGGCAACCTACAATCAATGACTTGCCATTCTACAGAGTCACAACCACAATGCCCCAATTAAGAACAACACTGAGGGAGCTCCTGTGGGGTCAGCTAGTGACTACATGATCTTCCCAATCTTTCATTCCTCCCTTTCCCCCACCCCCAAGATGTTAATTCCAAAACACTCCCCAAATAAATCTTTTGCATGCCAATTTCTGCCTCAAAGGAACAAGGGAACTCAGTTGCAGTTTTGACTAATTGTTTCAAAAACAATATACCTGCTGGTTGTGGTGGCACACACCTGTAATCCAAGCACTCAGGAGGCTGAAGCAAGAGGATCATGACTAGCCTGGGCTACATAGTGAGTTCAAGGCCAGCCTAAACTACACAGTGAGACGCTGCCTCAAAAACCAAAACCAAACCAAACCAAAACAATACACCTACAGTTAAAAATTGGGGTGCCCTAGGCAGCCATAATATTGTTTGCAGATACAGTTTCTAGAAAAACACTGAGGGAGATAGTTTGATAGGGAGAAAACTAGTGACAGTCAGGGACTTATTAGGAATGAACTTCAAGAATTTTTAAATTTGGGGATAAATGTAGTGTTCTAGGTGATGTGAAGTGAAAGAGTACAGTTATGGGTGTGGGGTAAGGGCCACTGGAACTGAGTGTGAAAGAAAGTAAGGCAAGTGTTTTAGACAGATTGCCAACTTGGGAACTGGAAGCCCTAGCATTGACTCTGGGGCCTGCGGTGGAGAAAAAAGCAGCACCAACTCTGATGAATGCAGAGAACGAGCAGGAATGATCATTTTATAAAGCCCTTTACCACCTTTAAAAAGTGTCTTCCATACTGTTCTCTGCAGATGACAGACACGGTCTGAACAGTTGGACAGCATGAGGTTCAAAGAGGAAGAGAAGCCCATATAAAGGCAGAGCAGAGATGTTTTGGTTGCCATCAGGAGTAGCTAAGAGAATGCTGAGCTCTTCTTGCCTTCAGCCCACCTCCAGCTCCCTGCTTGAGAGTCCTAGAAGGACAGCCACATCCTCCAGGGAGGGCAGGTTTCCATTATAATCAGGAGGTAGGAACATGTTGTAAAGTGATGGAATATGTTAGGAAATCTGCTTGGCATTTAACAGGAATTCTAGAGATGAAATGGATGGCTTGGGAGAGAGGTGCTCATAAAAACACTTCCATGACATTCTCAGAGTATGATCATGAAGTCATGGCTGAGGTAGTCTAGCAAATCAATATTAAGACCAGTGGTGTTTATTCATGACCTTGTGAAAAATGATTCCTGACAATACAGCATCCTTTAGATAACTTCGAGCCAAAGAGATTAACAGATGGACCTAACCCAATACAATAGCAAGCATAGTTTTTCTAAATTACGTATACTGACAGGAATAACTTAGAGTATAAATGATTTACTTATGGAATTAGACTGCTGTAAGAATAATCCCTTAAAGAAAAAGATTGCATCATAATATTTGGCATGGTGCAGCACTATGGTGTTGTAAGATCTATATGGAAAGCAAGCAACAGAACTATCTAGAAAGAAAAGCCACAGCACTGAAATCACTCTGAACTCTATTAAACAAATGGATAACATCTCCATCTCTAGAAAGTAGCAGGATAAACAAGGAAAGACAAGATGATGAAGAGAGGGAAAGTTATCCAAAGTTATTGTTAAAAGAAAATGTAGTGTAGGACAAGAGAAATGTTTGGAAGAAGTGCTCTCTCTTTGGAAGTTTCTAGTGCATGGGGTGCTATGAAAAGTAGACATTCCCAGGCTTGGGACCATCACCCTACCATGGAGATGCCAAGGGCTAAAATGGCATTTCTAGAACAAATGTGCTACATGAGTGCAAAAATATAGAGACTAGCCGGGGATTTAGCTCAGTGGTTTCACCGCCTGCTGCGCAAGCTCAGGGACCTGAGTTCAATCCCTGGTACCAAAAAAAAAAAAAAAATTAGAGGGAGAATATGAGACATTTACATTTTTCCCATCTTTGTCTACCATCAAATTGGTCCTTTCCATGGGAATAAGTTCTTCATGATTGAAAGTGGACACAGAGTGAACATAGACAAGCTTTCTCAATAATGTTTTACAACCAGAATATTCTTTGGCTTTTTTATGTTTTAGACTGTGCTTCAACTTTTCTGCCTAGAATTTTCCTGCTCAAACAAGTTATCTTTAAATAATAAAAATTCCTTTTCTTCCTAGTATGCAACACTTGTAATGACTTCGATGAAACATTTAGGCCATTCAGAGCACGGGACTCTTCTATGATTCGCATCATTACAAAATATGCCCCATTAAGGTGATGCACAAGCTGAAGTGGAGTTAATGAACCTGTATTCCTGCAGGATAATTCAAACTTTAAGGGTGATATTAACTTAAATAAAATAAGAAAGGGAAGAAAAATCAGGTTCATTGTACACAAGAGATCATGATCTTTTTCCTCTCAGTCCGTAAAAGTCTATCTATTGCTCAGTTACTCTCATACCATTATTAGAGTGGTTGTAGAATACATATATGTGTATAATTAAGTACCCCTCTGTGGCCATTAAAGGACTGCACACATTTCCATGGGGAGCACATGGGGAACTTGATTCACAAGCCTATAAGAGAGTCTCAGTGCCTTTACCCTTTATGATATTCCGCATGGAAATGGGTGGCATCTGCCTGCTGACTATCCAAAGCAAGCGTGGGGAAACTGTGAGGCCAGCAGACAGATCCAGCCTGTCACCTGTTCTATAAATAAAGTTTTATTGGCACACAATCACGACTATGCATTTACTTATTGTTTATGGCTATTTTAGCCCTGCAACAGCAAACCTGAGTGGTTGCAACAGAGATTGTAAAAGGTCTGCAGAGTCTAAAATTTTACTACCTGAGTGTTTAAAGAAAAAATTTTGGGCCGGGGATTTAGCTCAGTGGTTTCATTGCCTGCTGCTCAAGCGCAAATGCAAGGACCCAAGTTCAATCCTCGGTACCAAAAAAAAAAAGAAAAAATTTTGACACCTTTGAATATAAAGGAAAACTTTTGTTCCATATTTCTTGACCATATACAATACATGATTGTAAAAGGAACAAAAATTATAGTAAATCAATCAAATATGCAGGCCACAATAGCTATACTACAGAGAATGTTAAGGTCCTAGGAGACACTCGACCTACTTTGGAATAGAAATCTTTTTTTTCAAAGCCTACACTTCATATTTTAAGCTCATCACCTTCCACCATCAAGAAAATAAATAAATAAATAATAAATACAAACAATAGCCTTGAGTTTTGTAAACCCTCCTGAAACACAATGTCTCGTGTTCCCCTTCTGGCTCTGTGGCAGCTGTTAACTATCAAATACTATTTCTAGAACTGTGCTGACATCAGTCGATGATCATACACAAAGCTGTTTGGCATGACACACACTGTGCAAGTTGAGGCTGTTAAAATGAAACAGCCCTGTTAAAATTAACTCTATTCACATCACAGGGAAAATATCTCTGTCTGCCAAATCAATTCCTTCCAATATCAGTGGGAAAGAATTGTTTTCCAACCTCTAAAAAGGTAATTCAGACACAGGAGAGCAGAAAGAAGGAAAAAAAAACCTTCCAAAATTAAAATGATAAAACAAAATTTGCTTGACAGCAAAAGTACTTCCAAATGGATGAAATTGAATCCAAAACTGAACCCGCAACAAATTTAACTGACAAGAAAGTCTGCATAATGGACTTGGTTTTATTATTAATGCTAATATGGGTACATTTTTGTTCTGTTGTGCTAATGGCAAGAAGATAAATGCCCACCAAAGGCACTAAAATATCTCTACTCCATGAAAACACTGATAGTAGCTGGAATATAAACACTTACTCTTCCCTTGTAAGAAAAAAATCATTTTTTTTAAAAAAAGAAGCGCTAACATTAGAGGCCATAGCAGAAACAAGGTATAGCTTTGGAACAGAATTTCTTAAAACCATTAATACAACAATTCAAAAGCAGTTTCTTTATGAAATTTGAAATTATATAGATATACATTTTTTCAAAATGATGAATATATTCTTTACATGATTTAAGTGACACTACTTTAAAATTAATAATTAGCCTCATCAAGCTCTTATAATCAGTGGTCAAAGTTTACATTCAGGGCAACTCCCTCAATGTTTTTTGCTGCTGATTCTCTTCTCTCTGAAAATCACTACTTAAGGTCTTCTAATTCCTTAAACCCAAGTCACAGTGGGAGATAGGCAGGAGGCAAACAGGGATTGAGAGAGATGGAGACTGTGCCCAAGAGTATCTGGCCGTTTTCAGATTCCAGAGCCAAGAATTGAAGCTCCACGTTGTTTGCAGTTAGGAGGACCAAGGATCTGCTAGCCAGGGCGTTCAGGCCGAAGCCAGGGTGTGTCAAGCCAGCAGGTCAGTTAACCTGAGAAGCAGCAGTTGGGTTTTGGAGATCATGACTAGCATAAGGTCAGAAACTCCAGGAGATTAGGAGCAGCAAGGAAATCAAATACGGGAATGTCATCACTTAAAGTAATGTCCATTTGTGTTTGCTTTTAAGGGTCTTGTTTATACTCCTCCATGGTCACATACAGAAAAGTGGTCACAGCTTCTTTGAAAGTGAAACCACTGTAGACAAACCTGGATCCTAGCTGGAAAGCCACCCTTCAATTACAAGAAGGCTGTTACAGACCTCAGTAACACAGAGATTATTTAAATAGCAATTACCCCTGTGCTCTAAGCCCACACTAATCATTCCAAATTCCCTCCCCACTTGGCTTTCTCTACTTATTAGTTCTTTTAGCTTTTTTCTATTTTGTAGATCAGCACTCTCGAGGGTAGACAAACTTTTAAGATGGGCCCCAAGATCCCCTACCCCAGGTATATTACCTGTATAATCTCCCTCTAGTAGGTGGGCAGGGCCAGTGCATGTGATGAAACATAGCCCCTTTGATTAGATTTCCTATTAATCAACTTTGAGTTGATCAAAAAGGTATTTATCCTAGGTGGGCCTGATCTAAGCAGACAAGCCCTTTAACAGAAAGTGAAAGCTAGAGAAAGAATATGTCCTGCTGGCCCAAGGGAAAGCAGCAAAGAGAATAAGGGAATCTCCATGTTTCTGTTGTAAGAAGAGGAAATCACATGATGAGGCCTTGGGGGCAGCCTCTAGGAGCTGCAAGCCATCCCTCATTCAGATGCAAGGAGATAAACTCTGCCAGCATCCAGTGAGCTTGGAAGAGGATCCTGAGCCTCAGGGGAGACCCCAATCAGGTGAGACCCTGAGCAGAGAACCCAGCTAACCTGTACCCAGATTCTAGACCAATGGAACTGGGAGATGAAAAGTTTCTGTTGCTTTAAGTCACTAGACTTGTAGTGATTTGCTAAGCAGAAATAAGAAACTAATACACTGTCCAATAGAACTTTCTGTGATAATGTAAATGATCTATATTCATATTGCTATTTGCTTTGTTAATATGGTAGCCACTGACCACCTGTGGCTATTGAACATTTGAAATGAGGCTAGTGCAACTGAGGAACTGAATTCTTATTTTATTTATTTTTTAATTAATTTAAACATGGGTCTATACATGGCTACCCTATTGGATAGTAAAATTCTAGGTTAATAATAATAATAATGGTGACAATCCTTTGATTTTAATGTTCATCACAAAATAGCTCCCTTCTGTGTCTGATTTTTTGCAGTGCAATCTTAAAGAGCTTCTCTACAGGGAATATATGAAGAGTATTGCATAATCTAGCCCTGTTCTCTCTCTCAGCTCATTCCCTTCTCCAAACTGTAGAGCTTCTTCTCATCTTTCTATTGATGGAGTTCTTTCTCACCTGAAGTCTTTCATATATGCTTTTCTCTCCATCAGGACCCTCTTCCCTTCATTCCTTACCTAATGAATGTCTACTTAATGTCTAGCTCTCAGTTCAAATGTCACTTTCTTGGAGAAGTTTCAGATGAGCTGCTTCTGTCAGCTACTGCCATGTAACAATCTATGCCAAACTCAGTAACTCAAAACAGTGATCATGCATTATTGGCATTCATGCACCTGTGGGTCAGCTAGGTCATCTGGTGTAATCCTGGCTTACGCATTTGATGCCAAGAAGCTCTGCTTTAGTCTGCAGTTGGCTAGGGCCTTTTAGCAGGAATGGATTGGCTCTACATGCCTCCTCTTATATTTTCCTCAGACCAGCAGGCTAGGCTGGGCAGGTTCTTCTCATGGAGGAAGTGAAATAGGCAAATATAAACACACTTGGGCTCGTGAGACACAGGCTTAAGACTTTTACCTTTGCCTCCTTCTATGGGTCAAATCAAGTTGTAAGGCCAAACTAGACTCACAGGGTGGGGAAGCATTACTCAGCCCCTTTTGTGGCAGGGGCTGAAACAATCACGTAACAAAAGGCTCTCATACAAGGAAGGATGAAAAATTGAGGTCAGTCATGGAAACTTCTATATTTCCTTTATTAATATGGATCCCTCCATTCTTTTTTTTTTTCTTTTTTGGTATCAGGGATTGAACTCAGGACCTTGCGCTTGTGTGGCAGGCACCGGAACCATTGAGCTAAATCCCCAGCCCAATCCCTCCATTCTTAAAAGCTCATAGTAAAGACTTTTTTCAAGGTAGTTGAACTCAGTAATTACTTAGGAGTTACTTATTCAGTTGAGTGTCTCCTCCACAAGACTATGAGCCTCTTCAGGTCAGGAATAATATTTATTTAGCTAACTTCAGTGTCACCAATACATAGGACATTCAAATATTTCTTGAATATTCCGTTGCCTGCCTCACAAGTGCAAGGTCCCAAGTTCAATCCCCAGTACCAAAATATATATATATATTTCTTGAATAAATGAAAGTAAGAGTTCTGAAAAATGGTTTTTAAAGCTGAATGTCTTCTGATGAACAGGCTCTAATGACATCTAGTTGAAGGCTGAGCAAAATTTTGCAGCTATTTTGAGAGCATAAGAAGGAACCTTTAACAGATTAATTTATGGAAGTCAAGAGGTGTAAGTCAGGAGAAGGGGAGAATGTGTGTATGTACATATAAAATGTGTATGAAGGGGCAGAAGTCAGAAGGAAGAAAGAAAAGAAGGAAGGTAGGAAAGAAGGAATAAACAGGAAAAAGAGGAGAGTTTGTGGAAAGAAAGAAGGGAGGGAAGGAAGGGGAGGGGAAAGAGAGAGAGAGAGAGAGAGAGAGAATTGACAGGTCATAGCATTTGTAGAGCAGGTATCATAAAACCTCTTCTTGGAACTATAATTTAAGAATCCTCAAATAGTCAATAAGTGACCAACCATAATACACCTCATACAGGGCCAATCATAAAAAGATCAAGTGTATATATAATGTTTACATTTGAAAATGCCTCTTTTCAATTGTGGAGATATGGCTCCAGAAGCACTATATAATAAATAATCCCAAGACCCAGTACGTAATCCACTTCTTATTTTCCATCCTATCAGATGTTTTCATCAACTCTCTTTACCTCATGGATTCTTCCACATCATAAAAAAATTTAAAGTTCCCATCTCCTATTGCCATACGCCAATTACTCCTTTACATGGAGAGTCTCGGTAGTGTTTGTAAGAGGAATTTGGGATGGATAACTGAAATATTATTGCCTTTGATTTGAGGCTGCATTGATGGGATGAACAAGGGACCATTCTGATTGTCACAGAAAAACACACAGAATTTCCGAGACAAGAAACACATCTATTGTTTGTCTAGTTAGTCCTAGATTCCAATAAAGGTTTTAGAAGTTTCTTAATTTTACTTACCTGCATGACATATATGTGTAAATATGTCCTTTTTTATCATTATGTGTTTGTAGTACGTAATTTTATATTCCTTGTGTGCAGTTGGTAGGTGAATGTAACACATCTTAACTCCTTTGGTCAGCCCCTCTTCCTCTCCTCCCTCCCCCTCCCTCCATCTCTCATCCCCTTCTCATTTGATAAACATCTATCTTTCTAGTTACTTTTATCTTTTCTTTATTTTGCTCTTTATTTATATACTAGGTTCCTCATATAAGAGAAAGCATACAATATTTAAGCTTGAGTGTCTTATTTATTTCACTTAACTTTATAATCTCAAGGTGCATCCCTTTTCCTACAAATGACTCAAATTTATCTTTCTTATGGCAGAGTAGTACTCCATTGTGTGTAAATACCATATTTTCTTTATCTAGTCACCTATTGATGGACTTTTAAATCAAGATCACAAGTACTTGCAGAGTGTTAACAATATATCACTTTCTTTCCTGGAAGGAATATCTTGAATTCTGAGTCATTAACAACAGTTTAGTCCCAGGGAAGTGATGCAAGAGGGTGAAGAGTTCCTAATTGCCTTAAAAGTTGCACATTTGCTATTTATGTTGATTCAAAATCATGTAGAAATGCTCATTGAGCACCTACTATTGTCTACTGATGGACACATTAAAACAAATGACTAGGTCCCTGTCATCATGAGACAGTCCAGTAAGTGAAACAGACGTGTATACAAATTTGATTACAAATAATCTGATATATATACTATAAGAGAGAAATTATATTAGCAACCTTTCCCATTGTTGGGAAACAATACCCAACACCACAACTCAAAGGAGGAAAGGTTTAATTTGACTTATGGTTTCAGAGGATTCAGTACATGTTTGGCTGGCTCCAAGGGAGGAACATCATGGTGCAAGCATGATATGTGGTATGTGGTAGAGTCAAGCTGCTTAGTTTATGATGACCAGGAAGTAGAGCAGGAAAGCAGTTGCAGAGATGAAGAGGCAAGGGACCATTCAAGGTCACCTCTGTGACCCACCCAGACACACCCAGAAATATGCACCACTATGCAGCCCTGGGCGGCTCCCAAGTCAATCAGGTTGACAAAATCAAGCTTAAGTGTCACATCCCAGCCTTTGTCAACTTGATAACCAAACACATCTCCTTAATCCATACTTAGTCCCCAATTAAATGCAAGGTGATAATTCTACCTAACATGATACAACTGTCTTGCTTACAACTAAAAATTCAATAATTCCTTCCCCAAAGTCTTAACAGTTTCAGCATTTTTCAAAAGTCCAAGTCAATGGCTCCTCTTGGACTCAAGGCAACCTCTTAGCTGTGAATCTCTGTAAAAATAAAAAAAAACAATTTTAAGGTACAATGGCATAGGGTGAACATTCCCATTTCAAAAGGGAGGAATAAAGGGATAGAATAGGACTAAAGCAAGACTGAAATCCATCAGGGAAAACATTAAGTCTTGTAGCTTCATGTCTGACATCCAGGATACACAATAAAATGGTAAAATGTGAGTTCCAAGGGCTTTAGGCAGCCCTACCCCTATGGTCTTGCCAATTGCAACCCACATAGTCTCTCTCTTGGGCTAGCTCCATGTACAGCCTGCAACTTTCCTCAGCAGACATTCCATATTCCTGGCATTTCAAGCCTTCTGGGGTCTCCACTGCACCTTTGCTTTATTTCCAAAGCGTCACACACTGCCTTCTCAGGGACTCCTTGCCTGGCCTCCTAGGTCTTCCTTTGAAAGCTGGGTGGAAATCTTGCTAACTCCACAACTCTTACATTCTGCATGCCAGTAAAACCAGCATCACATGGATAAAAACCAAAGTCTTCTGTCAGCAGGAACAGTAGCCAGGCCTCTTTGGACCATAGCCTCTAAGTGCCTGGATGGCAGATCATGGTGAATTGAATCCTGAGGAACCAATTCCTTAGGAGGCCCTTCTCAAGTAGGGGACCCAAGGACTTTTTTTCTCAAATAAAAGGTTTACATTTTACATTGTGATGGGTGGAGTCTTGATGATTTCTGAGATATCTTCAAGGTATCTTTCTTCTTGTTCCTATAGAAAGTACTTGGTTTGTTTTTAATGATGAGAATCTCAACAGCCATACTTTCTTTGGCCCCAACCTTACACATGGTTTCTTTTGCATCAAAATTTAAGTTCTCCAAAATTTTCTGTTCTATTCTTTGCTTCCAATTCTCACTATAAATTTGACTAACAGCAGCCAGGGGTACCCATGCCACAGTCTGAACATTGAGGGTCCTTTCAATTTTCTCTTCCAGATTAATTTGTCCACCACACTTAGTCACAGACACTTGCAAAGTCTCAGGATATGTGTAAAATGCAGATAATTTTTTTTTTTACCAGAATGTAACACAAGTGGCCTCTAATTAAATTGCCAATAAGTTTTCATTCCAAAATAAAATCTCCTGAGCCTGGCCTTTACTATCCACATTTCTATCACCATTCTAATCTTCTGAATTCTGACAAGAATAACCCATCAAATTCTGCCTACAGCATTCTAAGGCTTCTCTATCCTGCATCTTCATACCTTTTAAAACTCTTCCCACAAACCAGTTCCAAATATTTTTAAACTACATGGTCAGGTAGAGTCAAAGCAACAGCTTCTCTAGTACCATTTTTCTATATTGGTCAGCTTTCCTATTGCTGTGACACAATATCCGACACCCACAATTTAAAGGAGGAGAGGTTCAATTTAGCTTGTGGTTTCAGTCCATGATTGGCTGGCTTCAAGGAAGGAACATCATGGCAGAAGGACATACTGGATTAAAGCTGATTACTTCATGGTGGCTGATAAGCAGAGAAAGTTAACAGTGCTAGAGATAAAGGGGTAAGGGATCAGATATATTATCCAAGGTCACACCTCCATGACCACCCAGACACACACAGAAATGTGTTCTACCAGCCCCTTGAGAAGCTCCCAAGTTGATCAAATTGACACACTGAAGCTTCACTCTCACAGTGATGTTTATTAAATCAATGGGAAAGATGGATTGATTAATTTGGCTTGCAGTGTATTCCAAGAAGGGGGTGGTCCTTAAACTATGGATGAGTAGGCATTTGACAAGTGGATAAGAGAAGTGGGACAAATCAAGCAAGAAACAGAATTTCAGAGATGTGAAGGTCCAGACTAAAGAATCTGCTGTGTTATACTTAGAAGTCTGAATTTCCTACTCTAGGGCAGTGGTTCTTAAAGTGGGGTCCCTGGTCCAACCCCATCACCATCACAATAACCTGCAAACTTGTTAAAATTTCACGTCTTTAGTTCCTGCCCCAGTCACAGTGAGTCAGCATCTCTGGGACTCAAGCCCCACATTCTGCATTTTAACAAGCTCTCCAAATGAATTTGATCACAAATAAATCTGAGAAGCCTTCTCTCAGTGATGAGGAACCATGAAAATGTTCAAATGAGGAAGTGGCTTGGTCGGATCTAGATCTTGGAAAAATGACTCTGTGATGTGTACATTATATTGAAATGAAGAAATAGAATGGAGTGAAAGCAATGAATCCAGTTAATGTGAGTGTCAGTAGAGCCATGGTAAGTAACCAAGGTGTGAGGTGCTAGTTAGCCAAAAGGACCAGAGGGAGAATCTTGCAGGTCTAAGATGCACAGTCTTTAAGGAAAATAAATTATTGAGTCTACTAAGGACTCACTGCAAGCATCTTGTCAACCCATGTACACATCTAAGCTGGGTTAATTAAACTGGAACTTACATGTATATGCACTTATATGTATATGGAACATACATGTATGTTCTCAACATACACAGTTCTTTATGAGTAATATTTTATACATTCATTTAAAATTACTGCAAATTATTCATAACTTTCTCTCATTAAGTATTTTGCATCTGATATTGAAATACAGTTACCATGCAATAGGGGATCCCCAGACATTTTGAAAATAGTATGAGAGTACTTGTACTTGCAAAAGTTCAAGAACATTGATTTGATGCCTCTAATACCACTTTGTTATAATTTTTCTCATAATTTTTATTAGTACATGTTTGCATTATATAATGATGGCATTCATCATGGGGGATATGTAGATGTACACAGCACATCTTAATTCTTTTTTTTGTCACTTTGTTATAATTATTGTTGATGTTTGGCAGTGTCAATGAGGGGCTGGGTACTGTATTTGAAGTTCACACAGATATGGAAATTTTAATATTTTTTGTTTCCCTGTTATTTCTTTCTCTTTATGGGGTTGAATTTGTAAGCTCAGTGCTGCAATGATTGTTTAGTTTCTCCCAGTACTTTTTATGTGATGGGAATAGTGGCTGCCAAATAAGTGACAATTCTCACATTAGAGCTTTACAGTCTTTTTAAAAACTCCAGATCTCCCAAAGGTATGATTAGCTGAAAGAGTAATTTATTTTACAACCTAATTATAATTTCTTTTACAAAGGAGAGATCTCTTTATTAAAACAGATAACAAACATTAAAAGCAAAGAAGATAGCCCCACAGAGCAAATTACTAAAGAAAATATATACCTAAGTACATTAGCTACATTTCTCACCCATCCTTATATCTTATCAATCATTGCTTAATCTTTGTTTTATTCTTAGAGCTTTGTAGAAAATTTCTTCTTCTGTCTTTAGAATCTTTATTCTAGTCCAAGCCTCTGGCTAGCACTGCAGCTTTCCTACATCTCCTGGCTCTTAGGTACTAGGATTGGATCTGCTTGTCTGGCTGGTAAGATTCACTAATGAAGAGAACATTCCAGCACAGATGGCTCCTCTGCTCGCACCTACTGTATTAGTTAGGGTTCTCAAGAGGAATGGAATCAATAGAAAATATATGTATAATTATGCAGGGAAATTTATTCGGCAGGCCTATGGAATTGGAGACAGGAGAGTTCATAAGGACTCTGCATGCTGGAGAGCTGGAGGATCTAAAAGCGGCTTAGTCCAAGAAGATGAAAGCCACAAAACGAGAAGAATCAAGGATGTAGCAAGTCTATAAGGTTGAAGGCCTGAAAGCTCACTGGAGAGTCACTGATATGAATCTGCATTGGAAGGCTGAAATAACTGAAGACCACTGTCCAAAGACAATGGTAAAGGCTAGAGTTGTTCAGAAACCAGCATGTTTACTTCTTTCCCTTTTTTATTCCATCTAGGCTACAATTCTATTGGTTGGTACCACCCACATCTGAGGTGGGTCTTCCCCCTTCAGCTTGCTGTCCTATGTGTCAACCATCCACAGACACACCCAGAACTATGCTTAACTAACCTGCTGGGCATATTAATGTATTCAAGTTGATATATCATGATTAGCAGTCACACCTACCCACTGCAAGGTTGAGACCACCAGGCTCATCTCTCATTTTCATAAGAATCTGGGGTCTGTGTGTGGGGCTTTGTATGCCTCTTGCCAGGAGACCTATACCTATGACTGCTTATTGCTACATGTACCAGAAGCTTTCCTTGTCCTCAAGCTAAGAGTTGCACTATTTTTCCTTCCAAGTAATAACCATTTATAGACATACAGGCTGGGTTTTTAACCTGCCATAATATGACTTTGTGTGTGTGTTTATACACTTATACATCCTATTGGCTCTTTTTTTCCTGGAGAACCCTAACATTAGTACAATGTAAAGTCACACACACATGTGCACATGTATGCGTGCAAATGTGCACATGCAATTACCTTGTGTACAACTGCAAATATATTAACCTTTTCCCCCAAAAGGATGCAAAGAACTTGGGTGGTGATATTTACTCTACTCCTTGATATACTGTAAATTTTTTTTTAAAGATGCGGTTTTTTTGTTTTTTGATTTTTGTTACCGGGGATCACACTTGGGACCTTGGGCTTGTGCAGCAGGTGCCATAACCACTGAGCTAAATTCCCAGCCCGATATACTGTAATTTAAATAAAGGAACTCAATTGGTCATAGATATTTTCCTGATGGGGTGACCCAAAATTTTGTTCCAGTAGTGTCTGAGCTATAAGTAGTCCTGCCTGAATTGGATTGTTATCATTTTCAATCAACTTTAATGACATCGCATGGCAATACTAAGAGACACCCAAAGGGTTCTCTTATATTCCACACAGATCCTAACCCTAACCCTTTGCTTGTTGTTGAGACATGAGTCCAAAGTGACCAGATAACATTCTTAACTTCCAGTTCAATGGAATCATTGTTGCCCTTCCTGGTGGAAGCATTCCTCCCTTTGGAAATAAGACCTCTAGGCCAGTAGAATATGAAGATGTAGGGAAAGGAAGGACAAATTTTGCTAGTGTGTCACTAGAGACACAAATGGGCAGTGCTATTTCCATTTTCACCCTCAATTATTGAACCCTTGAATTCTGGCTGGGAGAAACAGCACCATATATGAGATGTTGATTCAAAGCCTATATGGCCTTCTGGAGAACCTTTTCCAGCCCTGCAAGATACCTTGATGGTGGTATGACTGAGTCTTCAAAAGCCCATTCCACTGATTCTCTCAAGCCAACTGCTTCAGGATGAGGGGAAAGATGGTAAGACCAGTGATTTCCATGGCTTGGGCCCACTGCCATTCTTCATCTGCTATAAATTGAGTTCTTTTAATCAGAAGTAATGCTGTGTGGAATACCATGATGGTGGATGAGGCATTCTGTAAATTTATGGTGGTAGTTTTGGCAGAAGCACTGTATGCAGGAAAGGAACATCTGTAACCATAATATATATTTATTCTAGTAAGAACACAATACACTGCCCCTATAGGGTGGAAGTTGTCCAATATGAATAAGCAACCTGCCATCAGATAGCTGGTTGATGGTCCTGGAGTATAGTACTGTATCAGGTGCTCAGTATTAGTTTCTGCTGCTAGCAGATTGATCCCTCAGCAGCTGCAGCTAGATCACCTTTGATGGGTGGAAGTCTATGTTGCTGAGCCTGTGCATAACCTTCTTCCTTGGCACCATGGCCACTTTGCTTGTGAACCCACCAGGTGATGGCAGAGGTGGTTGTAGAGGTTGACTGAGAACCACATGATGGGTCATCCTCCATTTGAGTGTTAAAATCCTCCTCTGCCAAGATCACCCTGTGGCGAGAATACGTAGGACACAAATATCCACATTTTTACCCATTCAGAGAGGTCTATTCACATACTTCTTCCCCAGACTTCTTGTCACCAGTTTCTGATCATATTCTTCCAAGTCCTTGACCATCCAGCCAAAAACTATTGGCTATAAGTTATAAATTAATATATATAGCATATCTGGCCATTTCTCCTTCCAGGCAAAATAAACAACAAGACTCACTGCTCAACAGTTTGCCCACTGGAAGGATTTCCCTTCACCACTGAACTTCACAGATGCCCAAAAAGGGGTGGTGGTGTTCCAATTGTCCATGTCTGCATGGTCCCTGCATATCACCCAGAACCATGGCAAACTAGGCCTGAGTTCTCTTTTCCTCCAACTGGCACAGGGAATGCCCCAGGAAGCCACAGTGGAGACTGGACAGAGAAGGCAGTGCAGAAGGAGTGGGGACCAGACACAGTGGACGCTGCAGTTTGCTGGCTGAATTCTCTCTTCTGAGCAGGTGGGTCCTTCACCTGACAAGATGATTCCCACCATGTAAATGAAGATGATCTCTTTTACTCCATGTCTACTGATTTAAATGTTAATTTCACCTGAAAAATACCTTCCCAGAAACATCTAGAATAATGTCCGACTGAGTATCTGGGTACTGTAGCCTAGCCACGAAGACAACTAAAATTCAACTTCCCAATATTGTGTCCTAAAGAAGAAACCTGTCCTTCCTTCCCTCCTTCTTTCCAGCCTTATTTCTCTCTTTGTACAAATATGTCCTGAGAACCCCCTAGATTCTTGATCCTAGAAGGCAACTGATGAAGTTGAGCGGTCTCCTTGGTAACCACCTCTAACACATAATGGAATACAAACTGCATTCTGAAGCAGACTATCTCTTTACAGGCTTCATATTTCCCTTTGCAATTTTAAACCTTAACTTAAAAGAACACAATTTTACTGTCTCTTAAACAGAAAAGTTACAGTTTTACAAAGAGTTTAAGACAGATGCTACTGTTCAGCTGGTGGATGCTCTAATTGTGACAGTGCTGATTTAGAATTTGTCATGACGTGGTCAAATTGGCTCAGAAATCATTTTTGTATTACAGAGTTTGTCACATGGAAATGAATGGTTTAAAAATATATCAGAGGAAGGGGCCGGAGATTTAGCTCAGTGGTTTTGCTGCCTGCTGTGCAAGTGCAAGGAACGGAGTTCAATCCCTGGTACAAAAAAAAAAAAAAAAAAAATTTAAGAGGAAGAGATTAAACCCACTTTATAAAATAAACAGTTTCAAGATATTTAAATGTTAACTAATGAATGAAATAAGTTACATTGCATTTTAAAGATTTATTGAAGCAGGCCTAAAGAGTCCTTGTCAAAACAAACTAGAAAAAAGTTTATAGGTTAAATTATTATATTGCACATAAATTATTTACTGGGGGCAGTGCATTTTTAGTCATAGGACCACTACTACTCAGACTAGTATAGTAAGAGCTTGTAAAAGCCCATCCTTGTGCTATCTACATTACAGTCATTCATGGGTCAAAATACTACCAAAGACACAAAATGAGTGCCAAAAAGAGAAGTCAACATAGACTAATATGTCATAAAACACCCAACATAGCAGAGAGCTCATTGGTTGAGAATGTATGCTTTATAGTACAACAATGCTCATTGGACAATAGCAATAGCAAATTTTGTTATATTTTCTCTTATTGGCTGGGAGCACATGATTGCAGTGCATGGGGAAAAACAGATGTTAGATTGTAATAGGCATTGTGTGGAGATATTTTCTCAATACTTATGCATATTAAATACTTCAGAGACAAATAGCCTTATAACAAATTAATGCTCTGTGGGGACTTTACTAAGTGTAGTGTGCATTTACTTGAAAAAAATTATTTTTTTTGTCAATTTTGTGCGTGTGAAAAAATTATTTTTATTAGAATCAATCTTTAATGCAGACTTTTCATGATTTCAGACTTTGCAGTCTTCTCATGCCAAGTTGTCCTAGTGATTGCTAAATAAGAAAATCTGTATTTTAAAACAGAATATAACCACTTGTGTAGAATTTTCTTGTCATATGGAGTATTAGTGTGAACTTAGAAATTCTGAGGGATTGGCTGCCTGATTTTGTAAATAAAGTTTTATTGGAACACAGCTACACTCTTAGATCTTGGCTGTGGCTGCCTGCATAATGTAAAAACACAGTTGAATCCTCAAAATCTAAAATGCTTCCTTTCTCTGTAGAGGAAAAAAGATTGTGACCCCACCCTACCTTATAGACACTCCTAATGTTTTTGTTCTTTTAGATAGGGGGATTTTTCTGGATTCACAGTATAAATTGACATGAACTACTTACCTTTATCTCAGAATCTTCAAAAATAAACCACTCCACCATCCCTTTGAATGTTTTAAAGAAAGAATTTCTTACACTAGCACTATCCTGTATAAAGATAGTACAAGCTTCTTAAGCAATTTTAAATTTAAAATTTTTAGTAGCCACACTAAAAAGAAACAGGCCAAATTAATTTTAATAATATTTTACTTAACCCAATATATCCCAAATATATTTCAACACACAATCAATAGACAAAATTAGTAACAACATATTTTAATTTTTTTTTGTTATTGTTTTAAGCCTTCAAAGTCCAGGTGATAGTTTATATTTACAGCACACCTTGAATCAGAATAGCCACAGTTCAAGTGCTCAATAACTACCTGTAGTTGGTGTCTGTTGGGTAGCTCAGGCCTAAAGGCAGGGGAAAGCTAATGGTTTTCTACATTAGCTTCTAATGTGCTATAATTTCTTCATTTAACTATCATTCAACTTTAAAAATTATAGATAATACAAAGGTAAGACAGAGACTCTGTTCTGAATGAGTTTAATTTGCTCAAATATTTATAACTTATGTGCAGTAATGTGTCACTTAATGATGGGGGCATTTTCTGGGAAATACATCATTAGGCTATTTCATGTGCAAACATCATACATTCACACAACCTTTGTAGGTAATACAGTCTTATGGAACCACCATTGGATACACGATCCACTGCTGACCAAAACATCATTCTGTAGTGCATGGCTGTGTTTATTCTGCACTTTTCTGAGCATCAAAATGTGCATTGATGGTAGGAGATATTAGAAATAGTCTGCTAGGCTTGTGAAAGAACTTTCTCTAGGGAGAGAATAGACCAGATCAGGAATAGGACTACCAAAGAAGACAGGAGGGCATTTTAATCTTAAAACACTGTATATATGACTTCACTTTTGGTTTTTTGAGCCAGAAAAAGTCAGCATCCAGAAGCTGATGGTTCCCTACAGATGGCCTCTGTACATAGATGGTGGCATTAGTGTGAGTTAGACTATAAGCGCTGCTGGGGTGCAGGAGCCCAACATTCCTTGAATGAATGACTCTCTGAATGCAGCATTTCTTCTTCTTTCTTTTTTTCTTCCTTTAATATCTTCTAAAGAACTGTCTTCTTTCCATTTAGTTCTCATTCAAATGTACCTTTGAGTTTATGGAATTATGTAATCTGTTACTATGCCATGAATCAGAAGATTTCACATTTATTAATATTGTCCATCTTTATCATTCTATATAATCTGGTTGAAAATGTGCTCTCTTTGATTTAGTTAAAAACATCCAGAAGGCAGAGATACTGTCAATAGCAGGAGCTAGATTAAGAAATAGAGAGAGTTTGCATTAGCACATTATATGTATGTGTGCATCCATGTGTGTGTGTGTGTTGGCTGTATTGAAAATATGTTTGTACCTAAACCTATTAAATAATTTCCATCTCAGTGGCCAAGGAATACATTCATATACCCTTAGTACTCTTCAAATCCAGAAGCAAACTACTTGGATATTCCACATTGGATGGAGGTAGCCAATATTTCTGATAAACTGAGAGCCCAGTGCCAAGGGAGAAGGATGGAGGGAGGCAAAAAGGGAGGGAGGGAAGAGAGAGATTAATTTAGCAGGAGCTGGGCCCCTCATGATTCACTGTAGATGGATACAGGAGAGGGATGGTAATTGTTTGGAATGCCTATTTTCACCTCTCTCTTGCCCATGGCAGACATCATCAGTTGACTACTACATTTCTTCCTGCTGAGCACAAATGTGAGTTCAGAAACTCTGTAGACATAACACTCAAGGAAGGCAATATCAAATGATAGGAACTGGCACACAAAATAAAACCTACTTATCATCTCTGGTGTACAAACTAGTGTTGAAAGTACAGGACAGTGATTAGAAGATAAGAAGGTGCTTATAATATTTAATAAAATGTGATTTGTGGAGACCCAATAATGGTTTTAAGAAGATCTGAAGGGGTGAATAAGATGGATTTGTCACGAGGCAGGCAAAGAAGGGGAAGGATTAAAACAAAATAATGCCCATTGAATATTCATTGAACAATTGTGATAGTTAACTGTTGTGACAACTAGAGTAAGAAACACCCAACTGACTGGATTAGCATAGTTCTGAGTGTGGTTGAATGGATTTACAGAAGACGCACCCTAGGTGTAGGTGGCACCACCTAATAGGCGTGTGGCCTGAATGAATAAAAAGGGCAACGAAGAAGGAAGTCTCACTTCAGTTTCTTCAGAGGAGCTCCAGTCTTCGCCACCACCTATATTATACTAAATCTGTTACTGTAGTGAGCCCTGACTGATTCAATTATCAAGAGTACAAAGACTTGAGACTTAGGAGTTTTCTCACTATTTTGGTGTTCTAAATATTTGAGCACTTTCCATTTTTCAAGTTCCTTATTATAAACTACAGAACTTTGAAATAATGGAACCTACTAGAACCAGGCATGGTGGCACATGCTTATAATCTAATCCCAGCACGCTGGGAGTGGGAGGAGAGAGATTGCAAGTTTGAGCCCAGCCTGGGCAGCTTAGTGACGTAGCCAGATACTGTTTCAAAATTTAAAAAATGGGCTGGGGGTGTAGCTCAGTGCAAAAGCCTTGTATTCAATCCCCAGAACTACTAAATAAATAAACAAATAAATAAATGGGCTGCGAATGTAGCTGGGTGCAAAGGCCCTTGGGTTTAATCCCTAGTACTACAAAATGTCAACTACCACTATTATTGAAACTATTCTGAAGAAAAGGGACATCTTCCTCAGCCTCTCCACTAATGATCTATTTATATTGTATGAATAAGTTTTACAAATCTATGCACCACTTTGTTTCCCTGCATAATTACCCTTTTAGGCATTATGTTACTCTTGCTTTGTTTTGCTTGGGCATTGCTATTTAATTACAAAAGACATCTAAATGAATATTGGCCCTGCTGCTTTGAAGTTCATTTGCTGTTTATTGACTTTTCAGTGTTATAAGCAAAACAACATTTATTTTCCTATCAACTATTCATATAATGTTATTCACTTTAGGTCATCTTTCCTAGAGTATATTGCTCCACCTTTTATTCTTGTCACTTATTTTTAAACAAAGAATCCATTCTACAAAGAAAAAGGAATAAAGTCTTAGCTCCTGTCCTTATATATGTTAAAGAAAATAGGGGCTGGGGATTTAGCTCAATGGTTCCACCGCCTGCCTTGCAAGTGGAAGGACCCGAGTTTGATCCCCGGTACCAAAAAGAAAACAAAACTTTTTTTGCAGCAATAACTCACCTACCTAGAGGTCATTTTTCCAATAATCTCAGCCATAGAGAGCACAGCTCAAAGAAAAAACCTGGGAGAAGTTATAATAAATTCCATAGAGCCATTCACTGAGCTCATGGAGTTTATTCCTTCTTCTTACTCTGACATTCAACAACTGTCTTCTTCCATTTTATATGTGATTCTAATAAACCTGGTGAGCTGGTTTCTTAGCCCACAGAAGATTAGAAAGAACTAAGTTGCAGGAGATCAAGAGGCTCCTAGAAATTGACAAGATGACTAGCAATGAAAAGAAGTAGAAAAAGAATTGGATGTAAGTATTCAAAAATTATGGTAACTAGGGGTTATTCTGTATTTGGCTAATTAGTCCTACATACTGTAGCAATAATCTCCATGACCCTAGAAATCATGTTCCTAATTACATCTCTGAGCCATCAGGGTTATTTCATGTTCAATATTTTCTATTGGAGAGAGGTAGGAATATAATCTAAGAGCCTTCTGAATGATGAAAGTGATATAGTAAAATGGAAAGAGGATGGGCTATATGTAGTAAGACTCATCTTTTTGGTTCTTAGTCCTTTCTACTTCCTGTGGGAAGTAGACATCTCTTAGTTTAATTTTCTTTACTTACAAAATGGAGAAAATAATTAAGGAGATAATGCTCATAAAGTACCTGCATAGATAAAGGTGGAGTATGGAATCCTCCAAGGAGTGTACAGTACCAAAACTAAAGTTGTGAGTGGAAAGTGGAGAATCCAAAGAAGGGTGACGCCAAAGGTGAGATGTAGTGGTGGGGTCACACGGTAAGCTATGAGAGGACCTTTAAAGGATACATAAGAGAAGGAAGAGGGCTTCCTGGAACCCACCTTGTGGACTGACAGGGTACTAGCTGGTTAGGGAAAGATTTCAGGGAACAGTAAATGCTCATCTTCTCTCACAGATCACATGAAGTTCCTTACTGGATTCTAAGGATGTCTCCTGTTCATTCATTGAGTCAGCTTTCAACAAAGTCTTTGTCTACTACCTATCAGGCCCTGTGCACATTGCTGGGGATAAAATAGGAAAGTAACTGTGGTTGTTAAAATAATATCAGGACTATTTCCTGCTTTACCACAAACAAAATCTTAGAAAATATGGGTGATCCTCACTGTAACAGGTGTCAGACTTGAGTTGGCATCAAATTGGGCCAACATTTAACAGCAAGAAGGGAGAATCAGGGCTGGTGTTGAGTGTTTCCTTGGGTTCGAAGAATTCACTGAACAGAGAAAGGTGTGAGAAAAAGGTCTTGGTCTTCATGGGAAATCAGCAACCAAAATACTTCTCTTCCATTCACTACTGGCATTCATTAGTGGGGCTTCCATCCCTACAAAGACCTCCCAGACTGTTTTTAGGTCAACACAAGAGAAGGTCCTCCTCACTAGAAGAGTAGGTACTACCTCTGGTTTTCACAGGTGGTCCGTATCTACTGACCTAAGATTAAGTCAGATATTCACATTAGGCCAGTCTTCTACCATCTCTGTATTTTTTTGTGGCACAGCAAATTGGACTTAACCAATAGCTGGACGCTAATGGGGAAGGAGAGAGAGAAAAGTCAAGAACAACCCTTACATTTCTGACTGAAGCATCTAGGTAGATAATGAAGCCATTTCACTAAATTGGGAAAGGCTAAGAGAAAGCTAATTTGGAGTCGATGGGTAGATTAGGAAATGTATGTCACTTATATTTGCATTGGAGATTTCATTGGCGATCATGTTTGAAAGGTAAATTTATATGTGGTGAATAAAAGACATTACTTTATTTCTAAAATGATGTTTATTATTGACTATTTTAAAGATTCAATAAACTACAAAAGAAAAGGGAGTTTTTAATTTGGGACAGAAAGAAAGGAGGTCATTGAGATTTCTCATATATAAACCATTATCTCATTAGTGGCGGGCCATCCTCACCCATTGAGACTAGTAAGGCTAAGACTACCAAGACTAAGACTAAAGATAAGACTAAGACTTTAGATTATCGACCAAGGTTAATGATGCCATCCATATGCCCTTGCTACTATTGGATCAATATTAGCTAAGCAACTATACTTGTAATCTTACTGGTTGATTATAATTTGACCCACATTGTATCCACCTTGTGACTCTTCTCTACAAAATTTCTCAGTGAAATGGGCTTGTTGGCAACCCACTCAGGACCCCTCCAGTAAATTTTCCTACTCAGAAAGAAAGAGAGAGAGAGAGAGAGAGAGAGAAACAGAGAGAGAGAGAGAAAGAAAGAAAGAAAGAAAGAGAGAAAAACAAGAAGGAAAGAAAGAAAGAAAGAAAGAAAGAAAGAAAGAAAGAAAGAAAGAAAGAAAGAAAGAAAGAAAAAGAAAGAAAGAAAGAAAGAGGGCTGGGGATTTAGCTCAGTGGTTTTGCTGCCTGCTGCGCAAGTGCAAGGACCTGAGTTCGATCCCCAGCACCAAAAAAAAAAGAAAGAGAGAGAGAGGGAGAGAAAGAGAGAAAGAGAAAGAAAGAAAGAGGAGGTCAAAATCCATGTAAGGAGTTCTGGGTACCTAGTCACAGTTCTGCCAAATAGAACACAAAACCATCTCACATTATCTTAAAATTTATTTTCTTCTTTTTATTGATTTTGGCTTTGGCAAGTCTTAGAATTATAATTTTGAAGACTCCAGGGATTCCCAAATAATCACCCACTTCATTTTACTAATTGGGAAATTAAAGCTCAAAGAGGTTAAATGATGCTTGTAGTTTATTTATTGTATTGTAGCAGACCGCTTACTGGACATAGGCCCTGGGAAAAGACACAGCTGTGCTTTTTCAGAAAAGACTCACAGGTGGAATAACATCTGGAATATGATATGTGGAATATCTCACACTGCTATCAAGAGTTTCATAAACAGATCAGCCATAGTTTCATAAAAGGAATTAATTGGTCAGTTATTGCCACACTGTTTTATCTGCAGTGTCTAGATTAGCTCTTTTCTGATAAATTTCATAGCAGTCTGAATATCAGTTTCAACCTTTGCCTCTTACTTTCTGTTTGCCAACACTAAACACACAAGGGTGTTCCCTGAACTCTCACGGCTTCTTTCTGTACCACTCTGACTTAGCACCAGGACACACATTTTAGTTTACCTAATAAAACTCTGTGTGTGTGTGTGTGTGTGTGTGTGTGTGTAAACTCCAGGTCTAAGGAATTTTACTGCTCTATTTAACAACTCAGTAAATGGGATTTTACATTTTTTAACCTCTCTATGATGAAGAAATGATTGGTCTTTTAATTTAAAACATTATTTTAAAAAGAAGGATGCATCAGCTACATTAAATTCTGCATAAAAATGTGTCTGCTAATTCATTTTTCACTCAGCCAACCAGTCTGCCAATGAAGCTGCATCTTTATTTGAATTCAAATTGATTGTGAAATATTTTAAGCAATATATTTGCAGTTTCCCTTTTTTCCTAAATATTTGATCATTTAAAATCCAGTACTGCACAGAGTGTAATTATCTCTTTCAATAAATATTTATCATAACTTTGAAGCTAAGTGGTACTATTTTAGAAGCAGAAGGTAAATGAAAATGTACCAAACCAAGTAAGGAAACCCTGCAGGCTGACAGACTGCGACTGTCAAGGAGGCGTTTGCCTTCTCTGGGTCTCAGTTTCCCTATTTATCAGATAATACGACTGGACTGGAGGCTCTTTAATGTCCCTTCCGGGTCTAGGGTGTCATATTTTTATGTGCTTAACCTGACCAAGAAAGACGGGAGTGTTAGTTCCCAAACTTCTAATAACACCCAAATAACAATGATTTCCAAATTTGTATGTAGCCTAATTTCTCTCCAGAATGCCAAATGTGTGTACCAAATGATCTATTTGCTATATCTGCTTGGATGCTGGATAAACATCTCTAATGAAACATGGCTAAAGCAGCATTTTCTATCCACTCCATCTTCTGTCTGACACCAAATTAGCTGATCTTGGGTTTTCTGATTTAGAGGGATGGTTTCACCATCCACCTGGATGCTCCAGCCAGAAATCTAGGGATTATTATTGATTTCTTTCTTTCCTTTCTCATTAACATCCAGCTACTGGCAAGTCCTATTAGCTCTACCGCCAAAAGCTATCTTGAGTCTTGCCAGTCATGTTCATCTCCACCCTCATTGCCCCCATCCAAGCCCACACTATTCTGCCCCTGTACTTACCTTGGCTCTAGCTTCCAGTCTTGCTCTCTGCAAAGTACCATTTACATAAAAGCTAAAATGCTATTTCAAAATATAAATTAGACTCTGTACCTCTTCCACTTAAAATGCTCCAGTAGCTTTTTATCATACTTAAAATAAGTCTGAAATCCTTACTCTGACTTATAAAGGCCTAACTGATCTGACTCCTGTATTTGTCCCCTTTGTCTCTTGCCTCATTTCTTTCACATTCAACCTCTTGGTTCCAGTAACTCTGACCTTATTTCCCTACATTTCATATACCAACCCCATTCTTCTGGTGGGTCCTGGCACCAGCTCTGCTCTCTGCCTCAACTGCTTTTCCCATAATCACACGACTGTTTCCTTCTTGTCATTCAATTATCACCATAGGAGTCACCTTCTACAAAGGAAGCTTTTCCTACTCATCCAATGTGAAGTAGCCAAGTTACTCTTTTTTAATGTCATTCTATTTTAATCACCAGCAGAGTGCCCATGACTATCTGCTAGTTTTCTTGCTTTTCATTTATTTATCTTTTGCTGTCTTTCCCCAATGAAATGTTAGTACAGACACCTTATTTTGATTGCAAAAATATCCTTAGCCCCAGAACAGTGCTGGAACAGAAGGATCTCAAATACTTGCTGCATGGGTACTGGATGAAAGAAATGTCTTTGAACTGCAAGAACCCCTGATGGGATAAGCCAGATAGTGATATTTGTCTCCCCTTTGTTGATCTAACTGTACAGATATTTTCAAGTTTAATCGTAATTCTTCTTCCTCTATGAAATCTTCATCAACTCACCTCTCCTAAAAGGCTGCAGTGTGGCTCAGACCACACATTTTAACACTGATGCTCACACAGTCTTGTTTAAAGTTTCCTGGCGTGAATTTGTGTAGAATTCTTCAAAGTCTTGGAGGGCAGAGATGAACTCTTATAATTTTTCTGGGGTTTTTTTATACTTAGCACTACACAGAGCATATTTATATATTTGCTGCCTGATTGGAATCTAAATTTCATACAACTTCTCTTGTAAATTGAGCCATGAAGGGAAAACATTTTGACAAGCCCACAAGGATTTGTTTTAACTTGAGGGCCATGGAGTTCACGATTCTCCATATTTTGCCATATTTTGTTTGTGTGTGTGTGTGTGTGTGTGTGTGTGTGTGTGTGTCTAAAATTCTCAAAGCAGTGTGAAATCCACAACAGATTAAGAAATATCTGAATTTGACCTCATGGTCCACTCATTAATTCTCCATCTCATTTTGCTGTACATTTTCCTGTTTTAATCCAGAAAATTCGAATTTACATTTTATAAGGCATCACAGGCCATTTCCCCTTGACACCCATATTTGAGTCCTGGCAGAGAAAATTTGCCTTTTTTTCTTTTTGGAACAACAATAACAGCAACAACAAAGTTCAATCCTAATCATTCCAAGACAATTATAAGAAGTAAGACATGCACCACTACATTTCTGACAGGCTTTTACAATTTAGTTTTATTATTCAGCTCTTACTAAAATGTTAATCCCCTGAGAAAGAGAGGGGGGAAATATCTGTTTGAGTTCTTCAGCACAATTATTTTATAAGAAATAGGAAGAAAAAAAAGAAATAGGAAGTAAATAACTCAGATGTATAATTGCAAAAATATAGTAAGAAAGGGGATGGCCAGAAATCCCCTGATGCCACTGGATAGAGAAGGGGGCTGTGGAGCAAGTGGCTTCTAAAAAGTATGACGAGCAGATGTAGCAATTGGGAGGGTAGATAGGTACACCTTCCTCAACCCATGAGGTATGGGACAATAGGGTTAAGTCAGCAGGAATGGAAGCTGGCTTTTCTGGTGATACGTATCCTAATATGATGGCCTAGCAATAATTTTTAGAGCAATGTTAGAACACATCCATCCCAATAAATGAACATCTCTATCTTGATGTTAACAAAAATAAATCCTACCACACGATGTAGCCCATGTGACTTTCTGCCAATAAAAAATACAAAGGGGTTTTTTATATGATAAACTTTTCATTTTTTAAACTTTTTAAACTTTTCTCAGCAATGTCAGTAGACCTGCTATTGGAATTCTTTCCTAGAAATTAAAATAATAGACTCTGGTCCTGGCTTACATTAATGGGGCAGACTAGGTGGGTGATTTCTAAACTACATTTCTTCCACTAAATTTTTATGAAAAGGAAACACACTTTTTTCTAGTCCAATTTCCCCATTTTGCTTAGCAGATTTTCTGAAAAGGTAACACATGGTGACTGATTCCAATTGTAGACAGCATGATCCAGGCTGCGTAATTATGAAGAAAGTGGCCATTTGTAAAGAAATGCTCCAGTGTTTAAAGCCATGGTTGACTGGTGGACCCAGAAGAGTGCCCTGGGCTGCCTGGATTACCCACTCTGTGCTTTATTTCAGCCCTGGGATGGGGCATTGTTTGCTCCTCTGAATCCTAGGAAGATCATAGGGCTGATTCCTAAAGCTTATCTTAAAACTTCAGCCTCTGCATATGTCACTCTTCCTTCTATTTGTGTTCAAATATCAAAACTTGTCTTGCTCGAAAGCCACAGTATATTCCTTGATTCATATGTCTGATAAATGATAACTGCATTCTTACTAAATCATCTAGTAGCACAGCCCAAGGGCTGGGGACCCTTTATTCATCAATGAACAATCTTAATTCTCTGTCTCAGATCCCGTATTCATGTGGCCCGTACTCAGCCAGAGACAAGGTCATGGGAGAGCAGGCATTTGCTCCAGCAAGGGCCGTCACAGCACCTGTGGCTGGTTTGGCTCTGTCTTGGTCCAGTTGTAGAGCCAGTTGTAAGTCTGGGTCTGAGTCTTGATGCTTTCCAGCCTGCCCTGTCCTGCTTTAGCTACTAGGCTGGCTCCATCCTGCTGGATACTGGACTGCAAAATATGACTTTTCAAGAATAGATCATTAAAATTTTTCTTGCCCAAGATCTGGACTTGTCCTAGACCAGCAGGCTAGAGAACTCTGTAAAATGTGAAGGTTGGGCCAGGGATTTAGCTTGGTGGTTCCGCTGCCTGCTGTGCAAGCACAAGGACCCGAGTTCAATCCCCAGTACCCCCCCCCCAAAAAAAGAAAAAGAGTAAAGGTTGAACCTTAGCTACTGCCACACAGGAGGAGGTGGTGGTTTTAGCTGAGAAGGGAGGTGACAGCAGAAGCAGGAGGAGGAGCGTACTTAGGGACAGGAAAATAAGCCTCTGCTGAGAACAGAAAAGCATGGAAAGAAGAATAGAATGCTAGCTTAGCTCAATACTCCTCTTTTATTTCTCTTCTAGTGATTCCCAAGCCCAAATGGGGTTCAGGTTCATTGTCTGAAATGCATCTGACGTGGGTGATCCAGGAAGTAGAGCTGTGGAGTTTACAACTACCAGTGGCCAGGGAACATGGCATCACAGAAGTCTTGTTCACACCCAGAAAAGGGTCTAGGCTGAGCACAGAAAGGCCACTCAGAAGTAACACATTCTCAGACTAAGCTTTTTTAAAAAAAAAAAAACCTTAAGGTATGAAAGCAATGTATAGATATTTAAAAATGTAAACAAAAAATGACTTTACTAAAATTGTTCAAGATTTATAAAGGTACAAAAGATACACAATTACACACTGTTCTTGTGTTAATGAAGGGATATCAAGCTATACAAGAAAAACGTCTTGTTTTTAAGGAGTTGTTATTTAATAAATCATATAAAGCCTATTGACCATAAGGAAGTATCCAGTAGGTCATATGAGCTGCAAAAATAAAAGCACCTCAGAAGTGTTCTTCTAAGGATGACCCATAATCCCATCTATGTTAGAACCACTGACAGATTTATTGAAAATGCTTATTCCCAGGCCCAACCCCAGAATGACCAAATCAGAATCTCTGGAAGTGAGATCTTAGGAAGTATCTGAGGGGGGAAAAGGCCCCCAGATTCATCTTAGCACAATAAAATTGAGAACCACGCACTTGGAGTTCAGAAGAGAGGATGTGGCTCCTACAGAAGGTGAGCTGAACAAACCTCTGTAGTGGTGAGATTTTTGAGAGAGTCCCTGAAAGACATCATAGGGTAGCACCATTGTGGAACTGTCACATTGTTAGGCAAATTCCTCTCCCTTGTCCATCCTTCCCAGTGGGTTAGATGCTCCTCAGAGGGACAGAGTTAGTTTTCATTAGAATGGGCTTGACCCTTCACTGGCTCTCAATAAATGTTAGTTGAACAAATGAATAACCATGCATAACCCAAAGAAGAAGGTTTGAGAAATTTTTTTATAAGACAGGGTCTAGGAGGAGAAAATGTATAGGCAACATTCCAGAGACTAGAAAATTAAGGTCAGTGTTAAAGTTAATTCACACCAGTGAGTGGAGACAGGCTAGAGTGCAAATGTTATGTGAGCAATAATAGTGTCTGGGAGTGTACGATGGGTGGTGTGAGCCCTCTTCTGTGGATTCTGTGGATAAGGAGTCACTGAGGAGTCGCTGAAGACTGGGGACTGGGAAGCAGTGCAAAGGGGGTACTTGGGGCCTGCTAATTGCATGGCATGGACAGCCTCCCCAGAAGTGGGAAGCCAGTAGAGGCAGGCAGCCATGTGCAAACCCTCAGGAATAGGTCTGGTTACTCTAAGGGGCAGGGCATGTTGAGATCCCATAACCATCTTTCTATCAAGTCACAGAACCCTCCAGGTCCTGATCCCCTGGGAAACCTTTGTTCTTTCGCTGACTCCCATCTGCTTGGACCCCCAGGTCTGATTGAGCTCTCCCCCCTTGGCTGCCCAAGCAGCATGTCTCATCTGGCACGAGGGTAACCAGGAGGCTGCGTGGGGTGTGTGCTGGGGACAGTGGCCATAGCTGAGATGAAGGCGGCTTCACTGAGGTGGAGGCTCTGGGGGTAGAGAGGAGGGGCCAAGCTTAAGAACAGTTTCTGAAGCAGAATCTATAGAATTTGGTGAATGAACGTGGAGCAGGAGAAAGGAGTATGTTAAAGATAATTCTAAGGTTTCTGGCCAGTGGATACAGGCCCATAGAATGTTTAGAGTAGGGTGAGAAATAATTCAGGTGGGAACATATTGAATTTGAATTTGAGATGACAGCAAAACATCCAGGTGGAAGGGCCCGGGGACTTATTGGAGAAAGGGAGCTAGAATTTAGAAGGGAACTGGGTACTGATTATTAGTCACTGGCCACCACTGGAAGGCATGGAAATCGATGCCATCACAGGAATAATAACAGAGGGAAGCCAAGGAGAGCACCCCAGCTCCATGGATGGGGAAGGAGGAGCCCCCTGGAGAGAAATAGTGACTGGCCAGAAAGGGAGAAAGGAAACCAGAAGAAAGTGGAGCTCATTGAAGGTTAAGAGTTTTAAGAAAATGAAAGTAGCGGCGTGACACAGCCCAGATGGGTCAATGAGGCCACTGGGGATTTGTGAGTGCATTAGTGATTGTGATTTCAATGGAAGCCAGATTGACAAAGACAAGGGGGAGAAGGAGGTGGAGCAGGGGGCCCACTGTCTGCAGCAGCGTGAGGAAGCCCACTGCCCCCTCCCCACCGTCTTTGAACAACTGAATGCGAAGGAATTCACGGCGAGAGGCAGAGAGCCCTCTTCATGCCCTCTGCTCCAATTTTCTTAAACCCACTCTGCTTTCTTTTAGAGCCCTGGGCTTGTTTTCCTGGCTTCTCAAAGTGTTACCACTGAGAGCATCCATGCTATCTTTGCCTCATTGTTTTGTAAGAGATTATTCTATTCTCATGTTTAACTTGCTGGGAGAAGAATATGAAAAACCTGCATTCCTGGTTTTTATTAATGGAAGTGGCATGTTTTCTCACTCTTTTAAGAAATCACTTCTTTCTTCATGCGCTAAGATGATCCATTTGAAAGTTTCTCATTGTAAAGTTCAGTGTCATCAGGAAGAGTCAGTGGGTAAATTATAAGTATTCACCACAATGGGATTTCTACATGACAAAGTGGGAGGCTGAATAAAGATGAACTGAATATTCAAACTGTTTCTTCTCTTTTTAAAAAATAGTAAAAATTATGTTTCCTCTATAACCATGGAAGTTTTCTTTTTTGTTATTGTTATTTTTCTTTTGGCTGTACTACATTCTTTACTGTATTACGTTCTTTAGTGTCATAGAAAAGACTCTACCCTGCCTAGGTTGTCAAAAACATATATACGGCAATGTCAATTTTACCCATGCAGAAAGAGTACCTGAGATGAGATTTGCTGGGAACGCCAATGATGCTGCTCTTGTCCAGACAGCTCCTGCAGCTGCTATGGGTGCTGATTCCGCCCAGCCCTTCTCCTTCCTATCACTAGCTGTTGGGAGGAGGGCCACTTTGATTATGTACCTTCCAGCAACTTCAAGAGAGACTGGGAAGGTTGTTTCTAGCATTTCCAGTCTTTAGTGGGAGGTGGCTTTGCCCTCCGAGGTTGGGGATTCCCCAGGCACAGGAAGGAGTCACACCTTGGGCAACCAAGAACAGTGACAAATGTCATTCTCACACTTGAGAACTGGGACTATGATTTAACTTTCTTTAGAGGGCAGACCCTGTACAATGCCCTATAGGCAGTAAGTGCCAACCAGAATTTGATTACGAATGCTCTGTCAACATATGTTCGGGAGTTAAGCCTTGGAGTTACTAATCGCCTGCAGAGCTGAACAACTTGAGGCAGAGAGTCTTTGTTTTTTCCACACTGTGGCTCTTTTGCTGAACCCACTGTAATGTGGCCATATCATATTCATATTCTTTGATGAGCTCTATGTTAAGACTCTTAACAAAACCCATTGGCTACTCAGTGAAAATCTCCTTCCGACCCCTATGAACACATCATAATTTGCACAATATATAAAAATAAGGAAATAAAAGCATTTAAACCTTCTGGTCTCTATTAAATTAGAGGGAGAAAAGATATCCTCGGCATTTGAAGAACGTCTCAAAACCTGTATTCAGGGTGACAAGTGGTATAATTTATGGTGTTCTTTGACAGATTTGCTCTTCCTAGTCACTAGTCACCAAAAGCGAAAGCTTGGAGTGGATTGGCTGGCAAGCCATCCATTTTCTGTGAAATAAGGAGAGCTCTGGGGGCTTAAATGGTAAGGTTATCAAATATCTTACCTCCAAACAGCTGCCTTAGAATGACATCCACATAGGCAATGGTTTTTTCCCAGTGGTAGTGTTTGCTATTTTCATGTTCAGTATGGTACCTTGCAAATGCTAGAAACTCAATGAATTTTTCTTGGTGCTGAAAACAGATAAAGATGACATAAATTGCCACTTATTTGGGTAAAAAAAGGGTTGACACTCATCTATTTTTGGACGCTGTGGAGGTATTTTCATACAGGAGACTAAATATATGGGTGAAGTATTAGATCTACTGTGTAGCCATTACTGATTTGGATGCCTTTTAGTAAGATTATTATTATCAAACAAGAGAGTTTCTGTATTCCACTCACCCAACTTCCTGTATGTTAATAGCTTAAATGACCATCACACATCAATCCAAAGTAGGAAATTAACACTGGTACAAATAACCAAAGTACATGCTTTATTTGGACTTCCCACCATTTCTTGTCAGTGAGGGGCATCAGCACCAGTTGGAGCTACAAGGTCCCACCCATCTGTAGCAGACCTACATTAATTCAGACTGATGGGGACTAGACGCCGACAGGGCTCAGAAAGACCAGAACACCTAGCAGTTTCTGTGTAAATGCAGGGCTAAGTATTTGGCAAGTATGATCTGGTTTCATCCTCCCCAGAAATCAAGGGGAATGAGGCTTAGTGGATACTCTCATACCTGTTTTACAGATGAGAGAGTGGGACTTCTGATACTAAGCAATGTTTGCAAGACAGCTGCATGGAAAAGGACAGAGGTAGGAAGTGGACTAAGGCTGCTCTGCTCCTGAAGCCCCTGACCATGACTGTTCTAGCACAGACCAAGGGCATTTATCATAGGTGCGAGACAGGTGAAGCCTCTCCCCATCAGCAGACCTGCACAGAACCTACCTTGCAAAGGCCATTGGGATCAACCAAGGAGGGAAATTGTCCTATAACAGTGACATGTGACTTTCAATGAAATGGGGATATCTGTGATGTGGAGGCTGTCTCAACCTGGACATCCCAACCCTGCCTGTTCCACAAGAAGTTCTCCCCGCGTCCATCGTCTCTGCTTTTCCCTTCTTCCTGGCGTGGTCACTGGTGAGGCCAGCCCATGGCTGGCCTGATCCTCATCGAGAGCACCCAGGAGGAATGCAGTGCAAACATCCCTACTTGCCTTTGGCTTTTCTTTCCTGAGTATTTTAAGGCTTAATTAACGCATGTAAAATGATCTGAAATGCGGGACTAAAAAGAGCTAGGAAACTGCAGAGTGTGGATGATTACCTGAGGCAAGACAGCTGAAAAGGGAGACAAAGGGGGGTCTGGAGAGGCTGGCAGAGGTCTCTCTCAGCAGCCAGCTGGCTGGCCGGGAGCCAGGTCAGACTGCTTTTGGCAGCCTCCTGCCCCACGCTTTCCCCTCAAGGCCTACATTGCAGCTCCACTCAGGATAAATAACTCCTTAAGGACCTGAGCTGGAGCTGAGGAGTGGGTCTGAGGACGAAAACTGGCTAATTCTGTAAGTGGCCCTACAGGGTAAGGGATGAGATGTCACCCGGCCACCACTGCTGCTAAGCAGGACCACGTGTAAGTTCCTGGATTTTGTCAATGGAAGGATAAATGGGGATAAATATCACAGATACGACTGAATCACAGTAGGTTTTGTTCATTGCCTTTGGTAACCGTGGATGCATGTAGTGATTGAGAACTGTCACCCAGGGAGGCAATGGCTCCCTTATAAATGGTGGGGGACAATAATGACATCAAGTCACATGTTCCTTTCCTGTCCCCTAAGTGTGTGGCAGTGGAAGGCTCCAGTTGTCGGTTTCACGGACTATGTTAAGGCTTGTGACTTCACAGGGTAAAGGAGGGTGGCATTCCATTGCAACTCAAAGCACACAAAAGAAGCAAGTGAAAGATCTTCCGGTACAACCTGATACTACCTCGATCTAAAAGTTAGAGCATTAAGGGGTCCTCTCCAGCACAGGAGGCTCTCTTGTATACCTCTGTGTATATAAACGGTGGCTATGTATACAGCCTATTCTAAACTGTTTATGGTGATGGAGGGGAAAAAGGTTTGTTTGGATAATCTAAAGTTTATATTAGGCTTTCATCATGTTTTACCTCCTGCTTGGGCAATAGTTGGGTTGTTATCCATCTCCTGAGCCCGTAAACTGAGGACGTGGTGGCTGGCAACACCCCATCATTTGGCAATCAGATTGGAAGAGGGCTCACTTCCCTTGCTGGCGAGGGAATTAATTCCAAAGGGCTCTAATTGCCAACACGGGGGTGGGGGGTGGGGCAGGTGCCTGCCCTGGGGCCAAACCTGTGGCCATGGTACATGGTATAAAATGCCTGCTCTATCTCGATACCAGCACCATTGAGTGGGTAGGTAAATCCCCAAAAGGAGAGCCAGGGAGTCACCTGCATTTGTATCTATGCTGAATGAACAGCTAAAGACACCTGGAGATACTGTTTTCCCTGGGATGGGCAGACCTACCATCCTCAGCCCGTCTGTTCTCTGGACCTTACGCTAGTGACTGCTCATCCGCAGGCAGGCCTGTCTCGGCACTGGCCGCTGGAGCAAGTCCTCTGAAGTTGCTTACCATGAATCCCTGCAAGTCTGCATTTGAACAGCTACAGTGATAACCTCCTAGAGGTTATCATTGAAGCTTCTTCTTTATTTTTCTTTTTCGGTACTGGGGATTGAACTCAGGACCTTGTGCTTGCCGGGCAGGTGAAGTGCCACTGAGCTATATCCCCGGCCCCACCCTGGCTTCTGCCATCTAAATTGTGACAGATTGAAATCATCCTTGCAAAAGTCCAAAGGGTTCTTTCCGACGGTGTGAGATTAATTTTATGTTGACTGTCCCAGGCCAAAGGGTGGCCACATATTTGGTCAGGCATTGTTTTGGTATTTATTTGGGTATTTGGGGCTGAAATTAACTTTGAATTGAAAGACTGAGGAAAGCAGATTGTCTCCCCTTGTGTGGGTGACTGGGCCTTGCCTAAGAAGTTGAAGGCTTGAATAGACCAAAAGGCTACCCCTGCCCTGAGGAAGAGACAGCTCTTTCTAACTGGCTGCCTTGAGTTTTTCTTGCCTTTGTACTTGAACTGAAACATCAGCTCTTCCTGAGTCTTGAGCCTTATTGATGATCTTCACACTGGACTTACACTATTGGCTCTCCTGAGTCCCCAGCTTGTCTACTGCAAATCTTGGGACTTTTTACCTTCCATGTTTGCATGAGTCAAATCTTTATAATAAAACGTTCTCTCTTCTCTCTCTCTCTCTCTCTCCCAGTACATTTATACTAGAGGTTCTGTTTCTCTGGAGAATATATATATATATATATATATATATATATATATATCTTCTTCTTTGCTAACTTTGTACATTCATTTAAAAAAACATTTATTAAGCACGTACTATATGCCAGGCACTTCTATATTTTGCGTAAAGCAAAGATTCCTGACCCTGTAGAACATCTACTTGTGAGAATGGAATAGACAATGAGTAACAAAAATCATCCATGAAATTAGTCATGTGTTAGAAAGTGGTAAAAGCAAAGGATGAAAGCATAGGATCAGGAGGATCCAGAGACATTGGGGAGGGGACATTTGAGCAAAGCCTTAAGGGAGATAAAGGGATTTGCCATGTGGAAATCATGAGCAAGTCTAAAGCCTGGTGGCTGTGGCCCCTCTCTGCACACCCAGCAGGATCCATGGCACCTCAGTTGAAATATTCGTTTCAGCCACGCTACTCCATGTTCAGCAGGCAGAGGTCTCCCTCTCGAATCCCTCCATGCCTAGTGCGTCCGTCCCCTTCAGTGGGGCCCTTCCTCTCATTCTTGTACCCATCTCAGGAAAGTTACCCAGAAACTAATTCCAGCCCCAAGATGGAGAGCTCACAGGACCTGCCAGTGTTGGCCAAGTCAGGGGCTGGACTTTTCACCAGTAGAAGACTCAACCAGAAGCAGCCCTGGCCAGCGATGCTGCCGCAGCAAGAGGGAGGTGAAGTTCTCTGCCGGTCCCTTCTCACCACTTTCCTTCCACAGGAGTTTATGAGACAGGCTACAGGGGCAGTGGGGAGCAAAACAAAGCAAAGGGCAGGGCTGAGGACGACTCGGAAGACAACTGGCCCAAGCCTGGGACAGTTGGCATTGAACACAGGGCACCTGTGACGTGATTTCACTGCAGCAGTCGCAACAAAGCTCTGCAATTGTTTTGCTCCACCGAACGAGGAGTGCTTGGGGGGCACTATTTTTTATACCCATCATCCAGAACAGCACCTTTGCTCAGTGTTTGAAGCACAATTGGACAAATGAATGAATGCTAGGTTTGGTGTGCTCTGGCTTTGAGGAACTGCTCACCAAGTTTCTTTTCAGCATCTCATCACCTCCTGTTGGTGCTAAGATAACTTTCAGCCCAGCATTTGCAACATTTGAAAGCCACATGGATGGGATAACTATAAAGCAATTAGACCTGTTTTCAACAAAGGGATCAAATGAATTCATCAAGTAAGTTTTGCACAAATCCTTCCAAGCAGTTCCCTGGGAAGGTCATACACATCTTCCCCCGACCCTGCCAAGGCTAGCCTCTTCCTCATAAACTGCACAAAGAAAGGAATGAATCACTTTTCAGAGAAAAATGTTGCTTTCTTTTCAGTGAAATGTCACCCAGCCCCTCACCTGGCTGGTATGCAAGTGGATTGGTACAGCTTATAAGAAAAGTTACATTTCCTTTTGATAGAGGGGAGGAGGAAGTGGACTGCCACACACAGAACTGGCTGGTGACTTTCCCAGGGTGCAAGGGGGCTGAGAAGTGATCCTAGGTGTCCCCGGATATGGGTGAGGACACCCTAGATATCGCTAAAAGGCCACTTCTGTCTTCACTCTTTGAATTTTCCAGAGTTTGTGAAGCCCTTCAGTGGGCACCTAGATCACCAATTTCCACTCCCCCTCTGTGTGTAGAGCCCCATCTTAGGCTCCCAGAGAGGACAAAAGGACGCGTAGGTGGTTGTGGCACTGCTCAGTTTGAGTTTGAAATTTTCCATCTGCCAGGGCGCCTTGGGAAACACAGGTCAGTTTTCTCCATCAACAGAGACTAAGATAGTCTCGACTAGCCGTGTTTTTCCACGTGCAAATCTCTGTTCTGCTACAGAGAAGAAAGGAGGGCTGCAGAAACCTACCTGTGGCTTTGTTTTGGATGCCAATTCCTCACAGTGCTTGCCGAGAAATAATTGTGTGGCCACATGGTATGCTTGGAAAAGCGGGGCTTGTTGGAGGTGTTGGGGACCCAGGTCACTGCTCACTCGCTGAGTGATTTTGGACAAGTCCCTCTACCCGGTGGGACCTCCATTTTCTCCCTAGAAAAGCGGGGATTCTAAGATGTTTTCTGGCTGAGGTGTGGTAAAGATCACATGAGACGTATGTTCGAGTCCTTCGAAGATTGATGAGTGTAATACATTACAACATTAGGCAGCAGAAAAAGTGTCTTTGATGTTTAATTAATACTTTAAAAAACTTCCACTGCATTTATTTAGCTATAATTGGAAAGGCTGAGGACCAGAATATTTTTCAAAGGGACTTTTCCTGCTCCAAAAATAGAACCCAGAAAGCACATATTTGATTTTCTTTTTGGTGTACACCACAGCACCATTGTTATTAGCAGCTTTCCAACACTGTGACCTTCAGACTTGGTGATATCAAAGACTGAAAGAAAACTCCCAGTCTCAAGTTTTTCAAATAGGTTCTTCAAATTAAAACACTATTATTTTGAATTAAGGGCTAATAGAATTGTTTCCTTACGTGAGCGCTTGCAAGATGAAGAGCTGATCTCCAGGTGGGCAGGGGTAAATGGCTGAACCTTGGGCTACTGAAAGACCTTTCAGGAGCAAAACAAGAGGCTTTGACTTGAGTACCCGAGACAAAACGCTCCTTCCCCAGTGTAAAAGAGAAATTTAGAAGTTAAGTCTTTCCCAATTGTACACGAGGTGATTCGTGTATCAATCTAGGCTCATAATTTACTTTCAGTTTACGGAATTTGTGAATTTTCGCATTTGTTTTAATTTGTAATTAAGTTTTCTCTATGAGGCACACCATATGCCACTATTAATTCTCTGTTGTTGATGTCTTAGGAGATACATGAGTACATATTTTGATGCAATTTCTGAGGTCTTTTGAAAATCAAATGACTACGTGCTTAGCCATATGGGGTTTTGTTATTTAAAACAGCATATTATAAAGCAAGAGAGGTAGAATGAAAAGGACCTGTTAACGAGGGGAAATATTGCAAAGCTATTTAAAACAGGGTTACATGGTTTCAGACACATGAATTTTCAACTTTTCCCTCTTTTGGCGTTGTCGTTCTGAAACCCCTCTTTCTTGATCCCGCAGCGTCTCTCACCTCCGTGACCGTACCCTACCACAGAGCTCGGGGCAAAGCTCCACGCCCGTCCCTGCCACCGGGCTGCAGAATCTCACACCAGCGAGTTCAGTTGGAGCCGATGTCTTTCTTCTAACATCCTCCACCAAGATCTGACACCGAGCTCCGGTTCCCTCGCACCAACCGCGGCGCCTTTTGCAAAGGGGACGACGGCTTTTCGTTTTCTCCCGGGCTTTCCCCGGGCTCCCGAGCTGCCTGCGGTACGTGCGTGCGGGCTGCAGAGCGGGCCGCGGGGCTGGCGGGCGGCGGCGCGCACTAGGACCCAGCAGGGCTCCGGGCCGGGTGGGAGCCGCGCCGCCGACCCCGGGCGGGCGCCGGGCGCTGGAGCCGGGCTCGGGCCGCGATCGGCGCAGCTCGGCCGGGGGACGGCGCGACCCGGCGGCGGGGCCACCCGCGAGTCCAGCGCCGCCGCGGTCCCCCGATGCGGCCGCGAGGAGCAGCGGGGGGGCAGGCGATCGAAGGTAAAGAAATCGGGGCTCCTTCCCTGCCTCCCGGTCCCCTGCGTGTGTTTAGCATTGTCATGAGGAGCCCTCGCCCGTCGTGCAGGCTGCTGCATTCGGGGCACCCTTGGATTTTTGTTTTTGAAGGTGTCTGCCCCCATATTTCCACCTAGTTTCAGATTGATTTATAGCATGCAGCCCCAAATGGGAAAGATCCAGGGATGGCAAGTTGCTTATTTTCATTAGTTTTGTCTCCGAAGTAAGTTCATTAAAAAAAAAAAAGTTTCTCTGGAATTTGCAGAGAGTCCTTTTTAAAATATATTTTTAAAAACATTGCAGACAAATGGATATTTATTTTTAAAATTCCCAAATAATTGATGTAATTCTTTTAATTACTTCTAAGGGAAGCCCACTTTGGTGGGGTTCCGCAGGCGGCACTTTGATTTTTCAAGAACTAACATGTTAAATGTGGAGTTTGGCTGGGGCAGAGTTTACAGCATTGTTGTTGCGACTGTTTTGCAATCAATTATAAACAGTGTCAAATCTCTGGGCAGTTTAAACCTCTTTGCAAATACTGTAACTGCTTCTCCTGCTGTGACATAAACAGATGAGAGTTTCCGTTGAGGGCAGGAAGAATATTTCTCTTTTTGGAGGAACATTGTTTTGAGGAGAAAAACCATGATTACCAGCTGAGGAGGCTGAAGAGACTATATTTCATGTTTTGTTTATATTCTGGGAATGACATTTGGGAAAGGGAAACGCGGTCTTTCTCGGGAGCTTTTAATTGCGGGGTTATTAATTTATTTAATTTATTAGTTTCAATTGGCAGGCTGTGCTTAAGGTGACACATTTGGTAACAGTTGGGACACATGACTGCAAATGCAAAATGTGCCTCGTCTGAAAGGACTGGCGTGGTGGAGGTTTCGTGTGGAGCTGGGTAGGCTGGGTGAAAGCGGCTCATTGAGGAAAAAGGGAATCCCTTTCTTCAGCTAAGGAAGACATCCTGTTACATTCCTTTTGTTCCCTGTTTTTCATTGATCACCAGCTCTGCCTTGGAGAGCAAGCAGCTCAGAGTGCAGAGCTCAGAAGACTGCACAAATGTCTGGAGCCGCCTCTAACTCTCTCCCTGATTGGTCAGTTAGACGGAGACTTAGGAAAACAGTCACCCAAAACCTTTTTAGAAAACCAAGCCATAATTCCAGACGAGCCTTCTTGTGCACGGATTTCTGCCAGATTGCTTTCTTAATCCTAGTGCACTTTGCTCAAGATGCCTATATGTTTAAATTTTGTTGTTGTTTCCATGCAGATAAAGTAGGCCATTTTGGTGACAAATTTCTTTGCAGATGTCAGTGACTAGCGTACATTCATAGATGTATTACTTTACAATAGCCTCAATGATTTCTATTCATAAGTTGTAGAATGCAAAGTTGTTCAACTTAGAATTATTTTTTCCTGTTTTTTTTTTTAAATCTGAATATTTGAATAGCAACATCAGCAGATGGATGCTTAACTGTGTCATTACTTTGATAATTTAAGTGCCTTGTGCATTAGCATGTTTCAGGCACTAAATCTAAGTCTTGCAACACTGAAAGAAAAAGACAATGAAGAACAAACTATCAAAATCAGATTGCACACTGTGATAAATTCTGGCATCTGTTTTGAGAAGAATACATTTCATGCCCAAGCAAAAGGGCCCCAAAAGGGCATTCCTCATCATTTAATCTATGAATTAGCAAACACTGTGAAATGTTTTGTCCATAAGACAAAAATATAAGACCCCAAGACATCTTCATTTGAGCCTTAAGCTGTTTCATTGAAGAAGCACTGTCCAGAAGTTGTTAAACGTATAAACACTTTTCTGATTGGTTTAAAATTTAGACACAGGAAGTGGATGGTATCTAATAACCCCTGAGTGGAGACATGGTCGTCATAGAAACTGAGTAACCCCACCCCACCCCCACTACACATACATACACACACCACCATGACCACCACTTAAAAAAAACCCTGCATGTCATCACAGATGCCTAGAGAACACGCTGGCTTCTGTAAGCTTTTCCCACAACATCTGTTGAAACCTGAGATCGTGCCTGTCAAATCAAGGTCATTTTACAACAACAACCAAAAATGCAGTCTCCTGGATTTCCTAACTGTATTTTTATTGAAAATATTTCAGGAAAAAAAAAAAAAAGCTTGAAAGCCAAGATGAGTATTTGTGCTTACTTAGCATTTTGCTACCTTGGAGTTGTGCAAGGGGAAGGCTGAGAAGAGTGTATTTCAGCACTTCATTGTGAAATCCAAGTGATCTGTACATCTACTGTTAGAACAAAAGACTTTACAGAGCCTTAAAGACTAGCCTGTTACCTGTGGATGAAGAGTCATCTGGGGAAAGTGTAATGAGTGACTGTGTTTTCAGGAGAGTTCAAAGTTGAACTGAAGCAATTGAGCTTAAAGAGTTGTGGTGTTTTGGACCCTGCTCTAAAGCTGCATGTGCAAGGGGAAAAAATTAAGACTGTCTGGTGCTTTGGAAAGAATAAGGGAGGGTATTCTGCATAGCTGAGCAGGGAGAGGAACCAACTTCTAAATAAACATGTTTCCAAACTGCAAATATTATTATTCAGTTGATTTAGAAAATTTTCTTTTGTGGGTGGAGAAGAGTGTTTTTAGTTTTAGGATAATTTAGCGGTTTCCAAAACCAAAGCTGCAAATATTACCGCTACCTTGGTGATAGTAAGGAGCACCTGCCTCGCAAGCGCAAGATCCGGAGTTTGATCCCCGGTACAAAAAAAAAGAAAGAAAAAGGAGTATACTGAAAGGAGAAAAGTTTAGAGACTACCCTCAAATCTCCTTGCTGCCCTATTCATTTCACTGAGAGTACCGGGGATTTAGCTCAGTGGTTCTGGCGCCTGCCTCACAAGCTCAAGGTCCCGAGTTCGATCCCTGGTACCAAAAAAAAAAAAAGTAACTCATTTCACTGAGAAATAACCAAGGAGACCCTCTCCTAAATTTTGTCTTTGAGAATCTTTATTAAATCTTGTAAATACAAAGCAAATGCATTTTTCTAATCTTGTTAATAGCAGTCTTCAAATGTTAAATTCTTAATTTTCATTTAGAAATATCTTCTTTTTGATTATTGTAACTTGTGGCATTGCATTGCTTCATCTTAATTGAAGATGATCAGTTTTAAAACTTAGTCAACAGTTTGATCTTTTAAAAAAGCATCAAATTTCCCTGTTTTCTTCAACTAATTGCCTGGGGGGGAGGGAGCGAAAAGGAGGGAGGTAGAAAGATTCCTAAATCTATTTTAGTGTTTGTTAACTGTCATAGGAAATACAGAGCTTAGAACCAACGTAGCATCATTAGGTGTTTCAGCGTCTATTTCATGATCCCATGTTATTGAATATTTAACTACTAAGGACGTGGTAAAGAAAGTAAAGTTTAATAGCACAACTGGCCTCTTAGGAAAGGATTTCCTGTAGGGAGCTTTCTTATCTGCAAGTATGCTCATTGGCAGGAAACATGTCAGTTGCTTGTTTTTACAAACTGAAGGAAATGAATGGGATTTGTTGGTTTCTAGAGTCTACCTGCATTCTCCATTGTCTGTCACATAGTTTGCTTAGAACACTTAATTTCCTTTTTTTTTTTTTTTTTTGGGTACTGGGGATTGAACTCAGGTCCTTGCACTTGCACAACAGGCAGCGAAACCACTGAGCTAAATCCCTGGCTCTAGAACACTTCATTTCTAAAGGGACTTTTTAGGAGTACAATTACTTCACTTCAAATCTTTGGCATTTCTGTTATTTTCCTTTTGATTTTTGAATTAGAAAAAAATGATCAGTATACTACCATGAACAACTTATTTTACCGATGTGAATTAACAAATTTTCAGTAAAATTCCAATTCATTCCAGTTGTCAGATACTTACATACTCACTGAAGCTACCATTTTTTGATGGCTATGACAAATTTTTAATAATTATTCCAGAATACCAACCAAAATGCCAGTTTCGATTTTGGATTAGTGCAGAGAGGTAAAAGGAGAGAAGCAACTTCATTCTTCTCTTTGCTTGTAAGAAAAAGGTCCATGAAGAGTACATGTCAGGCATATGGCAGCCTTGCTCTGGACGGAATACGGCAGTTGGAGGTGGGTAGGCTAAGGCTGCTTTAGGACGTACTTGAGGAAACATCTTAACTCTGACAGCATTTACTATGCCAATGTTGGGACTATTTTTTGGATGTTAGAAATAAGTGTAAATAATTGTTGCAATTCATTTGTGTTTCACATTCTGGCCGTGGCTAAAGGGTAAGCTTCTTGCAAGGAACATGAGTGCATAAACCCCCACTGTGGGAGCAGCCTGGTCAGGGGGAGGAAGACAGCCTAAGGGAGAGAGAACCATTTATTGTACTGGTTTTCATTGTTTTTGTTTTATATTTAGTACCAAGTGGAACCTTAGGCAAGACCCTAATGTATGAATTGAATAGAAACAGCTACTCTGGGGAAACCGAGAGCCTGGAGCCCTTGATCGCCTCCAGGGCTGCTCCTCAGGCTTCCCAGGGGACCCCGAACCCCTGTCTACACAGTCTGAGAGTTGCTGCTTATAAAGTGCCCCAGATATTCTCTAAAGAAGGCCTCAGGGAACAGCTTGCAGAACCCTGTACCCTCTTAGCTAAAGAGAGAACTTTTGCCTTGACAATTTAGACAACTCTTCTCTGAATGAGTAGGGAAAGGGTTGCAGGGAGATATCTAATATTATAAGCCCTAAGAGACCACCATGCATACAGAAAAAGATAGGACTGGCCACAAGTATGAGAAAGCCCTGGTCCAACCTATGAAGAGAGAAGGGGAAAGGATATTTTTAGGGGTTTTTTTTTAGGGATTATTTATAAAGAAGGGCCCCTTTCCTTCTATGGTATAGGAACACTACATGGAAATATCTGGGGAGTTGGTTATAGTTTCACTGGAAGGCACAGGTTCAGTTTATTATCGCCTCAGGATCTGTTGTCCTATTACCGTTATCCTATTAGCTAGTGAAAATAATTTCACATTAAGTGTCATTCATGAAATGAAAGTTTGCCAAGCTATATAAGTCTGCTTGGCAGACTCAGTAGTGTTTTGAGTGTTGGGAAAAATGATAGCACACAGATGATATTTGAATATCATCAAATATACTCAGATTATTGCCTCTGTTAGGAGATTGTACTGAACCAGTCTAGAGCTGGGCTCAGTTGTCCTCTTTATATCCCAGCTGCTACCAGTATTAAGGATTTTTAGAGGTGGTGGACAGAGGAATCCCTTTCATTTCCTCCCCTGATTTGCACAACTGCTTGATTCACATGCACACAGGTCTGGAGCTAAGGAGAAATCAGCAGAGACTTCAGCAAACTGCCTGTAGTAGAACTGTGCTTCTGATGGGCACAGCCAACCTCCCTGCATTGATTCTTAGAAGCTGCACAGTTGGAGAGTCTAGAAATAGAAAGGACGGATCCTTCTCCACATTCTCCTATTACTTCCATTGTGTTGCCATGTTCTTCTACCTGTGTGGGGTTAGAGATGATGATTAAAATAATCAGTGTTCCAGTAAGCCAGAGAGCTTCTAACCATCTTTTAAAGAAAGCATTTCCTCGGCAGAGATGAGCACAAAATAGTTGGCCGTAGTAGTGGATGAAAATGATTGTGGACCACTTTTATTTATTGAATTGTGTTGAATGGTTAGGCTGTTTAAAGCTATCATTTCTTGTCCCGCTTGCGCTTCAGAGAAAAATGACTGTGCACAGCCATAGATACCCAGTGGAACTGTCCCGGGGCATCGCCGTGATCATACAACAGTGGTTCTTTGCGTGTGAGCATTGCTCCATGTTCTTGGGGGTTTGCTTTTGGAACTGAAGGATGAATGGCAGTTACCAGGACATTGCTGAGGTTATAAATGGAGGATTTCCCCAAGTGACACATAGCATGTGCCTAACACATTTGCGCATGCAAAGATCTGGAGAATGAACTGGCTGTGAGGATGCACAGCTATGATCACGGCTACTTGGGAGGTGGAGGCAGGGAGATTGCAAGTTCAAGGTCAGCCTGGACATCTTAGCAAAACCCTGTTTCATTAGTTAAATAAAAAGGGGTGGGGATGTCGCCTAGTGGTAGAGCACTTGCCTGGGATGTGCAATGCCCTGTTCAATCCCCAGCATTTCACACACACACACACACACACACACACACACACACACGCACCACACACACGGAATAAGTAAAGACTCAGAGGGTAACAACAAGTCCCACCTGGAGGACAGAGGGAATTTTAGTATGTTATACAGGTTAGATTTTAGTTAACCGGAGATGTCTTTGCACTCTTAAATTTTCTGGTTCAGCAAATTTAATCCTTCTGAGGCCTTTAAAATGATTATAGCTTCTGTAATGATTAGCAATAAATATTTCTAAATTAAGACCATTCTGTTGTTTCTTGTGGCTGGATTTAATATGTAGAATGGTCCGGAAATAAGTTGTTCTGGGGGAATTTGGCAACATTAGGGGATACAGAAAAATCACATCACATTGGAAAGGGGTTTGGGATAATCAAGTGCTGCTTGCTACATTGTATTTCATTTTCATCATAACCTAGTATAAATGTAATACTGCCATTAATAAATAATAAATAACTATAATATACATTGATGTCCCATTCTACAGATGGAAAAATGGAGGCAACTCTATTCCCGGAACCACACATTCTTTGGTAGCCAACTAGTTTGCATCCCAAGCCCCCTAATTCCAGACTCTGGGCATTTTTCACCCCACTGACTGCTTCACCACTGACCTCTGACCGTTCCTCTTCCAGGGTGGAGGGTGTCCTCCTCTGCATTGGAAATGTAGTTACTTCCTAGAAAGAATTGCAGAGTGGGACGGGAATATTTGTTGTGATGCTGGCAAGAACTATAATTTTGTTGCTTAAATTTCCGGTTCCCGCATTTGACCATAGTGATGAGAAAGACCTTTTAGGTCCCTTGTCAGGATGATTTTGCTTCATTCATCTTCATCTTTTAGATTTGCTTTCATCCATCCCCAATTACGTTTACTTACTTGGTAAACAGAAAGTTATAACCACTGGATATGATTTTCCTGAATTACCAAAATATTATATTCAATCTAACTGTTGGTAGCATCTCTATCCTACAAAAACAGATTTCTAGACAGTTTTTATATTCAATGTTTTTATATTTAATAGAAACTGCTCAAAAAACTCAAGGGCACAGATGCAATAATAACTCCTTGATTTCTTTCAGAGTAAAAAATAAATGGCTTAAGTCATCAAATTAGCAGGGTGTCCAGTTGCTCTAAGGATGCCCTCCATACCCTAAACTATGCAAAGCCCTTAGGATTTACAGAGGCCAAGTAGGGAGAGTTAGAGTTCCTCATCTAAGCAGAGAGCTCCACTTGTGTGTCAGTGTAGGGGAAATCACAGATTATATCATCAGCGGAGCGTCTTGCTCTGCCTAGAACACATGTGACCAGTTGGAACCAGCCATGGAACAGATGTCCACATTTTCAGGGGAGCATGTGGCTGGCACTTTCTGATTCCCTTGAAGTGGTCAGGTAAATGATCAGAACTGGGTGGAACTAGTTCATATTTCATGGGTATGTTTCATGTCCTCCACATGTATGAAATTGTTTCAAAGATCAAGGAAAGTGTTAAAGACACAGTGTGCAAATTTTGGGAAAATAAATCATCCATGTATTTTTTCAGTGAACAATGATTGAGCACTTACTGCATACCAGGAATTATGCCCTGTGGTAGAGAGTCTTGGTGAAAAAAAATCCCTTGGGACCACAAACCAGCTGTTCCATAACTCTGGGCAGCTTTTTACCTGGAAGTACTCACAAATGTGGCTCTTTTGAAATTTGTATTCCAAGCTGATCATAGCAGATTGAAGTGACACTTTCCTGAGTTCCTTGGGCACTGACTCTGCAAGGAGGCTCAGAGGGGAGTAGTTTCCGTGGGAGATGATCTCAGGATGACATCAGGAGGGAGCAGGAATAAAGGAAGGGAAGGTGGCCTGTGGTGCGTTGTCTCTCCGAGGCTTCAGGCACGCCGGGTGCCTGTGTGGGACATGGCGCTCTTGATCTCAGGCCTACTCTCAGGGTGCTGATCCCAGCCTTGAGGGCTCTGTACAAACTGGCAGAGCAGGCACCGCCTACAAAAGGCTCTCAGGACTTCCGGTGGGGCTGTCGGGTGCTACGATGAGAGGGCCTGAAGGAGAAGGGGCCTGGGCCTCACGAGCTTCACTACCACTCTGTACCCTGGCTCCTTCCTTAGTGAATGTTCTAGAAAATTCCTCATTTGTATTAGTCCTTTGAACTTCAAGATGAATGAAGATCCTGGGGCAGTGGTTTTTTAGTCTGAAGAATGGGAACCAGAGAAGTGGCTTAAGTTCTCAGTCTAAATACTCAAGCAGAAATCTTCAGTACAGGCACTCATTTTCTTGTTTATTTTTTCTCTGTTCCAACCAATATCCTAGTTCCCAGGTTAGAAAACTTGAACACCCATTCCTTTTACATCTCACACATCTGATCCATCTCCAGGGTTGCTTGCTCTTTTCGAATCCACCTCCCATTCATCTCTTCATTCCATTAATGCTACTAGTGACCTTAAGGGGCTCTGTCCCTCAGGCTATTTTCCTTATTCCTGAAACTTCTACCCCTATACCACTCTTCAAATATGGGTTTTGATGCTAGATTTCCAGTTTTTCAAACCTCTGTCACTTACAAGAATGTGACCTTAGGCAAGTTATTTAACCTGAGACTCAAGCCTTGGGTACCAATTCCACAAGTAATATGGAACTACAACTCAGTAATGTAGGCATCCTACAAGAATTATTGTGAAGGCTAAATCATAGAGTCCTAGGAAAGCATGGAGCTGAACATATAGTTGCAACTCAAATTATTAAGCAATTTTATTGCCATGTTAATATTGTCATCTTCTTTGTCTGCTAGAACCCAGGGTAGCTCCCTGTCTACCTTTGTCTAATTTCAAGTCCTTCTATAATCTGACCCAACCCATGACTGCTCAGAGAAGGCGCCAGGATCTGCTTAGGGTTTATTCTTCCCTAAACTTGTCTTGATCCTTCCAGTTCCCCTGCAGTGTTAATTACTTTTCTTGTTGCTGAGACAAAATACCAGACACTCAAAGTTAAGGGGGAAAAGTTTATTTAGCTCACAGTTCCTAGAGGTTTCAGTCCATAATTGGCTGGCTCCAAGGCAGGGTGGCAGACAGGTGTCACAGGGGAGAAACAACATGGTGCACACAAGGAAGCAAAAGCGACAGGGACCTTAACAGCATCTTTCTGGCCCTTTTATCTTATCCAGGCTACTTAGAGTGGGTAGCACTCACACCCTTAATCCTAGTGCCCTTGAGCTTAGCATTGCACCATGAATCAATTCCAGCCACCTAGAAATCTAGATCCAGCCACCTCTGAAAAAAAGTCCCACCTATGACTGCATGAGACTTTGGGGGGACATCTAGACATAAGCCATAACACCTGCCATTTCGTGTATTGTTCCTCAGCCACATTTGTCTTCTTCTGTGTTGCAGAGTTGCCATCATCCATTTTAAAATTTCCGTGTGCAGAACAAGTCAATTTTTAAATTTTGTATACACTAAATGTTCCTCTCCCACACACACCCATTGATTATCAAGAACTTTTGACTGTGATTGTTTTTGTATTTTAGTTTTTGAGACAGAGTCTTGCTATGTAGTTCAGGTTGGCTTTGAACTCACTACCTACCCGAGGCTGGCCTCAAACTCGCCCCAATCCTCCTTCCTATCTTTTGAGTGCCAGGATTACAGGTGTGCGCCACCATACCCATTTTTAAACTTAGTTGGATTTGATAATCCAACTAGTCCCTCAACTTTCAGTCTTCCTGGGAGAAAAGTGCCCATTCCCCACCATTCCCTCGCTTACCTCATGCACAATTCTTTGCCAGTGTTGGTATACAGGGGATGGGAGCTTGAGCTCCCTCTTCTTTCATTTCTTGAGGAAATAGGGCAAACTCAGGGGCCTTAGCTGGGTGGCCTCTGCTCTCAAGAGGTGGATGTGTTGCCCACTGGCTACTGCTTTCAAAGACTGGGGTTTTCTAAAACATAGTCTATGCTAGTTGGGTTTTCAAAGACCTACAGTGACATCCATTGGGTTTTCAAAGACTCACAGTGAGGTACAGATATCATAGATGAGATTCTAACGAGCATGTGTGCACACATGCATGCACATGGATAGATGAGAGAAATTTTTACACCATGACATGTAGAGTTGCAACGTAAGTTTTATAGGGTAGACTTCTTGCTACATTTCCCTCTGATCTTTTTCATTCAATTTTAGTTAATGACAAAAACATTGGTTGGAACCCAGTAGTGAACTACAATGTATAATGTATACACAATGTCACCCTCTTAGCTTTATAAGAACCTGGTGTCACCCTTCCTGCTCACTTAGCCCCAGCTTAGGCCTCACTGGTATGGTGACATGTGACGTAATAGAACCTTTAAGAGGTGGGGCCTAGTGGGAGGTGAATAATCATTGGGGCCATTGCCTTGGATGGGATTAATGGTCTTGTGAAGTGAGTTCACTCTAGTGAGAGCAATTTATTACACAAGAACAAGGCTGGCGCCTTGATTCCTCTCTCACCTCCTGTCCACCATGTGATCTCTTCCTCTCATGTGCTTCTGCCATAATGCTGTCTACCTTGTTGTTATGTAGGCAAGGAGAATCTCACCTGAGGAGAACAGATGGGGCTGCCCAGTCATGGACTTTCAGCCCAAAAAGCTGTAAGCTAAACAGGCTTTTTTTCTTTATAAAGGACATAGCTTCAGGTATTTTGTTATAGCAACAGAAAATGGGTGGCTATGTACATAAATATTTCTTCATTTGTGCAGAGCTTATTTTCCTGTCATATTTTAGTCTTGAATTCACCTAGACTAGATTTTTTGTGTTTAGTGTATGTTACATGCACACACACACATATACACCAAATATATTATAAACATAATGTAAATATTGTGTATATACAAACATAAACATGTATATGTATATCTATACTTGCAGGTATATTTATAAAGCAATTTGTTGACAGTTGTATAGATATTCAGTTGATCAGTTAAACTTTTAAATTGAATTATAGATATAAGGGGTGACTAAAAGATATGATGAATGGTTAAATAATAAGATAACTTATTATAATAAAAGATATATTGCCAAGAATGATGGGATAAGTGTGAACTGAGGGGGAGTTTACATTTTTGAGGGAGGATGAACAGCGATGTGTCTTTTACTGTAACAATTTTTAAAAATTTAAACACTCACTGTGTGCTGATCAAATGTTTATGGCAATTTCGGTCAATTAAAAACATTATAGGGGGGCCTGGGATTTAGCTCAGTGGTTCCGCTGCCTGCCTCGCAAGCCCAAGGTCCTGAGTTCCATCCCCAGTACCAAAAAAACCAAAAAACAAACAAGCAAAACCATTATGGGTGTGTCTTCATCCACCTTATTCACTGGATCTGGTACCACACAATTTCTGGCTTCTCTCAAAGTCAAAATGGCCTTGAAAGATGAACAATTTAAATCAATTTAGGACACTGAGACAGCTACAATAGTGCAGCTAAAGTCACTCATGAAAGAAGACTCCCAGAATTGCTTCAGAAAATGGCAAGAATGATGGGATAAGTGTATTTGAAGCAAAGGGAAAGTATTTTTGAGGGGGATTAATGGTAGCCTGCCTTTTACTGTCATATAGTTTTAAATTTTAAATATTCACTGTGGTTTTTATCATACTCATATAAAAAATGAACACAAATCTAAATCTGGATGGATTTTAAAACTGAATACCCATGTAAGTAGCACCTATGTCAATAAATAAAACATTTGCTGTACCCAAGCCCTCCTTATGACCCTAAGGTGCTATCTTCTGCAGAGTGATCAGTTATCTAATTTTGAGTGTCATGGGCTAGTTTTGCTTGTGTGTAAACTTTGTATAAAAATAAGCATATAGCATCTCATCCTTTGTTTCTTTTTTTTCTGCATACCATTATGTTTCTAGAATTCATGCAGGGACTAGTTGTTGTAGGTAGCAGTAATTTGTCCATTTTTATTGCTGTATAATATTGTTTTCCCCCACCAGTTTTTATTATTGGGAAGAAAGCTGTATGAATTTTTATATCTGTTTCTTAGCGATCATATGCTAGGTACATAAGGAACTAATTGCTATGTTGAAGGGTATGCAGATGTTTAAGAAATGAAATTGATTTTGCACATTATTCTTGTGTCTAGAAGCTTTATATTTCTTATTCTGTTATTGTAAAGTCTTTAGTATTTTTTACATAGATAATCAATGACATCATTTGCAAATAATGACATTTGTGTTATTTGCCCATTCTTACACCTATTAGTTATTTTCCTTTCCTTACTGCACAGCCCCCTCTAACATAGTGTTGATCAGAAGCAGTGTGTGTTGGTTTCTTTGTCTTCTTTCTGATCATTCAAGAAATGTCCTCATTCTCCCACCCTAAAGTATGATGTTGCCAGGGTATATTGTGGAAACCCTTTGTGAAGTCCAGTAAGTTCTTTTCAGTTTCTCAGATTCTACATGTTATTTTCTCAATCTTACCTTTATACATTTGTAGAGCTATTTATATGATTTTCTTCTTTAATGTTGTGAATTACATTAAAATATTAAGCTGACCTTGCATTTCTGAAATAAGTCAACTTAGCTTTATAATATTAGCTTTTGTATGCATTGCTAAATTTGTTTTGACAATAATTTATAGGATTTTTACATCTGTGTTCATGGTTAAGAAGTTGTAGACTGCTCTTTGGTATCAGTGTTTTCCAAAGTCTAAAATGAGCCAGAGTCCTTTTTTTATAGTCTGGAAGTGTTTGGACAAGATTAGAATTATGTATTCCTCAGAATGTTTATAGTAGTTTGTTTATCGAGGACTGGTGTTTTCTTTTAGGAAGACTTACTTCCTAAAATTGAAGTGCTAATTTAGTTTCTTTATAGTAAGACTATTTTGGTGATCTCTTACTTCTTGAACCCATTTTAGCAATTTATGCTTTTCTAAGAATTTATTTCATCTTGTTTTTTAATACTTTGTAATAGTATTAATCTTATTATTAATCTCTCTGCTATTGTAATTAGTTTTCTATTCTTAATATCAATTACATGCTTGCTGACTTTTTATTTATCAATATCCCCAGAATTTTGTTACTGTAGTTACTCTTTCCCAGAAAATTTTTAGTCTTATAGCTCTTCTCCATGGTCTCTCTTTCTGTTTGATTTTTGTGTATGTCTTTATTCTTTTTACTCTTTTGTGTTTATTATTTGGTTGTTTCTAATTTTCTGAAATGGCAATTTAGTGCATTTTGAAATTTTCATTTCTAATATAAGAATGTAAGCTAACAAATAGAGTCTAAGTACTGAGATCTATCAGAGTTTTAATATGTAGTATTTTAATTATTGTTCACTTCTTTCTTTCTTTTTTTTTTTTTTTTTTTGGTGGCGGGGATTGAACTCAGGACCTTGTACTTATGAGGCAGGCGGTGGCACCTCTGAGCTAAATCCCTGGCCCTTATTGTTCACTTCTAAGTAACTTCTAAATTATTGCTTTTCTTTGTCTTGTGAATTATTTAAAAGTATTTTGTTAGCTAGGCATGTTAGTGCACAACTGTAATTCCAATACTCCAGGAGGCTGAAGCAGGAGGATGGATGGCAAGTTGAAGCCCAGCCTGGGCAATTTAATGACTTAGTGAGACTTTGTCCTAAAAATTAAAAAAAAGGGGGGGGGGCTGGTGATGTAATTCAGTGTGAAGGACCTGAGTTCAATCCCCAGTGCTGAAAAACAAACAAAAAAAGTCCTCTGCCTTCATTTTTAAGCTTATGGTACTTTTCAATTTATCCTCTTTATTATTAATCCTAACAATTGAGTTTTGGTCATAGAATTCAGGCTTATGATGTCATCCCTATAACATTAAGTCAAGATTATTAATAGAATTGCTTAAGTCTTCTTAAATTCTTTGATTCTTTGCTTGGTCTCTATTTTACTAGGAAAAGTATATTAAAATTTCTAAGTTAGCCTAATGTCACTTTTTCTAGATAAATTTAGTATGTACATATTTAGAATTCTATGTCCTTGGGGATGAAATCTTTTCTTTTGAAGAAGTATGCTCTTTAACTCTCACAATGCTTTCTGTTTTCAAGTATGTTTTCTCTGATGTGAATGTAACAATATTAGATAATAGTAGGACACATGCAGGTTTCCTTTGATTATTTTTTGCCAGTACATGTTTTTCCATTCCTTACTTTTAAAAACGTTTTGTACCCTAATCAATATGAATCTTTTATATGTGGCATATTGTTCTCATGCGTTCTCTGAATAACCATCTTTTAACCAAAATGTATAATAGATTTATATTTAGTGTAATTGCCAATATATTCCAATTTCTTTTCTTCTTTTTTTTCTTCCTTCTTTTTCTTCTTCTCTTCCTCCTTCTCCTCCTCCATAATCATCATCATTTTCTCCTTCTCCTCCTTCTTCTTTTTTTTCAATACTAAGGATTGAACCCAAAGCCTTTGTGCTGAGGTAAATCCCGGCTCTTTTTTTAATTTTTAATTTTGAGACAGGGTTTTGCTAAGCCAATTAGTTGCCCAGGCTGGGCTCAAACTTGGATTCTCCTGCCTCAGCCTTTCAGAGTGCTGAGATTACAGGTATGTGCTACTATGCCCAGTTCCAATTTATTTCTTTAACTTATTCTTTCCATTTTCCCACCTCTCCCGTATTGCTTTTTCTTTATTGTTTTTCTTTTGATTACATTTTTTCTTATTTTATGTATTTTTCTATAGTAGTTAGGAAGTTTTATACTTTAGTATAATTCTTTTTTTTTTTTTGATACCAGGGATCGAACTCGGGTCCTTGCGCTTGCGAGGCAGGCGGCAGAACCACTGAGCTAAATCCCCGGCCCTAGTATAATTCTTTTAGTAAATCTCTAGAAATTTTAGCATGCCTAGTTATCAGTGGCAAAAGCTAATTCAGATATTTCCCCTCAAATTCTGCAAAGAATTTGAGCTCACTTAACTCCAATCTTTCTCTCAATTTAGGTCACATTTTTACTCAGTGTTTTTTTTTATCTTTTAAGATATTAGACATTATAATTTTCACTTTAAACTGGATGTATTTGTTCAGATTTACCCATCCTCAGTGATAGTTCTTTCCTCCCTACCTAACTTCTTAGGTTTCATGTAGGCAGGATGCATGGATAGAAAATTCTTTCAGTTATTGTTTGTTGGAAAACACATTTTCCTCTTATTCTTTATGAAAACAGAGTCTTGCTAGGTCTAAAATATATTTTTGTTATGTACAGAATTTAGTACTTTTCTTTCAACATATTAAAGATAATTGTTCAATTCTTTTCTGGCTTCCGCTGCTGAGAAATCTTTGCTAAGTGTAATTGCCATTTGTATTGAATGTATTCTTTCTTCCAAGAAAGTGAGTGTCTTTAAGATATTTTCTTTGTCTTTGATATAAAATATCTTGATGTGAATTTGTGTTTTTTTAATTTAAAAAGTGTTATTAGTACATGTTTGCTGTACATAGTAATTACATTCATCATGGGGAGTTGGTACAGCTATAATACAGCTTATTTCTTTTTACTTCCCCTTTCCCTTCTCTTTCTCCCCTTTTCTTTTTATATGTCTATTGGCTTCAAGTTTTGGAGACTTTGTGAAGTTGTGGATTGACATTTTCATCAGTTCTGGAAGATTCTCAGAATGCGACCCTGTTCTATATGTGTTTTCTGTGATTCAAATGTTACACTTTTGTTCTGTCTTCTGTATGTTTTATTCTATTTACTGTGTCTCTGTATCTTTATGTGTTATAGTCTTTCCTTCTAGTTTCTTGTACCCAATTAATCTAATCTTGTTTGCTTTTAATATACTTGTTCCTTTCTATTATTTATTTAAGCATTTATTTCATATTCAATGTCTAATAATTGTAAATGTGAAGTTTTGGTGGCTTCAGTTCTTCTAAGTATTGTTTCTGCTGATTGTTATTCATGGTACTTTTTTTCCTTGTGCATGTGTCTGTGTATCTTGTTTTGCTTTATTTTACTTTACCATAACTTTTGGAGACTTTTTAGTAGGAATTCCTTGAGTTTGAGTTGAAATTGAGTTTCTCTATAATTCACATTTGTTTTTGCCAGGCTCCTGGGATAATTACCATTCTGCAAAGCAAGGACTTAGAATTCTCAACTTGAGGTTTGGGGGACAGGATATGTCATCAGTTCATCCTCCAAACCCATGTGAGGACCATATCTTGTGATTGTACATTTTTAGTTAAGACTTTCCCCCTTCCAGTTATCACTAATTTTTGAGGAAGCAATTTTGATAGTCTATTCTAGAGTCTTTTCTTTTTAGCTGGCTGTCTCCTATTATGCTCTGTTCCTTTGTGGGTCCTGGATTTGTGACACCAGCTTTATCTGCTGCCCTGCCCCTTGCTACATTGTAACAACAGATGCTCAAGTTTTCCCACTTTGTTATATGCTTTCAAGGTGAAAACTGATATAAATGTTCTCTTCTGAGTATGCCTGTTTTCTTGATGGCTCATGAATACATTTCAAATTATTTTTGAGGAAATATTTTGCTCAACATTTTTGGTTGTTTTCAGTGGCAGGATTGAAAAGGTATCATACTGCTAGAAAAGGGACTTCTATATTTCTTTCTCTTTGTATTCCTTCCTCGATAATCTTAATATTCCCCCAAACACATAAATGCTTTTGGCCTACTAGCATAAAGATCCTATGTGCAGAAAGTAATAAAGAAAAAGCAATCATTATTCTTAAAATATCACTTCCTTCCACACATATTCAGGTTTATATTAAGACCTAGCTTATATTAGTGTTGAGATAACACTAGCTGCTTTAACAAATGCAAAATAGTGCAATGAATCAGAACAGCAGAGGTTTATTTCTTACATATCCAGAATGGGTGGCCTGATTACTAGATATTTCTCGTTCAGATGGTGATTTAGGGCATCAAACACTTTCCAGTTTAGGGGTCTATTATTTTCAACCCATGGCTCCCAAGGTCACACCAGCAGAAAGGGTACAGGACGATGTGACCCTTGAATGACTAGTCTGTATTGACCAGGCCTAGCTGCGGCACATTCCACTTCTTCTCCTGTTCCATTAGCTGGAACTTGGGAAGACAGCCGCATGTGACTTGCAGAGAGGGTTTTTGGAAAACATAGTCCAGATGTGTGCTTGGAAGAGGAAGAAACAAATTTGATAAGTAGCCAGTCTCTTGGATATTTTCTCTCTGAAACTTCAGCCCAATCTGATTTCTCACTTCTCTGAGTACCTATTTCATTTACATTCAGAACCAACAAGTTTAGGATTTAATTATCCTGAATTATTTCATGTGTATAGTCTAAAGCACCAGCTATATGTTCCTTGGAAGTGTGAATTTGATGCTGGACTTTTGAAACTGTCCTCAACCACAGTTTTGAACAAATAGTATGGTCCTAAAAACTAAACCTCTGAGCAAAGGAGAATATTATTATTCTAAAGAGATGCCTGCTAACGTATTTAGGGATCCAGTGTTATAGCCTGGAACTTACTCATTGTGTTATTCCTTCAACTTTACTTGAGGTTTCAAATTTGCCATAATAAAAATTTGGAGAAAATGCCACATGTCTAAAGTTTGGTGAAAGCCCTACAAGCCATAGTGGCATTTCCACGGAGGATCAGATTCATCTCTGTGGTTTCTCCAAAATTGTTGTGTTGAAATGAGCCCTCTCTGCTCTCTCTGAAGTATTCATACCAGTCATTGTATTTTTGTTGAGGCCTACAGCGTGCCAGTGCTGTGCAGTAGGTGGGCAATGCAGATAAGACCCTGCCCGAAGAGGTTTAGGTGAGTGAGTGTAGACAGCCTGCTTTGAAGGGGAAAGAGCTTTACAATTGACTTTGATTGACAGAGTGATGGTGAGGCTCTAGGTTATTAGTATGATGTAAAAGAAAATGGCTTGGTGGTGTCTTGAGTCCTTTAGCAGAGACCTTATACTTCTTTTCCTTTGATTTTAGTCCTTGTGTAAGGAAGCAGACCTATCTCCAGGCCAATGTTTTGCAAATCAACAGACAGAGGAGCTTAGCCCTTGAATGACTATTCCCCTGGGCCACAGAAAATCTTGGCTCAACTGGACCCTAGGTTATTTGCCTCAATACTACCCTGAGCTTGAGTTTAACTCATTAATTTGTTGCTAGGCTCAATGTTTCCAATGCTTCATTTTTATTTTCAGTTGCTTAGTAAATGACAATGACATATGGACCTAAGTTAAATTGTTGGAATCATGTTTTGTTTTCACTGCGTAGTTTTCTTTCTCTACTGCAATGCACTGTGGATGGGAAAATACACTGACATCTCAGTAACTCTAATGTATTATCCACCTGCTAAGAGGTAAACACAATGCATGTGGCAAATTACTTTATGTGCCAATGAAGCTTGTGTTTTGGAAAAATGTTGGACTGTTGTATCCAAAACATTGTTTTGAATCAAGTCATCTAAAATATGCAGATTAAGAATAGGAAGTGATATCCTGAACAGCATCATCAAAATTCCAGGAAGGGACAGGCTGCAAAACACAAGATGTGGTGAGTCTATAATTAGACATCAACCCTTCTTCTTTGATTGAGCCTTTCCTTGGGCTTAGCTCTGACATTGGTCAGAGAACCGCTGTTCAGCCCAGGGGCATTCACTTTAGAAGATGAACCAGGAGGCAAATCTAGCTCTCTGAAAAGCCAAGAGCAAACCTTTCACTTATGTTGTTTCTTTTGTAGAAAAGGGAGAGCATAGAATTTAAGGCAGATGAGAGCGAGCTACAGCATTTCTAATAAAATAGAAGGGAAGAAAGCCCAGGGCTTATCTTGCAAATTGTGTTCACTTTCTTCTCCATTCTAAAATTTCTTTATTTTTGGAAAAAATTTTTACCCTTATTTGAAAAAGTTTCCCAAACTGCACCAGTGCACCAAATTTCAGCCAAGGACATTAATGAGATACAGGGCCCATAACTGGCAGGCTGGGTGTAATAGCTAATTTCTCTTGTTGATGTAGAGAGCTGTGAATGGCCTCTTGCCCAGTGAGTCAGAGTTCATTTCTTCAATACCAGATAGTCACCATTAAAGGAGAGGACATGACCTCCACATATTTCATATGGCCAATATGATGTGGAAATTATATTTTTTTCAATCTAGTACTCCATGCATTTTATTGAGGTGGCCATGTAGTCTGGTTTGTTGGTTGGTAATTTTGGTTTATGCCTGCTGCCTCAGTGCAAACACAAATAGTACCTAATTTCTTTTTCAAAGGCATCATTTGTCTGATAAATTATAGATAGCTAGATTACAATGGCAGTCAGTGTGTCTAGCTATAGGTCACCAGGTTTGTTTGGATCTACTCTTCTGTTGATTTTAATTCCACTACTCAAAATTATAAGAAAAAATCAATTTGGAAGCATTGGTGACCTATCAAGGCAATGAGAAGGGGCAGAACCAAGATCTGGGATAAGGAGATAGTAACCAGAGAGGTGAGCCTAGCTTTGGGGTCTATTTCTTAATATCAATGTGGTTGAAGAATTAAAAGATGAGATTGAAAAATTTGCCCGAGAACTGAAAATTATAAATAGGAACCAAATGGACCTTCTAGAACTAAATAATTCACTTATTGCAGTTGAAACCTAAACAGATTCACTTTTTTTGAATGATTCAAATCCTCTATGGTTGGAGTTGCTGATGGTTATGGTTACACAATAGAATTAATTACTAAAACCATTGCATATGGAGTTATAGTGGGTGACTTTGATGATATGTAAATTATCATCTTAATAAAGCTGTTTAAAAAAACCCAGATGAATGAGTTCAGAAGAATAGATGCTTTAGAAGAGTTAGTGAACTAGAGGATAGAGAAGAAGAAAACAGCAAATATAAAGGATGAGGTAGTGGATATAAAGGATGAGCTCAGTGAGGCCTTGAATTCAATCCCTATGTCCCAAATGACGATGATGATGATGATGATGATGCTGCTAAAGCATGAAGAACCAAAAAGAAGGAAAATAAATGCAAGATTGTGATATATGAAATATGGTGAAAATACCCAATATACATGTAATTGTATGTTCAATATGAGAAAATGGGACCGAAGAAATAATTGGAAAAAATGACTGAGAATGAATGAGAAATGACACAAAGCTATAGCATCGAGCATCCCTAGAACACCACTGGGTATAAGTACAAAAATACTTGAACATAGTAAAATTTCTGGATGCAAAAACACAGAAAAGCTGAAAAGCAGTTAAAGTTAGGGGAGTGGACACTTCTTTGTTCTTAAAGGAACAACAATAAGATTGAAAACTAACTCTTCAAAAAAAATAGTAAAAATCAGAAAGAAATGGAAAGCTGTCTTCAAATTGCAGAAAGAAAGCAACTATTCACTGTGAAATCTGTATTAGCCAGATTCCTCAAAAATTAAAAATCAAAGTTACTTAAAAAATTACCATGAGATGAGCTGACCTAAAGAAAATACTCACTAGCAGATATCATTGGGTAGAAGGAAAATTACCCCCTATCAAAGCTCAGAGGTTTAGAATGGAATGAAAAGTAATAGAAATAACACATAGTTAAGTGTAAATAATATCAACTATATAAAGTAATAATTCTGTTCTGTGTAATTTAAAATATATAGACAATAAAATAGGTAATAAAGGAAGAGCATAAGTCTGAAGAGGTTAATGAAGTTAAATTGTTCTAAGATCTTTGTACAGGAAATGATAACTAATTTGTACTAAACATTAGTAAGTAAAGGATGAATACTTTAAACTGTATGTAATCTTTTTAAAAGGATGAAAGAATGTGTAAATAACAAGCTAAGAGAGGTAAATGGCCCAAAGAATGCTGAGATAATTCAACAGGAGGTGGGGAATATGAGAAAAAGTATTGTAAAATAAGTGAGAAAATAAAAACATAGCAGGATAACAGACTCATACCCAAATATGTCAGCAGTTATATTAAATATAGGTAGACTAAATATTCTAATTAAAAGCCAAAAGATTATAAAATTGGATTTTTAAAAATCCTGTGCACTGTTTTAAACACACATATCTTACTTATAAAGATATAGAAGGGCCAGATATAAAAGGATGTAATAATATATACCATGCAAAATGAACCAAAAGAAAGATTGTACAGCTATGTTGATACCAAATGAAATAGACTCAAAAGGAAGAAATGCTGTTAGAATAATGGGAACCATCTCATAACAAAAGGGACTCAGTTCACTTATTTGACACATACTATAAGGCATACAAGGAGAATTAGGTGTATCAACATAGTTAGAAATTTTAGTTCCCTCTTAGTAATTGATACAACCAGCAGACAATAAAAATCAGTAAGGATGTAGACAGTTAAAATCAGGGATTACCAAAGTGAATTACCAGGCATTATCTAATTATAAAAACTTCCATTCAACAAATATAGAATACACATTCCTTTCCTCAGCTTTTATTTTTGTCAGTGCATGTTTGCATTCCTTATGTGGAGTTGGTACATGTACATAACACATCTTAATTCTTTTTTCTTCCCTTCTCCTCTACTCCCTCCACTCACTTTCCATCTTTTGGGCCCTTTCTCTTTTGCAAAAGATCTATCCCTTTATTTCCTATTATCTTTTATTTTGCTCTTTAATAATTTTGGGTTTCTCATATAAGAGAAACCATGTGATGTTTAACCTGTGTGTTTGATTTATTTCACTTAACATTATGGTCTCAAGGTGTATCAATTTTTTGAATATTTTCCAATTTTTTTATATGCTAGGTCATAAGAAATTCGTAAGACAATTCAAAGGATTGAAATTATAGGGTCTATTTTCTGACCACAGTGACATTAAGCTGGCAATCGATAACAAAAAAGATAACTGAAAAATCCCCATGTGTTTGGAAATTAAGCAATTATAGGTCAAAAAAGAATTAGCAATGATAATTAGAAAATATTTAGAAATTATTGACAATGAACTACCAAGCTTGTGTAATGAGCTAAAGTAACACTGTAAAACCTCAGATACGTATATTAGAAAGGAAGAGAGACTTAAATATTCTCAACATTAATTTCAATAAGTTAAAAACAGAACATTAAAGTTTTAAAAAGGTAGGAGAAAAGCAATAAATAGAAAACAAACATGATCAGTAGAGCCAAAGGAATAGTAATAAACAAATAAATAAAAAAATAAAAATATAAATAAAAATGCCATTTATCCAAACTGGTATAAGAAAAATAAGTCTGAGTACCTCTATATCTACACATATGAATATGGAATTAAAAACTTTCCCATAAGGAAAACTTCAGACCCAGATGGTTTTACTGTTGAATTCACCAAATATTTAAGAAAGAAATAATACATATTTTCCACCATCTCTTCCAGAGAATAGAAAAAGTAGGAATATTCCCAACTTGTTTGATGAAGCCAGCAGAATTTTGATCCTAAAACCTGACAAAAATATTATAAGAAAGGAAAATTCCAGGTCAATTTCACTCATGAATATAAATTCACAAATCCTAACTAAAACACTAGCATTGCGAATCCAGTAATAGATTACTGCATCACAGTGAAACTATAGGCTGTAAGGAGGAGTGCTTACATAGCAAACTGCAAGGCATGTGGTAACTGCACATGTTAAGGTGATCATTGTAGAAGGGGAGGGATGCTAACTGGAAAGAATGATGAGGATTAATATAATTGTGAGTGTTTGTTTTGGGATAAATCATTGTACTTTGCGTTTTTGTTTCATGTGTTTTTGTCTATGTATGTTCTTTTCACGATGTAAATGTTTTGAAACTTATTATGCTAAGATCATTTTCTTGATTTTTAATCAATTTTAAATTACCCATTCACTTACTATTATGAGAATTTATACCTGACCCCTTTCCTTTCCTTTGAATTGACATTCTGTTTATAGTATGTAAGTACCGTTCATCATTGAGACCAGTAATACACTATGATTACAAATCTGTCTTGTACAACTTTTAGTTTTTTTCCTATAATTAACATTCTCTTTTTTATTTGTAATCTGTAAGTCCCTTCCATCCCTCTTTCACTCCTTCTTTCCTCTCTCCTTCCCTTCTCCTCTCCCCCTCCCTTCCTTTATTCCTGATCTTCCCAAATTTTCCAGTTTTTCTCTTGTCTAAACATGTCAGACAATATGCCACTCCCATTACTTTCCTGTTCTTATCTGACCTGGTTGCTCTCTAGGCCTGTTCCACCACTGTTTTTGTGCAGAAATTCACCCATCTTCTGTTTCCTGTATCCCATGTTTTCTTTGTTTTTGGTGTTTAGTGGAGCACATCTCCTATTATGGTTTGGATCTAAAATGTCTAAAAGTCTCATGTGTAAGGATTTTGGAAGGTGATTGGACCATGGGGGCACTATACTCACTAGCAGACTAATCCATTGATGAGTTAATGGCTGAATGTGCTGTTAGGAGGTGGGGCCTGGCTGAAGGTGGGTCACTTGGAGTGTGACCTACAAGGGTATATTTTTGTCCTTGGCTCTTCCTCCTCCTCCTCCTTCTTCTTCCTCTCTCTCTCTCTCTCCCCCCCTTCCCTCTCCCTCTCCCTCTCCCTCCCTCTCTCCCTCTCTCTCTTTCCCTCTCCCTCTCTCTCTCTTTCTCTCTCTCTGTCTCTCTCTCTCTTTCCTGGCTGTCATGGGTTGAACAGCTTTCCTTCACTTCCACCATGCTATTTCTGCCTTGGAGCCCGCCAACCCTGAACTGAACCCTCTTAAACCATGAGCCAAAATAAATCTCTCCTCTTTTAAGTTGTGAGTATTAGATATTTTGTCCCAGTGACAAGAAAGTGGCTAATGTTTCCTAGATGCCATGATCTGGATATGATTTGTCCCTCAAAGTTTTTATGTTCTGGAAACTTAGTCCCCAGTGTAACAATACTGAAGTGGTGGAACCTTTAAGAGGTGAGGCTAGTGAGAAATGACTAGGTTATGGGGCACCATTCCTGGAAGGGATTAATACCTGTCTCTAGGAGGTGAGTTAGGTCTCATGTGACTGGATTAGTTCTCATAAGTCTGTGTTATAAAGCTAGACCTTTCCATGTACTTGGCTCCTTCTGCAACTGGCTGGTTCCCTTTTTGCTTCTCTATCATGTTGTATCAGAGCTAGGGGGTTCAACATAAGGCCATCATCATGCTGTTTGGACCTTTCAGCCACCAGATTCATGACTAAAACCCAGACTCTAATATTTTGTTATAACAGCATAAAATGGACCAAGACACTGAGTAAACATAAATAAATTTTCCAAGAACTTAATCTCTGAAGATATCTTTAATCATTTTTCCTTTTATTCCATAGTTTGGTTAGATATATAATAATAGGTTAGAAATGAATTTCCCTCAGTGTTTCAAAGGCAGTACTCAATTTCCAGCTTCTATTGCTGCACCTGAGAAGTTCTGAGCGTTCATCTTCCCTATGTGAGAGATCTTTTTCTCTCTGGAAGCTTTCAGGATTTTAATTTTATCCACAGTGTGAAACTGCATGATACTACACCCTTCTTATGTCTTTATAAATAAGTGTGTGCTGTGGATTTAATAAAATTTTGCAATTGGAAGACTTATGCCACTGTTCTAGAGAAGGTTCTTGTGCACCTTGGGATTTTGTTTGTGTATTTGCTTGACTTTGTGGAGTTTTTTCTTTTGTGGTATTGAGAATTGAACTTAAGGCCTTCACATTGAGCTACACTGCTACCCATTTTACATTGGTTTTATTTTGAGACCAGGTCGTGCTAAGCTGCTTAGGCTGAGTTTGAGCTGGTTATTCTCCTTCCTTAGCCTCCTAGTGTGAGATTACAGGTGTGCATCACCACACCTGACTGTTTTTAATGATTTTCTTCTATTTTCTCTGAACACTTAAAAACTATATTAGTTGAATATTGGGTGGATCCTTTTGTTTTGTTTTTTTCTCTTTTCTTGATCATCCCTTTGTCTTATTTTCTGAATTACTTCCTTCGTTTATTGAATTCTTTCTTTTGTCCTTAATATTCTTTATTTCCAAGAACTTTAAGTTTTCCCCCAAAAGTATCCTATAAACTCTTTTCCTTCCTTTTTTCTTTTCTTTTTCCTTGTGATAATGAGGATTGAGCCCAAGGTGGTATTCTACCACTGAGCTACACTGCCAGCTCTTTTTATTTTTTATTTTGAGTCAGGGTCTCACCAAACTGCCCAGACTGGGGTCTTGTGATCTTTCTGCCTCAGGGTCCCTCAGTGCTGGGACCGTGGGTGTGCACCCCTCTTGCTCTTTTAACAAAAATGATGCCTTCTCTCATAGTATAAAAACTGATATTCTCTTCTGTCTCCTGGATTATTTCTGTTTCCTGAGAGTTTTCCCATTTTTTTTTTCTGCTTTGGGTATCTAATTTTAACAGTGGTGATTTTCCTCAGATCCCTGCTGATCCTTGGGTCTCTATTCTGAAGTGTAAAGTTTTAAAGAGCTTATTGGAAGCTGTGTGCTTCACTAGGGCTCATGGACTGGGAGTGAGCCAGTTTCTTCAAATTTCAGTCCCAGGGACTTTTCTTCTGGGGCCGTTCCATCTCTGGAGGTGTCCTCCCTGCAGGGGTGACTCTCCCAGTCCCCTGTGAAGGGCACATAGGCCTGGTGCTGGTATTTGGAGAGCCAGGTGGGCCGCAGCACCAGATCTGTTGTTTATTACACGGAGTTTAGCTCTCACCTCTGTTTCCTATCTGGGGTCCTGCCCTGGCTCTCTTCTGAGCTGTAGTTCTCAAGGCTTGGGCTTCTCCTTTCCATTTTGCCATCCCAAAACCTGATTCCTATGTGGATGGGAAGGGGATTGCTCTGGTTAGACCGACCCAGTAGGGATGAGGACATGAAGGTCTGACTTCGTGTCCTAACTCCCTGCACCTCACTCCTACCTTCTAACTCCTGAGCCTTTCTAGGATTACTTGAGGGCTCCTTGACTTGATCTGATCAGTTTTCTTCTACTGAAACTTAGTGTCAGCTTTCTCCATCGTGCCTCTGTCGATCTATCACTGCTCCTTAGAGCTCTCTCCCCGCCATTGCTTCATTTGTCTCATCTGCTGTATTCTCCTCTCTCATTCTCATTGTCCTTGTGGATTCATGTTAACTCTGAGGGTAGAAAAGATGACTTGCAGGGCCAAGAAGGAGAATTCAAGGAACATTTGTAATCTGACTGAAGCACATCTCCCCGATCATGGAATGACTCTGCCCTCTCTCTCTTTTGAAGCTTTGTTCCATGTTCTCTATGGTTCGTCAGCTATAGGCAGGCAGATTCAAATGATAGATCTACTTGGAAGCCATGTCCGAGTTTGTTTTTTATTTGTGGTGCTGGGGATGAATCCAAAGGCCGCCTGCATGCTAGACAAAACACCTTGCCACTGAGCTCCACCCCCAGCCTTCCACTGTTGATAGGTTCCTCCTCCTATCTGCTGCTTGGCTGCCTAGAAACCTGGGTCCTGCCAGGCACCAACCCATTACCTGTGCCAAGGACTTCTGCCTGTGTTAGCCAGACTCTTCCTTCCATACCGCCTGGAATCAAGGAACAGGGAAGGGAAACTCTGAAGTGCTTGAGGAGTGGGCTGAGTTCCCTTTCCTCTCCTGAGCAGAGGCTGGATGATTTTAAAATGGCTTTGGAAAGGCTGGTGTGAATGTAGCCACACAGTCCTTCTTGGGATTGGTTTATTGTTGAAAAGAAAAGTCACCAGGAATATTCAACCCCTTACACTTCTTTCTAATGGCAGAGTTTAAGAAGCTACATCTTGACTATTGTTGCTAAGTGGTTTCAAGGTAGAAAGCATCCAATTTCCAGGCCTGGGGTGGCCTGCAGCCTCTCTGCATGGTGCTTCTGCAGCCATGGGCCTGTAGACCTCAGTTGTGTGTGTTTTGTCCTCCTCCTTCCTTTGTGCAATCCTAGCTGAGACCAGGAATGATTCTAAGTTCTGCCCGGGCTATGGGACTCTTGAATTGTGAGGCTGTGTTCTGTCATCAGTAGGCCCTTCTCTCTGTTCTGTCCTCAGTGACTGGAAAATTGCCCAAGCATGGCCGTTTCTTCTGCCATCTTGAGATTTTCTAATGAGACTGATTGGAATTTCTTCAGTAATTTGATTTCATGGAAGTTACTAAGTATTCCAACCAGATTGTTGTGTTTTTAAGTGGCCCACCCCCATAGGTAAACTTAAAATGTTTTAGTAAGCTGGTCTCACAGTGGTCTGGAAAAAAGAGCACATCTTTTCTACAGATGAGAGGAACACATTGTCTTCTGCAAAGACAATCTGAGTTAGTCTCATAACCTGGCATTGCACATAGTGAATGCTCAGCTCTGCCAGTTACTTATTGCCAGAAGAAAAAATGGAAGCAACCTGCAACTCAAATATTCCTGAACTACTTCATTTTTTGGTAGATGTGTAATAAAATGTCCCAAAAGCATTTTTCAGTCACAGGGGTGTTGACTGTGCCCATGGGTTCCAAGTGCCTTTTATGAAGGCTTTCCCAAGCATTTTTTATGAAAACAGTAGCTCTGTCCTAAAGTCCTGCCATGTCTCTCTGCAATGCAGGGGAGCTGAGAAGGAGTTTAACCTGGAATCTATTGCTACCCAACACTGAACATGTGGTTGGAGAAAGGTAAGGTCAATGGGGATTGCTAGTTGTTTGACCTCTTCCTGCATTTAATCCAGTTACTAGCAGAATCTTTATATGATATGATATTAGCCTGGGGTTTTCATCGAATTGTACTTTATCTTGATGTCAATGGATGCTAAAGCAAAAAAGCCCTTGTACACTTCATTGTTGTGTTTATGACTTTACCCAAGCCATATTCCTGGGCTTTTCTGTCCTGAGATGAATATTGCCTCTCCTGAATAGTGGTTGTAAATTTTTTGAATGTCATGGCCTTTAGATAGGACACATCCCTTCTAGTTGACCCCAATTTCCACCCTTCCTGACAGTGGCCTCACTTACTTTAAATTAGCCTGGCTCCTGTGGACATTAGAGTTTACAAACCCTACTTTACATGGTGTTGTGGTTAGTTTTATGTGTCAGCTTGACTAAGCTACAATACCCAGTCATTTGTTCAAATTCCAGTCTAGATGTTGGTAGGAAGGTATTTTTAAAGATGAGATTAATTGGTAATTTTAATTGGTAAACTTTGAGTAAAGTAGATAAGGCCCATAAATGGGGCCTCAACTGTTCCCTAGATCTCCAGCCTACCAGATGGCCCTGAAGATTTTGGAATTGCCAGACTCCATAATCATAAGAGCAAATTCCTTTAAGTAAATCTGTGTGTGGGGGTGGGGTGGGGTGGGGACATCTATTGGTTTGGTTTCCCCAGAGAACCCAGACTAATCCATACTGTAAGTTCTTTATAGAGACCTTCAGGAGCAAACAGTTGGTTTGTTTGTATTATATGGATCCTGGGATGTATAATTGAAAATGAACCCCTCTGCATTGTTGTGGGAGTATAAACTGGTATAACCACTATGGAAATCAGTGTGGAGATTCCTCAAAAAACTAAAAAGAGAAATTTCATTAGACCTAAATTCCTTGGAAGAGAAATCCTCTTCCCAGTATCTTTTCAAAAGAGTTAAAGATATCATACTACAGTGATACATGTATACCCATGTTTATAGCAGCACAATTCATAATAGCTAAATCTATATGTCCATCTATAGATGAATGGATAAAGGAAATGTAGTATTTATACACGATGGAGTGCTACTCAGTCACAAAGTAGGATAAACTTGAGTTATTTGTAGGAAAATGGATTATGAGGCCTTAATGTTTAGTAAAGTAAATTAGACACACAAGCTTATATATTGCATGGTTCTCTTATATGAAAAACCCAATATATAAATAAAGTACAAAATAAAAGACGGACAATAGGAAAAAGAGAGAGAAAAAAGTTATTGTAATAAAAAGAAGCCTAGGGCCGGGGATTTAGCTCAGTGGTTTCGCCGCCTGCAGCGCAAGCACAAGGACCCGAGTTCGATCCCCGGTACAAAAAAAAAAAGAAGAAGCTTAACCAGAAAAGACTATAGATTATATGCTTCCAAATATATGCAATTTAGAAAACTCAAGCTAATCTGTAAGGACAGAAAGCAGATGAGTGGCCGCCTGGAAATGGCAGAGGAGGGATTAACACGTTTCCACTGGCTTGAACACCTGGTAGTATACGCATGACTGTCCCATGCCACACAATGGGACGGTCATGTATGTACCACCAGCGGTTCAGAGCCTCCTGGCAGCAAGACATACGAACTAGAGCCCCATTGTGAATGTGTTAAAGGGGCCTGAGGAGACTTTTGGAGGTGATGATTGTCATGATAGTTTGACAGGTATAAATATGTGTTAATACTTGTCGAACTATACTCTTTAAAGGTGTCAAATCTATTCCAATAAAGCTGTTTTGAAAAGTTGAGGTTGGAGGAAACTCACCTAAAGTCTTCATGATTAGGCTGAAGTGTTTATATTCTCTAGGAAACTATTTATTCATGCACGAATTTATTGCTTGCTATGTGCCAAATATGCATGACCATTCATCGTAATAGAGAGCATGGGAGGTAGGGCTGGGAAGTTTCAGCTCAAAATGCTGAGTTTGAAGTGCCCAGAATATTGCCCAGTAGACATATGGAATGGGCAGTTGAAAACACAGAGACACGCTTGGAACGAGAGCAAGGGTGGAAATAATGGTTTAGATCCCTCCCACAGAAAGAGGGCTTTGGAGCCATGCAGTTTGTGTTAAGATGATTAAAGTGGAAACATGGAGAACATATGGCATGATGCTTGCTGGCCACATTCGTGTGTGTCTTGTTCTCACTGTGGCAGAAGACATGAAAGAATTAGTTTAGTTTTCTTTCTCTCCTTCAGAGATAACAATGGAATGCTTGTGTTTTTGCCTCAGAGGATTGTTACAATGTCTTCATGTCCTGGGACTGAATGTTGAGATTCAGATACCTAGACGTCGGTCCTACCCAGACTTTCACTAGGAAACTTGATGAAAGTCAAGGATATGAGAAAGACAGATGCTGGGATCAGAAGGTATAAATATGGCTCAATATGAAGGATGGGAGTTTTTGAGGGGCTGTGGGACTTCTCCTATTCTAGGAGAGGGAATGAGTATTTAGGGGAATCCCTGGAACGGCAAAGATGCATGCCTATTGTCCTATAGCATACACCCCGTGCTCAAACTCTGCGATAGGCAGCCTGTGGCTCCTGGAGGGACTTCATATCAGGCACCCTGGCCTTGGGAGCCAATCACGAACTCCTGTTCCCTGCCTGGAGCAGGTACATGAATGAGTCCGACAAGGGGCATCATGTAGGTGGCCCTGGGAACTGAAAACAGACTTTCCCCTGTTCTCTGGGTACCATGTAAGCCCCCAGCATGTTCCTCTGACACTACAAAGGGGAGAAGGTCCCTAAAAACATAACTGAAATTAAATTTCCATTAAGTGAGGCCTTTGGATCTAGATTTAATTTGATTTAGAAGAAATAAGATAATATTATGTCCTTTTCATTCAACTTGCACCAATTATGGAGCCAGTGGATTCCTACTAGAAATAAAACTAGGTCAACATCCTTAGGGAGCACATATTTGGAGGAGAGCTGTCTCCATTCTGGAGGGTGATTTAGGTGATCAGGTTTGGGAAAAAGACTCAGACATACAGTAGGGGGTTGGGCACAGGTTGGGGGGTGCCTAGGGATCATCTTGTTCCCAGTAAAGTGAAGTGAGGTGACAGCTCCTTCCAAGCAGTTTGGGAAAGTATAGTTCACATCTGGCACTATTATGTGATCCTTAACTTTCTTTTTTTTTTTTTTTGGTGCTGGGATCAAACCCAAGCCTCACACATGGTAGGCAAGTGCTCTACCATGCAGCCACATTCCCAGTCCAGAACTTTTCCTTTTAAAAATTAAAAAAAAAAATTTTATTTTGTGCCCTGTAACCCTTGATTGTATTTTCACAGTTGCTAGTTTGAGATTCCTCCATGCTGCTTTCCATTGAGTATAGAAGAGATTTTGGTTAGAACTACCGAGCATAGTAATCCTTGAAAACCCACCTGAGAATTTACCAAACACTTTGTAATCTGGAAGAGAATGATTCCTTTTAATTTCTCTGTTAGAAACTCATTGTATCCACCCATTAAATAGATGAGGACATTGTTGTCAAAAAAGAAATTCAGAGCCTAATACAAGCCCCAGATCATTTGTTTCTGGAAAATTTTCAGCACAGAGTTCCTATCCCTGACTGATTTTCTAACCTCCTCTAGAAATACCCAACTGATGCCTGGAAATATGGGTGTTGGATTCAGAGAGTTTAGGGTTCAAATTGTGGCTTTGCCTCCAATTACCTGGATGAGCACCCACCTACCCCTGTGATCCTCAATTTTTCTTCATTGAAATAGGAGTAATCTATCTCACAAATTTAAGAAAAAATAGAGGGAAATTTATTTGTTTGTTTCTTGAGTAAATACAGTTGGGTGTCTATTCTGCAACAGTGAGAAAAATGGTCAGGGTTCCCACTATCATTTGATGAAAGAGAAAGAAATAAACAATATAAGAAATAATCAGGTATGAAATAACTATACATGGCAAATTACAATAAAGCAATAACGAGACCACTTTAATAAAAATGGCCAGAGGAAGACCCTCTAGATGTAAGGGGCCAGCTGAAGGGCATGGCACATGCAAAGGCTTGAGGTGGGACTAGCTCTCATGCTTGAGGAGCACGGAGCAGGACCAGTGTGGTTGGAAGTTAGTGAGTTGTATCTAGTGACTAGAAGATGAAATGGCAGGGCCCCCATCGAACCAGCTCTTATAGACAAGGGAAGTATGGGTTTATTGCAGGTACAATGGAAAACTGCTAGAGGACTTTAAGCAAAGGAGTCTCCCGGTTGTATATTTATTTTTATAAGAACACTCTGGGTACTGTATGGAGGATGGAGGGGGTGTGAACATAGTGTCTGGGAGAGACAGGGGCTTCTGGCTGAGCAGGGAAGCAGAACGCTGTGCAGTAGGAAAATGCAGGATGTAATGTGGAAGTAGAGCCAGCAGGTCTTGCCGATGGATTGGAAGTGGAGGGTGAGGGAAAGGGCAAATTGGAGGATGTAAGATTTTGTAAGGTGATATTATCTCCTGAAGTTGGAAAGACTTGGGGGAACAGATTCAGGGTGGGGTGGGGGGCATCAGGGGTTGGATGGCCTAAGTTTGAGATGCCTGTTGCATATGTCACCAGGGCAGCTGGATATGTCCTTCAAAGCATGGAGGAGAGTTATGGAACTTAAATCACTGACACATATATGGTAAAAGCTAAAAATACGGGTAAGATCATCCAAGAGGTGGGCATGGAAGAGAGAAGGGCCTCTGAAGAGCCCTGAGCATTAAAAGTTAGACACTGGATCAAGAAAGATGAGCCAGCAAAAATCACTATAAAGGAGTTTGCACTGAAGTCAAGGGAGAATTGGGCGTGTGGGATAACAGAAACCATGACACTCTGGAAGCACCATAGACACTCAGTGAGTGTTAGTCTTCTCTTTAATTGGAATAATGTCATTCACTCATTTTAGAGCTTTCGAAGGATATAACATTACCTTTCATCCTGGCATAAATTCGATTTGCAGTGGCATTTTTCTACTATGTCTTTCAAGGTTGAAATATAGAGCCCTTGAAAAGCCATGACTGGTCACCCTCCTTTGAAAGCACACATTTACCAGGCTACAGAGCCACCGTGGAGAGTTTTCTCTTTTTCCACTGGAAGTTCACATGATTTAATTTGCCCGAGTAACCTGCTGTCCTAGGTTTTCATAGAGTCCTGACATCTAACGGAGTGCTTTATTAGGCTTTTAGGAACTGTTTCAGGTTTTTATTAATCACTGTTGTGATTGCATACATGAATTATGAAGAAGTTATTTTGGTAGTTGGAGTCCCCCTCAGAAAAATTTCTGTATTTGTCCATTATGAACGAATAGCCTGCAGAAGAAGAAAATGGAGAATGCTCCTGGGTCCTAGGCAGACATGCCATATGGTCCTGAGTAAGGACTACCGTGGTAACCAGAAGAGTGTGAGTGTTTGAAGTTGGTAGTTAAATGGTTTCTCCTTCCCTCGCTGTAATTTAATTAGAAATTCCCTGTGATCTGCCCCCCTGCAATATGGATTGTGCGAACTGCTTAAAGATGTATGAACATCAGAAGGAATTGGTGGGTTTTGTTTGATTTCTCCACGACACCCACCATTGGAGGAATCATTCCTAGGACCTTCAAGATGAATGTGCTGGTCTTTGGGGGAGAGGGGGGTTTCCAGGAGATGGAGGTAGCTAGGTAACTGGAAAGAAATAGAAACCTGTCCTTATAATTCTATTGAGGGAAAACACTATGGATTTTCAGAATCATGTGATTTTATTTGAGATCCTTGTCCAAAAAAAGAAAGTGAACAGGGAAATGTGATGAGTACAGTCTAGTCCTTAGGATCCCATTCAGAAGTGTGAAAAGGAAAACGCAGTGAATGTTTTCTCTGAAAGCCCTTCCCTGCAGGCTTCCTCAGATGCCCTAGACATTTGCAGGTTTTCTGCATAAATGCCAGTGTGGCTTCGCCTGGGGCCTGCTTGCCATTTTCCTAGGTGTGGGGGTAAATGTAGGCTTCCCCTGTGTTTACAGGAGATTTTACTCCAAGCCTTTTACACCGATGAGAGACTTGCTGCTTTACTCCCTCAGCACACAGCTCTTTTCAGTGATGAGAGTGATTGTCTGTGATTCTACTATACTTGGGGAAGATTTTCCAGACTACAAATAAAAGACAAGTAGTTATATGAGTGTAGGAATGGAAGAAGCTGCTCTGCTACGTTCCAGTGCCTTGGCTATGGAGTGAAAATACCTGTTATTGCTCTAACTGCCAGTTTTACTCTTCCTAAGAGGCCAGTTGGGAGGGATGGGGGTGGGGAGGGAAGGAGCTGGGCTGGTCTGGGCAGGAGGAGGTCCATTTACCAAATCCTCGGAAGGATGCAGGCTGACATCTGAGCTGACTTCCGCATAGATAAGGGAAGGCTCAGTACCTGGCAGATGGGCCACCCTCTTGATTCTGCAGTAGCTCGCTGTGACAGACTTCTAATCTGATGGTATTTTCATCTTAATTTATTTGCAACCTGTTTTTTGTAGGTACCAGCATTTCTGACAAAGGTGATGAATTTGCTGAAGCTTAACATTCAGATTCTTTCCTCATATGAGTGTTACATAATTATATATACATTTGGGCTCAAAGGTCCCAGTCTAACACAATCCCTTCACAGGAAGACCATTTGAGTGCCCATTCTCTCATTAATTTTATTTGACATTTATGTCAACATTACATTCCTAGTCTAAAAGGAGAAATCGCGAGTACGCAGGGGTGTATTTTAAAGTGGAGTATTTAGTTTGGCAGGGAAAAGCAGCCAGCTCAGCCTGCTAAAGCAAAATTTTCTAAATTAATCAATAGAAAGTGGTCTAAATGCACTAAATTTAAATTGTTCTACAAAGTGCTAAATGCTGCACCATGTGGTTGTGTTGATATTTCTAACATTTTTTCCTCCGGGGCTCCCAGAGTTGACTAAAATGGGTGTTTCTGGAAAATTAACTTGGGAGCCATGAGGGGTGTAAGAAACAGACTGAAAATAAGTCGCTTATGATGTCAGGAGTGGAGTTTGCTTCCGTGAGACTTCATGTGATAATCAAAGACTTGATTCTTCTCCCATTTACCCTAACTCCAGAGCCAGGGTTTTATTAGGTAAGTGTGTAAGCATGAGGCTTCCGGTTTGGCAGAATGGAAAGTTTCCCAGACGCTGCAGTGGAGATGGGATTCCTTTGACCAGTTGATCGCATGCCCACAATGTTGCCCCAGGCTCCCGAAACTAGACACAAGCATTAGCTGAGCTTTTTACCCTAAATAAGAGATGATTGTTAGAGAGCACTGATAGCCCCTGAAGTGGGTGTCTAGGTTGACTTTTGAATCAGTGGATGCCAGGGGAGAGGAAAGGAGCTGTCCCTAAGCAGCAGCCTAGGGACCAAGGGTGGCCGTTCCTGCTGGTTCCAAAATGCTGACTTGCACATACTTTGTGGTTTGTGTGCTCTGGAGCTTTTGGCTCTAATGATGAGTTGAGACTGGGCTTTTGTTTCTAGAGCTTACCAGCACTGGAAAGGACCCCATCTTTGGCAAAAGTGGGCCATTTGCCCAGTTTCCTTCTCTTGTCTTTATTCTAGTGTTCATCTCTGCCTCCTATTGCCCTCTGGTCCAGCCAAGGTAAACCCTCCAGTCCTCTTCACGCTGCCCGCATCAGGAATCTGAAGACTGACCCATGAGCTTATCCAGGTGGCAAGGTCTTTCAAGGTCATCGATAGAGCAGTTTCTAACTCTGGCTTTCTGTGGTCAGTATCTCTCGGGGACCTCCTTGGAGGGTTGGTGGAAAGATAGGGATCTTACCAGGAATGACAGAGGAGGAGGGACAATTGTGATTTATGAAGGAGGAACCATGTCTGGCTTAGTCTTTATTGAAATCAACATAGACAGCCATGTTCCCGGCACCTCACTTGGGGCTAGAGGACTTGGATTTTTCTTACCTGATCTTGCTTGCTTAAGCTTCCAGCTCCCCTTGTTCAGTGTGTACAGCATAAGCTGCTGCTGCCGCTGCTGCTGAAGGTAGGCTGCTTTGTTTCAGAGTAATAGTATACCCTTCCTCCCCAAAACCAAACCGCACAATATGCAGAAAAACTCAAATGGTCATAGTTTTCTAGCTATAAAACAAATTGAATTTCAGAGGGAAGGGACTTTGAGAGCAGGAAGAGCCTTGGAGGTCTGAGGCTCTCTTTGCCTGAACAGGGAGGGAGAGGAGCCCAAACTCCTGACCTTGCCAGTCTTCTTTTTTTCATTCTGGCTGCAGTCTGTAGGGCAATCACAGAAGCTTCCCATCCAGATGGCGGTGTAGGGCTGGAGAGTGGTAGGAAATCTCCCTCCTGAGAGCTGAGAGCAGTGGTGTTCCAACCCTGTCAAATGGAAGAGACTTTGGAGATGGTGGGGTCAGATCCTGGGGCCATAGCTCCCTCTAGCTCCCAGCTCAGGGGTCCCTGCCACGCTTTCTGGTGGGAGGTGATTAGAGGCGCCCATCTGTGCTCTCTCTGCCAGGCCCCAGATGCAGCCCCGCTGGGCCCTTGTCACCCAGAGGAGACCTGCAGCCTTGTTAAGGAACTCACCTGTCTTTCTTTAGGCCACACCTCTGCTGTTAATTCTGATAAATCAACTCCTGTTCTCTTAGAAAACTCCCATTCTTCTGGAACCCTTTTCACTGATGTTGGCTGCCCTGGGTGGAGGGGAGGGGAGAGACACTTTTCCGCCAGGAAGTGGTGAGGGTCTACTTTGGAGTAGGTGCTGCAGGGAGAGGGCCCTAGATCCACAATGATTGCGCCCATCACGTGTGTCATTCCCTTCCTTCTGATCTCCTTAACAAGTGACTCCTGCTAGGTATGACGGCACACACCTCTGATCCCAGCACTTTAGAAGGCTGATGTAGGAGGATCACAAGTTTGAGCCCAGCCTGGGCATAGTGAGACCCTGTCTCAAATAATGAATAAATAGAAAGGAGTGGGGATGTAGCTCAGTGCAAAGGCCCTGAGTTCAATCCCCAGGACTGACACACACACACACACACACACACACACACACAAAAGCTCCTTGCTACTAGAGACCTGGAGACCTGGTTTAGTCAGTCTCGGTGTCCATCCTCTTGGAGTCCTCAGATGCAGCACCCGTAGGCAGATGGGGCCCCTAATTCTCGTCCCCAGGACTTGTAGGTGTGGCATCTGCCACATTGCTTGGCCTGAGTGTGGGAGCTCAGGTAATATCTGTCTGCAAACTTTCTTTTCTGGAGCAGTTGAGAAATGTCCAGTGGGCTAGTCCTATGGTCGGAAGGCACAGCCCCTTCTTTCACATAATATTTGGAGAACAACAAGTGGAGCTGGTCATCTGAATTCAGCTTTATTGGCATTTGGCTTCTTGCAATATATTTTTAATATACTATGTATGCAGTATCTGAGTAAATCAGTAGGTATGTTTTGAAATTAAATATTTGCTAAGGGCTAGGCTCTTCTCGTGTTAAATTATTGATAACAAACTTCACAGACCCTGTATAAGACTTGATGATATATGATTTTTGAGTGACCTGCCATTTATTAGACTTTATCTGCCCATGAAATCCATTTCCAATTCAGACCCTATCTACTCCAGGATTGCTTGCCAGAAATCTATTCCCAGGTTTCTCCTTATTTCAGTGAAATATCTGTAGCTCAGCACCTTTCCCAAGGTGCCTGATCTAATCGGGGCCTGATCACTTATCACTTCTCATTTCCTTTGGCAAGACTGTCAAACTGGGAGTGCATCTCAGGGACATTCAGAGAGATGGGGGCGGGGGGGTCCCTCCCCTTCAGCCTTTTCTTCTATGGCGGCAGGAGGTGGGAAGAGGTGAACTCCCCAAACCAGAGCAGTGCTCTAGGGTCTGTCTGCAGACAGGACCAGGCCTGCTTTCCCTATCAGGAGTCTCTCCTGGGGAACCCTGCATAGTGACTGAGCAATCAGAACTCATTTGTGCGGCATGAGAGGCCACTGAGCCTCAAAGGTCTTTGTAACCCCGCTTCCTGCCTGGCTCCTCTGCAGACAGGTGCCTGCTTCTGGCTGCTGCAAGGGCCAGCTGGCAGGAGGACTCTGACTTGTCATCACAGAAATAAAATTTGTCACCTCTGTGTTCCCAACCTCTGTTCTTTCATGTTTAACTAGCACTCTGAATCTTTATAAACATGTCACGGTTTCTATTTTTATTTCCTAATTAATTCGGAAAAGGAGCAGAAGACATTGCTAATGAAAGAATAGAAAGGGGGCAGGAAGGACTGCAGTGGCTGCTGATTTTTGGTTGGGGAAGGTAATTGAATGAAGATGGGGTATCTAGCAACTAGAGGAATTAATTACCTGAGGCCTGCCAGTACTCTGATGATTTGTGGGTGATCCTGAAACTAGCCAGAATTTATGAACACATCTCAACTTATCAAACATGATGACAAGCTCTTCTTCTTATTCCAAAGGACAGTGATACCTTGTTTTCCCACCCACAAAGGAGAAAAAGAATTTGCACATATATTAATTTTTTAATTATTTGAAATCTGTTGTTATTACTACTTTTGAGGTTATATTCCCTGAGTATATTCAAGCTAATTTAACCTTTGTCTTGATGATCCAAAAGCCATCTTTATAAACATTTAGGACTGTGTACTTCTGCAATTTCAGAATCTTGACAATCTCAAGAGTGTGATGTTTAATTAAATGAGTGTTTCCTCCTTTCTGTTGTTACCAAAAAGACTGCAATAATAGGCATGAAATGATGGAAAGAGTTCTAAATCTACAGTCAAAACTATAGTTCTAAATTGAGTCATTAATTAGCTGTGTGACCTTTAGTAAGTGTTTGAAGCTTTCGGAGCATTTATTTCTTCATTTATGAAAATGAGAAATTGAACTATATATTTCCAAGGTCGTTTAGCTTTCTAAAATTCTGTGATTTTTATGATCAAGGACCATGCTACTCAGAAACACCACATGTCCTAAAAGCTTTTGTTTCAATCTGGGCATGGGGGTGCACACACTTGTAATCCCACCACTCTGGGAGGCTGAGGCAGGAGGACCACAAGTTCAAGCCCAGCCTGGACAACTTAGCAAGACCCTGTCTCAAAAAAAGAAAAGAAAAGAAAAGAAAAGAGAAGAGAAAGAGAAAAACCTTTTGTTTTCTTATGAAATTGCCCCAAATTCCTAACATTGTGTTGGTTTAGTAAACAAGAGCCTATAGCCCCAAAGTGGCCCACCACCTGTTTTGGTAAATAAAGTTTTATTAGCAGAGAGCTGCATGCATTCCTTTTCCTATTGTCCCTTTGTGCTACACTGGTGAGTTGAGTACTTAGAACGCAGATAGCAGATAGTGTGGTGCACCGCATCTAAAATGTTTACTATCTGATCTTTACCCTTATAGAAAAAGTTTGTCAGCCTCCACCTTACTCTTTTATTTCATTCTCAGCCTGTCACTTTTCATTGCACTCTCTTTCCCTCCACATTTACCTAGCTGGAGGCCGAGAAGCCAGCCAGACCACACGGCGTGTTAGAGCCATGTTCATGGTAAGAGTCACTGTTTTGAACAACAGTTTGAGGGGACAGGCCTGGAGTGCAGGGCTGAGAATGTGGGCATTTAGCTACTTCAGGTCCTTTCTTATTTAACTCTCTGGGTCTCTGTGGATAGTTAGAGTTGAAATCTGACCACAATTTGAAGTTTCTAGAAATGGTTGTTTTGATTTTGCAGACTGATTATGAATTTGCTGTGAAACCTACTTCTTATTTGTGCTGTGCTACCATGATTAGGCCCAAGGCAAATTGAACTGAGACCAAAAGACCTGACTTTAGGTCCTGGGCAGCTGTCTTGTGGTCCTGTGACCCCAGGCAGTCTGGCCCTCCCATTTTCTTTTAGGAAATGGGAAAGATCCTGACTGTGGCTTAGAGCCTGAGGTGGGGACATCCTGGAACTCAGCTCCACCTCTCAGCTCCTGTGCGCCCTCAGGTTGTAGCAGTTGGGGAAAATTTATCAAACTTACGACCAAAAATGGCCCACAGATGCTGGTGGGCAAGAGCACTGTGCCCTCAAAATCATCACATGATGCTAGGCTGAAATCCCAGCACTCTGAGAGGCTCACGCAGAAGGATCGAAAGTTTGAGGCCAGTCTGGGCAACGTAATGAGATCCTGTCTCAAAAAATTAAAAAAGGGGCTGGGGATGTAACCAGTGCCGAGGCCCCGGGTTCGATCGTTAGTACAGAAAGAAGAAAGCACCAGGACCTGAGGTACTTCCTGTCTTCCCAGTGGCCTGGTGAGTAAGCCTTTGGGCCAGCTCTTCACCAGTTCGATCTTTGATTCCTTTTAGGCTCTTTCCTTGTGCAGAGCTCTCTGAGAGGGAAGGGGGAAGGGTCTGGGGGCAAGGAAAAGATGCAGACCATCCCAGGTCCCAGTCCCAAGAGCGTCAGCCCCAGTTCCCATCAGTCATGGGTGATGGTGCTGTTGAGTGGACACAGATCTGAGCTGTGTGTGCCTGGATGGTGTCTCCCACTCTGGTTTACGTCCTTTCAAGGCAGAAAGTCATTTTTAAGTTTAACTGCAAGTCTGCACTGACGAGAACAGTATCTGGCTTCAACAAATACATGTGGAGTTAACTTGTCATGACCAGGATTTTCCTTGGAGGTTGACATGGAGGCTCTTTGAGGTTGATTATCCCTGTTGCCTGCAAGTCTGGGCAGACTCCGTAGCGGCCATGCGTGCTAACTCAGTTCTCTTTACGGGGCCCAGTGTAGAGCCTCAGTTACCTCATGGGGAAGTAACTCTTCCTGTAGGAGATGGAAGTAGAAGTTCAGCAACAGCTGCAGTGTGGCAGAGCTGGGCTGAAGTCTTCTAGGAAGCCTTATCTCAGCCCGCTCTGCACCCAAGATCACCTTGCTCCCCAGGGTCATCTTGAAGTTTATCTCAGAAAGAGCCAAACCGCCTGCTGTGTTTCCATCTGGTTTGTCCCCCCAAAGTTCAGCGTCCTGGAAGCTTGGTCTTCAAAGTAATGGCATGGAGAGGTAATGAGTCCTTAAGAGGTGAGGGGCCCATGGAAGGTGATTAGGTCTCAGGGCTCATGTGACCTTGGGGCTCATATTAGTTCTCTTTTTTGGTACTGGGGATCGAACTCAGGTCCTTGCGCTTGCAGGGCAGGCAGCGGAACCACTCAACTAAATCCCCGGCCCTCATATTAGTTCTTGAGCGAGAAAGCTATTATAAAGTGAGGTGAATCAGGTGCTTGGCTTCCGAGCATGTGGCCAGTTCCCTTTCCTCTCCTTCACCTCGTTTGATGCCCTCACAGATGCCAGCACCATGCTGTTTGGACTTCCCACCTTGAACCAAAGAAACTACAAACCAAATAAACCCCTTTACTTTGTAAGTTATTCACCTTTGGGTATTGAGTTATAGCTACACCAAGTAGACTTGATTCAAACTCTGTACAAATGTCTACAGGAGCTTCCTTATGCTACATATACTTTCTTGGGAAATGAATAACTAACCCTTCATTCATTCATTTAACACATTGAATTTCTCACGTATGGCAGACACTATGTTAGTTGTTGTGGTGACAGCAGTTAAAAGGATAGGGGAGACCCTTGTCAGCAAAGAATTTCTGTCTAATAAACAAGTAAACAAACAAATGAAACTATTGCAAATTGTACGAGAAACATCAAAAACACAGATGTTGAAGGCCGGCTCTGAGATGTGACATTTACAGAGTCCTACAAATCCAGAAGGAGCTTGCTATGCAAATAGCAGAAAGAAGAACTTCCAGGCTGAAGGCATAGCATGTACAAAGGATGTTTGGAGACCCAGAGCAGTGTAGATGTGTCGGAACGTGGTGAACAGGCTGGTTTTGGACAAGGTTGGATGTATTCGAGCTCCTGTGGGAAACCACTGGCTGATTTCAAGCATGGGAATGGCGCGGTCAGGTTTCTGTTTCAACAGGGCATCTTCACTGCTCTCTGCACAGTGGTTTGGATTTGAGCAGAGCACAGTCATGGAGACCAGAGCAAAGCGCTGTCCCCGCTCTGAAGCGGTAAAAAGGGGAAGAGAACTTCCTAGTGGACTGGAATGGAAATGGGAGGAAAACAGAGGTCCTGGAATGCTGACATTTAGAAGGTAGCATTTACAAAGATGGGAGGAGGACAGGACTGGGAGAAAGTCTCAAGTTTTTGTAGAAATTGAGTCTGTTGGTGTCACGACATACCTTCTGGAGCTCACAAGTGAGAACTACTGGAACCTGTCTTGTTCTGGCCACTGATGAATTGTGTCAGGCTCTGATTAAGGGCTGGCTTTTTTCCTACATGTGACTCTCTCCTTGGTACCACTTTGGGTCCAGATTTATACCCTCAGGGTACCCTCAGGGGTGAACATGGTTGCTCATCTGCAATAGATGCTCAATAAAGAATTGCTGGTGTTTTGCCTGCACCAGGCATTGCCAGCTTGCTTGAAGAGCAGATCTGGAAAGAAATGGAAGAAGGGCTGGGTGTGGTGGTGCATGCCTATAATTCCAGCACTCAGCAGGTTGAGGCAGGAGGATCTCCGTGAGTCTGGGGCCAGCCTGAACTACATAGTGAGACCCTTCTCAAAAAAAAGAAAAAAAAAAGGAAAAGGAAACTGATTAAAGGGGAAGAAAGGCAGATGAAGAGATATTTTTGTGGTAATGATGAAATGGCTATTTTTCTGGAAAAAAAAGACTTTGGACAATAAGAAAGAAATTAAAGAGGAAAGAGTATCTAGTTTTAGGGGACATACCTAGTAGACATCTGGCTCTTGTGCCTTCATTATATTTGTAAACCCTGGGCCATTTATTGGTTGGGAGTTACATATACATGCCTGCCTTCTCCTTCTCTTTCCATTTATCATCTTCTCCTTCCCAGTCTCCTACTCCTAAAGATGAGCCTTGAGCCTGAGGGTACAACATGTGCAAAGGCCCTGAGGCTGGCGGAGAGAACTTGGCACATTTGTAGAAAAAGGCAAGTAACAAAGAAAGGAGGGCAGCAGAGCCAGAGATTTCTTTCAAGGGTCACAGGGGCAGGAGAAGTTTGGAATGTGCAGCTGCTGTCACCCACAAACATGAATGAGTCCTGAATATTCTCATCTCTCCAAAATGAGCACAATGAATGCAATTTTCACTCCATGGCCTCATTGTCCTGGCAGATTGAAACTAGTGATAGTAGAACCACTTATTAACCTTCAAATACATTTCTGTGATATGCACCATGTCCATGAGCAAGTAATTTTTGACAAAGCAAAATACTGACAGCAGTATCTTGTGATGTTAAAAGCTAAGCATTTGTTGCAGTTTTTAAGAAATTTAAGTTGTTTCTTCTCTGTAGGAAAGTAAAGAAATCCGTGATCAAATAATAATTAAATGCTGACAATGCTAAATCTCTACCCAGCATGAGCTGGCAGCAGCTTCATACCACAACATTAGGTCATTTGAAGAAAAAAATCTGATTAAATACCTCTGTAGGCTTTTCTGATTAGCCGTTCTTAAAAGAGCCAGTGACAGTAATGAAAGGGTGTAATTTGACAGCCGCAATTTGCTTTAAAGAAAGAAAAGGTAAAACAGTATAGTGCATATGCGTGAGACTTTTACAGGAATTTCTTGTTGGTTTTACGAGTGGGGTTTGTTTTACTCATCATTCGCTTCTAGCAGTTCTGAGTTGCCCACCAGCCAGGAATTGTGTGCGATGAAAGTCGGCTGTGTTTCAGGGTGGAGGGCTGAGGGCATGGTTTAAAAGCCAGCCTTTCTTTTCCTTCTTCTTCCTTTTTTTCCTGCTCCACATAGCAGGTTTCATATTCCCAGGCTTAAATGACCTTGACACAGCAGTTTTGGGAACTGAAGGGTAGTTGCCGAGACCCTCCTCCCATCTCATGCATTAATCGTCTGCATCTGGCGGCTCCAGCGTCACTGTACCAACTTGCTGTGGCATGAGGGCTGCAGGCCAGCTCTGACCGGAGATGGAGCCATTATGTGACATATGGTAAACACAGCCACCACCACTAAATACTCTTCCTTTGCACTTTCTCCTCGACTTCTGCTGCTGACTGCAGGTGTCTTGGGTAGGAAGTGCTTTCCACTTTTCAGCCTCAGAATGTTCTCACCTTCAGTATGTGGAAGGGGGCAATTGGTATCTTTGGCTGTATTGTGATAGAATTCCCAAGCTTCAAACCCACAGGAGGCCTTAGGCCTCACCCAGCCCAATTAATTCATCTCAAAGATGAAGACATTGAGTCTAAGGAGGTGACTTGAACAATCAAGTCTCCAAAGTCTCAGAGTAGCCTGACTCTGTCCTTTCATGTCCTACCTGTCTAATATGGAAGTGAAGCCAGTATATGAGTTTTCCAGGCCAGCCATAACAAAGTACCACAAACCGGGAGCCTGAAAGCAACAGAAATGTATTCCCTCAGATTTCATAGGCCGGAAGTCCAAAACTAAGGTGTTGGCAAAGCTGTGCAGACAGAATTTGTTGTTTTGGAGAATCCGTCACACAGCTTTCTGACAACCTCTGGTGTGGATGGCAACCTGGGCTTGTGGGGGCATCCCTCCATTCTCTGCTTCTGTCACCATGTGGCCTTCTCCTTCTCTATCTGGGTCTTCTCGTCTTCTTATGAGGGCACCAGTCATACAAGCTTTGGGGCCCACCTTACTCCGATGTGACCTCATCTTAACTGAATGCATCCACAACATCCTATTTCCAAATAAGGCCACATTCTGTGGGTGCAGGGATGAAGGCTTCAGTAGACCTTTTTTAAGGGGGACACAGCTCACTGCATAGCAGGTGAGGCTGGGTAAGGTTTTTCTTTTGAGAGTTTTGGGAGGTACTGGGCTGCAATGACTCATCATCACCTTCAACTGTACTTTCAGAGGTTGTTCTGTCTTTATGGTTTTCCTGTCAAGTGAGGAACCTGAGTCCCTTCCATTCATTATTAATGAGGATGATATGTAGGTTTCACTTTTAACACAGAGTGAGAGAATGTAAGTCAATCTGAGGATTCACCATTAAAAAAAGAAAAAGTTAGAAATAGTTCAGAGACAAGATTCAAGTTGTGGATGTTTACTTGTAGAGATTCTGCGGGTTCTTAAAAGAAGCATTAAAGCCCTCCATTTTGGAGAGTTGGTTCTATTTATCTTTATGTTTATTCTATGATGATTTATAATTCATAATAGTTATAATTTAGATTATGCAATAATTTATTCTGTATTATTATTCTATCATTTATTCAGCAGTCACAATCAAATCCTATCTTCCTCCTTAACTATGATTTACTTTCACTATTCTCTCATTCTAACTTCACCTTCTGAGAAGCTTGACCATTTTAATTTCTTCAGTCCTGTCACACTCTGTTCAAAATCCATAAAGGGACCAGTTTCCTGCCCTTGTTGTCTCCTACAATGACCCACTGTGCCTCCCTAAAACCAAACAGCTCTACTGCTGGTCCCCAAGTGCACCTGGTACCTGCCCTTCTCCATACTCGGCTCCTCTTGCCGTTTGACATGATGCACCCCTTCCTTTCTGCCACTGCAAAGGGTGCCTCCTGTCATGGCTGCTGGCTGATATCCTCCACAGGAAGTGCCCTGCTCCACTGTGAAGTCCTGGAGAATGCCTTGTCTACACCTCATAAGAATCAGGGGCTGCCATCCAATGGTATCTGTGGAAGTAGTGGACTAGCAGCCATAGAGCTCTACGCCTAGCTCTGCTGTTACCATCTTGAATGGCCCTGAGATACCTGGATATTGCCTGGCTGATTGTGGTCCTGAGAATCAGATGAGATATCAAAATTATTTTGAAACTCATCTATGAGAAGTACTATTCACGTGTTAATTACTTCATGGACCTCCACTCACTCACCTGTAAAATGGACCTATTAGTAATAGTACCTGGTGAGGATGGATTTAGTAAATCACATGGAACAGTACCTGGCTTGTAGTAAGTCATCAGTAATAACTAGCTCTCCTCGTTCATCATCAAACTCATTGTCAGTATCTTTGCAGGTAGGACTGTAAGACCTGATAGGACGGGGTTGTGTTGTGGACTTTGCTCCATGCATAGGGTGGAACCTTATAGTAGCTGCTTAATATGCAATTTGCTGGATAAATGGAGAGTTCCAGTCTTGTTGCTATGTGCACTACTTAGAGTCTCTTTTTTTTCCTCCCTTTTCCTAAGACATTAAAATTCCTGGGCCTGGGATTTAGCTCAGTGGTTCCACCACCTGCCCCGCAAGCGCAAGGACCCAAGTTTGATCCCCGGTACCAAAATAAATAAATAAATAAATAAATAAAATGAAATTCCCACTGATCACTCTAGCCTGGAAGTTCTTAAATGAGTAGAAATAAACTCTCTGACAGCAGTGTTGATTTTGACTCTAAACCTAAATTAGTTGGATAAGTGAATCACTGTGGTAATGCAGATGTCATCATTCAGAAATGGCCCAAATTCATTTTCTTCTGATACCTCCTCATCAGGATGTAACATGGGCATGTTTTGAAATGGAACATCCTCTATTAGTTTAATTGAGTGTGGTTTTGACAGTGCCGAGGTTTGTGTAATGTCCTCATAATAACCCTTTGAAGGGATACATGAGGACGGAATTGTTCTACAAATGGGGGATGGGAAATTTCTGGTATAGCTTTCTGCTCCACTGTCCTTTGTAGAGGATCCGCATAAATGATGAGACAGAAAAACCCTGCAGATGACAACACAGACTTAAAAATTTAGTAAATGCCTAAAATACTGCTCACATATCTACTGCTCACAAACTGCTCACATATCTAAATATTTGCAAATTACACACTATTTGATATTAGTTCAATTTTTGAATTCCTTTTGACTCCCCTTTAGGTAGCACCATATACTTTCCTGCCACGTGTAAATTCCTTTATCCCTATTTTTTTTTTACACAAATACAAAGAAAACCCATTGGGGTTAATATGAATACAAATTTAGAACTCATATCTGGAGTATTTTGGATTTGGGTTTGTCTTTTTTCAGATTCTGGCATATTTACATATATGAAATGGAATAAGATGTATTAGGGATGGGACCTAGTCTAAAAACAAAATTCATTTGCTTCATACATACCTCATACATGTAACCAAAAGGTAATTTTATACAGTAGTTTTGGTGCATATATATATATATATAGGTTTTTTTTTTGGTACCAGGGATGGAACTCGGGTCCTTGGGCTTGTGCAGCAGGTGGCAAAACCACTGAGCTAAATCCCCGGCCCAAGTGCACTTATACGTTGAGTGTGACCTGTCTGTCACTTGAGATCAAGTGTGGAATTTTCCACTTGTGGCATTATGTCAATTCTCAAAAACCCTCAGATTTTGGAACATTTGGGATTTTGAATTTTCAGGATAGGAATGCACAACTGGTATTTTTTTTTCCTTCCACATGCTAACAAATGAATAGCACTGATGCTCAAAAATCTGTTGACAACTAATTCTCTTCCTAGGCCATATGAATTGAGTAATTTTACCAAGAACTGGTGATGTGGCCGCAAAATTAGTGATGTGTGTTTAGGAGTAGTTTTCCTAAATAGGGAGGCTGAGTGGGGAAGTGTTAAACTCCTTCTTCCTAGCTACAAGTTGAGGAACAGAAGAAGATACAGTTACAGGGAGGGCCTAAGTGGCAAAAAAGGGTCTTATTATTTTGATGTAATGATAAATTAACATCAGCACACTAGGCCCCCTTTCTGTACACACATGCACGCACACACACACACACACACACACACACACACACACTTCTTTCTTCAGGACCACACCAACCTAAACCAGAGCAACTGTGATTATAATAATCTTTTCCACAAATGCCACTGTTGAAAATTGTACACATCTTTGGGTATTGTGATGGTTAAATCTTGATATGTCAGGCTCATTAGATTAAGAAGCACCTAAGAGATTAGTAAAGCATGTTCCTGGATGTGTCAAGGTGGGACATGGAGGGATGACCTTGGGTACCATATATGGTCTTCTCCCATTCTTCTCTGGTACCACTTCCCTGCTCTGCTTCATGGCCACCATGAACTAAGAAGCCTTGCTCTGCCATGCCCCTCCACCATGATGCCTCTGCCTTGGAGTCAACTGATCATGGACTGAAATTGTAAGCAAATTAAATATCTCCTCCTTTAAATTCTGGGTATTTGGTATTGTGTCTCAAGCAACAAGAAAGCTAATAAACAAAATTTGTGCTAGAGAAGTGAGATGGTTGCTGTGACTGTATCTGACTGTGATTTAGAAGTCTTTGGAACTGGTTTACGGGAGGAGTTTGAAAAGGTTTGGAGAAGTATGTTAAAGAAGACTTAGAATGTTGTAAACAGAGCTTGATGGGTATAAACAGAGCCCAGAAGACCAGTATGCTGATAGAAATGAGAAAAATAAAGGCCAGGCTCATGAGGTTTCAGTTGGGAACAAGGACTCCATTGGCAGTTGGACTATAGGCCATGTGTGTTACATTCTGGCAGAAAATTTTTCTACATTTGCCCATGTCCTGAGAGTTTTGCAGGAGACTAGGATTAAATGTGGTGGACTGGTTAATCTGGCAGAGGAACTTTCAAGACACTTCTCATTCAGGCTGTGCTGCTGCCTGGTTTTAGACAGATTTATGGTAAGAATTGAGAGCAAAAGGCAGAGCAGAAAAATTTGAAAAACTTAAATTTGGGGCCAGAAGCAGCCATGTGTAAAGTTGAGGCTAAAGGAGGTATGGCTACAGTAAGACCCAACTTATGAACAAATTCCACTCCAGGAGAATTGTTCATAAGTTGTATTCATTCATAATCCAACTCTTATACAGTAAATCTGTGAAAGTTTGCAACTCAAATGTTCTTAAGTTTGCAACTCAAATGTTCTTAAATTGATTAGCATTATTCTCTTTTTTGGTACTGGGGATTGAACTTGGATCCTTGCACTTGCGTAGCAGGCTGCGAAACCACTGAGCTAAATTCCCGCCCCAATTAGCACTATTCTTTAAAAGTACTTTGTACAAGGTCTAGAAGATGCCCTGAGGGTATCTCAGGAATCAGCAAGACTCCACTCATTGCAGGCTCAAGGATGCAAAAGGATGAACTTTTCATTTGAGAAGAGAGTCCCTGGGACCCCTGCTAGAGAAGGGCCTCCTAGGGAATTGGTTCTCCAGGATTGAATTCACTGTACTCAGCCATCCAGGCACTTAGAGGCCACTATTGCCATGATCAAAGGGGGCCTGGTACTGCTTCAACTGACAGCAGGCCTTTGCATTGTCCATGTAATGTTGGTACTACTGGCATGCAGAATGCCAAGAATTGTACAGTTAAAGGACTTTCACCCAATTTTCAAAAGAAGGCCTGGGAAGCCAGGCAAGAAAGCCCTGAAAAGGTAAAGCATGAAGCTGTAGGAATGAAGTCAGAGGTGCAGCGAAGATCCCAAGATGTCAGAGATGCCAGAAATATGGAATTTCTGCAGAGAAAAGTAGTAGGCGCTAAGTGGAGCCAGCCCAAGAGAGAGGCTGTGTGTACTGCAACCAGCAAAGCCATAGGGAGCCCTTTGAAACTTACATTTTACCACCATCTGCCCAGATACCAGCTATGAAGCTACAGAACTTAACTTTTGCTCTGCTGGGTTTCAGTCTTACTTTGGTCCAATTCTTTTGTATTCCTTTGTTCTTCCCTTTTGGAATGGAAATGTTTACCCTTTGCCACTGTACTTTGGTACTATGAAACTTGTTTTTTATTTTCACAGAGGTTTCTAGCTAAGAGTTTGCCTTGAGTCTCAGAAGAGATTTGGACTTGGACTTGAACTTATGAAAAATGCTAGAAATCTTGAGACTTTGGGGAAGGAATAATTGCATTTCTAGTTGTATGTGAGACAGTTGTATTATGTAAGGCAGAATTATGAACTTGCTGTTATCTTTATTTGAAGATTAAGTAGGGTTTAAAGAGATCTCTTTGGATATGAAGTTGCCAAGAAGTGGACTGTGACCATTAATTCAGATACAGTGGTATGTTTGTTTACAAACTTAATTCTTTCCACAGTTCAGGTCACAAATCAAATTGGACAAGAACGGAATCAAATTTCCCTCTAAGGTCAACATTGAATCTAACCATTGGTTCTTTTTGTCTGTTTGTTTGTTTTTGTGTGGTTTTTTTTTGGTACCAGGGATTGAACTCAGGTCCTTGGGTTTGCACAGCAGGCAGCGAAACCACTGAGCTAAATCCCCGGCCCTAACCATTGGTTCTGATTAGATTCTTATCCAATTCAGTTTGCAACCAGAATAGTGGAAAGAATTAAGTTTGTGAACCAAGGTTCCAATGTATGTTAACTTTATTAGGTTAAAAAAATGCCTAGCAGGTTAGTAAAACATGCTCCTGTGTTTGTCTAGGTGGGACATGGAGGAGTGATCTTGAGTACTATATATGTTTTTCACCTGTTGCTCTCTGGCACTACTCCCCTGTTCTGGTTCCTGGCTGCCATAAACTAAGCAGCTTTGCTCTACCATACCCTTCTGCCATCATATCTCTGTCTTTTTAAAGTTGTGAGTGTTGTGGGGGTATTATGTCTCAGCAATGAGAATGCTGACTAATATAGGTATTTTTAGAAGACTCCTTCCTCTGCTACCACAATTCCTTCATTGTGGTACTAAGAATTGCCTTTGTGGGTCCCCCAAAGCCATCATGATGACCTGAGGTCATTGTGAAACCTCATACTTTTGTCAAGAAGCAGCCTTTGGTGATGCTCACCCAGAAATCTTGTTGTTTCTTGATAAATACTGAAATAAGTGGAGTCTTGATGATTCCTGAGATGCCCTCAGGGTATTTTTCTTCTGGTCTTCCTTTACTTCTCCACAGAGCCCCTTTCTATTCCAGGCCAGTTGGCCTTTCTACACACCATTCATCTCAGCCAAGGCCATGCCAGGCACACTCCTTGGAGACCTCTCGACTGGTTTTCAACCAGAAGCACCTGTCATTTAGTGCAGCATCTTCCCATCAGTCAAGGCATGGGGCATTGTAGTTGTAACATATTTTAAAGAATGGGGATCACCTCTGTTGGAAATTTCTGAACTGGAGCTATGTCTTAAGCCACAAAGCAAGGTTAAGAGAGGGAGACCTACTGTCTCGAATCTATAAAGAACTTAAACAGATCAGACCTCCCAAATTTAAAGACTCAATCCAAAAATGGGCATCTGAAATGAACAGACATTTCTCAGACAAAGAAGTAGAAATAGCAAATAAATACATGAAAAAATGTTCAACATCACTGGTCATTCGAGAGATGCAAATGAAAACAACGCTGAGATTCCACTTCACTCCAGAAAGAATGGCTGCTATCATGAAATCAACCAATAACAAATGCTGGCAGGGCTGTGGGGAAAGAGGAACCCTGCTCCACTGCTGGTGGGAGGGTAGACTGGTGCAAGCACTGTGGAAATCAGTATGGAGATACCTCAAAGAACTAGGACTGGAAGTCCCATTTGACCCCGCTATTCCACTGCTGGGGATCTTCCCCAAAGAATTAAAAGAATCATACCACAGTGATATATGTGCACCCACGTTCATAGCAGCACAGTTTGTAATAGCTAAAACTTGGAAACAGCCCAAATGCCCATCAACTGGAGACTGGATAAAGAAAATGTGGTTTTTTAATAAAATGGAGTACTACTCAGCCATAAAAAATGAGAAATTAGAGACATTTATAGCTAAGTGGATGCACATTGAGGCAATACTCTTAAGTGAAATAAATAGGACACACATGAATAAATACCGAATAGTTTCTCTGGTGTGAGAAACTGAAAATGTAAATAAGGACTGAATGTATAATAGGTAATGTGAAATAGGAAGAAAAGGGGCAAAGGGGAAGGAAGTGGGAGGGCTAGGGGAAAGGATAGAAGGGAATGGGATTAATATGAGAAAATGGAAAAATAGGAACAAAATCTTTGTAAATAGGGAGGACTGGAGGGGTTGAAGGGAGGGCTGGAGGGGTTGAAGGGAGGGCTGGGCAAGGGTGAAAAATAAGAACCGAGAGAGATTATGTAAAGGTGCATATTTCCAATGATGAATGTCATTATATTGTATAGCTAAAATGTACCAATGATTAGAATGAATGATTGATAATGCAAAATAGGAAGAAAAGGTCCAAAGGGGTAGGGGTAGTGGGAGGGGTAGGGGAAAGGAAAGAAGGGAAAGGAAAAATGATGAGAAATGGAAAAAATGAAAATAAAGTCTTTGTAAATAGGGAAGGGTGGAGGGCGTGAAGGGAGGGCTAGGAATGGGGAAAAAATAAGAACCAAAATGCATTATGTAAAGGTACAATTCCCAATGAGAAATGTAATTGTGTTGTATACCTACAATGTACCAATAAAAGAATTTAATTTAAAAAAAAGAGAGGGAGACCTAGTTCCTAATGTCAGCTTCTTTCCTAATTGCAAGGTTTCTTGAGGAAAGCCAATTAGCTCCTCCACGAGCCAAATGGATGTAGGTAAAGTGCTTCTCCCAGTAACTGGCCCTGTAGCCCACATCTAGTTAAATGGTAACTGGATTTCTATTTCTTTTGCATATCCCCAGGGATAGAAAAAAGTAAATCATTGGAAAGCAGGTGCTATTTGCTGGATAATATTGATTTTGGCCCATAGGAATAGGCTGCTATAAAGTAATGAGACTCAGACTTATAACTGCCCTTGGAGGTGATCCTAAAATCTGGGACAAATTGTACAATTGTTCATAAAGCCAGTGGATTCCAGGGCTAGGATTTTGCTGTCCAAATCTTTTCCATTGACTGAGATCTATAGGATCTGTAGTCCAGATAGGGTATGTAAAGAAGGGATCCTTGATTTGGGTCCCTAGCCCTCATCAGTCACCCTGGGGCTATAGTGGCCACAGCTGGCCAGCCCCTGGGCTCTGCTCATTCTTGGTTTTGCTAGGAAATGTAGTCAGTAGTCCCTTTCCACTTGTGGGAACCTCTTCTTTCTCCAGTATCTGTGAGCTATAGCAACTGCTTCTGTCCCCCTTGCTGTTACTTTCCTGTCCCAGAGCTAAGAGGCTGACTTCATTCAACCCCTTCCTTCCTTCACTCTGTTAAGAGGAGCTTTCCTGGGAGATGCCATTTATATATAGTTCTGGTGCCTTAGTTAAACAAAATGACTTTTAGGACTTAGTAATCACACTTGTCTTATTACCTATTGGTAGCACTGTGCCTTCCAGAGAAGACAGGCAATACTCTGCAGTGATAAATGGGAAGAGGTTTTGTGTTCTGGGAAGCCCAAGCTTTCACAAATGTGAGTGGGTTGCACAAGATGATAGAAGCTCGTCGTCCCATAATGACAATCAGCCAGTGGCCCACCTGGCCCTACTGCACCCCTATGTTCCATCTGGCTCCCAGCACCTGCCCTCACTGTGGTGATGGGGCCATCTGACCTGTTTCTTCCTTCCCATCTGATGTAGACTCTGGGCTCTCCACACTGCACAGGCTGGCTCAGCCATCCCTTGGTGACAGATGGGGCTTGTCCAAGCCCTGAGACTAATCTTGACCAAAGGTAGTGTTTTAGGAACTTGGATTCCATGATCTTTAGTCTTGGTTCTTTTATTGACCTAAAAACTGGTACCCGTATTTCTACCTTGTTTCTGGGCCCAAACTTTCTGTCTTGTCTGCCTGGCTGAGAACCTCTGGAACTGGAGTCCTGTGTTCAGCCATACCCTGTTCAGTGGTGAGCCTTTTCTCAATATCAGCCCAGCAGGTGGGGCTCAGCTTGCCCCGTGGATTTTCACTCATTGCCTTTGATTTTTGCACTGTTACTTTCCTGATGACTTCTTTCTTGCTTTACTCACCAAGTCAGGACGTTCTGTTTTCTGACTTCCTGCTACCTTTTTGTCTGGACTCCCACTTGTTTTTTTTCTACCCTCCCCTCTCTGTTTTTGCTCCTCTCCCCTTTGTTTACTTCACATAGGATATAACTAACTATATAACTATATGCTGTTGGCTATGATAGATAGATAGATAGATAGATAGATAGATAGATAGATAGATAGATAGCTATAGATAAATTTCGTGACCAAGTAGAAATGGGTCTTTCATACCCATCTTCATGATCTCAACAGTAACTACATATTGTGAATTTTTGCATCTATAAGTTTACTCTGTTTACACATGATTTTTACATTTTAAAACAATTTGTCTATACCTGGTTTTTGCTTTATGTTTTGGCTTTGGTACCTGATTTTTGCATAATGTGAGACCCATGCTTTGTGTTTTGTCAAAGATTTCTATCCAATGTTTATATCTGATTATCAACCTTCAGTGTCTGCTCCACCCCAGTGAGTGGATATGCCCCTGAAGCTCTTCCAAGAAGGCCTGTTTACAACTGCTCGGGTGAGATTAGGCTGAAGTACAGGACAGGGGCCACCTCTGCAGTTGGCTGACTCAAGCCAGCGGTGGTGTAGTTAGATTTCTCCTCAAGCTTGCTTAGATCCCCCTGGAATGCTCCACTGCCTCCATATTGTCCTGTATTGGGCAGTAGTGCTGTCAGACTACCCTGGAATTCCAGACAATCCTAGCATGGTGACTCTGCCAGGATTTTCCAGCTGGTAATACTAAAACTTCAGTAAGGGTGAGAATTGGGAAAAGAGTTTTTCTTATCCTTCTATGGAAAAGACAATAGAGTGAACAAATTGATATAGTAACTAAGTGATAAAATTGGCATCTTTGGCTAAAAGTGTGAGCTCAGATTTGTGAACTATTGCTCATCCTGTATCTGGCCAAACTGGCCTTGGGTGACAATCGCCTTTAATCTATTTAATACTAGAAAGCTGAACCTTAGCTTAGATTACTCAACAGCTGCCATGGCCACCAGTCTTTCCTTCCCCCTCCAGTCCCAGAGGTTGCATGCCAGGTACTCAGTGGCAGGCAGCTCTGACTGTGTTCCAGCTCATTCTTTTTTATCCCCTTCACTCGCAGCTCTGGCTCCTCTATGTGAGTGGCCCCCAGGGTGAGGCAGAATACTGGACAGATCTTCCTGTCCCCTTTCCTAAATGAGCTGGTTACTTCCCATCATGCAGCTCTTCTCAGATGGAGACCAGCTCCCCAGGAACAGGCCAGAGAACACAGGAATCCATGTCTTAAGCTGAACCCAGAAACATTCCTTGTTAATAGCCAAACAATGGTAGGCCCATACGACTTGTGACCTTCTACTTCTGTAGGTACATTCTCAGTTCTCCCAGGAGGCTCCTACCACTCCACTCTCTCATAGGAATTTGAGCATCATTCTTCCTTCATGTTATTGAGTTCTGGAAAAGGCCGGTCGAGCGTTCCCAGGCCTCCAGGGTTGGGTATGCCGTCATCTTCCCCCAATTCCTCTCCACTCCAATACCTTGCCCACCCAGTAATAGCAGGTTGATACTTTGGTGACATATACAGAGACTCTGATGTTTATCTCTAGGCTTTGGCCCAAACAATAAAATAAGAACAAGTAAAGTGTTAGTATCCCTTATGTACTTGTTATACATTGAAAACCTGCCATTAGATAGAAAGTGTAGAAAGTATAAATTCATCATCGGAGAAAAAGAGAATATTTCCTTTCTAATCTTTTCTACAATCTAATAGTCTTTTTTTTTTTTTTTCAGTTCTGGGGATCGACCTCGGGGCCTTGCATATGTTAGCCAAGCACAATACCATTGAGCTGCACCTCCAACCCTTAAGAGACATTTTGATGTAGTAACAAAACACACAAATACATCATTAGAGTAGAAGGTAGAAGGTAGAAGGTAAACAATGTGAATTCTAGTCTGGCTACAAGCTTCGAGTGGTGACTTCAATCAAATTTGCTAACCATGCGCAAGTGCAAAGGCCCGAGTTCGATCCCCGGTGCAAAAAAAAAAAAAAAAAATTTGCTAACCAGCTAATCCGTGGCTCTCTCAGTTACCAAATTAGAGTAATATTTAGTGCCACTTTACTAAGTCAGTGTGATTATTGAATTATATAATGTATAAATGGGTTTAGGAAGCTACAAAGCACTGTATACAAAAGACTGGTGTGGATGTTATGTACTAGAGAGATTGCCTTAATAAAGTAAAGGAAATAGAAATTCACCTAACATACGAACTTGCAGTGGACAGAAAAAAAATATGAAAGGCTCTTATACCTTATGAAAGAGTTCTTATACTTACTGATAATAAGAAAAGTATTTTTAAAAGTTAAGATATTAATTCTCCCTATCAGTTTGGTGAAGTTCAAAATAGTTGATAATACTCTGTGTTGACTAAGGCAGTAAGCAAAGACTCCACATCTTGCTGATGGAAGTATAAATGGAAATGATCTCTGAAGAGCAACTTGGTTATATTAATTGAAATAGAAAATGCATGTGTCTTTGGCCAAGCAATTCCATTTCTTAAAATTGATCCTACAACCCTACTTGCACTTGTACAAAATGAGGGCACTTTATTTATGGGTTGCTATGGAATGATGTCTACATTAGGTGAGAAATGCAGGACAGAAGAGTTTACAAAAAAAACATTTTTTGACAAAGGAATGAAAAGCTAGTCTTTTCATATGTATGCCCAAAAGGATGCACCAGGTTTAATGATATTTTAGGGATATTTTCTTTTGTTTGTTTTTAATAGTATTTGCTGTTTCTTGTTTGTTTAGGTTATTTGGGGATTTATTGGTTTTGTTTTCTTTCCTTTGGCTGCTGAGTAGAACTAGGTGACCAGTGATGGGGTGGGAGGCTGGCTTACTGTGTAAGTAAGCAAGCCTTCACTACATATTCTTTTGGACTCTGAATTTTTACCTTATGCAGATATTATTGATTTTGTAAAAACTGAAAACAACAAAAATTTTCACAACCTAAAATGACCAACAAAATAAAAATACAAGCGAAGTCCCAACTTTCCTCCCAATAAAATAAAAAAAATAAAATAAAGAAAAATAAAAATGAAAGGAAGAAAGTCACTTAAGAATCATTCTATATTTTCCTTCTTTTTGCCCTCTATTGCTTGACTTTCATATGACTTTCTGTTTGTTAAAATTTTTCTTTTTACATTTGGGCTCTGGAAAACTAATGAGTTTAGTCCTTATAACTACAGGAAGTGAATTTTATTTTCACCATTCTAATGAACCAAGTAGTTATGTGTGGCTTTTCCCTTGATCTGCCAATCTTTGTTTCTGAGATCTAAGTAACTCTTGAAAGTTGTAAGCTTCAAACCAAACCTAGATGTCTGTTTCCTCAGCTTCCCAATGGGCAGTGGTGTTGGCTGGGAAGGCTGACTGGGGGCTGCACCCAGGGAATTAATCTCTGGGGTAATTAGGTAGCTGCTTGGGGCTGAGCTTCCTAATTGGGGTGCTGAGCAACTTGCAGAGTGACTCAGGTTCTTCCTCTTGTTTTATTAGAAATTTAAAGCGTTAGTTTTTACTGATTTCACTTCTCGAGTTTTGCTCTTTAAATTTATTTTCCTCTTTTTTCACTTTCATATTATTTAAGCAAATGACTGTTGTTTCCCCCCCCCATTAAGTTCATTGGTACATTTTAGGTATAAAATACAGTTACATTCATCATTGGGATCTTGTACCATTACATAAGTATCTTGGTACTTTTATTTTATTTTATTATTTTTGATGAACAAAAGGTGGCATTTATTTATTTATTTATCCCCCCCCCCATTAAGTTCATTGGTACATTTTAGGTATACGATACAGTTACATTCATCATTGGGATCTTGTACCATTACATGAGTATCTTGGTTCTTATTTTTTCCC
>NW_004624734.1:12808739-12893866 GCF_000247695.1 Heterocephalus glaber
TAATTATTTCTGATTTCATTTTTCCCAGATCCTCTTTTGTTGCCAGTTCAGAGAGTCCAGGTGGTTGAGTATCAGATTGTTCCATCTCGTTTCCCTTTGGGGTTGTGGTAGGTGATCCAGAAGTCTGTTTTTGAGGCTTGTTTACGTATCTTCTCATTTCCACAGTGTGGGGGGGTGCTTCTGGTGCCTGCGTGGCTCACCTTTTCTGCCCTAGAAGCTTGGGAGGGTGGTGGGGGAGCTTCCTTCCAGGTTCTTGGACCGGCTCACCTTCTCTGCCCTAGGAGCTTGAGATGGCAGTGGGGGAGCTTCCTTCCACGTTCTTGGACTGGCTCAGCTTCTCTGCCCTAGGAGCTTGGGATGGTGACAGGGGAGCTTCCTTCTGGGTTATTGGACTGAGCAAATGACTATTTTAATTAGGCTTGTCTTTTAACTCAATCCACCACCACTACTTTATAGTTTTTCTTTACCAAATTGGCTCCTTTGTGTAATTTTGGGTACCTGTGTGGCCTCTTTGCTTGGAAGGCTAAATGCTACCCCAAACAAGGCCTGGCTTCTTGAATATTTTCAAATGCAGAGGCCCCTCTGTGAACATGTGCCAAAGGGAAGTTTGAAAAGACCCCTTCATGTTGACTCACTGTTGCCTTCAATTAGGAGAATTCATCCTAACCCATGTGGAGACACCCTCCAGGCCCCAGCAAAGGCTGGTTTCATTGTGTACATAGACAATTTGAAGTAAAAGGCTAACTTGAACCAAGGGTTATATTTATGCTTCCATTGTGATCTCAGCACACTTGCTTGTTTGAATGGGGTTCGGCTGATTTATGCTTTATTCAAACCTATAAGTCAGAGAGAATACAGAAGACTGTGGCACACATGTGAACTGAGGGTTGTATTTGCTGGTAGGGACTTGAGCTTAGCTAATATTTTCACTGAACTTTTCCTACAAACAGCCTCACTTAAGCAAACAAATATGTCCTTCACAAAACAACTGAGAACACAATCCTGAGGGATTTTCTCTTTTTTGCCATGCTTGGGATTGAACCTAGGGACTCATATATGCTAAACAAGTGCTCTACCACTGAGCTACATCTTTAGCCTGCTGAGTGATTTTTCAAATACTCTTTACGATGACTGGCCTAATGCCTATCCTAACATGTGTACTATAGAAGCAACAATAAGTTTGTCTCTGAAAAAAAAAAGGTAAACAAATTTCCTTTTGGTTTCCTTTACATAGTGCCAATTCAGTAATTAATTTTATGGAGATCACCAAATCGTGATAATGACAGCATAGAACATTCTTATCTTTCCTAGATGACTATTTCTAGGTTCTCAGCATCTTGGGAGTCTCAGCTTTTTAGGGTGTTGGATAAGAACTTTTGACCTGGCATGAGATTAAAATGAAAACAAACATACCAAAGAACTCTAGTAAGTAGAGTTCTAATGTCCAGGGTTGATCCATAGTGAAAGCCCTAAAAAAGTAGACACATATCTAGCAGAAAGGAAAGCGAATGTGTTGGTAATGGGAGGAACCAGGGGTTTGTCCTATAAGTGTGGTGTAAGTACCTACTGTACATTCAGCACTGGGCCATCTGGAGACAAGGTTGCAGGGTTAGAGTGGTTGACCAGATAGACAGAGCCCACCATAAAGAGTAAATCCTAGTCCAGACGGCCAAGAGGACTAAGTGGAGGCAGTAGCTGGCCCATTGCTTCCTCAGGTCCCCACCCGTGGGAAATGACACCAGCCTTGCCTTGTGGATTTCCACTTGAGGAATAACCATGCAGGGAGCTGGATATGAAATATGGTACTGAGATACAGTGGTGCTGGTAGGACAGGTGAGACCAGGGTGGCTTAGATACAGGGATGGAAGCATCCAAACCTAATTCTGCTACAGTGTCTTAATTTTGGTCCCATGAAGCTGACCTGAGTAGTGCAGAGGACTGAAAATGAGCCCCAGAAAGTTAGACTTACAGCCCTTGAGCCCCTTGGCACAGTGGGGTGCTCCACGTACATGCTGTTTCCCTACACCTCACCATCATATCATTTGCTGTGTAAAAAGTCAGCTCTTGTGCCTTGCACTGCAGTAAAAATATTTCTACAATTCTTAGTAAGTAAAAGGAGTCTTAAAGCTTAAACCTCTGCCCTGGGCAAGGAACCAAAGGATGTCATTATACATAACTTCAAAGGCTGATAAGGTGTTTAAGGTCTCTGCTCCCTGAAAGACTTTCTTTCTTCTAAGGCCAGCCAGAAACATTCGTGTGCATGTCCTACCATTATTCCAACAAGAAGCAGAGGGCTGTTTCTGTAATGTATATTTTTCTGGGCTCAAGTTTGCATGTTCCTACTCTGCAGAACATATTCTCTCTGCTTTACATTGATTGCATTGTGTTTAGGTGATGGATGTCCAGTAAGCATGATATGAAAAGAAATACCAGGACTGGGGTTGTAGCTCAGTGGTAGTGCTTACCTGGCATGTGAGAGGCCCTGGGTTCAATCCCCAGTACTGCAAGAAAGGAAGGAAGCTCAGGGTCTCAGTTGCAATATCTCTGTGTTTGCATGGAGCCATCACCCATAGACTCAGGAAGTCTTGTTCCAGGGAAATTATGACTAGTGTAAAATTATGAGCTGGTAAAAACTAAAATGAGTAGCTCTCTTGATCTCTGATCATCCATCATTTAATGTTTCTTGGTGACAAGTCACACAGGTGTAGTGCATTGCCACTCTTTGCCAAAGACACACCCCATCTCTCTTTTTTCAATTTTATTCCTCAGCAACGCAGGATATGTTGGTTTCTCCCCGTTACCAGCAGACATTTTGGTACAGCAGAACATTCTGTATAGAATGGATGTTCAGTCAGTTGTTTAGGAAACAGTGGCAAAACAGCTGGACATATTTGTTGCTGACTGCACATTTCTTTACACAGAATGGCTCCCAGCTATCTCAAGGTTTTATATATTTTGATTTGGGGAATGGAGGCCTGCACTATCAGGCCTAGATGAAGACGGCCTGGGAATAGAAGTGGACAGGGTCCTTGAAAGGATTCATTTACTCCAGAGATGGACAGGGGAACATGGATATTCTGATGGCCCAAGACTGTGACACCTCTTTTGTATGTCATAGTCTGGTGCTCAGTTAATGCCTGTGAGATGCAGAATGAAAGTATACAAGGTGTGATTAAAAAATTTGGTGAATGCTTAAATTAAAGTTTTTATTACATTAAAAGACACATTGTCTTGAATCCCCCTGAAAACACTCCCCCTTTCTGTGAACACACTTATCCCATCACTCTTGCACACTGGGATTCCTCTTTCATGAGTGCCTTTAGTTGTGCTGTCCTGGCTGCCCTGATGCCTGAATCCACTCAAAACATTTGCCTTTCATGGTCATTTTGACTTTGAGGAAGAGCCAGAAGTCACACAGTGCCAGATCTGCTGAGTAACGTGAATGAGGACACACTGATATTTTTGACAGAAATTACTCTGAATGTGTGATCAGTGTAGGGTGATCCTAAAATACAGTGAATGTTTGCATTTTCAAAGTATATCACACATTGCCATTCATTCACCTCAAAATACTTCCCCTTGCTTTGAATACAACTATCCCATCATTCTTGGGAATGTGTCTTTTACTGTAATAAGATTTTAAAATTTTAAACCTTAACTGTATCTTTTGATTAGCCCTTGTAATCTAGGGTCCTGTGGCTTGCAGTAGTTCCTTGTCCTTTGCTTGAATTCCTGGGCCAGAGGATAGAGACAAAACTCATTATCCTGCTGTATAGCCCTGTTACGTATCACTGGGCTCCATGGGCATCATGTTGCTGCATTCCATAGAAGAAGCATTAACCAGCCTGCCAGAAAAAAATGTAACGTGAATGAAGACTTGGGAACCTCACAATCTGAAGCTCCCTTCCTCACATTCCAGGCTGATGCCCTCAGGCAGACTGGAGATAGCTTAATACAAGCATATTTGTAACACTCTGGTTCCATCCAGATCAAAGGGCAGAGAGCCTGCCTGTGTTGCAGCCTCCAAGATGAAAACTGAACCCTGGATGTAAGCCCGTGTATGTTGGCCATGCCTTGAATTTGAAAAGAAATACCAATTCTGCTATGGATGTTTGAACCATCAGATGGAGACTTTGAAGTCTCTTCGCCTGTAATAAGTTGGATTCAGTTCTTCCCTCATTCTGCCCCTGCCTTGTACTAGTTTAAGGTTTGGGGTTTCTTCAAATGTGGTGGTCCTTGTAGGGGCTGTTGGGAAAAATGAAGAGAGTACACACTAGCCCACAGGTGCTGCTGTGCCTGGAGAGGGGGTGTGGGGTCGGGGGACTCTTATGATCGGAGGGTGGGTCCTTGGGCTATTTCCAATGTCACTGTGATTGGGATTGCTGAAGGTGAAGGGGGCCTGGCTGTCCTCCCTCAGACTGAAGATGTACACATTGGTATTTTTCTTCCCTCAATCAGCTTCTTTCAGACTTTTAGATTCTATGGGTTAGTAAAATTTCAAAAGTGAATTTTCTTTTCTTTAATGAGAATTTTAAAATTACCATTTGTTATTATTTCATCAAAGAATCTTTAAAACAAACCAAGAAAATCAGAAGAATTTAATTTCAGAATTGCAGGAGACTGCAATATTGATTATGCCCAAAGCAGGCTGGACGCAGTACAGGCTGTGAAGAGTTAACCCCACAATTGGCTTGTTTATTGAGGTGAGTCCAGCCAATGCCGAGGTCAGAGTAACTCTCACCCAAGTTCCAGTCCCACAGCTAAAACCTTCTTAACTAGAAGGACAGTGTTCTAATTTACAACCGTATATTTTGTCTATTCTATTCCCAATTTGAGAATGCTTTGTCTTGTCTTATACTTACTAGCCTTGCTTACATTAATTTCCATAGAAATGGCACAACTGCACCTCCCTGCACATAGTTCTGCCCTTGCACGTAGCTTGCCTTTACCCCAATTGGTTGCCAATAAAAGTCAGTGGCTTGGACTGGCCATTGCCTTTGTCAGGTGCACTGGCATTGGTAGTCCTGGCGCCCCATTTTCTGTCTCTCTTAGTTCTGTCTTTTAGGTTTTTTTCCTCAGGCATGTGCCATACGCTGGGCATGAGACTGGAGCCTACTACAGAGGTTTCCAGTAATGTTTCAGGGGTCCCAGTAAAGAATAAAGAACAGTCTTTTAAATAAAATACATTTATCATGATAAAAAAAATTCATAACAGTCAGGCAAAATGGGGCACGCCTATAATCCTAGCTTCTCGGGAGGCTGAGACAGGATAATGGCAGGTTAAGTGAGACCTTGTCTCAAAATTAACTAAAAAGTGATGGGATGTAGCTCAGTAGTTGGGTGCTTGCCTACCATGCCCAGGACCTAGGTTCAATTTCTAGTACTGCACAACAAAAACAAAAATTAAAAAAAATACATTTTGAAAACTCACTGACCTGTGCTGGGCTATGAACAGGTATTATGGATATATAATATATAAACACACAGACATACAAAATCATAGTTATTATGGTAATAACTTACATTTACATTAGGCATTTAATTGCAGAATACTTTTACATACATTATTCTGTGTGATCAGTTAATGTATACCTTTAAAACATAAATTAGCCTTAATAACCTAAGCTAAATAGAATTAAGAATAGTAGGGAAGTCTGGTGTTTAAGTAAACTGTTGGTGTCTTAAGAGTCAAATGTGAATAATTTTTAAATTATCTGCTGTTTTGATTTTCTCTTTGTCTCTATTACCCTACCATATTACAGTAAATAAACAGATAATACTGTGATGATATGCACATATCTTTATAACCAGGTATATATAGCTGAGCTGCGTACTTGCATATATTTACAATGCCTTCTTCTGCATAAAAAATCAGAACATATATTGTGACAAGCATAAAAGTGCATGTGCAGAATAATAATGAAAATATTTGAAATACAGTATGGGAAAATCTTAAGACCTACTGGGGTAGAGACAAAGGGTAGGAAAGAGTACATTCAAAAGTAAGCAAGTGAAAGAGAATTTTTACTTTTGGTGAATAGAAATGTTTTGTCCCAAACCTGTGTTTAAAAATCACAGGTATGTTTGACTTCAACACAAATATTGCATTATGAATATTTGAATATAAGTATATCCAACTCTGTGCAAGTTAAGACATTATTTTCCCTTGCCAGTTCGTCCTTGCAGCCCCTACTTTCTCACTTAGGGGTAAAGGCTGGCTTCTGAAGCTTCCCTAAAAAGGAGCAGTAGCTTAGGGCCGGGGATTTTGCTCAGTGGTTCCGCCACCTGCTTCGCAAGCGCAAGGTCCTGAGTTCAATCCCTGGTACAAAAAAAAAAAAAAAAAAAAAGGAGTGGTAGCTTTAGTATTCTGGTTTGGAAGTGTTTCTCTGTTGCAAGAGCAGTAGCCTAGTTCTAAATCTCCATGAATATTTTGAAAACTTTCAACCAAGCTAGAACTTCAATTAGATATTAATTCATTAATCAATTAACTTAGGCAGTGATCATTCAACAAATATTTACAAGTGCCTCCTCCATCTAAGGTTTGGTACTAGGCAGCGGGGGTATAGTAGAGTATGGAGAGAGGTAGTTTCTCAGTCTTTTGGGGAGACAGATAAACTACGAAATAACAAATGGTAACAAATAATGATGAGTTCTGGATAGGAAACAATTGGGTGGTATTATCAATAAACCTTAAATAAGCAGTCTTGCAAACATCAAGCAAAGACAAATTCATTTGATAATCCACAATTGACACTTGATATTGTGTGTGTGTTTGTGTGTGTGTGTTTGTGTGTGTGTGTATAAAAAAGGCAAAGATTATACAGTAAATTCATATTGCTTTTATAATGTAAAAAATTAAGAAAGAGGCTACTGGGGATGGGAATCATCAACTCTTAATTTTCTCATTGACTTTGTTTACTGAATAATTCCTCTGCAAAACCACCATTTGCAAGATTATTTCCATGGAGCAAAGAGCCCTCCTATAGAAAGGGCAAAGCTGGTTGGACGGCTTCACATTCACACCAAAGACTCTTCTTTCCATGTCATGGGGCTAATGATTTGTCCAGATGTTTCAGATTCTCCATAAACTAAAAGAATTCCACTTTGCAGAGGCTATGTTGATGTGTCATTTTCTCCTCCAGTGAAGACCAAATCATCTAATATTGACCAAGCATCTACTCTGTGAATCAGGCCCTGGGGTTGCACATACCTGGGAGCACATACCTGGGAGCACATATCTGGTAGGAGAGAGGATAGTTACAGGCAAATAATTAAAATAAAGTAAGAAAAGATTGTGTGCAGAGATGAACCATTTGCAGGGGTGGCATTTGGATGGGATCCTTAAAAGGTTGGCAAGCATTAGACTAATGGAGACTGGCAGTGCCATGCACCTGCTCAGCCACCTCTTACAAGCTCATGGGAATACCCATTAGGTCACTTTTTCATATTAAAACTAACAACTGTTTGTTTCCTGAGGGTATATGTCTTGTTAGGGAGCAATAATAATATATCAATTTCCATCAAGTTGCATTTTATCATCATAATGGTTTCAGAGGAGGCTGCTTTTAGCTCTTGCAGTGCATTTTAATGTGTTGCAAAAAACATGGAAACTGACTGAGGACGTAATGGATCCATAATGGATGAGGAGCAGGCAGGTCTGTGAGTGGGGCATGCCATGGCTGCAACATGCCGGTGCATCTCCTGGGCTCACATGCATTCTCTGAATTACAAGGAGCCAGTAGGCACAATTTGATTTTGCTCGACAGTCCTGGGAGATGTGTGGGCAAAGTTGCTCATCTCTTAGGTCTGGTTGCATTTTTCCTCAGTCACTTGTCTGATGGTCCTGTACCCACTAATGATCACAGGTTTGGGATTGCACAGGAACAGGAAGTGCCCCATCAGCTCAGATGTGTGCAGCTTCCTGAAGAGGCTATCATCCAAGGAGATAGACGGTGCATTATCTATGCTGTAAAGAATGTTTTTCTCCAAGAAAAAGAAAAGTTAGAACGCTAGCATATTTTTAAGGCATTCAGGGTCCCGGCAGGTAGGCCTCCTTTATACCAGAATCTTGGGGAAGGACAGACGTGGCATTTGAGCTGTCAACACTGATTTCAGAGTCCTGTCTGCAGAGTCTGTATATCTTGGAGGGAGTTTTCACAAATGAACACCACAAATGCCAAATTAATCTTCAAGAAGAATTTTGCTGGAGAGAAGCAGCAGTTTTACGTTATGCCCTAATACCAGTATGTTCTGGCCCCAAATCTTACATCTCTCTATAATTCTACAGCATAGGGTTGGGATCTCAGAGCCCTGAGTAAAGACTTGTTGATTATTGACTAGTAATGTTTTCAGATATTTGCCACAGATAGGGTTGCTAAAGAATTACAGCTCAAGGAATGGGGGTGTAGTTTAGTGGTAGAACACTTGCCTAGTATGAGTAAGATACTGAGTTCAATCCCCAGCAACAGGAGAAAAAGAGAAGAGGAAGGAAGGAAATAAAAAGAAAAGAATTGCATTTTCCCACAGTTCCAGGTGTAGAGATGCATTTGAATCCAGAATGCCTCATTACATTGAGGCTGTATCTCCCTCCCTTCTTTCCTCTTTTTCTGTTTTTTAAAAAATTTTTTTTCCAGTGCTGGGATCAAACCCAGAGCCTCATGCTTGTCAGGCAAGTGTTCTACCACTGAGCTATATCCCTAGCCTCCAAGGCTCAGTCTTTATAACACTAATATTTTCCCAAAATATTTTGAATGCTATTTTCCCCATCACTTTTGTGTAATCTGATCTTAAAACAAAATCACTTCAATGCTAGAATGCATACAAGATTTATGACCCTGTAGCATGAACTTCAGTGAATCCTAGTGTTTCTGATAAGTTAGTCTGTAGCTGGATGTTGGGATATTTTCTGTCTCTCTTGGATTCCTGAATTTGGAAGTGAGCAAGTTACAGTACATTTTGATTCAGTTTTAATCCATCAAAATCAAGTTAGTTGTAAATGATGGAAGAGCTTACTTTGTGTAGTCCGGCTGCCTGGAGACATCAGCCACATGCCAAAAGCTTGCTCGTTGCCCGGCAACCTTGCTGGAGGAATAGATTTCCTGCCACTGGCTCCCTTTTTAGTTGAGGCGGAATCTATTAACACTACTATTCTAGCCCAGAGAACCAGAGCCCCAGTTTAGCTGAAAAGAATAGTCGGGGTTTTTTTGGTTTGGTTTTGTTTTTTTAATAACCCAGCCACTGTGTTTCTGGCTTCTAAACTCTACTACTAATTTCATTGACTTCTGCATAAAGGCTTAGGGATTATTAATATAATTTAACACCATTGAAGCGACAGAGATGAGTCTCAAGATGAGTCTCTTCTTGGCCTCTGAGGAATCTCACTGCTTCATTGCTCCTGGAAAATACCCCACGGGGAATAGGTGTGGACCAGGAGCATCCAAGTTCAATGTGGAGCAGAGAAGAGTGACCTCATTTGTCTCCAAACTTTTCTCAGTCCTCACCTGGTGGACTTGCTGCCTCTTGCTTTCTTGGTTTCCTAGCCAACTTGTCATCTGGCTGGGGAAGCTGTTATTTCTTCAAGTGTACCCGATCCTGTTCTGATTGAAAAGCGCCTGTGTATTTCTTCCTCTTATCCTTCAATCAAAGAATGTCTTTTCTTCTTTTGTAGCTAAATACTTCACCGACTGGACTGATGGTTTCCGTCTCCCAGGGGAGTCTGCCTCGCTGTCAGCCCTATTGTTTTGCTTATGCCCTTAATGTAATAGCTTTGAGTTGCAGCAAGGGAAGATGAGGCCCAGGCCCAGGCCCAGCCTCAGGTGGCTGGAGTTATTTGCCACTGCTGAAATGCAATTTTAATAATGGACTGTATCAACTAAATGTGTTTCCTTGCCCCTTTGTAAAACAAAGGAGGGGCTCAGCACATTAACCCACTGGTGGCAGGAAAAATCAAAATCCCCAACAATGCTATTTAATGAAATGACACTTGCATCACAAATTAGAAATCTTGTAAAAAGTCTTCAGAAATGCACTGAAGAGGAAAGGAGGGAGTTGAGCCTTTTGTGATGAATGGGTATGGACTCCTTTATCAATCTCACTCATACTCAGGGTCAAATGAAGGCAAGTATGGTTTGTTATTTGCGAAAGAAATTAACTAACTTGACTGTCTTGACTAATCTAATACAACATCCTTGGAAAGCGTTTGGTTTTTCACTCTGATCATTCTGAAGTATTTATTAATTATGATAATTTGAGTACTTAGGCTTTTATTTTCCCCAGTATTCTTAGAATATTACTCATACAGGGGACCTTTTTTGGGGGGGGGGACCTTTGAGACTACAGTTTAAGTCCCCAGTTTTACAAACAAGGAAACTGGAGAATTGAAAAGTTTGCTTGGAGATGCGCAGCTCTGTCAGGGGTGGCAAAGCAGGGACCAAATCCTGGCTAGTTAGTTACCTGAGCCATAGCCCCATCGAAATGAGAGCTCTGAAATGCACCAAGCAAGGAAAAGCTCCAGTTCCACTGCTCCATCTAACAAATTTTTCACACACACCTACTGTAGATGTGTGCAGATTCTAAGCTCGGTCCTAGGAACAGGCAAGATCTTTCCACAAAATTATACTTTTAAGGTGGGAGAACCCCACAGTCAGCAATGAAATAAGTAAGAGGATTACAGGTGGTGATAAGTACTTAGCTAAGATATAAGGTGAACAGAGGAATGCTAGTGACAGTAAACAGATAACGGAGTGTCGCCTGCTAAAAAACAAGTGTGAACTCTGGAGCACACACATTCTTACTGCTAACAGACAGTATGTTGGATAAATTAAAAGTCACTCTGAAAGTGACCCATTGTTAGCATTCAGTTGCAACACAGTGGAGAGAGCTGCCTGGCAAGGTGGTGCGCTTCCCACGACACAGTGTTCAAACCAAAACCTACATAGTGGTACAGGGGCACGAAGGTGTGATAGGAGTCACGGCCAACACTCCTATGACAAAAGACAGGATAAGAAAAGAAGGCATCACAGATTTATTTAATCAGAGTTTTATGTGGCACGAGAGCCTTGAGAAACGAAGGCTTAAAGACCCAAGGGAAAACTATTTTATGCCAAGATTTGATGTAGCAGGGACAGCCATGTAGAAATGTGATTAGACAAAAAGGCTCAGACCTACTGGAAATAGAGTGAGGGGGGAGCCCAGCGAGGCTGTCTGTTGGGATTCTTCTCACCTCTCTGTGTGGGGTGCCTTCCTCCTGGCTATAGGGCAGGCCTCCTGGAATGAGGGTCTTGCCATCTGCTATCAGGCAAGGCAGGTCAGAGAAATCCTTTATGCCCAGCTCCTACACAATAAGGTGGGAAGTATTAGAATCATATTTCTAGGTTTTACAGCTGGCTTTGGGGGAGAGAGGCTCTAGTTTCTATGACGTGCCTTGGGAAAGAGGGATTCTAATTGCTGTCCTGGAGGAGGAAGGGGAGCAGAAGGTTACAAAGAGACCCAGTTCTGAGGCCCTTCCAATGTCCTTCATCTAACTTTTTTTTTGGTACCTGGGATTGAACTCAGGACTTTGCACTTGCAAAGCAGGCAGTGGCACCACTGAGCTAAATCCCCGGCCCAAGCATTGTTTTTTTTTTTATTGGTACCAAGGATCAAACTCAGGACCTTGCACTTTTGAGATGGGCAGTGGAGCCACTGAGCTAAATCCCCAGCCCCAATGTCCTTCAGTTCCAAGTGCTTTGCATGCAAACAGCCATACTTTGGGGTATCATTTTCTGAGTGTCAACAGTAGAAATCCTAGAACTCTTCCAATCTAAGATACTGTGACTGAGCTACTTGGTTGACTTGTTTTTCCATTCATTTATTTAATTCCTTCGTGTTTTAAAACACTTATTAGACATTTCCTACTTGCTGTATTGAAAATCTGCACGAGAATTTTTCCAAGACCCCATCTGCCCCACTTATATTGAGGAATATTTCATACAAATTTCTGTTAGCTCTAGTCTTTGGACATTTTAGCATAACAAAATTTGATTTTTAAAGTCAGATAGCTCATTCTTTTTCTTTCTAACTGATTGCTTTAGGTCCCCAGGCAACTTTTACATGCAAGATTCCTAAAACATGTATATCGTGAAACTCCAGTGTGAGAATCTGCTTTACTTTTAGATCTATATTGAGCAGATATTCTAGAAGGCAGTGGTAAAAATTGATTTGCTTGGCTGGTAAAGCATCTGCTTTCAAAGTCTTGATCTAACCACATATCCCACGGTCACTTGTTCCTGGTCTTGTGACTGTCTCTATATGTTTGCTCAGAAATATCCTGGATCCTAGAATCTGCCATAAATTTAACATGGACCTTGTGTCTCCTTCTACTCCCATGCTGTAAACCCTGATTTGAAGGGGTGGAGTGAGAAAATAACTCAAAGTATTTATCCTGCTGTTCTTTGCATTTGTTTCTTCTGCTGGTACATTGATATTTGGATATCAGATTTCATAGACTAGTACAAACAGCCAAGGGCATTGGTTTTGTAATTTCATATTTAGCTCATTTCCCTGGAAAGCTGGCTTTAGAAGAGTTTTCCTGCGACCTCTCTTTCAGTTTGGCCTGTTTCTTTGTTCTATCCCTGTGTGGCCCACTTTGAGTCCTTCACTTGTATGCAAGTTGAATGTAGTTTTGTTTTACTATAAGAACACGCAGCTGCAGTGGACTGACCCCCATAGGCCTCTTCCTGTCACCCTTTGGTGTCTCATGTGATGGTTCTGAAACATTTTGGTTGATGTGACTTGCCTTTCTCACAAAGACTCCCTCCTGAGGGACTGGTAGTGACATTATTCCCATCTGACTAATCTAGAAACTGAGGCTGAGAAACTTAGGCAGTTTTAAGGTCAAAGTCACACAGTAGAAGTGATGAGCAGGTCCCAAAGTTGCATTTATGTCATTTTAAAGTCTCTCTGCTGCTGTGGGCACTTGCAGTAAGTAGTGTGCCCTTTATTTCTCCACCATAGGGATCCCTTTTTTCTTTAAAGCTGTGACCAAGTCCTCAAACAAAAAGTCGGGAGAGGGCCGGGGATTTAGCTCAGTGGTTCCACCGCCTGCCTCTGTACCGCAAGGTCCCAAGTTTGATCCCCGGTACCAAAAAAAAAAAAAAGCGGGGAGGGATTTAGGTATCATCTCCATGAGACCACTATTTCCTGTGTCTGTTCTCCAGAACAGTAGCCAGCAAGATGCTCCTACAAAATTAACAAAAACTCTTGCATTAAGTTAATTTGGTCAAAACTGCACATTGTATCTTCTAGGAGACTAAATTCACCTTAGCATAATAAGGAATCAGAAGTGTCTTTCAGACCAAAAAAAAAAAGTATATTTTTATTTAAAATTTGCCAATTTTTAAATTTTCCCCAAATTTCCATTTGACCAGCGATTTGTTATCTCTTCTAATGCCTTTCAAAGAACAATTTGGAAAAGCTTTTAATTAAAAGAGAAAGAGAAGTGAAGAGTTTGGTGCATCTAACTATACCAATGAATAAAGAAAAGAAAAGAAATATTCTCACAATATTCTCAGACCCATAAAAGATGGCAGCCTTCTGCTTCACACTGTCTCCACTTTGAAACTCTGCTTTTATTTTTCCCCAGACTCCTTCAAGACAAGAGCTGTGATCCCCCTTCTTTATGTTTTTTCTCTTGAAACTTGTTTTATCTTATTTTACTTTATTTTATTTTGCTCAAATCGTGACTGGGTTTCTCACCATCTGTGCTTCTCCACTCACCTGGGTACTGGAAGCTCTTTGTGGGAAACTTTTCATGGCTACAGTAACTACTTAGAAAATACATAAAATGAACTGAATTGTGGGGGAGAAAAGGGAGAATGCATTGCATGGACCTGTTTCTCTGAGTTAACTCTGGCCCCCTCTTTGGGTGACAGTGAGACATTTTAGAAGCTGCAGTAACTCATTTATATCACTAGGGTTCCATTTGGCAAATGTTACCTCCTGTTGTCTAATTTAATTAGTAATTGTGTTTTCAGTTCCAATTGAAAGCCTCAGAAGAAAGGCTAGTAATAAACAGTTATATATGGTGTTATTATTGTTATCTAATTATATTTACTATTGTGACAGTTTTAGATTAAGGCAGTTTTCGAAAAGGGACTCGACAATGTTATCTAACAGAGTTTTCTCTTATTTCTCCTTCATCTCCCATGTATCCTAAAGTCCAGTATTGAGTTTGAGCATGCTTTTTTGACATGGAAATCAGTGGACACAGTTTTGTTGTTGTTGTTGTTGTTGTTTATTTTTAAACACATGGCTGAAGTTTCCATGGCAAGTCCATTCTGGATCAAGCCATTGACTCACAAGACTTTTCTGAGATGCCACCACACCTCGATAAAGTCAGTGGTGAGTCCAGGGGAGTGATGGTCGACAAGTTGGCAGGTGTAAGGTCTGCTTTGGCTCTGCGTAGCTTTGGATAATCTATCTATTCATCCTTTCATCCATCCACCTATCCATTCATCAAATATTTTAGGGAATTCACCAGGTGTCCAGAGCTATGCGGGACCATGAACATGAATGGGACACTGTCCCTGTTCTCAAGGAACTTTCTGTTTAAAGAGTGGGATCAGACCTGTCAACCACAATGCTAAGGGGAATGCCAAGGTGTTGAGTTAGAAGTGTGTCCCAGCTAGAGTAGCGGCCAGAGGAGGGAGGGCCACATGACTTGTGGCATTGTGGAAAGGCTTTGTGGTGGAATTGACTTTGGGTTGAGTTCCGGGGGTGAAGTATGAAGAAAGCAGCAAGAGATTATTCCATGATGAGGAGTTGGGACTTTTTATGCTTCTTTATAATTCCCTGGCAATGGGAGCCCCTGAAGAATTTCAAATTGGGAATAAAGGGAGGCATTTACACTTCAGAAAGATAAATGTGGAGGAACACTTCGCTTAGTCTCTCCATCAACCTTACTTTTCTCATCTGTAAGGCAAACACAATCCCTACTGCTCTTGCTCATGGATTTGTTTCCATTGCATTTGTTTCTTTAAAATGCAGTTGGAGCCAGGTGTAGTGGTCTCCACCTGTGGTCCCATCTCCTTGAGAGGTTGAGGCAGGAGCACCACTTGAGTCCAGGAATTGGAGACCAGCCTGGGTAACATAGTGAGACCCTATTTCCACTCCCCCCAAAATAACAAATAACTAATATGCTCTCACTGCTTCTTATGCACTTAATATTCACAGCCACCCTATGAAGGTCATCATTGCTATTATTTGCATTTTAGAGATGTGGGTAGAATCAGAGACTGAATATCTTACCTAAAGATGCACAGCCAAGATGAGTGGCATAGCCAGGATTTGAACTCAGGTTCACCAGATCCTGGCACCCCCTGGACATAGCCATCCTACAATGCTGTGAAGTCGCTGGCAGTTCCTTACATCTACCTCTCACTCCTCACCTGAAACACCTTGGCTGGTGGCTGCATTTTACCTTCATTGACTTTAGCAAAGAATGTTGATATATTGGAAAGACGAAAGATGAGATCAACAGCAGACCAATGTGCTGTTATTTACAACTATTTACTCTTTGTCTTTAATAATGTGGTCTTTTGTCATTAAACAGAAAGAAACTTACAGAGTAGAATATATGACTGCAATTCTTTTGTACTAACAGGATTTACAGATAAGGTATGTTTCTATGGACATATAAGTAAATCTTCCTTCCAGTGCTAACGAAAATCAATTCTGACTCTGACTCCATCCTTTTGGGGAGCTCCTTTGAAGATCATGAATAGGTAAAAGTGAAATTGAAGAGGATGTAATGAGATGGATTAGAGCAGGGGAAAGATCTTGAATGGGGCCAGTTTGTTAAAAAGAGTTGCCAAAGAGCAGAGTAGACAAAGGCAGGGAAGTAGGCTGGCAAACTCAGCAAGCTCTGATAGTTGAAAAGACAGTCTGGAAAATATTCCTGAAGTTCACACACAGGCTGTTGTGATTGAAGGACAATTTAATGGCAACTCCTTGGCAAAAAGTTTATGCACTGTATTTTCTCTGTACTAGGTCACTGCAGGGTGAAAAATGCTGCATTATCTGCTAACCATGAATGAGTGTCTTTAAGGGGTGCTGCTTGAAGATTCAGGAAGTTCAAGAATAATAATTAAAATAAAACTCTGTTCCACGCCTGGACCTGTGTTCCGTGTGCCAAGAAATAGTCCAGGGTTACGCATTTTGTGGCTTAGGAGGAGCGTTTTGATCAGCCTTCAGCTTCTCATAAAAATAAATACTGCCATGTTCCTGCATAGACTGTTTTTGAAGCTCTTTCAGAGTAGATTTCCAGCTGAAGTTTCACCTTAAAAACAAGGAGGGAAAGAAATGCTGTACTGTACTTAAGACATTAGGCATGTCATGCCAAAGTAAAACGGAATCATAAAAAGGAAATGCTCCATTGAGATGAAAGAGCTGTCCTTTATGGCTACTGAGAAAATATAATTCATCTGCTGTTTGTAGGTTATGCTTTAATGGGAGGGAATATGAAGGGGATGAGAAAGAATTTCTTTACTGAATGGAAGAGCACTGCAAAAAAAGGTCGGGCGGGGGGAACTCGGTTGAAACAGCTGTTTCAGATGAGCCAATTCTGGGAGGCGGATGGAAATATATCCCCTGAAGTTCTGCTGCCTGACATGTGGCAGAATGAAGTAACCATCAGATGAGCAGAGCTGTGGATGGAATGGGCCTCATGGCATTGTGTGAGTGTCAGTGGGTGTCACTGCCTCACTGCCAGTTCTCAGACTTGGATGTGTGTTGGAATCACCTGGGGAGTTTGAAAAACTGGTGCCTGGTTGCGCATACATCCAAAAAATTCTGAGTTAATTGGTCTAGGATGTGGCCAGGACCTGGGGATTTTTTAAAAGCTCCCCAGGGGATTCTAATGTACAGCAAAATTTGAGAAGCAGTTGCCTGAAAGATGCATAACTCCTTTCTCTTGATGTGTTCTTTGCAGCAAGGGTAGTTTGCTATAGGGAATTAGATTGGAAGACTTGTCCTGTGTACGCTGGGAAAAATCTGGAGCAGGAACCTTTTAAAGACGGACTCAGAGAGTCCTTGACTCAGACTGGTTGGATAGCTTCTTCTCTTTAATGGCTACAAAGTAAAGCTCCAGTGTCTCCTTGAAAAAAATGAGTCCTGAGATTGTTTTTTTCCATCACAGAGAAAGCATTAAGCATAGGCATACCTTGGAAATACTGTGAGTCGGGCTCCAGACCAGTGCAATGATGAGAATATCACAATAAAGTGAGTCACACAAATTTTTTAGTTTCCCAGCATATAAAAGTATGTTTCACACTGCCTTGCAGTCTCCTAAGTGTGTAATAAATAGCATTTTGTCTAAAAACCACATGCAGGCTGGGGATTTAGCTCAGTGGTTTCGCCGCCTGCTGCACAAGCACAAGGACCCAAGTTTGATATCCGGCACCAAATAAAAACCACATGCATACCTTAACTTCCAAACATTGCTTGAGCCAGGCAGGGTGGCACACACTTGTAAATCTAGTACTTGGATGGCTGAGGCAGGAGGATCATAAGTCAAGCCTAGGCTACAAGCCAAGGCAACTTCAAGGCCATCCTAGACTACATAGGAAGACCCTGACTCAAAAAATAAAACAGAAACAAGGAAAAAAATGGTTAAAAATGCTAACAATCATCTGAGCCTTCAGCAAATTATAATCCTTTTGCTGCTGTAGGGTCTTGCCTCGAAGTCGATGGCTGTTACAGATCAGGGTTGGTGGTTGCCTAAGTTTGGGGTAGATATGGTAATTTCTTAAAATAAGACAGTGACGTTCACCGCATCCGTTAACTTTCCCTGTTTTGTTTTCCCATCATTCATTTGCTTGCTGAAGTAGTACTTCTAGTTTCCTTCGAGAATTTTCCCTTTGCATTCAAAGCATGGCTGCCTGGCGCAAGAGGCCTGGCTTGTGTCTCACTTTGGGCTCAGGTCTCTCAGAAACCCTAACCATTTCTAGCTTTTGATGGAAAGTGAGGCACATGTGACTCTTTCTTTCACTTGAACGAAGAAGTTATTGAAGGGTTATGAGTTGGCGCAGTTTCAATATTGTGTCTCAGGGAATAGGAAGACCCAGGGAGAGGGAGAGGGAGTGGAGGGATGTGGGAATGGCCGGCTGGTGCAGCCATCAGAACACACACCACATCTGTCAGCTAAGTTTCTCGTTTACATAATACAGTTCACAGCACCCCGAACAATTACCACAGTAACATCAGAGATTTTTTTAAAATCATAGATCACCCTAAAAATATAATAATGTACTGGGTGTGGTGGTGCATGCCTATAATCTCAGCACTTAGGAGCCTGCGGCAGGAGGATCATCACAAGTTTGAGGCCAGCCTGGGGTACATAGTGAATTCAAGGCCGCCTGAGCTACATAATGAGATCCTGTCTCAAAAAAAAAAATGTATGGGAGAAGAGGAAGAGTTCAGAAGCAAGGCTGGAGGACAAACCTTAGCAAACTGTGGACATATGCTGTTATAAAAATGGCATTGATGGACTGCTTGTTGATGGGTTGTCGTAAACCTTAAATTTGTAAAGTTGGCACTATCTGCAAAGTACAATAAAGCAAAGCACAGTTAAAGGAGGTATACCATTATTTTCTAAGTGCATGCCAAGGAGGGAGAAAGAAAATACATCCACATGCAGGCAAAACGCTGAGGAAAGGAATGAGTTAGGCATCCTGGGGAATGTGAGTCTTAACTCTAATTTGTTGCTGTTCAGCACAAAAAACCCTAAAAAACCAAAAACTGCTAGGTGTAGTGGCACACACCTATAATCCCAGCACTCTGGGTGAGGGGCAGGAAGATCACAAGTTCAAGTTCAACCAGGACAACTTCATGACTTAGCAAGTCCCAGTCACAAAATGTAGGCCCTTGGTTCAATCCCCAGTACAAAACAAAAACAAAAACACCTCTAAAACTCCCAAACCAATCAAATGGAAAAGAAAGAAAGAAGAAATAAAAACAAAGAAAGGTGGAAACAGCGAGAAAAGAAAAGAAACAATAAGGCTTCCTTGATGTTAAATCAGACTATCCAAACAACATATCCTAATTTACATGGAAGCTTTTCTGATTCCCTTTCAGGGTTTCCAGGGGACACCAGCCAGTGCAGTGTAACGTAAATGAGAAGAAACATGGCTTTTAGTCAGTACTTTGCTAAGAATAAGCTTTGTCTTAGTCCCTTTCTTTTCACCGAACAAAATACTCAATACCCACAATTTAAAAGAGGAGCGATTTCTTTTGGCTCATGGTTTCAGGTCATAGTGGGCTAACTCTAAGGCAAAAACAGCATGGCAGTGGGGCATGGCAGAGGAAAGTTCCTCAACTCATGGCAACCATGAAGCAGAGAGAGAAGGGAGGAGCCCAGGACAAGAACTCACTTTTCCAGGTCACACTTCCAGGGACCCCTGTCCAACCACGCCTCACCTCCTAACAGTGCATACAGCAATTGAACTCATCCACTGATAAATCCACTGATGACTACAGTGCCCCCATGATCCCCTCACCTTCCAAATACTAGAATTTGAGGGGACATTTTATGTGGACCCAAACCATAATAGCTTTGACTTTAATTCAGCTAGCTTTTATGAGACTGGTTTTTCTTAATCTGTAAAACGGAAATAGTTCTATCCCTTCCACCTTCCTGTCCAAAATAGGATACATTTTGGTAATGGACACTTAATCCCTTACAAGGGCTATCTTCCTGGGCTGCTATGTCGGTGTGGAGTGATTTAGAGTGAGTATCTCTACCTCAACACCAATTTTCTGAAAGTGGCAAAGCTGAACCATAGAAGAGGGTGATGGTTCAAAGGACCAGAAGTAGAGCCAAGTCATGGTGGGGAGGGGTTACCCAGGTGGACCCAAGACACTGCAGCGAGCTCTGGGCAGCACTTCTCAAACTGAGTGTGCCCTGGAGACACTGTTAAAATAGAGATTCTGTTTCAGGAGGGCTAGGGTGGGGCCCAAGAGTGTCTACATTTGTGACAAAGTGCATCTCTAGGTGATGCTGATAGTGCTGACCCCGGACCACACTTCGAGAGGCAGAGCAGTGTAGAATGCCTGCTGGTGTTAATGCTTCTTTTAAGGAAGCTAGAGAAGCATAGAGGGGAGAGGTGGTATGGACTGAGAAGATGGTATGTAGCTTTCCTCTGTGCATGACATGAACAGAATATCTTGGCTTTGAGTGTATGTGGGCCCAATAAACTTGGTGTGATTTGTGCCTCTTTAGGTTCTCAACTGCCCTTTTTATGAATACTGATTTTTATATACTTATATGACCTCTGGAGGAGCCTAAGTACTAAAAAAAAATCAGTTATTTTCTATCACTTTTTTCCTATTTTTGTTGAATTCTTGCATGTCAACTTCCTACTCTTCTTCAATTCAATTCTTTGTTACCTAAATGTATAGCTGTACCTTTGTTACCTGCATGAATTGCTACACAGATCACATTTATCTGGTGCTTACATGGTGCAATCAAAAAGTGGTGAATGATTAAGTTAAAAATGGAAAAGTTTTACTACCTCAAAAGACGTATTGCCATCAATCACCCTCAAAATACTCCCCTTCACTTCCAGCACACTTATCCCCTCATTCTTGCCACTTTCTGGAGCAGTTCTGGAAGCCCTCTTCTGTGAGTATCTTTAGTTGGACTGTTGAGGCTGCCTCAATGTCCTGATTTGATTCCAGATATTTACCTTTTTTGGTCATTTTGGCTTTGGGGAAGAGCCAGAAGTCACTCGGTGCCAGATCCAGTGATAAGGGGGTTGAGGACATACTGTAAGGTTTTTATTTGGCAGAAATTGCCATAAACATTTTGAATTTATTCAGGACATTGGGGCAGTCATGACAGAAGATGTTCATGAAAGAAGACCTCCAGAACTGTTTCAGAAAGTGGCAGGAACAATGGGATAATTATGTTTGCATCTAGGGGCGTATTTTGAGAGGGATCTGTGGCACTGTGTCTTTTACTGTAATAAAATGTTTTAAATTTTTATTTAAGCCTTCACTGTACATTTTGGTCATATTTAAAAAATAAATCTCTAGGTAAGTAAGAGAATTATTCAAAATAACCATCTGATTGACCCCATCCTCAGTGGATAATCAGAAAAATGTTGGTTAAGCTGAAGGTGAAATCAATTTGCCAACCTCAGTATAAACAGGATCACTTAATTATATTGTTTACCCACTGGCAGATTTCTGTTTCGCTGCTATGAATCACTGGCTATGTTGTGTTCCTGATCATTTTGTAATGTTCTCAAACATTATTTAAGGTTTGTGATATTTAAAAGAGATGTAGTTTTTTGTGTTCTAATTTAAACATAGAATTTTGAGAGGAAAGAGGGTTTTAAAAAACAAGGTTGTGACATGTTTATTATAAACATGTGAGAATGAAGCTGGTGATTACACTAGTGGTATACATATTGTGCCTTGTCAACAAGAAAGTTTTTGCATTTGTGTATTTAACATGATAGCTTTTTTTTTCTTTAAAAAAAATTAGAACTGATGATGTCTCTTGGAAGACGAACATGTCCTAGTTTAAAATAATCCACCATGACTAGGGTTCCTCCTAAAGTTTCCCGGTTTTTTCCTTAGATCTGCAGTCCTTTGGAAATTGAACTGGTTTTCACCAGCTATGGTCAATTATTTCTTGTCTGCTAAGCCTGTTGTTGTTCAGCATCACTGGAACCTTGTAAACATACAGACCACTGGGCTTCCCCACCAGAATTTCTGATTGAGGAGTAGGGCAGGACCCAGACTTGCTTTTCTCAAGGTCCCGTGTGCTGCAGTTACCACACTTTAGAACCTCTGTACAGTAAGTGCTTGCTCAGGGCTCTCTGAAGCCAGCATCCCCATACATGACTGTACCTGGCTGGCACATCACTCAGAGCTTGTCAGAAATACAGAAGCTTAGGCTACTGAATCACCTGCCTTTTAATAGATCTGCCGTTAATCTGTTTGCACATTAAACAAATAAAAAGTTTGAAAAGCCTGCTTCAAGCTACTTGTGACATCGTGGATGCTCAGGTGATAGCACTGAGATTTTATAAGGGCTGAGGCAAAGGGAAAGAGAGAGTCCTGAAGAAATCAGAAGAACCCTAGGTTTTCACTGTAATCTTCCTAACTGCATCTTCTCTGGCAGGCTGTGGTCAATCTTGCCAGGTTTGAACTTGCTTAGATAGTTCAGTTTTGTACCATTTAAAAAGTAAATTTCATAATTCCAGAGAAAATGAAATATGTACTTATTTAAAACAACCACCTGTGAGCCAAGTGTGGTGGTCCACGCCTGCAATCCCAGCACTCAGGAGACTGAGGCAGGAGGATCACCACAAGTTCAAGGCCAGCGTAGGCTACATAGTGAATTCATGAATAGCCTGAGCTACATAGTGAGACCCTGTTCCAAAATAAACAAACACCCCACTACCTGTAAAGCATCATAAAATTGCAAACTGGTTATCATCAAATGTGAGCTCAGATAATCTCACTCATTCAGGCATGTTCTGCTCACAAGCCTTCTAAGCACTCCCGGGACAAGTGGCAGGCAGATGACCCTGCAGACCTGGGTGATTTGTTCAGAGGGCTACTCCATGGCAGATTCTTCCTGCCTTTCTCTGCAGCCACAGGACGGGAATAATGAAAGTGAGAGCCCATAATTATAATCCTGAAGTATTTTATCATCCAGTAGAGAGGAAATAACCAAAAAGATTTTCTGCAATATCTACAGTATTCAGAACCAAAAATGTCCCCTTCCTGGATAATTGAATCTAAGCATTTTTGCTTGGTTCAAATCAATTAAGTGACAAGGTATTGCTTCCTTAAAAGAGGAAACTGACCAATATATTTTCTCCCCCAATCTCCCAGTAAGCACAAGTAAAAAAGAAATGAGGAAGAAACTATATAGAAAGACGTTGTGTGTAGACATTGCAGTTAAAGCATTTAGACATGTAGACATGTGCTGTTAAAGCATTTCTATAAGCCGGCTTGGTGGCACATGCCTGTAATCCCAAGACTCAGAAGGCTAAGACAGAATTGCTGTGAGTTGGAGGCCAGCCTGGAAAATATAGCAAGAACCTGTCTCAAAAAAAAAAGGGGGGGAGCCAGGGATTTACCTCAGTGGGTCTGCCACCTGCCTCGCAAGCACAAGGACCCAAGTTCGATCCCTGGTACCAAACCAAACCAAACAAAACAAAAATGTCATTACAGTTCTCTCAGTTGTGTGTCAGGGTAAGCAAAGCCACAAAGAAAAAAGGTTACACCTTCTTGTCATAACTATATAGTTTGAAGATTTATGGGGTAAAATGTTAACACAGTTTGATTGTTCATTAGTATCAAACATTATTATGCAGTTAAACAATACAGATCATTTATGAACTAGAAAGTAATGTGTATGATTTTTAAGATATAACATGTGACTTAAAGAAACAGGTTTTCAGGCTGTTGGCTTATTGGTTCTATCCCAAGACCCTCAGGTTTATTCCTTTTATTCTGCAGGGATACTTTGGTGGAAAGACATTGGGCACTGAGATCAACAGACCAAACCAATATAGAATTAAATCACAGTAACTGCGCTTTGGTTGGTTGCAGGGGGGCTGTAAACAATGAACTGAACTGTAACCAATTGACTGTTTGATTAACTAAGCTATAACTAATAAGTTGTTTTCTATGCTTCACTTCTGTTTCTTTATAAATGCTGTTTGATCACATTGTTAGCTGGAGCTTTCAGAGCCTGCTCTGGTTCTGGGAGCTGCCTGACTGTGTTTTGTTTTTGCTTTGCTCATGTAAACGCTATGAAATTTAATTGATCTAAGACATTTTCCTTTTATACCTGTAGAAGCCTCTTCACTCCCATTTGTAATCTCTACTCTAGTCCTCTCTCTCCTCCAACAAGTAGGTAAGTGACCGCTAATCTGCCTCTGTTGCTATAGATTACTTCACAGAGTCTAGAATTTTATACAAATAGAATCTTGTAATATGTACTTTTCTGAGTTGGATGTAAATATCTTCTTTTAGCAAGATTATTTGAAGATTCATCCAGGTTTTAGCATGGATTAACATTCTCATCCTCTTTATTGCTGGGTAGTATACAACTGCATGGACATGTTACCATTTGTCTATTCATGTTTTGATGAACATTTTAGTTGTTTCCAGTTTGTGGCTATCATAAAGCTCCTGTGAACATTTGTATACAAATTTTTGCATGGACATATGCTTCTATTTCTTTTGGGTAAATACATAAGATTGGAATGGCTGGACCATAGAGTAGACAGACGTATGTTTAACTTTTTAGAAACTGCCTGAATGTTTCCCTAAGAATTTTCACCATTTTATATTCCTACCAGCTGTGACTGAGAGTTCCAGTTGCTTCACACCCTTGTCTGAAATTGGCAAGATCACTCTTTTAAAGTCTAGCCATTGTAATAGGAGTGCAATGGTAGTATCTGCTTGGACTTAACTGGCATTTTCTTAATGACTAAGTTTTTTAGCATCTTTTCAGGTTCTTATGTGTCATTAAGGTCTCTTTAGTGAAGTGTCTGTTCAAGTATTTTGTTCATTTGCTTGTTAGGATTGTTATTTGCTCATTATTGAGAGTTTTCAATTTCAAGTAAATTCCTTGTCAGATATAGGACATGCAAACACTTTATCCCAGTTGGTGGCTTATCTTTTCATTTTGTTACCAGTGTTTTTTGAGGAGCAGATATTCTTAAGTCCAACTTACCTAATTGTTCTTTTATGGATTGCACTTTCTTTTTTTTGTTTTTTTCTTTGTATTAAATTCTTTTATTGGTACATTGTAGGTATACAACACAATTACATTTCTCATTGGGAATTGTACCTTTACATAATGCATCTTGGTTCTTATTTTTTCCCCATTCCTAGCCCTCCCTTCACACCCTCCACCCTTCCCTATTTAAGACTTTATTTCCATTTTTTCCATTTCTCATCATTTTTTCCTTTCCCTTCTTTCCTTTCCCCTGCCCCTCCCACTACCCCTACCCCTTTGGACCTTTTCTTCCTATTTTACATTATTGATTATTCATTCTAATCATCGGTACATTTTAGGTATACAATATAATGACATTCATCATTGGAAATTTGCACCTTTACATCGTCTCTCTTGGTTCTTATTTTTCACCCTTGCCCAGCCCTCCCTTCAACCCCTCCATTCCTCCCTATTTACAAAGATTTTGTTTCTGTTTTTCCATTTTCTCATATTAATCCCATTCCCTTCTATCCTTTCCCCTAGCCCTCCCACTTCCTTCCCCTTTGCCCCTTTTCTTCCTATTTCACATTACCTATTATACATTCAGTCCTTATTTACATTTTCAGTTTCTCACACCAGAGAAACTATTCAGTATTTATTCATGTGTGTCCTATTTATTTCACTTAAGAGTATTGCCTCAATGTGGATTGCACTTTCAATATCTTATCTAAGAGGTATTTGCCTAGCATAATAAGATTGCAAAGATTTTCTCCTATGTTTTCCTTTAAAAGTGTTATAGTTTTATGTTTAGATCTGTGGTCCACTTTGAATTAATCTTTGTATATGATCCAAGTTTTTTGGTTTTGTTTTTACATATTGATTTCAAGTTGTTACAGAACCATTTGTTGAAAAAACTTCCTTTCTTCACTAAATCACTTTGTTGTTTAAAATCAATTGACCAAATCTATGTGAATCTATATCTGGACTCTCTATTCTGTTCCATTGATCTACTGCATATCTTGATGCCAATAGCACACTGTCTTGATTGCCATAGTGTTATAATAAGACTTAGAGTGATTTAAAGTCCTCCAACTTTATTCTTTTTGAAAGCTATCTGGTTTGTTCTGAGTCCTTTATACTAACATGTGAAATGTTAATCAACTTTACAACTGCTAGGAAAAAAGTTTAATAGGATTTTGATTGGGATTTCTTTGACTCTTTAGATCAGTTTGAGAAGAAATAACATCCTAACGATATTGTGTCTCCCAATCCATGAACATTGTATATCTATCTAGTTATTTAGATCTTTAATTTCTCTCAATAATGTTTTGTAGCTTTATTTTATAGGCCTTGCATATATTTTCAGTGCTTAATTTTTGTTATTATAAATTGTATCTGTCTCAATTTCTGATTATTTGCCAAGATCTAGAAATACAGTTGCTTTCTTTTTTCTTTTTTGTCATGCTGGGGATCAAATCCAGAGCCTTATCCATGCTAGACAAGCACTAACCACTGAGCAAAATCCTAGTCCCTCTTCCTCCACTTTTCATATTGATGTTGTATACTGTAATCTCACTAAACTCACTTCATTGTGTAGATTCTTTGGGATTTTCTATTAATGATGACATAATCTGCAATTAATAATACTTCTTCCTTTCTAGTTTTCTGATATTGGGAGAAAAGCATTCAGTCTTTCAGAATTAAGTATGATAAATATGGGTAGTATTTTTTGTTGTAGATGCTATTCACTGGGTTGAGGAAATTCTTTCACTCCTAGTTTGCTGACAGATTTTACTAAGTCTAGATGTTGGATTTGGCTTGTTTCTTGTGTACTAGTTTCTTGTCTTGTTGCTTGTTTCTATGTCTACTGTGGTGACCATATGACTTTATTTTTTAGTTGTTACTAGGGTATACTATATTGATTTACCTTTCTAATGTTAAATCAACCCTTCATTCCTGGAATTAATCCCCACTTTGTCATGTATTATTTTTTACATTTATTATTAGATTTGATTTGGTAAATTTTCTTGAAGCATTTTTGAATGTACATTTACAAGGGATATTGGTTTTTAGTTTTCTTTCCTTGTATATAGTGGTTTGGATATTTGAGATGATCCTATATTCATAGATTTCAAATGGAAAGCATGATGTCTTCTTCAATTTGTATAGAATTATTACTATATTTTCCTTAAAAATTTAGAAGAATTCACTACTGAAACTATCTGGACCTGGAATCTTCATTACTGAAAGATTTCTACCTATAAATTCAGTATCTCTAATAGACATAAACCTAGTCAGATTACTTATTTCTTTTTTTTTGACTGATCTTTGTTAGTTTGTGTCTTCAAGGAATTTGTCAGCTTCATTTAAATTATCAAGTTTATTGGCATAAAGTTGTCTGTCTCTTTATCGTACTTTTCATCTTTGCGGACTATATTAACATCACCACTTTCATTCCTGATAATTGTAATTTGTTTTTTCCTCTCCTTTTTTCTCCTAATAATACTGATTAGAGACTTATCAATTCATTGATCTTCTCAAAGAACCACCTTTTGGTTTCATTGACTTCCCTCTCTTTTTTTATTATTTAATTGATTTCCATTGTATTATTTCCTTTGTTCTGCTTGCTTTGGATTTCATTTGCTCTCTTTCTAGTTTCTTGTGGTAGAAGAAACTGAAGTTATTGATTTAAGACCATTCTTCTTGAATATAAGCACTATTTAATGTTTTAAGTTTTTCTCTAAGCTACTTCAGTAGTGCCCTACAAATTTTAGTGTTTTTATTTTCATCCAGTTGAAAATATGGTGTAATTTTCCTTTTACTTCCTTTTTTTGAGCTGTGAATTATTTAGATTTGTTACAGTAGTCTCTCCTCTTTTGTGATTTTTTTTACCTTTTATGGTTTCAGTTACCTACAATCATCCCTGCTATGAAAATATTAAATGGAAAATTCCAGAAATTAACAGTTCATAAGTTTTACATTTCTGGCTATTCTGAGTAACATGATGAAATTTCAACTCATCCAACCATGTCTCATGTGGAACTTGGATCATCCTTTTTTTCATTGTATTCACACTGTATATACTATCCTCTTGTTAGCCACTCAGTAGCCATATCAGTTGTCAGATAGACTATTCTGCTACTGCTTGTGTTCCAGTAGCCCCAAAGCATAAGAGTCATGATACTGGCAATTAAGATATGCCAAAGAGAAGCTAAAAAGTTCTTCCTTTAAGTGAAAGGTAAAAGTGCTCACCTTAATAAGGAAGGAAAAACATAGCTGAGGTTGCTAAGATCTGCAGTTCAAAAAGATAAAGATACTCAAAAAGCAAAAAGACAGGTCATGTTCAAATTACTTGTATTACTGTATATTGTTATAATTTTTCTATTTTATTATTACTTGTTATCATTAATCTCGTACTGTGCCTAATTTATAGAAAAAACATAGTATATATAGGGATTGGTATTAACTATGGTTTCAGGCATCTACTGGAGGTCCTGGGACATAGCCCCACAGGTAAGAGAAGATATTTGGAAATTTCCCAAACATCATTCTATTATTGATTTCTAATTTAATCTCATTATGGTCAGAGAACACACTTAACTGAATCCTTTATAGTTATTGATACATGTTTTATGGTCCAGCATGTTGTCAGTCTTGGTAAGTGTTCCACATGTGTTTCTTCTGTTTTAGGGTGTTGTATTAACATTAGATCAACTTGGTTAATAGTGTTAAGTCTTCTGTATCCCTACTGATTTTTTTGTCTATTTGTTTTCTCAGTTATTGAGATCAGGTTGCTGAAATTTCAGACTGCGATTATAGACTTGTTTATTTTTCCTCACAGTTCTATTACTTTTCTGTATTTTTTTTTTGAAGCTCTGTCATGATGTGTATAAATATTTGGGGTAGTTGTGTTCTTTTATTTGACCCCTCTTCATTATGAAATTAGCTTCTTTATTATGGTAATATTCTTTGATTTGAAATCTACTTTGATATTAATGAAGCCATTCAGGCTTTTTTTGATTAATGTTAATATGGTATATCTTCTTTCATCTCTTTACTTTTAACCTAGTTGTGGCTCTGTATTTAAAGTGAGTTTCTTTTCAGCAACATGTGGCTTGGTCTTGTGTTTTTATCCTATCTGGTAATCTGTCTTTCAATTGGGATATTTAGATTATTTACCTGTAGTACAACTATTGACTGGATTGGGTTTAAACTGATCACTTTCTAGCTGTTCTTTGTTACCCTTTTGTTTTTCTCTGGTTCCTTTTGGATTTCTTTCAGTTTCTTTCATCTCCTTTTTAACTTAATTGCTATATTTATTGTTCTAATAAATATACAATATAAAATAATATTAGTGGTTGCTTTGCTATTTGTAGCAAACATCTTTAATTTATCATTGTCTACCTTCCAGTGAAATCATATTAACTAATAAATAGTACAAGAATTTTAAATGAATAAATTACTATTTCTTTCTTCCTGGCCTTTGTATTGTTATTGTTTTCTTTCTACAGTCCTTGTTAACCTCACCATTCAATGTTTTTAATTTTGCTTTAAATAATCAGTTTGCCTTTGAGGAACATTTAGATCCAAACTATGGCAATCATCATTTTGATGCTTTTTATTCTTTTGTGTATGCACAGATTTCCACCTACTGCTGCTTTCTCTCTGCAAGGACTTCCTTTAATGTTTCTTACAGTGCATGCTTGCTGATGATTAATTTCTACAATCTTTGTACATCTACAAGTCTTCATTTCTCTTTGTTTTTAAAAGCTAGTTTCTCTGGGTATAAAATTTAGTTTGTCAGGTTTTTTCTTTTATCACTTGAAACATACAGCTCTTCAGCCTTCCAGTTTGTATTGTTCCTGATGAGAAATCTGCTGACATCTGTGCCTTTGGATTTCTATACAAATGTGTTTTGTACACTTCTGGGTGCTTTCATCATGTTTTACTTTTTAATCTTTTTCAAAAGTTTGACTATATTGTGACTAGGTATGGTTTTCTTTGTATGTGGGTTGCTTGGCATTTACTGAGTTTACTAAATATAAAAATGTATGTCTTTAACCAAATTTGGGGACTTTGTTGCCATTATTCAAAAAATTTTTTATTCACCTCCCCTTTTGCTGAGTCCTTTATGTTTTTATATTAACTAATATAATGTCGTTGTATGTAATAGAGACACCCTCAAACAAACTTACTTTGGCATGCAGTTTGTTTGGGTTTTTTTTGGTACTGGGGATCGAACCCAGGTCCTCAGCTTTCGAGGCAGGTGGTGGAACCACTGAGCTAAATCCCCAGCCCCAGACTATGCTGATTGGAGAACATTTCTTTCTCCTTTGTTTTTTTGGTACTGGGGATCGAACTCAGGACCTTGCACTTGCAAGGCAGGTGCTGGAACCACTGAGCTAAATCCCCCGCCCCTCAAACAAACTTACTGTTTCTTGTGGGGAGGGAAAACATAATGGAAGGATGCTTGGGTGTCTAACTTATTGTTTCCTGTTCTTTCAAATCTCTGTCCCCCAGAAAGACAATCTGATTGCCCTGGCTTAAGTCAGACATGTGCCCCTCTTGGAATCAGCCTTGCTAGGGAAGCAAGGTCACATGACAGTGCACAAGACAGCCTCGTGTAGGGAGTTCAAGGGATCTGGGGTTGAGTAAAGAAAAAGATGCGAGCACAGAGTGGCAGGAGTACACAGACGCTTTGTGAGGTGACATTCTGCAGATGTGTGAGGTTTGCTTGCAAACATGAAAGTCCCTGAGGGCAGAAGTTTGTAGAGGGCCAAAGGGGGAGGGCAAGGGAATTTCCCCAAGGGCAGAGGGACCACAGAGGGGACTTCTCTGTGTCTAGATGATGTCTAGGTGACTTCTGTTGCTCAGCAGCATGGCAGGGCCTCTCCAGCACTTACTTAGGTCTTACACTACAAAAACTCTATTTTATCATGGACCAGAAAATGCTGGTTGTAGTTTTGTGGGGTATATGAAATCAGTAGGCTCTAAATGGCTAAGAATCTGCTTACTTTGGCTATTCAAAAAATAATTGGATATGTAAAAATTTGAGTTTGGCACTAGCCAAGTTTTGAGTTAACAGGTTTCAGCCTTAAATATCCAAATAAGCAATGTAAGGACTAATATCTGTGGGCCATCTATGTCTCTCTTTGACAGCACCCAGATTCACCCCTTTTGATCTTGCTAGTAGGCACTGGAGGTGAAAGGAGAACAAAGCAGTTTTTTTAAAAGATAGGGACTTCTTCAATGGTTCTTCCAGTCCTCATTCTAGTCCTCTGAAATCTATTAATGTGGGCGAGCAGATCATCTTCCATAAGTTTGTTGATATATTTATCTCAGTATGAACTGAAGTATCTTCCACCTTAATTATGAAATTGTGATTGTTGGATGGATGGACCGATAGATGGATGGATGGATGTATCTCTGCTCTCTGGAATGTCCTGTTCCTGTTTAAAATCTACTCCTACAAGGTCATCTCCCTACAGAGCTTTCCCTGACTGCTCTTCATCTCTTTATCCTTATCATTCCTTCCGTACCTGTCATCTCCTGAGGCTAAGGCTGTAGTCCTATAGAGATGGTAAAGTTCTGGAAGGCTGGGCTATGACAAACGTTTCATTAACACCTCACATCTCTGGAGTCCTGCACTGGGTGGGGTGTGGGGAGTTTTCACCCATTTGGTGCAGTGGATGTTTGGTGGGAGAGCCTGGCCCATGAGTGGAGCTGGAAAAGCAAAATCTAGAATCCTAGTCACTGAAAGTCTTCATAGTGGTCAGGGAGACAATCAAAGTGACCAATCCTAGGGACAGCTCAAGTAAGAGATGTTTGTTCAGGCAGGTCCTGGGGAGAGCATGAAAGAGGGAAGTGTGGCTCTTTGGACAGACAGGTCAAGGTTCACAGCACAGTACTGAGCTTAAGGACAGTGACATTTTGTCAGAGCATTTTTTCCGAAGGCAGTCTGACACACTGCCCAGCACAGAGCTTTGCACACAGGAGGAGGTCACTGGTGTTATATTTTCCTGAGTCCTAAGTGGCATTTTAATCACAGAAGTCAGAGGTCCTGTCACAGAAGAAAGATACATTATTGCATGGAGAATACTAAGTGTGTGTTCAGCCTTGAAATTTCATTGGTTTATTTACCTCTACACCTTGGAAGGGTGGAAGCTTCTATTTCCACCTGGACTATATAAGGATCAAAAAGATTAAACCAGCCGAGAGAGCAGAAAGAGGAGAAACTGTAGCCAGATCCCATTTTTCTAAAGCTCAGAGTCCCCAAAGCATTTATCTGCACAGATTGCCATCTTGGTCCCTACAGTATCAGCACACAAATCAAATGCCCTTTTGTGTATTGGCACTTCACCAAAAATAGTGCAGTGTGCTCTGTTCCCCAAGACACACAACTCATGGATAAAATGAACCAATATTCTTCCACAATTCGGATGTTTAATTACTGGATTCTTTTTTCACACCTCGTGGCATTTTGAAAGCCCTACAGCCACTTTAAATGGTGTGGATTTTGACTGAGGCTCTGGTGGAAATGAGGAACACACCTGCTCCCGGGTCCCAGTGGCAACCACACTGTCACAATTATGGCCCGTTAAGCACCCATGGGGCTCCCAGGCTGCAGGAACGATTCACACTGTAGCTCATCACCCTTAACACTCATCATTTGGCTCTAAAAACTCAGCCTTCAACTGTTCACAAACATGTTATTTTATCAATTGAATACATTCTGACTGGGTAGTTTCCACATTAGCAGTCTTAATGATATCTAAAGCACTTCTGCAGAGTAAAACTTGACACCTTTCTAGATACCATAAGCTGACAATGGTGACCTTATTCTCAGTGGCTATAAATGCTGAGGAAAGTCTTTTTTGTGTCCTTGCCCAAGTGGATCATAGATCAGAGCTGGTCCATCAGCAGAAGATGGAGCATGCTCAACGGGGATGCTCGGGCTCTCTCTGCTGTCAAAATGACATACAGACAGCAAGCAGTTTAAACCTGTGGCCTCTTCTCTTAAGGAGGGTGCAACAGATAGACACATGGGGAGCACTGACTGAAGGGAAGCTAGTAGAATGGCAAGTGCACAGATGGAGTGGGGACTGTAAAATTCCTTGAAAGCGCAAGCTGAATGTGTGATGAACTAAAATTAAATGTGGTTGTGCTAGGCAGTGTGAGTAGCGGAAAGAGTGTCATCCTGACAACTGGCACAAGCTCTGCTCCTAATAATGTATGTGACCTTGACCAACCTCTTTGGGCCTCAGTTTCCATATCAATAAAATCTAGTAACAGTAGATGATGTCTGTTTCTAAAGCTTAAGATGCAAGCTCTGAGATTCAGTGATAAGGAACATTCCTTGGCCATTTAATTGCACTTAATTGAGGTGGCACTGCTGTTGTCTGGGCATGTGATTTACACAGAGGTTCACCTCAGGGAGCAAGCGAGGACAGCCATCAGTTTACAATCGCAGATGCTAAGGTCTCAAGTCTGATTGACGTGGAGGCCAAGGGCAAATCCATTTACAATAGCTGGTTCCCTTTGAGACCTGCAGCAGAAAAGCACAATGAAGAGCAGAAGGTTGCTGCATTGTTCTGGCAAGTTTCCCCCATGCAGTGGGAGTTGAGTGCTTGGTGACCCCGCTGTTAGGACAGCCTCTCCCCCTTCCACCCTCCTCTTCCTTGTTCACCACTTCCTTTTACTAGCATCTCCTCTGCCCTGCCTTGTCCTGTTAGGATCTTGTTTCTATTGTCAGTGTCCTCACCTGACTCTCCAGCAGCCCTTCCACATTAGCCCCTTGCATCCTGGAAGAAACACAAAGCCACATCCCTTTCCCTGTACTGAGAAGGCTGGCAACCTTTCTCTAAGTGGAGTCAAGAGCTGATGAGAGGGAGGAGCGGGGGGGCGGGGGGAGAAAGAGAGAGAGAGAGAGATTGTTCATGGTGTTATAGTGGGTAGGCCTTCAGGATTAGAAAAACAAACTAAAAAATGGTAGCATCAGAAATAGCATGAGACTGTGGAAGCCACATTTGGGAAGTAGATTTGGGGAAGCTGTGACAGCATAGTTTCTTTCCTGAGTTTCACTCATATTGCTCTTGACATGTGAAAGTCTGCCCCTATGCCCCTCAGCATGCTAGCTTCACAGTCCTGAATGGGTAAGAACATGTCATCCCAAAATCTGTCATTCAGGCATACTGATCATGTACCTAAAGTCAGGGCATAAACTTCTCAGGAGAAAAGGGGTCCCCCTGTACCAGGAAGAAGAGAATATTTTTATCACTGGAGATGGAAGGAGCTTAATTATCAAGATGAGTCTGTACAAACAAATCTTGCTAGCATAACCTTATCTTCCATCTTCTCTGATATATTTCCTGGTAACATTCTCACAATTTACTGCCCAAAATCAAAATTCTTTATTTGTCTTGTCATAACTCACAATTTATTGCTCTTTGTTAACATGGTATAGAAGCCCCTGGATCTATCCACTTCGTTGGGGTTTTTACTTCTTACTACCAAGCCCTTACCCTATGCCAAATAAAAATATTAACAACAAATAGAATTCATATTCTTTTTCTTGTTACTCTGTCTCTTATCTGTTAAATTCACAGGCCCCAGGCACAGAAATTAGAGACAGAGTCATTCAGTTCCCAGGCAGCCTGTCATACCATCCCCTTACTGTGGCTTCATACCTTGTCTGGATGGATGCAAAGTTGTTTGTCCTTCATTGTAGACAAATGACTGAGGACAGTGATGGATGAGCTATTCTGCAAGAAGCTGAAATTATCCCTTTTGTCTCTGGGCATCTGCACTGTTCACCTCTGAACTGCAGAATGCCACCAGACCTGAGTTAATTTGGTTCCATTGCTTTTAAGCGTGATCCAGCACCAGCCCTGTATGTGTGCTGAAGGGGTACAGCAGCTCAGAGGGCTGCCCATCTAGGGCAAGCCCAGGATCCAAATGCCATCCAAGCAGGCTTCTGGGCCAACCAGATGCTACATGAATGTCAATTTTAGGGAAAGCTACAAATCAAGCATGAACTCTAAGGTCCCTGACCCCAGGGATGCCTTGAATGTGAACTGAAGACTCCTTGGAACATTTATGAACATCGCCGGGCCACTCTAGCAGGGCTGCACATTTGGGAAGTCAGGAGAAGCCTTTGGGAAAGGGCAAGTGGTGGTGTACTTGGTCACTGGTTTCAGCTTACAACTTTAAAGTCACAGTCTGAAGGCTGGGGATTTAGCTCAGTGGTTCTGCCACCTGCCTCGAAAGCACAAGGTCCCGAGTTCAATCCTTGGTACCAAAAACCCCCCCAAAACAAAACAAAACAAAAAACTCCATTTAAAGTCACAGTCTGTAAGCTCTGGTAATGTCTTGTCACTCTGAATGTGACCAGGCTCACAGTCGTTCTGGGAGCTGAATGGAGCGCCCCACATCCGCACTGGTCTCCTGTGGAATTGGAGATATGCACTGTGAGATGGCTTTGAGGGTGGCTTAGGGCCTGGGCCTGCTCTGGACACGCAGCCCTCTTAGCTTAGCTGTAGCCACCCCCAGTGCACATGCAGGAGAGATGCAACTGTCTCCAATGTTATGAATCCCACGAGGCTGATTCTGGATCCTTGTTGTAAGTCTCAGCCCTGAAGCCATTCCCAATTCTCATTTCTCTTCAGTCTGTAAAGAACAGTCAGTCTGGTCATAGTGGCACAGGCTATTCCAGAGGCTGAGGCAGGAGGGTTGCAAGTCTGAGGACACCCTGGGGAACTTAATGAGACCCTGTCCTAAAATATAAAAGGCTAGAGATGTAGCTCAGGGTAGAGCACTGTTCTGGTCCCAGCCCTACCACCAGCTGGCAGGGAGACTGTGCAGATCGCTTAACTTCTCTGAGCCTCTGGTCCTTCCCATGCACCCAGAGGAATTCCCCATCCTGCTTGCTGCTTTCCTCTGTGTGTAGGAATATGGAGGCCACTCCTGCCCCTCATCTGTGTGGGTCTGCCAGTAGGAGGAGGAGGAGGAGGAATCCCGTCAGGCTGATGGTGAATGAGAACTGGAAAATATGGGGAATGCCTCTCTCCACAAAGTCCGTACTTGGATGATGGATAAAAATATCTCCTGCAATCTGCAACAGTGTATCCTTTTGAAGTCTTGAAGTAATTTCTTCAGTTTTTTAAAAAATCATTCACATCAGCTGTAATCAAACAATTCCTAGAAGTCCTTAAGGATGATGGGTGGTGCTTTAAATTTTTCATTAGAAATTAAATTCTTTCTTCAATAGATATTTAAGTGCCTATTGGGTGCCACACACTGGGATACAGCATTGAACATGACAACAGGCTGGCCCTCTTGACATGTAGATGAGGAGGTGGACAGTGAGCAAAATAAATACTGCATATAATTTGCAAATAGTGGGAAGTGCGGTGGAGAGAGTGAAGTGGGAGTGCAGCAGATGTAAGGGTGGGCGCTGTAGGCCAGGGGCAGGCTGGGCCCACACTGATGAAGGGGTGGGTCCTGGCAGGTGGGTGTTCAGAGGAAGAGTCCCTTGGGCAGAGAGGTAAGAGGTGAGCTCAGAGCAGAATAGTTGGCAGGCATAGATATCAGGGAATGTGATAAGTTCTTTTGATGGAGCCAATCTGTAGTGATTATTTCTTTCTTTGCCATATTCAAAGCCTATAATATGAAAGGGCGCAAAGGCTTGAAGCCATAAGGGGCCCTGGAGGTTGTGGGGTTCTTAATCCTGCCTCATGGAGTGTGGTCCAGGGGCTGGCAACATGGGGATCCACTGAGTGATGTTGGAAGTGCAGAATCTCTGCTCACCCTGAGCCTTGCTAAGGGATGCCTGGGCATGTGAACACCCAAGAAACATTGTCTGGGATTGTCTGTGGCTTTGGGTGTCAGAAGCCCTGGGGCTGCTCAAAGCACGTCCACTTGTGAACTAAGTTATCCTCACTTTCCTTGCTGCTTTACCTGCAAGGAGGTTAGAATGATGCAGATATTCTCTGCTCTGCCAGGCTCTTCTTTTTCTGAGTGAATGCCACTTTTCCCAGCACCTTCCCCATCCATCAGACCAGACCCTCCTGGGGCTGGTAGATTGCAGAGGTGCATCTGGAAGCAGATACTCTGGCCTCTGGAGAATTTCTAGGCTGGTTTTCTTTTCTTTTTTTCTTTTTTTTTTTGAGACAGGGTCTCACTATGTTGTTCAGGCTGGCCTTGAACTCACTGTGTAGCCCAGGCTGGCCTCGAACTCATGTCAATCCTCCTGCCTCTGCCTCCCGAGTGCTGGGATTACAGACATGAGCCACCATGCCTAGCTTAGGCTGACTTTCTTCACTGTGCTCAGAGACTTTCTTTCCTCCCGGCAAAAGATTGCAACTGTACAAGGTCTGTCCCCCAGCAGGGAATGGTGCACACACTACTGCCCGTTCAGCTTTAGCAGGGCATATGCTTTGAGCTGAGCTTCGGGCCAGTTCCCATCACCTTTGCCAAGTCCTTTATGGGCTCAGTGGTTCCAAATGGAAGAAGGCTGGTGGCCTTTGAGGGTTCGTGGAAATGTCAGTTATCATAATAAACAAGGGTGTTACCTGGGTCGACTGGTTTGTACCTTCCCTCCTGGGACAAAGCATTGAGCTCAGTGGCCAGGCTACGGTGCCCGGAGTCTTGCAGTCTAATTTTGACTCAATTATTAGTAACTTCTGAGGGAAATCACCTAATGTACATGAATATCAGGTACCTTATTGATAAAATGAAGTTATCATCATTTCTACTTCACAAGTAGGTTACTGAGCCTTCATTATCTCAGTGCTTTTGAAAGCTGTTCTTAAATGTGTGATTTCCGGGTTTAAGTCTCTATATACTTGTTTGCCTTTTTAAAGTGAGTTTGAATGAATCTCCCTATTTCTGTTCATTTAATGACTGCAACATTGAGGAGTAGATAGTAACAAATACCTATTAATCTTACCCATGATTTACTGTGAGTTAAGAAATAAACTGGGCATTGACCTTTCCTTGCTGTTTCTGAATTAGTCACACACTTCCCATTATTTGTGTATGTCAGCAGCGTGACCTAAATAAAGTTAGGGTTGATCCCTTTCAGAATACGTTTTGAATTTCTCCTTACAACAAAGTTAAGGCAAGTTGATGTATGGTTTGCAATCAAATAGAAAGGCCCTTTTAGCAAAGCACTTGTACGACGATGGAGTTATTGTTGAGAATTGGCTTCTGGATGTGGTCAAATTCTCAAATTGCCCGAGTGTTTCCTGGCCTGCTGAGGAATGTAGTAGAAAGCAGTCTCCATTTGTCACTGCCACTTTCCATTGGTAGGGCAACTCGATAGCTCCGATCGCCCCACGTCTTACCTTACTGCCTTGGAATTCCAGATTAGGGCTTTGCTGGTGTAGTTGAGTATTTTTCAGATCTTTGCCACTGTGCTTCTAGGACACTTTCTGGGTTAACCTAACTGACTGCTTCATCAGCTGCTGTTCATGCTGCATAGATCAGGTGGAGTCATGGACCATGTTTCAGAAGCTGTGTAATTTTAGGCAACCTACAGACCAAAGCAAAGAACAACAAAAACTGCTTTGGTCATGCTGAATTAGGCTGCAGAGATAAGATTCAGCCATCACAGCTCAGCCAGGCAGAAACCACAGAGGGAGCTAATTCATGCATCATGCGTCTTTCCCAACCCTTTGTCTTACCTTATGTTGTATTTCACCACACAGGACTGGGGGCATTCCAGATCTCTGAGATGTGTGCCGTCCTGGGGAGGAAGGAGGTGGTTCATGACACGCTCATGTCTACCTCCGAAGCTTCTAGGGGAAATGGGGATTGGGCCCAAGCACTCTGGATGTCAGGCCTCCAGATGGACTGGCTGGGCTAGGGGAAGTGGTCAGTTTGCCCCTGGGCTGTGGTCACTACTACTAGAGCAAGGTCACTTTGTTGAGAGTGGTGAAATTATAACGTGTCATCTTACCAAAAGTCCATACCAAGAAAGGGACTTCTTCTAACCCCCATGACGCCATCCTCCCAGACTGGGGCCTTCAGCTAGCTTCACATCTGGGCTGGAGTGGTGGGGATGTGAGGTGGATATAGGGCAGTTGTAGACACAACAATTCTCTCTTCATATAGAGCTGTGTGTCTTGGCCCTTCTCTGGCCCTCTGTAATGCCTCTGGGAAGAGCCCAAGTCTACACAAACTGGGACAGATTGAGGCCTTAGTCTATTGTCAATTATTGCCAGGACAGATTCAGAATAATGCTGTTATGTTGTTTCCTCATCTTATCACCTCTGTCACAAGTCTTATCATCTACTCCATTTCCAAAAATCCTAGGGAGCAAAAGGCTGAGCTCTGTGACTCCCCTATGGGGATGGCAGCCAGCTGCAAACATAGTTGGGTCCCTGACTCATGGCTTGGAGACTGAGCTAGCATTATGCCATGGATTTTGGTTTTGTTCGAGTTGGTGTCCCCTGCATGCACGTGAGTGGATTAGCAATGCACATGACCACTTGCTTTGTGTATTCTCTGACGGAGTGACCCAGTTAGAGGCCTGGCCCAGGCACAGGATGAGCAAGGCTGGCTGAGTGCTGTCAGGGAATCTCCCAGCTGACCCACGAGGGCTCCTCCCATCCTGGTCAGGGTGCAAACAAGTTTCAGAGCAATGGGGCAGAGCCCCTGCTGTGGAATTGGCTCTGCCCACTTAAAGTGATATACAGATAAAGAGAAACAATGGGCTCCATAGGAGAGATTTGTTTCACAGTGTCGCCTTCTTTTGAAAGCAGCCATTATGAGTGGTCTTCTGGCTTTTCATCCAATTGCTAACCAAACTTGAACATGTTAGAAACTCTCTTATGTGTTAATATTCCCAGTGAGGCAAGAATCATTATTTCTCCCTCATCAGTGACCAAACAGTGCTGCCAAGTTTTCCAGTGATCTAGCGAGACTCACACTTGTGACAAACCAGGGCATCCTCTGACTTCTTCCTACTATTGTCTCTCACATAGGGAAGTGGCTTGGTCTATAAAACGTGTGGTTGCTATGAATTACTGTTGTTGGTAAGGAGAATTGGAAGCATTCTCATTTCTAGATTACCTTTCAAATATTCAAATTCATGCAGCAGTAGCATATGGCTAGAACTTTTTTTTTTTTCCACTCAGATGTCTTCCAATGTGCTTCATTGAATTCCAAATCCACATCAGGTTTGAATTTTGAAAATGCCAACTGTATACTAACTGAATGTGCGAAATGAAGAAAACTTTCATAAATGTTTTTTTAAAAATAAATGGTGTTCTGTGTTCAGATAAAAACCAGCTGTATGGGTTTTAAAAAAAATTTTGATTCATTTGCATCTCGATAATGTTGCGGGAACAATGTTACTAGGGTATTTTTAGCCAATTTTTCTATAGGACAGATCCACAATAGCACTCGTCCGATATCACAGGAAAGTGGACCATGGTAGTCTTTGTGGCTACCCTCACTGGCCCAGACCCCAACAGCCTTGGTGGACAGAACAACCCCTGGCTGCAGAAATGATGAGTCTCCATTTTCTTCCCCCTCAGAGTTTAGTTTGTAGGTACCATTTACACATGCATTTTTTATGAGATAAGAAATTCCCATGCACTTTAGAACTAATAAGAGGAGGCTTTTATCTACTCAGTTTTCCTCAGTTGCATGTGCATGTTCCAGACGACTCAGTCAGAGGCACCAACATGAGATGGAAACTACCTTGGCTGTAACCTAATGGAGGGAAGGTCTAAGAGCTTCCTGGGCCCTGGGCTTCCCAGAGTGAGAACCCTCCCTCCTCTTGCTCCCCTCGCTATATTAAAATACACCACAGTCTGAATGAAATATAATGTACACATTGTACTTTTTGAAGTCGCCATCAATTGTAAAATATAACATTATTTCATGTACCACTAAGAGAAAAAGTGCTGCCTAATATAATTAGATGGACTCATTTCAGAGTTCTTTTGCAATGAACTGCATTTTTAAACTAGTAAAATACATTTTAATGATGAGTTGAGTTATAATGGAGTAGTGAGATAATGCTACATTTTGCTAGTTTTTAAATGATTGTATTTCAAACACAGAAAATATATTCCCAGTATCCAACTTTGATATGGTTCAATGCTTTGCCATGTTTGCTTCAGATATTTTAAAAAAATAAAACACTGAAGATACAATGAAAGGTCCAAGTGGATCTCTCCTCCACCACAAGACTCAGTCTCTCTTTAGGTCCCTAAGACGCCACCACCATGAATTTGGTGCTTATTCCCACCTGAGTTCGTAAACTTTGATTTATTTTTTGTACCTATAAATATTTATTTACTATTTTTAAAATCTGCTAGTCATCTGCCAGTATGTGCCCCCTTCTTCCCCCCCCCCTTTTTTTTTTCAGTACTGGGAACTGAAGCCAGAGTCTTTGCACTGAGCTACATCCTCAGCTTTTTAATTTTTTTTTGAAACAGGGTCTTGCTGAGTTGCCCAGGCAGGACTCAGACTCAAAATCCTTCTGCCTCAGCCTCCCCGAGTGCTGGGATTACAGGTATAGACCATCACACCCAGCTTGCTCCTTCCTTTTATTAGTAGAACCCTTGCACTTCAAATAAACAAATTCTGCCAGTGATGGTTAAGTGACTTAGTTTCTACCCAAAGAAGCAACACAGAAGTGAAGGGTACAGCTTCTGGATTTTGTCTCAAAAATAGGGAGTAAATTAGGGTTAGGATCAGGGTCAGGGTTAAGTTAGTTTACTGTTATGGTAACAAAGCCCTGGTTTGAATTTCCTAGCACTGAAAAGAAAAAAAAGAAGGAAGAGGAGAAGAGGGAGGAAGGAAATTCTTTATACTGTATTCTCTTTCTTCTTTCTTCCTGGCTCTTGATGAGGGCAGCAACCAGGTGGTAGCAAGAGATTATGATCATAAAAATATAGAAAACATGCTAGAGAATAGCAAAGCAACAAGATAGAAAAATCCTTACTCCCTGGCCCCATCAGACTACCCACTATCTTGGGCCAGAATGTGAGAAGTCAACAAGCATTTTAAGTCAGTGTTACTTGGTCTTTATTAAAACAGCCCTCAAAATATTCTAAGTAATACAAGTGGTTTCCATTTTGATCATGCTGTGACTTATTTTATTAAAAACTTCCATTTTTCTAACTGGAGGACATTATGTTGAATGAAATAAGCTAGGCACAGAAAGACAAACAGTGCATGTTTTCTCTCATTTGTGGAAGCTGAAAATGTCCATCATATAGAAATAGAGAGTAGAATAGTGGTCACTAGAGGCAACAAAGGCTGGAAGGAGGAAGGGTAGAGGTCAGATAATAGGCACCAAAATACAGTTAGGGTAGAGGAATTAGTTCTAATGCTCTATATCACAGTAGGGTGAGTATAGCTAAAAATAATGTATGTATATTTCAAAAATCTACAGTAAACTGGGCCTGCTAGCAAATGCTTGTAATCCTAGCACACAGGAGGCTGAGGCAAGAGGATCATAAGTTTGAGGTAGCCAGGGCTATATAGCAAATTCAAGGCCAGCTTTGACTGCAGAGCAAGATTGAATCTCAAAAAAAAAAAAAATCTCTCTCCCCGCCAAAAAAAAGCTCCAAGAGAGTATTTTGGATTATTTTGCCACAGGTAAGTGATAAACATTTGAGAAGATAGATATGTTTACCCTGATTAGAACATTACACAATGTATGTGTGTGTGTGTATATATATATATATATATATATATCAAAACATCACGTTACCCCATAAATATGTACAATTACATGTCAATTTTTTCATGTTACCTTTTAACAATCTCAGCTGTTAGTAACAGCTCAAGAAATATATAGTCTTGGCAAAGTATCCCAAGCTGAGACTAATGAGATTAATCTTTCTAATCTATGAGAGCAAAAACATGTTCCACTTTTAAAAAACAGTAAATGGTAGTATTTGAAAGTGCAAAATTCTGATCTGCCTTTGCAAAATATTCTTCTGCCTTTTTTTGTTGTTATTGCTGTACTATAACTAAAAGAGTAGAATTTAATGGAAAACTTCCATTTTTGTTAAGTAGGAGGGATTAGGATAAATGCAGTCAAACAGTTCATCACATCTTCAGACTTAAGAAGGAAGGAATATATTTAGCAGCTTCCTCAATGGCTAGGTATTTGTTTCCAGTCCTTGGTGGTCATCACCTCATGGCGGGAACACGAACTCGAGCCCATTGATCATCCTCCATGCAGAGATACAGGTCATTCATACACACTGAGGGCAGTCGGTGGTTCTGTCCCCAACAGAAGACATCGAAAGCAAACTCAAAATACTCATTTCAGAATGAAAAGGAGTTTTCACTAGCAGGAGAAGTTTTCTTCTCAAATGCAGACTGAGCATCCACATGACTGTGGTAAGAGGGAGGCCTGGTCAGTTCCTCTTCTCCAGGAGCTGGCCCCAGAGTGCCCCACAATGAGACCCCCTCACTGGCTGGCCCGCGTGCCCACAGCTCTGGGCCAGGGCACCATTTTGGCTGGGATACTTGCTTTCTGTGGAGTGACCAGGTGGCTCAGGGCCAGGTGTCTACAGGGCCAGCACCACTGGTAGCTAATGAGGACAACTTCCAGTTTATTATCCCTTTAAACAGCCCTGAGGCTATCTGATAGGAGCACACCCACCAGCTTGGGGTTGATCTCATTGGTCAGCGTGGCTTCTGGTCTTAAATGCAGGTCTGTACTTTGATTCTCTCTCTTTTGGTACTGGGGATCGAACCCAGGACATTGAGCATGCTAGACAAGTGCTCTACTGCTGGGTGATACCCCCAGCCCTGTTTATTTCATTTTGACACAAGATCTAAGTTTCCCAGGCAAGCCTTGAACTTATGATCCTCTTGCCTCAGCCTCCTGTGTAGCTGGGACTACAGGTGTGTGCTCCCACACTCAGCCTTTTGGTTTCTTTCTCAAAGGACCCTTGGCAGCAAGAGCTGCAGGGCACCCTGCTTTTGCGTTGAATGAGTTCCCAACCTTGGCCCTCTTTTTCTTCCCTCCATGCAGTGAGAACTGGGTCTCAGGGGAGTGGTCCTCAGACACCTGCATTCTCTACATTGCCTCTAGGTCAAAGATCATGGGCATCTCTCCCGCCATCTGTGCGTGTGATTTCAAAGCACAAATGGAGGCTCCTTGATGGAGTGGGAAGGTGAGCCTCGCTTGTAAATTAAATTCCTAGTGAAAAAACAAAACAGAACAGCTGAACAATACAAAATGACTCCCCTGAGTGGGTGCTGGAACCTCAACTGTGAGTTCTGTCCAGCTTTGGGGACAAGAAGAAAGAAGAGAGACATAGGTGACATGTGGAAGTCAGTTTGTGCATTCTAGAAATTTAACATTTCCTCTGACAGTTTTTGCAACCTAAAAAATGAAAATCAGATGTAAAAGCTCCCCAAGCACCTTGATTTGCCTATTAATCAGTTCACCAGAAATTCACCTGCATTTTGAGTGTTTTTGCTTGCATTGCCAGTATCGCAAAGAAATTCATTTAATTCAAAAATTTAAAATTAAGCATAAACTGAAATTTAAAAACAAGCTGGTATGCCCTTAAAAGGCTTGATTTTCAAACCTTATAACACCAAAAAGATGGAGAAAAAAATATCAAAGGACATTGCCATGTAAAAACACTCAAAAAGGTTTTAAATTGTAGGCAAATTGCTCATTAGGTGACTTGCTTTAGGCTAATTGACCTAAAGTCAACGGCATCCAAAAGTTGACACTTTTGTGCCCAGGGACACTTTCTCAGGACCGTATTCATCTTTTTTCCAGATAAAATTCTAATCAACTCTATTATTTGGTTTCTCAGCCCCTGGCATATTAGATGTGAATCAAAACAGGAGGGAACGGTGAGAGCCAGGCCACTTTGCACAGCGAGAAGGCCAGCTGGTACCCCAACGGCCAGGGAGGGGCAAGAGAAGGCCAGGGAAAATGGAAATGTGAACAGGAGGCTTAGGAAATCACCTTAGCATGAGGCTTCTCCTTCCCTCCTGCCTTTCCCTTGTGTGGCTTCTGGGAGCACCTCTCTATCAACATGCAAAGGCTCATAATGCCAGCCAAGTTGTGAGAAGTATTTGTAAGGACTTTGCTTAGCTCATTGTTTTCTTCTACAATCCCTGTTAGAAAGCTTTTATCACAACCTTTCCAATTGTTGACTCTTTGATTGGAGCATCCCTGGGAAGGCACTTGGTCTACCCTGTCTTCTATGATCCACCCCACCCCCCCGCCCCGCCACCCCACCCAAACATTGCTCAGATGGTTGTCTCAGGTTCTTCATGAACAGCCCAACCTAGAAGCAGTTCTGGGGTCTTGAAAAACTTCACTTCCTGGAAAAACACTGTCCCCAAAAGTTAGCACAAACAAATCCTGCTATCGGTTAATTCTTGAAATCCAGGGGAGGAGGTAATGAATGACCTGAATCATGGTGAAATCCACTTTCCACTGTTAGATGGCTGAAAGTGTGGTTAAGAAGCAAGCAGGGGTGGGGAAAGGAAAGAAAGGAATGGAATTAATATGAGAAAATGAAAAAATGGCAACAAAATCTTTGGAAATAGGGAGGGATGGAAGGGTTGGTTAAAGGGAGGGCAGGGGAATGGGGGAAAAAAAAGAACCAGTAGAGATTATGTTAAGGTGTAAATTTCCAATGATGAATGTCATTATACTGTATACCTAAAATGTACCAGTAAAATTAATTTAAAAAAAAGCAAGCAGGTAAACTGGCAACCCACAAAATGGGAGAAAAATATTTGAAAAGTATCTGTCTGATAAGGGATTAATATTTGGAATATATAGAGAATCCTGAAGCTTAAAAAAACTCAAACTATAGGGCCAGGGATTTAGTTCAGTAGTGCTGCACCTGCCTGGCAAGCGAAAAGTCCTGAGTTCGATCCCTGGTGCCGAGGGGGAAAAAAACCCAACAAACCAAACTACCCAATTCAAAAATATGCATAGATATTAAAATGGCCAATAAGTACAGGAAAAGACATTCAACATCATTAATAAATAAGGAAATGTGCATCAAAACTGTAATGAGATATGACGTCATACTTATTAGGATGGCTGCTGTTAAAAACCCAGGCACCAATAAGTGTTGGTGAGGATATAGAGAATCTGGAATCATTGCACACTGTTGGTAGGAATTTAAAATGGTTCACCTGCTGTGGAAAACAGTATAGTGATTTCTCAAAAAAAATAAAAATAGAATTACCCCAAGAGCAATTCCATTTTTTTGGTATATTTCCAAAAGAATTGAAATCAGAATCTCAAAGAGATACTTATACACCCATGTTAATAGCAGCATTCTTTGTAATAGCTAAAGTATGGAAGCAAAATGAGTAGGCACCAACAGATGAATGGATGAGCAAAAGGTAGTATATCCATGTAAGGGAAAGGAAGAAAAATGTGATACAATATGGATGAACCAGGGAGACATGATGATAAGTGAAATAAACCAGTCATGAAAAGTAAATAACTATGATTCCTCATATATGAAGTAGTTAGAGTTGTCAAACTCATAAGAGATGGAAGGCAGAACTGTGAATTGCCAGGAGGTGAGAGTGCGGATGGGAAGTTATTTTTTAATGGGTATAGAGTTTTGGTTTTGCAAGATGAAAAGGGTTATGGAGGTAGATGGTGCTGAAGGTCGCACAGAATAATTATTTAATTCCACTGAAGCTGTGCACCTCAAAATGATTAGGATGTTGTTTGATGTTTCGTGTATTCTACCACAATTTTTTTTTTTTAAATGCAGAACCATGTTCTGGAATAGCTTACTTCCTTAGGAGCCTGACTAGTTTATTGCTGCTTCTGGACCCCCTTTTATCTCCAAAGCCCAAGGGTCCCCCACCATCTTTCTACTGCAAGGCCCTCTCTGAGGACTGGTGCAAGGACTCAGGTCTAGGACTCCCAGGAAGGATGAGAGTTCAAGACCTTGTGAGCGAGCGGAGATGGTCTGCTTGGACGCCAACTCAGAATGGGTGGGTGAGGGCAAAGAAGGGCCATAGTTAATCCCCAGACCAATCAATCGGACACTTAGTGTCAGTCCTCCCATAAGTCTTCTTACTATAGTTAAGTTCATCAAATCAGCTGCATGTTGAGTACTCCTGGGAGTAGCACGGTCCATGGAAAGAGCAACAGATCAGGTGACAGAAGGCGAAGCATTGACTGTGAATGTCTTCTTGGTGATATCTGCCAAACTACTTCAGGGCACTCCTGTGATAGTCACATGAGATAACTAGGTGAAAACGCTTGGTGACACTAGCAGTGTGGAGAAAGCAGTGCCCAGTGAACATGGATGACTGTATTCACAGCTGCAAACAGCTCAGCTCCTTAGGATTTGTAAGTACTTGGTGGTTGGTTAAAGGGCAATCTCTGCCTGTCCTGCTAAAACCTGAAGAGTAGACTTTGTACTGGACCCTAACATCTTCTTGAGATTGCTTTAATAAAGTGCCATATTTCCTTAACCAGTAAGGTGTATGTATCTATTTTCTTAGGGATGAGTTGATTATTATTATCATAGTAAACATCCAGGAATGATTCAATTTAGGAAAATAATAGGAAAATTTTGCTCATCTTTTATGGGATAATTTTGCCATAATCCCCACAGATAAAGTAGTGGTTTCTTTAAAACATGCCAATTTGGGGTCATGGATCTGCACTCTTAAAGCCTACAATTGATTGTTTAGTATGAAAATTGTATTCAAGTGAAGCACATCAGTATGCAAATCTAAAATGTGGCCATTTTCATCTAGATTGAATATTATTAACTAGCCCAAGGGATAGGATGTAATTAAGATTTTTGAGCAGCTTATTTTTGTCTACTGTGATGAGTATAACCCCAATATTTAAAGTGGCTTACCAGTTTGAATAATGGGAAGTTGGATCAGTGTACCAATGACTATGCATTTTGGCTTTTAAGTGTAATAAAAGAGTTAGACTTTTCTCCATGGGCCCAACCATTGATAAGGGCAGAGATTTGAACTTGAAGCAAATAAGGGAATGTTCAGATCATAGGAAAATCACATTTCTTTCTGAATGATGACAGATTTCATCTCATTACCTACTCACTTATTCTAATGCTCCTCACATGGGTTTAGGAACAAAGACTAGAGTGGGATGGATGAAGCCCTTGTTAAGGGATTTTACTTTTTGCCTAATCAAAGCTATTGGACTTACACAGCCTTGTAACGCAGCTCAGGTTGGAAGGGAGAACAATTCTTAGCTTGGATCCACTTCAGAAAGTTTGCTGAGCCTCCCCCCGCCCCAGAATTGAGAAAGGCACATTTCTGGCAGCCTGTTTATTCTGGTGCAATTCCTTGATCACTGTCCTTCTTAGGTGAGGCAAGATGCTCATCTGTTCTGCCTTACCCCCATCATTTTGAAAGACAGACAAAGTTCTCCCTTTCTCCCAGGAGAAGTTAGGGAAGGGATCCATTGCAGAGCTGTACCACTTTAAGCAGATACCGGCAGGCTAGGTTGGTACCACGGCCCATTTCAGCCATCCACATTTTCAGGTGTACCGTATGTGTTTAGTACATCATTTGATAATGCTAAAAAAAATATTAAAGCAGTGTGAGACTAAAGGAGAAAGAAGATGAATGTTAGCATTCCCCTGGGGTTCATGGGTGAAGGAATTAACACAGCGTGGCACTCTACCCTAGCTGTGTTTGTTTCCATGGCAACAGCTACGTACATGTTTCAGACTATCTACAGTGACACAGTTGCAGAAATAGTAGCTTGCAGGTTTCTGATATCGCATCAGTGGACAGGCGGCACGCACTATATTAAGTAAGTGTAAAAGAATTTAAAATATAGCTCTGGATTCAGATGTGTATTAGCTCAGCTGAGCAATGTATGGGGCTTGCGGCATTCCCCTTCTGCACCACAGCACAACCTGGGCAAAGTTGAAAGTTGCAAGATTCCAGTCAAACAATTGTCCTTGCTTGGGTAAATATCATCAAATGAAACAAATGTGAGTGAGTTACAAAGGTAAGAAAATGGCCTTGGCAGATGACATGGTAAAGAAGGATGTTGAAGTGAAGCTTATTTTTTTGTAGGGGGTAGTGATGGGTAAGGAATGAAAGCTTTGGTTGAAAATAGCTGAGTCTTTAAGCAAATGTAATGTGCAACAGAATCTTTAACAGCTGCTGAGTTTATGGCAACGAAGGTCTTTGAACATCTCATTGTAGAAACTGCTTTTATATAAAGATTGATCAGATGAGGAACAGTGAGGTTGATTAGGTGTGCATTTAAAAGGGAAGTTGGGGCTCCATGGTCTTTTCAGAATGCTTATGTAAATATCTCTGTTCTCTCCAGGATGACCCTGGTTTGTCTTTGACATTTGCTGCCCCTTTCTAGTACCATTTGCTGGTATCTGTGTTTATATTAAGCCGCCACATTGTAGCCTGACATGACTTCTGCATTGGTTAGAGAGCAACCAAGCAAAGATGATAGACTCTGTAAGTGTGTGACTTTGCCACCAAATTGTACAGTAATTTAGGAGGAGTGTTCAAATGGGTATTTATTTATGTGCCAGATCCCTACTTTTGAATAGAAGCCTAGGTATTAGGTTAATGGATTTCAATGTGCACATTATGATGGCAGGCGCTTTCAAGCATGTTGTAGTTAATTTATACTGAGTTTTTAATGTCAAAATATTTTTATTTATGTCTGTTTTTCAGTTTAAGCCCACATTTACCTTATACTGTAGTTTTATTCATGTATTAGTGAAGAGAATGTAAGATAACATGGAAATTTAATTAATATATTCATTGGAGGAAGATTAGTTTTCTGACCTTAGGTAGACTTTTACGAAAGTGATGTTTCAACTCTTTTCATTTAAATGAGACTATTTTTTATATGCATAGAGAGTGATCTACAGTGAATGATAGTAATTATTTGACTGGATGTTAAGAGAACACCCTGAGGGGCTTTGAGTTTCTAAATACCTGGGCACATGGAGGGCTGGGACAGGTTTTGAATATCAGGGACTTGAACCCTGGAATGTCCAACACCCCAGTGGATAGATAGGAGGCACCTTTTTATGATCCCACATTGAAATTAACGTTGAAGCCTCCCATGGGTGTCCACATATCATCCTCTTGAGTGACCCCGAGTGGTCAAGAGAAGTTTGTCTTCCGTGGGGAATTTTCGCGGTAGCTCATAACAAAGGGCACTCCTTTTAGTGGAGTCTGTGGACCCTAGCCCATCTTTGGTGCTGTCCGGAGTACAGGTTGCAGACTCCGTTGCTGGTGCTCTGGCTTGCCTGGCATGGACCCCCTGTGTCCTGGTGCACTATACCTCCCTGTGAGAGCTGTACAAGGCCGCCTGTGCTTACCCCCCAGGCAGAGGAACCAAGTGCCATTGGTATGAGAGTTCACATGACATTCTGTTATTGGGTTTGGGGTCCCCTGGAGATCTTTGGTTCATTAACCTGGGACTAAAACTGGAAATCAAAGAAATTTTCATTGAACAACTTAAGGTGATTAGTTCAACTTCTGTCTGTTTGGGAGTGCTAGAGCAGACCTTTCCTCCACTCAACGTGTGTGTGTGTATTTTTCTCATCATACAGAAGCATTTTTCAGTGTAAAAACAAAATAAAACATCCATCGATGTCATTTTATTTTAACTCTTTCGTAAGAATAGAAAAACACAAACCTAAATGCAATACCCTAAGCTGAATTAGTCATTTGAATGTAAAATCCTGGCAGTATTTGTAGGAAATTCAGTGGATTCCATGCTAGGGCCAGGAAATTTATTTGAAAAAAAAAATAAATTTGAGGGATTCCCAAATAGTGGTCGCATGGAATGAGTAAGAGAAAAATGAAGGTACAGACTGATCTTATTAGCAGTCTTAACTGGCAATAGGATTGCCAGAACAAATTTCCTGAGGCATAACTCATTTGGAGTCTCCCCTGCCCAGTAACTCTTGAAGACTCCTGGTGACCTCAGGGAAAGGCCAATCCGTTGGTTGGTGTCCAGGGCTTTCCACCATTAGTCCTTTTCCAGCCTCCCTCTCACTTGGTCTCCTCTTCTTTGAGCACCCCGTGCTCCTGTCCCAGGGTCCTAATTACTGTGTCCCAGCCACACTTGGGATCTTCAAGGCCTTTCCTCTTGCTTTTGTCTCTGATCGGATACCTTAATCCTCATTTTTCTTTCACAGAGCCCAGCTAAAATGTACTTCCTCTATAAAACTTTCTAGATCCTCTGACACACACCTCATTCTTACTGGGATGATTTCTCCATTCTTCATGTTCCCGTATCAGTTTCTTTTCCTTCCCTTACAGCACATATTTCATTACATTAAGATTAGTTGTCTATCCCCTGAACTAAGATATAAGTGTATTAAGGTCAAGGGCTATGACTTAAGTACTTTGATGTGTTTAGCCATACCTAGAATAGTATTTCAAACTGTTTAATTTAACTGAAGTCTTAAAACTTTGTAAAGATATAGGTTGTTGGACAACCTTCAAATGTTTATATTCTGTGCTCAAAGACAGTACTGATGTGAAGATTTGTAAGGCCCTGTCTATTGTAGCACCAAGCATCTGGACCTATTCAGCTTTTTTCAGTTGCTTCCAAACCTCCTGCTGTTTGGCATCAGCTAAACACAGTCACCAGGTGAATGGCTGATTATTTTCATTTTCATAGAATTGGAAGATTTTAGAGGTGAAAAGGACTTGAAGGAGCTAAACACCTCATATTACAGAGAAGAGCATTTTGAACCAGAACTATTAAGTGATTTTTCCAAAGCTGCAGAGTTGATTAGAGACCCAAGTGTGTGGACCACTCGGTGGTCTTAGCTGCTGAACCTTCTTAGAGCTGACTTCAGGTTCCACTTAAGGTTGTCACCTGCTTTCTGGCCCAGGCTGGGATTGGCTCAAGTTCCATATGTAAACACCATCACCTGACACTAATGCCATTAACCAACTCTTTGCCAGAGGCTGATATCATTGGGTTAACATTAAAAACAAACCAAGAAGGGAGCTCAGGGAAACTGGGAGCAAATTCATTAGCCATTGCCTTGCTGAGGCCACAGCAGCTGCTGAATTCAGTCAAGTCCAGACCCTTAAAAAGAGTGGAAAAAAGAAAGTGCATAGTTTCCAGTGTCTGCGAAGCTGAGCCAGCTGGGCGCAGCACCATGGCAAAAAGATCTCTTTAGTTTCAGAAATCCGAGACCTTGGCCTTGCAGAGAGGAGGGGCACGTGGCTGCAACTGTGCCTGACATGCTGTTCCCTTTCTTTCTGGGCTTACCTCTGCCTGGGGTCACACCAGACACTGCTCCTGTGTGAGGTCCAGGGGGATCTAAAGAGAGATTTAGCCCTCCAAGTTGACATAAGCACATTGTCTTAGGAAAGGGGTGTGTGTGTGTGTGTGTGTGAAGTCATGTGTTTTCAAGAGGACCCCTTGGTTTCTATGTAAACGTATGCTTTCTCTTTGCCCAGAGTTAGCCCGTTAAGGGAATAAAGCACAATTTAGGTTTCCAAGTTGGAAGCCTGATTAATCTCTCTGCCAGTTACATATGGAAATAAATTAGTAAATGGTCCATCTGGGACTAAACGACTGCAGAGATGATAAATTATTGCCATTGTATGTGTCAGTGTTGCTGAAGACTGAGTTGTGCTCACCAGGAACTGTCGAAAGATAACTGGATGCTCTATTGTGGTCAGAGAAATAGCATTTAAAGAAAAAAATTACAAGTAAAAAATTTACCTTGAAATGTTCCTGGGGAGAATGAATTGGTTGATGCCAAGTTTGTTCCTCAGAACTGCTGTATCTGCACATATTTAAAAGGAGACTCTCAAGGGCATAGAACATTTTAGTTTCATATTTTCAAAGAGTAACAAGTGTTAATTAGTACCCAGTGTCCCAATGAAAAGGCTAATTCTATACATCTGTGTAGGCTTGCACTTTATAATTTTCAAAGCAACTTATCTATTTTTTATTTAAATTTCAAGGAGGGTGGGGCAGGTCGATGTCTGCTTTTTTGACAGATGGAAAACTGAAGTTTAGAGAGCTCAGTGAGCTGCCCATACTGCCTCAGGTGGTTAAATGGCAGGGCTGGGATGAGAAGCAGATATTGCCAATTCTGAGTCCGGCTTCTTTTCAATCAGAGCCTTGGTGTGACATCAAACATAGTCTCAGCGACCCATCATTCACCTACCAACATCAGGAAATAAAGCGTTCTCTTGATGTCAGTTTTCTAGATGCCAAAACCAAACTTCTTGATCGTGAAAAGTATTTTTTCTCCAACTAGAGATGTTGAGTATCATTTTAACTTTTTGAGGAGGACTAAGGTACACCACTGTCAATTTTATAAAGTTAAAAACAAGGTGTCCTCAGGGGCTTTTAGGTATGGTAAGGTTTTGTTTGTTTTTTGTCCCTTTATCAAATGGCTTGCAGCTACTGTGACACCCGGATTCTTGTGCCTACTTTAAAATTTTCTTGTGTGTTCCTCCTCCTGGGTAGACCCTTAGCTATGAATCCTGGAAGCAGCCGAGACTCTCCACTTTGGAAAATGCAGCGCAAAAAAGTACAGAAAAATAAACTGGCTACAGAAATCTTTAAGTTGCCTTGTTTATCAGATATCAGTTTCTGAACATAAGCCCCAGGTGTAAGCTTTACACAAGGAAGACAAGCCACAGTCCCTGGGCTTTTACCCGTCTGCATTCAGGAGTCACCTGGTGTCACCAGCTCACCTTCCTGTCTCTCATGTATCAGCAGACCTGGTTACTTCCTTCATGTCCTGTGTAACCCTCATGCTTTGGCTGCTGCCTATTCCTGCTATCACAGGCCTGTCCCAATGTCAAGATCCATTATTATAGACATCCCGTCTTCATGGGACCACCTCTTACTGTCACCTTCCACCCAACCAGAAACGAAAGTGTCTTCTGGAACCTTCTAACTGGTAGCAGGTTACACACTGGCCATGTGTTGAGTTGCTGGGTACAAGTCCTGCCTTCCCTAGTGGACAATGCATTTCTCAGGGCAGGGACTCCACACCTTCCCTCTCTAACTCTTCCTGCCTCCTAGCCCCTCGCTCAGGGCTTTGTCTTTAATTGGAGCTTAAACATGAAGTAAAGTGGGATAATTTTATCTTACAATAACAGGATAAATGTCTTTGTCTGAGTGGATAAATGAACAGTCTATATCAGAGTCACTTCCAGGGCTTGTGAAAACGCAGACCTCTGGGTTCCCCTTCCACATATTCTGACTCAGTATCCTGGGTCCGGGCCAAGAATTTGCTTTTCTAACAAGCTCTCAGGTGTTGTTTCTGTTGTTCAGGGACCACAGTTTGAGTACCTCAGATTCAGTGAATTTATTTCCTGAGATTCTCACACTGATTGCTTGTAGGTAGAACTCATACTATAATACCATTCGTTTCATTAGGGTTTATTTTTTGTCATCCTCGATGCCTGGGTTTTTAAAAAAATCTTCCATCAGAAATTATTGTGGAATCGATTTTATGTACCAATTTTCCTGTTTTGCAATATTATCAGTTACCTGTGGACCCGATAACTTGAAGCCCATTTAGGGAGCTAGTCCCCAGGATTACAACCAGAGAGATTTCACTTTATAACAGAAAGAGAATCACTGACTCTGCAGCCTATACACTTGGTCTATGCAGCAGATCAAGGCTGGCATAGGGTGGCCCGCTGACCTTGAATGCTTGTTAGTGCACTGATGCTTTTCCTTTATAAAGACAACTGTTTCAGAAGCAGCTATACTAAAAGAAAATGATCTCACAGACATCTCAGTGACAGTTGTAGTAAAATCACATAGTCTTACAGTATCTATGGCATGTATTTTCAGATATCTGTGTCCTCTTACGCCCTGTGAGACAGTTCTAAAAACACTCTATGTTGAAAGATTCAGTCCTTCAATAACTATCCAAGAAATAAAGAAGTACTGTTGCAATTGACTCTTTCACTGAAGTGTGTCATTTTCTAGGGTCAGGCCGGAGAGGGCATCCATTGTGGTTGCCAGGGCTCTCTGCTCCTCTTCTCTAATCTCCTCCTCCTTCTGCTCCTCTCCACCAGCCTCTAGAAGCATCGTTTTGTGATGATGGAAGCCTCTTTGTCTATTCTGTGACAGAGGTGGAGCGATGCTGACCTTGGATTCCTGGACCCATTCCGACTCAGGTAACCCCACTGTGCCTTCCATTCCCCAGCCTGCTGCACCTTACATAGATTATTACATTGAACAAATGAAATACTAATGCTATATTTAAATGCAAATGCCAAATTGATTGTTTCTCCATCCATTGGCATCAATCCCTTGCTCCTCCTCCCAATCTTAATGATCAATTCATGCAGCTGATCAGACTGACAATGTGGTCAATCCAATTTAGACATTAAGATGATTGAAAACATTGAATCACATCTTTATTTAAAATTCTGGTGTGTCTCCTAGATGCACAAAGCAACCAGAACAAAGCTGGGAATTTTCCTACAGAAACTTGTGCCTCTAAATTAGCGCCTCTCTCATAATACCATATTTAATTGTATTATTCTTTCTAATGTTGTGTCTTCTAGTTGTGCTCTATAAGTATTATTGAATATCTGTTATGTGCTCTTGGGATAGATGGGGGTAAGAAAGAATAAGACTAGTGCCTTTCCCTGGGGAGCTTATGGTTTTGCCAAAGATTCACAACCAGAACACTGGGTCCAGCTTAGAGTGGGGCTGGGCACCTTAGCCCTCACTTCAGGGAACTGACAAACTTCCACATTGGGATTGGCATAGTTAGGGGAGAATGCATGGGCCAAGAAGGGTCTCAAGTGGTTTTTTCACTGTCATTTGCCAGGCAGAGGGAGCAGGGGTGACATGGCGCCTCGATGGGAAGGTGGGAATGAGCTGGCTGGGAGCCAGGTGGCAAGGCCCTGGCTGCCTGTACCACAGTGTTTGGAGGACCGTGATCTTAGTTCCCAGCCAGGACCAGAGCCTAAGGGCCTGGGTCCCTGAACGAAAACAACAGAGTAGAGCACCCGGGGAATCCCCATCTGCCCTGTTACAAAGGGCCCTGGCTAGCAGCATCTTTCTGGGGCCACTGTTGCCCAGCTCTGGGTTGGCTGCTGCCTTGTGGTCTTTTCAGCCTCTCTGGGCTGGCGCACATCCTTCCCCTGCCTGTCTACCTCACTATTTACTCTTCCTGTGCACAGCTGCTTTCTTCCCCTCCAAGTACTCCCAGACATTCCGGGCTTGACGAGGCCCTGGAAGCACCAGAGGCTGTGAGGTCAGTGCCTGGTGCTCACAAGCTTTGATGGTGAGCTGGGAAACAGAGCTGCAGGGTAGGAGGCCAAGAACCTGAGTTTGTAAGTTGATGAGGAGGACACCTCTAGAAAGTTTTGAAAGCCTGGATTTAAGAGAGTCTCAAGGCCAACGTTGGGGCCACAGTCAGCGATAGGGAGCCAGGTGCTCTGATTAATTTGGGAATGGTGCGCCAAATCCTGCCCATACCTGGCTCTTTTTGATTGCTGCTTTCTATCAAGCTGGCTAAAGCAGCATCACTTTCCTAGGTCTTTGGCGTTAGAGTTGCCAGCTGAGATGCTCAATTTTCCAGTCAGGCAGTCCCCTGGCCACTCCATCCGCCTGACTGTACTGGGCCTGAGAGCACAGGCCCTCGCTAACTGAGGAACTCCAGCCTTCTGGGATCACAGTCCCAGACCAGCCAGAAGGAAGTGGAAGAACTAGAATAACAGTATTCATGTTTCCTTCCCACAGAACTGATTGCCTAATGAGAGCTGCCCTACCTTTTCTAAGCCTCTGCCAGGGCTTAGTAAACTACATTGGGCCCACTGGCTGAGGGCAGCCCTCTGCCTGTTGGTACATGACAGGCAGACTAAGAAGGGTTTTGACATTTTTTAATGGTTGGAAATTTTTAAAAGAAGATTAACATTTTGTGCCTCATAAGAATTCAATGGAATGCCAGGTGTGGTGGCGCACGTTGTAATCGCAGCACTTGGGAGCCTGAGGCAGGAGAATTGCTGAAAATTCGAGGCCAGCCTGGGCTGCATAGTGAGGTTTTTTTTGGTACCAGGGATTGAACTCTGGACCTTGCGCTTTTGAGGCGAGCAGCGGAACCACTGAGCTAAATCCCCGGGCCTCTACACGGTGAGTTTAAGGACAGCCTGAACTACATAGCAAGACCCTGTCTCCAAAAAAAAAAAAGAATTCTATGGAATTCAAATTTCAACATATCTAAATAAAATTTTATTGGAACACAACTGTGTTCATTCATTTCTGGATTATCAATAGCAGCTTGTGTACTACAGTGACAGAATTCAATAGATACAACAAAAACCATAAACTATTAATCAACTGACAGAAGTTTGCTAAGCCCTGGCTTAGGCAATTCTGTGACATATGCATTGCAAAATTTGATGTGTGGGACTTTTTCCCCATTAAGAAAATAGGACTGAAGGATGAATAGGGTTAGAATAGGACTGAGAGGAAGGGATGGATTTTCTAGGCTGAGATAGTGACTTGATCACACTCTAGTTCCCTTCTTCCATTTCTCCCTTTAACTTTCAATTAAATCAAGATACATCATTGAGGCCTTTGCATTTCAAGAACTTAGATACAATATTACTCCTAAAAGGAGCCATCCGGGCATCTTGGATTATTCTAAACGTTGAAACAAATCAGCACCAAATTTAAAATGAACTTTGAATTTTGGAGCTTTTTTCTTTTTTCTTGGTGCTGCAAGTGAGCTATTTTATTTCAAATTAAATAAATACTTTGTTTTAAATGCAGTAAGCATGAAGTCTTACCGTGAGTATGCTGTGACATTTAATCTTGGCAACATGCTTCTCCCAGTCTGCTAGGATTTTATGATCCTGCTGAATGTAAACTATAATGAAATTTGGAGATATGGATTCTAACCTTACTAATTGTCTGAGCCAGGGATGATTGTAGTATGCTTGGGTGAAAAGTATATCCGAAATCTCTTTCGTTGTATTTAGTATAACAAAATAAATACATATTTAATTTTCTCTGGAATTAAGGAAATAATGAAAAATTATTTTTTTTGAATGCTACAGAATTGTATTCATTTAAACAAGTTTTAATGTGGCCACATTGGCCACTGCCTGCCAAATAAATTACAATAAGTACCTAAGAGCACTTATTTTTTTTAGGACTTTCTCTTTCCTCATGCCTATCTAGCAACAGAGCATTTATGATGTTGTGACTAGCTTAAAGCAAGAGGCTCAAACTTTAATGCACAAACAAATCGCATGAGGGATCTTGCTCTTGGAGCCTAAGATTCTGCATTTCTGACAAACTCCCAGGTCACCGATCTGCAGCCAAGTGTGAGAATATACACGGCTGGTTCTGGACAGCATTCAGCTAGGGCTGAAGCTGCCATGGTTCCAAAGTGTGGTAAGTGGACCAGCAGCACTGCCGTGGAAGCTATGGCTAGGGATGTGGATTCTAACTTTATGAACTGGCTGAGCCGGGAAAGGCTGTAGTAGACTAGGATACAAAGCACATTCCAAGGCTCAAGGGCTTAGTTGGATGAAAGTTTCTTTCCCGCTTACCCAAAGTTGGATCGGGTGGCTTCTTGGTTAGTGCAACATGTGAAAGAAGATTTGAGAGCTCACACCTATTCTTAAGTGTCTACAACGCTGGGTCACTGTGGGAAGGTCCATGCTTTTCCTGTGCCTTTGTTTGCTCATGATTAAAGGGGAATTAATCCAGTCCTACATTTTTCCAGAGTTTTTGAAAAGTTCAAATAAGATGTCTGAAAATGCCTTAAAAGGTATGATAAGAGCCAGGTGTTGTAGTGCACACCTGTAATCCCAGCACTCTGGGAGGCTGAGGCAGGAGGATTGCAAATTCGAGCCCAGTCTTAGCAACTTAGTGTCTAAGCGAGGTCCTGTCTCAAAATAAAAAATAAAATAGGGCTGGGAGTATAGCTCAGTGTGAAGGTCTTGGGTTCAGTGCCCAGTACTGCCCCCCTTAAAAAAAGAGTAACAGAGAAGCAGAAAGCTTTGAATTGCTGACTCTCACACAGCTAGTGAGTGGCTTTGATTTGAACTCAGGCCCATCTGACTCCGTGCTTTCAAGTATTCTATGGGACTGCTTGTTCGCTCTTACAAGGATTGCACCCGTGACCACATGGCACCCCACTTTTCTGACACTGGCCTGGGAATTTGTTCTCAGGTCACATCCTGCTAGAAGGATCCACCCTGTGTGTTTGGTCCAGCTCTTCAGGACACCATCGAGAAGATGAGATGTTGGATCCCTGGGTAATTCCCCAGAGCCCTTGGATAGCAGGACCAGGACAGACTTCCTGTTCTGTCCCCTCCCACTGCTCCTGGCCCTGACATTGACAAGTGCACCTTGTTCTAAAACTGGACCCTGCATTTTATATACGGGAAAAAAATATTGTTTTGAAATCTGGGGTGGAGTAAAACTGAAGCCATGGAAGACTTGCCAGGTGCTGTTATGTTAGTCCAATCACCAGCCCAACCCAAGCAGAGAGGAAAAACAAAGTTCAGGGGGTTGTTTACACGTCTGTTTCCTTTTTTATTAAAGCCCCACCACAAAGACCAGTTAGCTTGCAGAATAATAGCAAACAAAAAGTCATCTACTCAAAAGAAAGGCCAACTGTGTATTGTCATTTCCCTGGTTCCCGGGCTTCCTAATCAGTGTTCAGACCCAAACCCATAAAGGCAAAGGCAGCAGTTGGTGAAAAATGAGACCAACATGACTGAGTCATCTATTGCCTTGCTCACTTCAAGAAACCCCCCAGAAAATTATACACGTGGTTTCTAAATGTACAAAGAAAACTAAAGGAATTCCATTATGAAAGAAAAATTAGATGGAAATTTCTAATCCTGTCTCATAAACAATATAGGAATAACTTTAAAATATTCTGCTTTAAGCATGCATTTAATTTGTGCTCTGAGAACCAAATAATGTTGCCAAGATAAAACATTCTAATAATGATTTATGTAAATTTATTTGTACAAAGTAATGGTGTAGTTGCCTATAGCAAATTGCTTGGAATATGAAATGACATTTATGAGGTCTTTTTCTCCCCTCTGAATGAATACAATGGAGAAAATGAGAAACTCAGGAAAGGAAAAACAGCAACCCCTGTTCCAGATGGAGTCTGATGGCTCCAAAGGCATCAAGGTGACAGGAAGCCAGCAGTCAACAAGTGCAACTCAATGTGGTTTCCTGAAGGGCTGGGGATATAGTTCTGTGGTAGAGTGCCTGGTTCTTTGAATGCACAAAGCCCTGTGTTCAATCCCTAGTACCACCAAAAAAATACAGATAGATAAATGATAGATAGATAGATGATAGATAGATAGATAGATAGATAGATAGATAGATAGATGGTTTCTTGTGATGTTCTCATTATGCAAGTCATTTTTAAGGACAAGAGAGTCTTACTTAGAAGACTGGAACTCTATGTTAGTGATCATAAACTACTCACATACCGAAGCTCCTTCAGAAGAGCCAGTGTTGAATCCCTTGTTTTCATAGCAAGCACCCTTACAACATGGGGTGCAGACAAGTAATTGAAATTGGATGATTAATCTCAGTTCTTAGTTACATATTACCAGGGAAAGTTATGCTTGAGTCATAAGTGAGGCCCAAATGTTACAAAATAAGACTCTCCCAAGAACTGATTCATAGACCTTCAGGGGGTTTTCCTATTAGCTTCCGGTTAGCACCTTTAATAATGGCTCTAGGTGTTTCCCTGGAAACATTTAATCAAATGGAAACCCCCACACATGTCACAAGGAGAGTTTCTGGATGCATACCTTGGCCTCATAAGTGCTGTTGCAACTTTCCATAATCTGTACTGTTTGGAACAGGTATGACGTTAGCCATTTCATTTTAGAAGGCATTTGATTTTTTCACAGAGTCTTTTTACTTTCTCACTTGGTTGTCACAATCATTTTTGTGAGACAGATAAGAGTTTATATTCCACATGGCAGGAAACTGAGGGCACAGAAGTCACAAAGCAAGACACTGGCACAGTAGGGGACAGTGCTGGTCCCCTTGTCACTCCCAACTCCATCAGACAGGAGGGTTTGTGATTCTAGAGAGCTTGCTTTATTTAAAACAATTCCCAGTTTGGGCTCATTCTAAGCCATTTTGGAATTGCATGCTCTACCCTGAGAAAAATGGGTTTAAGCAAGAGGAGAGGAAGACCTTGGACTGGGGACCTCAGGACACTGGGGCCGTAGCCTGAGGGCTGCAGGCAGATCTCCTGACAGAGGCTGAAAGGCTGATGGAAACTAGACTGACTTGGAGGGAGAAAGGGTGACCTGGGTTTTCATCAGTGCCATTGAAGTGCATGGACCTTAAAAGCTGTCACTTGCAGCAGGGCTGGCTTCAGTGAAGTGTTCCAAGGTCCCCAGGCTGAGCCAGTGGATCCCAGAGGAGACCATCAGCCACTGTGAGGTCCCAGTCCTTCCACGTCCTGGGGGAGATGACTTTGAACATCCATTTCTCCATCTATGAAATGGGAATAATAATATTTACCTTATATGGATGGTAAGAGAATTAGAGAGGTTGTTTGTTTGTTTGTTTGTTTTGCTGTACTGGAGATTGAACCCAGGGGCTTCCACATGCTAGGCAAATACTCAACCACTGAGCCACATCCCCAGTCCTTTTAGTTTTTTCTTTTATTTTGAGACAGGGTCTTGGTGAATTGCTCAGACCAGCCTCAAATTTGCAGTCCTCCTGTCTCAGCCACCAGAGTAGCTGGAATTACAGATGTGTCCTGCTGTGCCCAGCTTAGATGATTCTTATTAAGCACTTAGCATAGTCTTCAGCAGATAGGAAACACATTCTTTGGTAGCTCTCAAAATTATCCTTCTAGTTGCTGTTACCTAAGAATGTATGGCCTGGGCTGATAATTATTAAGTAAAATTAAAATATAGCTTTTGTTTAAATGAGACTTAATTTACAAGATGTCTAAATCAGTTGTTTCTGTGTACCCAAAGATAACAAAGTAAATGTGAGACTTCATTCACTTGTTCATTCGACAAACAGCCCTCAGTATTTAAGGCCCTTTGTGAGCTGTTTACAAGAAACGGAGAGGCCAGACAGCCTGTTCTTGTAGGATAAGGGAGTTTGATTATTTTATGTCTGCCTCCGAGTTTTTTCCTCCCATTGTTCTCTACAGTATTATCATGATTGCCATAACGAAAATTGACTAGATGCCTATTTACATGTGGCAGGTGGACACTGCGCAGTCCACTTCCATATCCATGTTCTTTGTCTTCCAGGAACTCAGAAATTAAGCTGGTCTAAATCCTTTGTTGCTGCAAGGCTTGGTTCTGGCCTGGAGCCTGCCAGTCGGTTGCCTTAGAGAGTCACCCTGGCTGGAGAGTAGCTTCAAGAGGAATGAATGGGCAGCCTGGCCATAGGCGCCTTCAGCTGCTTCTGCCTGCAGGGCAAGGTGTGCCCACCCTTCGCAGAAGTGTTCTCTGCTGATGGCTTCGGGCCTCCGGGCAAAAGTGTGACTGCCTCCTTTGGGTAAAATTCATTTCCATTAGAAGCATATACTACCCTCTTATCAAGGGTTGAAATGAATCTTACCTAGAATGTATTGATTTGGTTTTTTGGGGGGTGTTTTTTTTAAGATGACTATATAACACCTTAGAAAAGATGTTTCATGGAAATTTTCTGAAGGAAGATAAGGAAATTAACGCATTCTTGAGAAGAGAAAAAAGTAATCAGATTGGGGATCCTTTGGGGCTGGGGGTGTAGCTCAGGGGTAGAGCACTTGCCTAGCATGTGTGAGGCCCTGGACTTGACACCACCCCCCCAACCACCACCACCACAATGAAAACCTAGGGATCCAGTCTGGCCAGTTTCAGAGGTTCCTAGACACCAGGGACTCCCCTGTGTGGAAGACAGTGGAATTTCTAGGTCCCCTGCTTGAGCTGATGATCTGACCAAACAGACATTAAACAACCATGCACAGATAAGTGTTTAAAAAGGAGTCATTTCCCACGTAAAGCAAAGAGAGAAAAATAAATTCAAGGTAGCGAGTTCAATATCCTTCCTTGGCAAAATAAAAAGCTGGCAATGTACACCTGTCCCCAGAACTACAATCACATTCCACGTATCGGTGTTTTGGTCTATGATGCACCACATGCCTCCTAAGACTGTATGAAGCTGAAAAATTCCTATTGCTTAGCATTTTTACTGTACCTTCTCTGGGTGTAGATGTGCATGAACACACCAGGCGCTTACCACTGTGTTAGGCCTATAGTGTTGAGCATAGTCACACAATGTGCAGGTGTGTAGACCAGGAGCAGGCTATACCACTGAGCCCAGGTGTGTGCTTGTCTACACCAGCTAGATGTGTGAAAGTGGAGTGTGTGATCTCCACACATGGACAAAACCACCTAATACCTAAGTCCCTACGATGCATGACCATACTTCTGAAATCTTATTGCTATGTGAAATCAAGATGTGGGACCTGGGGCTCTCTTGCCCCTTCTTGGTGCTGTGATCGCCTCCTTCTCTGCCCTCTTTCTTGGCTCCTGCTACTCTTTACTGGAGGTCTGAAGCCTGTGGTTTATCCTTCTTATTAAAAAGAAGGTTAGCAAGCATTAGAGACATACCAGCAATTAAGACTTTCTTCCTGACTTGAGTGGGGGGAGCATTTGCAAAGATGAGGAAGTGTCTGTTCATAGCCCTCTGGGTTAAGACTACATTGTCACATGTTTATCTCCTGAGTGACATCTGGCCCACCCAACCCCTGCAAAGGCAGAGGGGGCCTGTTCTTCCTAACTGCCATGGATAACTCGATACTGAGCCAACTGACTGCGAGTCACCTGTTCCCTCTAAGGATATAAGTATGTGCCGCATTAACCTTACTCCCACTCTGGGGTGCGCCTATGAGCTCCCAAATGAATACTGGAGCATTAACTTGGGAAGAAGTAATCTGGGTTTAAACTCAGCTGTGCTCAGGGCTCAGAGCTCCACCAGTGGCACCGTCTGAGTGAGAATGAGGACTGGACTAGACTCAGAGGATCACTTGGAAGACAGAACAGGGGCATCTTCTGGGGACACCGAAAAGGAAGAGCTGTTTTGAAGTTGATACATCTTCCAAAAAAGTGGCTGCAAATATGTCACGAAAGAAGAGAGAGGCCTTTGGGTTTTGTTTTGTTGGTTTTTCAGACAAGAGTCTCACTAGGTAGCCCAGGCTGGCCTCAAACTCATGGTGATCCTCCTGCTTCAGTCGCCTGTGTGTTGCGATTACAGGCATGTGCTGCCACGCCGGCTCTGAGAAAGGCCTTTGAAGAGGGCATAGCACCCTAGAGCCCAGTTCAGTGGCCTCTGAGTGGTTGGACCTTGTACACGATGTGTGTATTAGAGATGCAAATAGTGTAAGTCTGTGTCGCTCAGCTTTAGTCCTGCTGGAAGCTAAGGAAACTCCAGTGTCTTTGACTCCTCCCTCCCCTTACTACCAGAGGCTGTGGTTACTTCATAGTGGTGCACAGTTTTCAAGGTGAACAAAAAGACATTGGCCATCGAAGCTACCAGAGGGTCTGAGCCGCTCACCAATTGGGTTAGGTTGAGCTGGTAGATGGACAGCTCCTGTGCTGAGTCTGTCTTGGGTCTTGAGCAAACTGGTAGAGAAATTAACTGGTAGGGACTAAATTCTGGGAGAGGACTATGTGCTTCTTAGTGTCCAAGTCAGAAGCCTTCAAAGTAACCGAGAAAATGGTCCATTTATTGAGTGTGGTATGTGGCTGCGTCATGGGTAGCTATGCACTTGGTAATTACTTCTAAAAAGTGATGACTTGTTATTTTAGCATATAAATTTATTCTTCACATGAATGTAGCTGAAATATTATACTTAGTTACAATAACTTATTGTTCCATATATAAAAATCCATATAATGCATATGTACATGGAAATATATAGACCTCTATGCACATGTGTGCATGTATAAATAAATAAACTATGTCATTGGATTCTGGGGGCACTTTATAGAATTTCACATGTCTTTACAACAAGGATATTATCTAAATTATCACCATTAAAACTGATTCTATCTTTGCATCATTCGGATTCCAGTTCCTTTCTTGGTTCTTCTACCTGGGACACAAACATAGCCTCTGGATGTGTGTGTGTTTAACTGAACAAAAATGTCAACAAGCTGCTATTTATTTTATTAAACAGCTTGAGCAGAGATGTTTGGTTTGATTGCTGGAAATTGTTAGCTTATCACTGAACTGCCCTGATGATTCTTATTATTCAATTTGCATTGCTTACAATAATAATTATTACTACATAAAAGAGCACGATGCTTTTATTTGTACAGTTCTTTCATTAATAATTTAATTGACTATTACATCGAAATGGTTCTGCCACACATGCATCAAGGTACTTAGAGACTGGCCCTGGGCACCTTGGGAAATGAGAATATAGGTATAAACTGTAGTCTTGGGGTGAGAGGCTGCAGAGGGAGGCAGATTCTTCGGCCTTGACATCCAATTGGTTGTTTGTACCTCCCCTCATCATATTGATTTCCGAGCATTTTATTGATTCACCAGTATTGATTCTGATCTGATAATTTTAACAGTGTAAGAAAGTAGATCATGGCATAGTTATTTTGGTGGCTAAAATAAATGGGTTGGTACTGATTTAGAAGTGAAAAAGTAATAATGGCTAAAACAATAAATCTGACCTGAAATGATGGAATCGATGGATTCGTGTAAACAGCCTGTGTGCCCAAGGGTTGCGTGTAGTCTGCAGAAATGATTTTATCAGTCACAGCTTAGCTGACGCTCCTAGACTGCATCACAACTGTGTCAGACACATTTGTGTTAATATATCTTGGTATAGGAAAACTTGCTTTGTGGATTATTTTTTAGTGTAGGGGAGTATGAGTATAAGTTTTGTCCTACACTCAAGTTTTATATAATACATGAAATTGATGACTTGAAATCTGCCTTTGGAGGCACAGGATAATGGGATTGAACCTGACTGTGGCGAGTGTCAACTCACAGTGAGGTTCAGACAGCTGCATTTTGAAACTGTGGATTAAACAGGGAAAATAAAGCAAAAAAAAAAAGATTCCCATTTGACCAGGCCAGCCTGATTTCTGGGAGGATGAACGCATCTATTGGTCAGAAGTTTCACAGAGGAAACTTTCCACATCAGAGATTGGAGTTTATGAAAATGATGGCCTTCCCCTGCCCTGGTGGCCAAGTTTTTGGAGCAGGTTTTAACAGCTGGCCTTTGCACCTGCCACCATGTTTACCAGGCTCAAAAAAGGAATTCAGGTAAATTAGCCTCACAGAGGGGTTATGGGGTTATAGAGTTCTGTCTCCTAATTTACCTTCTGGAAAGGAGGTTGTCTCCTCATAATTAAAAATCATACCTACATCTTTAAAGGACAGCTGAACACCTAGTACTATGCGCTCTATGGGTGCACAATCTACTTTAATGGAATTGAATCCTTGACAGTTAATTACAAATTTGGAAGAAAGTTACTTCCTGGTGGCCAAATTGTATGTGCCTCTCAAGTTTGATCAGGTCATGGAGTAAGAGAGAATCCTCAAGACTCAGTGGTCTAAAATAATAATGCTTTAGTTCTTGCTCAGTCTACCTATCTGTTGAAGATTTGCTGGGGCCATCACCCCACGTCATCTTTGTTCTTATTCCTGGATGGAGGCAGATGGAACATTCCCATCACCAGTGCTGGAGGAAAGGAGACAATGGTGACATGTGTGCTGGCTCTTCAAGTTGCCCAGTTGTGACCAGTCACTTCCACTCAAAATGTCTTGGCCAGAGCTAGTCACGTGGCTTCACCTAACTTCAGGTAGGTGGGGAAGTGCAATACCTCTGAGTACTTGAAGGAGGCAGGTGCCACATTTAGCCATAAATAGCCCAGTGCCACAGATAGAGCTCTAGAAACCAATCTCAATGGCAGCAAGTGAGCAAAACTGACATGAGAATTCCCTCCATCATTCTGAGGAAAACAGACTAATCTCCTCGAAAAGAGATATTTCGTTTCTTCAGTCCTGTCCTTCTAGGGACTGAACCAGAAGGTTCCTGGGGCTCTAGCCCGCCCTAATCTCCACCTCCATGCAAATAAGCCACCAAGACAAGCATTCAGTGTGCATGTCATGTGTGCATGACATCCTGGGGAGGGCCAGCCAGATGGCTATTTCTAAGCTCTGCCAAGACACAGATTCTGAAGCAGCCACAGTTTCATCGTTTCCCCATCTGGGTATTCACTGTGGATTGTCCCAGGGTTTTAAATCATCTTTTATATCTTTTTTTTTAAGTAAACCTCTACACCTTTCTTATAAGAATAACCCTGGCTGGTTTGGGGCATGTGTCTCTGTTTCCTGCTGACTAATGTAGAAGGCCACATTTATCCATGAGGGTCAGGGAAGCTTCTGATTTCCTTGCTTCAGTTCTTCTAATTCTGTGTGTGCGTGTGCATGTGTGTATGTACGTGTTGCTGGAAAGGGAACCCAGGGATTTGCAGTGCTATGCAGGTGTTCTACCACTGAGCTATACCCAGCCCTATTCTTTGCCTCAGCCATGTGTGTTCATTTATGTGAGTCTCCATCAGGCTGCTCCAGGGCACTTACTGAAGTCTCCCTGATCAGAACTGAATGCTTGGGTTTGGGCTTGGGTTGTTGTCATAACAAGTTCCATTGGGACCTTAGTTATATTCTTTAAGGCCCAAAAAGGAATTTTTGTCCACACAAGAGGGCCTAACTTAGCCAGCAAGTTCAGCCATCTGAAAAGTAGCCAGGAATAGGAACGAAAAGTATCTCAGGACAAAATAGTTATTTCCAAATCCATGTACTAAACTAAAGTTCATACTGCTGATTTTCTGTTATTACAGCCACACTCCTAATTAACTCTTTTATCTTTATGGTTTTCTTCCTTTCCTTTCTCCTCCCTCCCTCCCTTCCTTACTCCCCCCCCCCTTTCTTTCTTTCTTTCTTTCTTTCTTTCTTTCTTTCTTTCTTTCTTTCATGCCAGGGATTGAACCCAGGACCTCACCCATGCTACCACTGAACTACACCCCAGCCTTAACTGTATTCTTTACAGATAAGAAAACCTGAGGACAAAGAGGTTAAGTAGTTTACTTAAAGTCCAAAGCCATGAGTGGTACAACAGGTTCCAGTGGTTCTAGATTCAGTGGGATAATCAGGGTGTGTGATGGTGGCAGTGAGATAAGGGAAAAGGCTGGACTATGTTCAATGCTCTCCTTTTACAAAGCAGTGGAGAAATACATAGTGATTGTAGAATGATCCCCTTCAAAATATCCAGTTTTGTGTTTAATTCGAGTTTGTAATTGGCTGAGAAACCCAAGTGGAACTGCGCTCCCTGATTCTGCTAAATGAATGAAGAGTTGCTGGACATCTAGTTTAGCTGGTGTAGAAGCAGATGTTTATGAAATACTTTTTTACACAATCAGGATGAAACCACAACTCAGTCTGTGTTGTGATGACCCATATGGTACTCTGAGAGGCAGGGGTGGGAGGCAGATGCCTCGGGAACATCTCCACTGGGGCAGTCCTTGCACGACTGAGGATGTGGCTTCATAAAGCAATATTCCTGCACAGAAGCCAATGGCAACCCATTCACTGCGTCCACCAAAGATCCTCCGTTTGCGTTGTGATCCACAATTTACAAAGCACCATCGGGTGCATGACAGCTCGTGCTCAGAACAACCCTGCATCTTGGACAAGGTGGATGCTGCTTTGATTTGATTACCGTGTTTTCCCTCTGAAACTCATGCTGAAATTGAATTGCCCTTGTAGCAGTGCTGAAGATGGGATGTCTAAGAGGTGATTAGGTTGTTATGAGTGATGAATGCCCTTCTTTGGGCGTTCTCACTCTTGGGGACTAGTTTAGTTACCTAGAGAGTGGGTTGTTATAAAGTACAGCTGCCCCTCGTGTTTTCCCTCCCTTTCATGTACTCACCCTTTCACTTCCTCAATCTTATCATGCTCTCACTATACTCACTGCTATACCCTTGGATTTCCCAGTCTCCAGAACTATGATCCAAAATTAACCTCTATGTTTTATAAATTTCTCAGCCTCAAATACTCTGATATAGCAATAGAAAGTTGAAGCAGGTGCTTTTCTATCCTATAGGTGGAGACAGAGAGGCTACAGCATCATCAAGTACAGAGCCAGTGTCAAAGGGTGTTTCATCTCTCGCTCTGTGCTGCTCCTTGAATTCCTGCTCTACTCTGCTCACACAATTGAAGAGATATGGGGTGGGGGGTCACCCAGAGGGAAATTGAAGCACATTTTTTTCTCTGCTCTAAGGAGCTTTCTTTCCTAGGAAAAACAAACAAACAAACAAACAAAAACAAACAAAAAATAGGTTCCCAGAGAGGGTAGGAGAAGGAATGAGAGTCTCCACATGAGCCACTTGGCTCTGAGACTGAACAGAGAGTGTAGATAACATGTACAGGAGGTAAATGTCCTTGAAGGTCAGACAATTTGGAGGCAAGGCTTTCTTTACCTGCTAGTTGCAGGTCGTGACTTCCAGTCTGGGAAGCCCCACTTTCTGAACTGATGATAAGGCTGAGACCTCCCTGCTTCTTGGGATTGCTGGTCCCACAGGAGGCACTCACACTACTAACCAGACAGCAGAGCACTCCACAGCCTCCCCAGTGTTAGTGTGCCCTGGAGAGAAGGAGAGAAGGGTTGGTCAGTGGTCCTCATGCTCTGCTCTTGGGGCTGAGGGTCTGGACTTCTCAGGGTGGTCCTAGACAAGAGACCTGGCCTTGACCTTTTGTCTGTGCTGCTCACTAGCTCAGTGTGAGACTTGGACCCAGTTAGAGGACCCCTGGGTCTCACCTGTAAATTAAAGAGTTTACAACCTCACTTAACATGTAAAGAGGTTCAGATAGAAACAGACAATGTTTACTTGTCTAGACTTTAAAATTTTTGAGAATATCCCATTCTGGAGAGAGGCTGGAAAACACCCTTACTGTTTTTGCGTCAGGATACATTAGCAGAGTGTTTTGGCTGGGCATTTGACAACATCGACCAAAATTATGAGCCACAGATTTAGCAAATTCACCCTTGGAAATACATCCTATGGATTTTTTTTCACCAAAGTATTAAGAATTGGTGAATAAAGATAACTCAGTGTTGTTTGTAATGATGATAGCAAATGAATATGACCTCAGTCTCCATCACTAGAGGAAGGCTTAATGCACAAATGATTTATGTTGGCATAATGGGAAGCATTTAAATAGGATATGTGGGAAAAGGAGAAAAGTATAATAGTAGTAAGTAATAACTACGTATGCATTGAGTGCCATCTATGTTTTAAGAAATGTATATCTTTTCAATATTGTGAGAAATATCTAAGATAATCAGCTTAGAAAGAGGAAAGATTTGCTTTGGGTCATAGTTTTGGAGGTTTTAGTCCATGGTTAATTGGCCCCATTGCTTTGCGGCCTGTAGTGAGATAGCACATCAAGGTGGGAGCACATGGCAGAAGAGGTCATTCAACTCATGGCAGAGAAGTCAAAAAAAGAAAGACAGGAAGGGCCGGGTTTCCCTATCACTCCTGGGGCACACCCCCAATGACCTAACTTCCTCCTACTAGGCCACACCTCTGAAAGGTTTCACCACCCACAGTGGGCACAGTGGTGCATGCTTGTAACCCCAGCTGTCTTGGAGGGTGAGGCAAGAGGGTCACAAATTCAAGCCCAGCCTTGGTAATTTAATGACTTAGCAAGATCCTATCTCAAAATATAAATAAATAATAGTTACATAGTTAAATAAATAGAGCCTGGGGGTCTAGTGCAGTGTGAAGACTCTGGGTTCAATCCCTAGTACTTCAGAAAAAGAGGAGGTTCTGTCTCCCAACATCACCGTGGCCTAGAAACCAGGTCTTTAACATATGAACCTTAGAGAGGGGTGGCATTTCATACCCAAACTATGGCACATGTGCTGACTCATCTATACCTGTATTTTACAGATCAAAATACCTAGGGTGCAGTGAAGTTATATAACCTGCTCAAGACCATGATGTAGTTAGAAAGTAGCATGATATGTTCTCATTTCAGAACTTTCATTGCCTTCATAAGTGAGAAAGCAAGTTTATTTATGTAAAAATTTCAAGTCATATGTATGTGTATAGACGTGAGTATTCCTCATATGTTCTTATTGTTGGAGGAAAAAACACATAAGAAAGGAAGGACTGAGAGTCCCAGACAGGAGGAAAATTAGTATTTATTTTTCATTTTATGGCCACTTTTGCTGTTTTGCCTTTTTTTTTTTTGGTACCGGGGATCGAACTCGGGTCCTTGCACTTGCACAGCAGGCAGCCATCTTTTGCCTTTTTTTAAAAGATATGTTTACCTTTTTTTGTTAAAAAAAAAAAAAAGAAGAAGAAGAAGAAATGTGTACATGAGGCCATTCTAGTTAGGCAGTAGAATTAGGGGTTATTAAAATTTCTTTTAATTTTTCTCCATATAAAATTTATCAAGTAGATAATTGTGTTTTTAGGTGGAAAAAGTTGGACAAGACCCTTCCAAGAGCCCCTTCCACATTAGAAATATTCTTGTTGGGCCGGGGATTTAGCTCAGTGGTTCTGCTGCCTGCCTCCCAAGCGTAAGGACCCAAGTTCGATCCCCGGTACCAAAAAAAAAAAAAAGAAATATTCTGGTTATACTGAGCTGGTTCCCAGCACCATTTCTTACATGACTGCAATGAAACCATGTTCCCTGCCCACAGGGCACGTAGACCTAGTGTAAGTGGCAGCGGACATGCCTTCCACAGCTGCAACAGGTGCAGAGCTGGGCCACACGTTTCTCTGCTGGTGGTGGTGTCTCAATGGGCCAGGCCCTCACTTTCTTCTCTAGGGCAGAACTGTGTCTGTGTCCAGGCTGATGAGAACTGTGGGAGAAGGGATGAGTCGCAGGCAGGCTCCTGCAGGTTCCATCAGGACCGGAGGGCTCTGAGTTCATGATTCTTACCATCCCAGGCAAGAGTGTGTGCCAACAATGAAAGTGGACACTTATCTGTGTCAGGCACATGCTGTGGTTTAGATAGGGTCTGAGTGTGTCCCCCAAGGGTTCATGTGTTGGTAGCCTGCTCCTTCGTGTGGTCTCATGCTTACTGATTGGGTCCTTGGGAGCACTGCCCATGGAAGGAATTAGTGCTCATGGGACTCCAGTTCATTCTTGAGAGAGGGGTGGTGTTATAAAATAGCAAGCCTGGCCTCTGTCCACTCTCTGGCTTCCTGTCTCCCTCTCATTTGTGGTCCCACCGTATGCTATTCACCATGAGATGACACCAGAGCCAACTAGTGTTGATCCATGCCTTTAAACTTCTGGAACTATGAGGTAAGTAAACCTCTTTTCTTTGTAAAGTACCCAGCCTCAGGTATTTCATTATAACAATAGGAAGCAGACTAAAACACACTGTAACTCTTGATGCCAGCACTGTTGTTACTATGTTTCTCCCCATCAATAGATGAGAATTCGGATACTTGCCCTTTCTTCTACCTTAAGTTTTCAGCAATAAAAGCAGTGTGTCCCCACATTACTGAGTCAAAGAGGATTATCATATTGTCTGGAACAGTAATGGAATTGAGAAAATCCCCAAAGGCAGAAAAAAACTCAGAGAAGTGGTCAAGAGTCTTAATCAGCTATCACCAGCCCCCTGTAATTTTCTATCCTGTGTTAAAGGGTTTGTTTTTAATGAGAAGGGATTGTATCTTGCAATCTCTTATGGCCGTCTGCCCATGCATGTGTCACAGCATTTACCACACTGGACACTGGATGGTAACTGCTGTTATGGGTCGTGTCCTTCATGAGTATGTGGGCTCTCAGGGGACAGAATCTTGCTTCATTTCTTTAATCCAGAACTGGCCCTGAATTTGGACTACAAGAACATTCCCAGCATGGGTAAGGTGAGGGCTTGTCTGAGTGGTCAAAAGGCACTAAACAGCAACCCGTACTAAAAACCAAACCCCCAGTGCTGGACAGCCACTGGATGAGAGATGAGAAAGAGGAAAAATAAGCAAAGCTTCGTTTTAGCTTAGCAAGCTTGTATTTGGAAGAAAAACGGTGGCTCCTGGGAGAGCGGGAGGTTTGCGTTGCTCACATCTCAGTTTGCTTTAAGCAGATTAACTTATGGGCCTTTGTCAACTAAATTGTGATTGAGGAGGGAGCAGATTCTAATGGGGAAGAGATGAAAAGGAAGAAAATAAGTGGAAGCAACGAAGCAGAGGCACTCTGAAGTCGCTGGAGGCTGGAGCACCAGGAGGCCCCTGGAGGGCAGCTCTGCCTCTGCCTGCTGACTTCTCCCTGCCCACGCTTGGCGCTGTTCACACTGTGCCTCATTTGGGGGGCAGCTGGTAGAAATGTGTGTGTGTGCCCATCATTTAATATATAAAACTAATGAGATGAAGATGGGAGTGACCGCAAATTCCACCCAAAGAGTCAGCTTGTAAAAAGAACATTGTTCATACCCATTGTTGGCACCCATGTAGGAGGATGAGGCAGGAAGATTGTAAATTTGAGCCCAGCCTGAGCAACTTACTGACTTGGTGATAAATTTTTACAATATATGTTGGAAAAGGGCTGGAGTTAACAGCTCAGTGCATAGGTTCTGGGTTCAGTCCCCAGTATTGAAAACAAAACAAAACAAGTGTTCACTTAAACCTGAAAGCTGGAATAAACATTCTTTTGGGGGGTTTTTGTTTGTTTTTTTTTTTTGGTACCAGGGATCGAACTCAAGACATTCAGCTTGCGAGGCAGGCACGGTGCCACTAAGCTAAATCCCTGGGCCAATAAACATTCATTTTAATTTTATGTTTTTAGTCAATAGGATGTTGTCCTAAGCATGCTGTATGTAAACAGCTCAGAGTTGAGATTAAAGTGGAAAATTCCTAAAGGGTCTTCTCCTGTTGTCAGTGGCAGCAACAAATCTTCATCTATTGGAGAGAATGTAGCTTTAGTACTTGAAATGTTAAATGGCTCAGATTGGAGGTGTTGTGTCACTCTTCACACTTCACGAGACTCGAAGTGATCTGCAGGGAGCCCCTCTATACGTGATGCCTCCTTACTCCTATATGCTCACATTTCCACTCAGGCGATGAGTCTGGAGGAGACTGGAATCTGCTCTATCTGCACTACCCTTAGCAGGGCGCACTGGGTTGGGAGACCAGGATCATAGCCATGATTCTCCAGATTGTTAGTCCACAGCCAGCTCATCAGGACAGTGCCAACATCTGGCCCTGGGACAGTGGTGTCATGTCATGGACCCCAGAACCAGAGGCTGACAGGAAGAGGCTCAGGAGCCAAACGCCTTCTTTTGTTTTGTTTTCAACAACACTCTTCTGCTCTGGGAGAACCAAAAAGGCTGTGGAAATAACCTGAACTCTGTGTGTGTCACTAAAAAGATCTATAATAGATGAGAACAGGTAGCTTCAAAACTGCTTAGCCTGCTGCCTCCTGGTAGGAGACATAGGGGATAATGAATCTTTTTTTTTTTTCAAGCCTACACTCCTAGCATTTCTTCATAATGTGCTGAATATATCCTTCAGTAGTACTGGGTCAGTTAGGTGAAGGGCAAGATAGAACAGAAATTATGAAGGACTGGGTCCCTCATGAGGTGGCTTTTGACTGCACTAGCACAGATTCCTTAACATTCAGTCTGATGTATTTGGCTTTTGATGACTTTACCCACAGCAGGGTTCCCCAAAGGAAGAGGAAGAGGAACTTGACTTCTATCTGTGTAATCAGAGAGATCACCAAAGTGGTCCTTGCTACAATAAAAGTGATTTCCCCCAAGGAAGATTCCTGTTTCCTCCTTAAAGTCAACTTTTTGATCAATTTTAAATAGTCTTCTAGACTTTCTTCCAGCCAGCAAGAATTCAGGGCTTCCTACTGTATAATAAGGAAACTGTTATTAATGCAAAAGTTGACCTTTGCAAATCTTATTTTACTAGCCAGAAAGAAGCTAGTTATGGAGTGTGTGTGTGTGTGTGTGTGTGTGTGTGTGTATTGTGGTGGATGACTCCTTCACTGCCATGACCCCAGTGTGCTGCACTGCCCTTGGTAGATCACAAGTCTCCTAAGAATGCAGATGTGTAGATGCTTCTACACAGGTCCTCAACATCTGGGACACCTTTTCTCTCCTTCCCTTGTTCGCCTTGTTGAAGTCCTACCCACCTTCCGGGTCTGTACAGAGAATTGCGCTGATTGGGCCAGGTCTGGGGGTGTTGTCTTCTCAGCCACCTACTCCAGATCTTATGTTGTATGTTTCAAATAATTTTCCACACTTATAATTCATGTGCTGTATTTTGTAAACGACTTCTTTTCATTATGATGTTTTACATTAGAATGGATTCGAGAACACCTTCACTCTCGGCATTAGTGTTCTGATTTAGTTTTTGTTTCTTCATTAATTCATTAATATATTCATTATTCATTCAAAAAATTCCTTTGTGGTATACAGCCCATGTGATACCAGATGGGATCTTTTGATTCAGAGGCAATTGAAAGAAGACCGAGCTAAATACAACAAGCACATACACAGGCAAGACTTTTTCTTGGTGGGAAGAGGGTTTTAGCTGAATTGGGAGTCAACATTAATTGAGAGAGGGACCAAGCTGCTCTCTGAATAGGGGAGAAGCGAGCTCTTACGGATTTTCTGGGGTGGGCTAAAGTCTAGTCGGTTTCCACTGGCCAGGACCATGGTTCCAAAAGATGTTACATCTTGTGCAAGACTTGGACCACTGGTCACGGTCAACTTGTCCTAGAGGCTGTTGAATTTTTGTCCATTCAACACACATTCTGTGCAAAAACATCCCAGTCTTGTGGATCTTGGCCTTATGATAAATCTGCTTGAAAATCACAAGGGTAGCAGTAGGAAAGAGAGAAGAGAAAGAAAAAGAAAATACATACCAGCACCAATGGGCAATCCACAGGTCCACATGTAGAGCTGAGTATTATCTGACCCAAAGGTGAAGGAGGCAAAGGAGACAGACACAATGTGAAGACAGAGATGCCAGGACTTTTTATTCCACTCCAGTCCCCTACCAGACATCTGCAGGCTCAAGTGAAGAGTCAGTGTTATAACTGAAAGTGGCTTTCAGGTCCCTGAGAAGTAACCTAGGCAACTGTCATCAAAAGCCACACATTAGAGGTGCTATCTGTAGCAAAGCTCGTGGGAAGACCCATTGTCCAGTTGTGTGACTTCCAACCTAGGTGATCTTTAAGTCTACTAAGAACGAGTGAAGCTCAAGGGCTTATTTACATTTTTTCTCAGTAATAATTCCCTCGTTTTGTACAAGCATTCGGTTTTTATGATTTTATCGGGGTCTCATGATGAGTTTATTGACAAAGCACAAGGGTAAGGAAGCAGCATGTCAGCCTACAAAGGGTAACAGCTTACTATGCCCAGGGGCCTATTTTGTTGTCCAGCCTTTTGTTCCACCGTGGTGGTCCCTGACTGTCTTGCACGCATGTGGATCCTGGTACTGGAGAGACAAGCAGCTTTTCTCAGGTCTTCTATATCCCAATGGGCAAAGGCAGACAACAGACAGATTTGTGATTGTGATCTATGTACTAAAGGAAGCAGGTAGGTTTGGGAGAAGATGCCCGGGTGCTGGGTGTCTGGAAGACATCTCAAAGGGGGGCGGCATGTCAGCTGAGACCCAAGGGAGCGGGGAGCAAAGAAAGGGTGGAGCCATCCCTTCCCTGGAAGTGGCCAGGTGTGGGGATGTGCAGACAGGAGCCTGAGACTCCCTTACCTCAGGCTGCTTCTTTGGCACTGGGAAAATATTGCCTTTTTTTTGTTTCATAATTTTTTGTTTGAAAATTTTCATTTTGTCCAGCAGTTACAAAATAGTTATAAGAGATGACCTGGTACCTTTCCTCTACCTTCCCCCAAGAGAGCATCTTACATGACTGTAGTCCATTATCAAGGCCAGGAGACTGACCTTGGACATAACCATTAAAAAGAAGACTGCGGAACTATTCAGGACATCACCAGGGTTTACGTGCACGAGTGGCAGGTGTAGGGGTGTGACTGGTATGTTATGGACATGTACAGCTTCATCTCTTTTAAACTTAGTCTGCTCATTGTTTCAGGAACATCTGACTTATTTATTTGACAACTGAGCATCTACTATGTAGCAGTTTGGTCTTGCATCCTGAAGACTCAGGACAGGTAATGATGATAGAGGCAGAGGGTGCTGAGGGAGCTTAGAGATAGAGATCAGCCAAGGCAGGTGATCCAGAACCAGGCAGCTCAGAGTAAGCCTGCTGAGAAGGTCCCGAAGTGAGAAAAGATAGGCTGTTCTGGAAATGCCAGACGAAATAGAGGAATGAGGTTGGCCAGGGTGGGTGAGCAGATCTACAAGGGGCTAAAGTGCCAGGAGGAGGAGGCTGGGGCTTAATGTCTCTGTGTGGATTCCTTAATGCCCAGCCAAGTAGGAGCTTATAGAATAACTGGTCGATTGATAACTATACCTAATTCATTTTTTCCATGTCCCATCTTTTTAAGATGTATAGATCTACTATGTATAGATCTGACCTGGGGGTGACACCTCATTGCATCTTGACTATGTTCCTCCTCCAAGGCAGAGGAGGAAAAACAAGAAACAAAAATACTGAAGCCTGCTCACTATGCACTCTGACAAACCAATGTTTGGCTGCCGTGTCTGTGTTTGCATATCATTGGCATTTGTTAGACACAAAAAAACTAGGTGTGTGATGCTATTTAGATGTTTCCTTCAGGTTTTCTGAAGAAAGAGCAGGGTTCCTATTGGTTACTTGATCCCACACAGATTCAACTGCACCCATCCGCCAAAGGAGGAATGTTCACTTTTAATCGAAGCTCTTAGTATTCGGCTCTGACCTTTTGAGAATGTCATCTGAGGGCAGTATCCTGTTAGACACCTGCAAAGCGTCACTGAGCGCCCAGGAAAAAGGTGTAACTAAGATGTCCTGTCTTTCAGAACAAAATGCAAGAAAAAGAAGCTCCCCTTGCCTTCCCCCATGGAGAAGTAGCCTGGCTTTCTAAAAGACGGTGAAGGGTGGGGTCTAGACAAGTCTGCCAGACAGATAGCCTGGCAGTGTGGATAAGCAGCCAGTTCCCAGAATTCCAGGGCAGACCTGGCTGCCAGGGGCACATCTGAGTGTTGCTTAGCAGCCATCAGACAGTGTTTGCTTTGTCTTCCTCTCTTGCTTTTGGGCTGATCACCCATGGGAGTCATTGTCACCCCATGCAGATGTATGTCTCACGGTCCCCTTTGAGCTGTTCATCTGGCCATTGCCATGTAGCATGACAGTGCAGCTCTCCGAAAGGGACTATGTACTGAATAGGCAGTTATCTGCTGGCTAAGTGTTCTCATTTCCTGAAGCACAGGATGGCCCTGCATTCTAAATCCAGTGAGCACTTGTGAGACAGACGGGAGGGGCAGCGAACACAGCAGTCAATGGGAGTGAGATGGCAGCTTCCTTCAAGGGTGCATCCTGCCTGTTGCACTGGATGAACAGGAAGTGACTTCCATCAGCAAAGGTACTCACTCTTCATGGTGCTAAACAGGGCCCTGTGGTGTAATCTGGGCTCCGCCCCCAGCCTGCCACACATTCTAGATCAAGCCCTTTCCTCTTGCTAGTCCTCATTTTTCCCATCTGTAAAGTAAGGGCTAAGGGCTAGATGATCCTAAGATTCCTTCAATGCCAGTGTGTTGTCGTGGTACACAACAGGCTAATGGTTTGGTTGCAGATCTAAGTTCACTGTGATTCAAAGGGTTCTTGTTCTGACCCACGGGATGGTCGTGAGGTAACATAGCCTGTGGGATTTTTCTTTCTGAGGTTTCCCAAGCCCTGACTGCCCTAAAGTAGGGACAGTGTCAGTATTGTCATTTTAAGTCATCATAAGATCATTTAATGTGGCTTCATTTCTTTTTAAAAGACACTTCTTGTACAACTCCATCGAACATCTTATTCGGGAGCCAATGATAGTTTGTGATTCAGAGGCGAAAGTGTTGAGATTCCCTCAAAGTAGGGACACTTTAGCTTAGGCTTCTCATGGGAGCAGAGGGAGTGAGCGGCAGGAAGTTCCTTTTCCTAGGCTGTTTGGAGAGCTTGCAACAAATTTGTTTCCTTTTGTCCTTTCTGCTCTGCAAATATCAGCTTTGACTCTCGGCTGTGAGTGGAGCTGGATGGAGCATGGTTAATCGTTATTTAAGGGTTTTGTCTTCTCTAGGGCCAGATCAGCCATAATTTGTTGCTTCAGTCCTTGCCTGGAACCTAGAGGAACCCCTGACTGCTCTGTGGGCTGAGGCTCACATGGAATCAGCAGGAGGGCTTCACACCCAAGGCAGAGGACCTGGCAGAGCTGGAAGGGCTGCTGGGTAAGTTTTGGGTCAGCATTTCTTTTCAGGCATGCCAAGACTGCCTTTGAAACCCAAATTGTTGACACAAGCTCCCAGTTAACATCGCTGTCTCCCTGTTGAGGACAGAAGGAAAGGGTCACTTTCCTGTGAACAGCACTGTAAAACACATGGTAAAGGGGCACCACAGAGGTAGTTGACATACGGGGTTTACCTGCATGCTGAATTTTGGGAAGAACGATGTGCTAATCCTAGGAAAAGAAGTCCTTCAACAGAGCCCATAACGTACAAGGAAGGGTTACTCTGACTGTGTGCATGGTGTATTTTTAACATGGGAATAAGGTATGGGGAGCCAGGGCTGGGGAGCTTTGGTTGCACAGCTGAGAGAGAGAGAGGGGTGGTGGTGGGGGGGGGGACCATCCAGGGGCAAAGGGAAATGATTCTGATGACTGGAGACAAAGAAAATGACAGATCTTTCTTAAAAGACTAGGAGGAGCTGGGTTCTGGTAGCAGCAGGAACCATACTCATCTCTTTCACCTGACATTTGGCCACACCAGCTCCCTTCCTCTAAATCTCATCGTCATTTGACATCAAGAGTAATGTTCAGACAACACAAATGTCCTGATTTAGCTCCACAACCCTCTACAAATCCACCCACACCTACTCCTTCTTATTTCCCAAATGACTCTATGGTTAATAACAATGGAAAAGCGAGGAAAGAAAATCTCCATGAAAAGTATTCTTCCTGGTAGAGTTTCTGCAGATGAGCCAATTTATTTCCATGACTGTCCATAAAACAAGAGAATTATAATTGACTGCTTAGTTTCGCCTTCCCCAGGTAGGTACTATCATTCCCCATTTTCCAGGTGAGAACACAGAGGCTAAATAACTTCCCCAAGGTTACACAGTAAGAGTGGTGGAGCCAGGTTTTGAGGCTAAGCATTTGGCTCTAGATTCTATGCTTGTGGCCACTTCGCCATGTTGGATTTTGCTAAGCAGGCAGCTGAGTTTGAACTAGACCTCAACAGTTTGGGCCAGGGCTGAACCAGAGCTGCACACAAACTCCTGGTTCACCTCGGCTGGTCTTCAAGCCCTCCTGCTACATGCATCTTCCAGGGTGGACCAGTTGATAATATTCTCAGTAAATCTGCTTGGAAGGAGAAATCTAGTGCTTCTGCTCAGAAGGAGAATCATCAAAGAAGGAGCCGTTGAAATGTTTGTTCTTAACTAGTAGTTATGAAAGGCCAAGTTGCAGACCTGAACTGTACAAACTCTGCTGATCCTTGTGATTATATATATGGATGAGCCACAGTGTGCATCTCAGTTATTAATAATGCTGATGCAAATTTAGTTCCCATTTTCCAAGAACCTACCACCAACCAGCAGCTCATGCATGCTGGCCGTTTCCCATAAATTATTCCAGCATTTCCCAAAGCCCTGGAAGGTGGCTGTTGTTCCACTTCACAGAAGAAGAGTCAAGGCTCAAAGAGCTTAAGTGACTTGCCCAGGGCCGCTTGATTTATAGTTAATTAGCTCTGGCTGGCTTCTCAGTTTGTATTCTCGCCACCACACCTTTCGTTCCAACCCTACTGACTGAGCCCTTGCTGTGTGCCAGGCCTTGTGTCCATTGCTGCGGATGCCTTAGAGAATAAGGTAGCCTGGGTCTCTGGTTTTCGGAGTGTACGCCCGGCAGCGATGGCCGATCAGAGCTAGGGACACCCGTGGAAATTCGAGTAGAGTAGGAAGCACAGGGCCCACGACATGATATGAAGGCCTTGAAACTGCAGGGCTCAGAGCCGCTTCTGTGGCTAGGAGTTAATCTGCCATGATACTACAGACATTTGGATCCTGTAAAGAACTCTAAGTATTTATTGGCAATTAAAGGTAGTTTATTAGTGATAAAGGGAAGGTATGATTATGGCGGAAAATCCAACATGGGCCAGTCTGAGTGCGGCAATTTAAGACTTTAAGACTCAGGCTTCCCGCTCATGGTGGTGCACACCTGTAATTCCAGCACTCTGGGAGGCTGAGGCAGGACAATTGCAAGTTCCAGCCCAACCTGGGCAACTTAGTGACTTAGTAAGACCCTGACTGCAAAAAACAAACAAACAAATAAACGGACCAGGGATGTAGCCCAGTGCAAATGCCCTGGGTTCAATATCCAGTACCACAAAAAGAGAGTGCTTTTTAGTATTTTCTTTATGAATATCTACTTCTATTACATAAAAAAGAAAAAGACTTGAGCTAACTTGGGACAGGCTACAGAGGCTGAGCTGCCTCTCCTATATCCTGGAGGCCTGGCCACCCCCCTGCCCAGCCCCACCCGAGAAAGCTGATCCAACAGAGAGACAGCACCCTCGGGTCCCACTCACACTCCCTTCAGGGCTGGGGCTGGTGAGGAGCTGCTATGCTCTGTGTTCAGATGTCGTCCGTCCGCCCCCCCCCCCCAAGCCTCATGCAGAGAGGTGGGACTTTCTTTTTCCGGGGTGGCTGAATCTGGAATGTGTGATCCTGGGCTTAAGGGCCTGTGGTTATTAAACCAGTACACGTGAGCGATTGGTTTGGCACCGCCCTAATCCCGGTAGTCTAGATGGGATAAAAGGGGCAGAAAGACTCAGTGAAGGTCCCTTGTTACCTTTGCTGCCTTGTGCACGCCACGGTATTTCTGTTCTGCGATGCCTGTTTGTCATCCCTCCCTTGGAGTCCGCAGATTATGGACTAAAACCTCTACGAACTATAAGCCAAATAAACCCTGTCCCTTTTAACTTTGGGTGTCAGGTATTTTGTCCCAGCAAGCAGAGAAAAGTAAGTAACACAGGGGCTGACCTGCTCTTTGAAGATAGTTGGATATCTCTGCCCCCACCCATGAGAGGGCTGAACCTTCTCTCGCGCCATAGTCACAACCCAAACCCTGCCCCCCAGTGGCAGGGTTTGCATGCTTGCAGCGCTGCACTTTGCGGGCTCTGCTGAGACTGGCGCCTCCCATGGCAGACCCTTCCGCTCGCTGCCCTGGAGGACTCTACGCTAACTCGGGGTGACGCGAGGGGGCTCTTCTCCCTGTTTCCTTTTCCCATGGTTTCCTGATCCCCGGCCCTGCCTCTGTCCGCTCATATTTCATGCGGGCTGATTGGCCCCCTTGCGCCCGGTCAAGGAGGGTCAGGGTCTGATGTGAACTACACTGGAGCTGTCTCTCCTACCGGCACGACACCTGGCACGCGGGAGGAAATCTCACCTGAGTGACACTGCTGAGTCCCCATCCTGCACTGGGTCCCTTACACTGGCCACTTCTCAGACACAGAATATCTTCAGTGTGGGAGTATTTGAAGAATTCAGATTTTGAGTCATTTATCGAGTGGAATTCCTGGAATCACATACACAGCCTGAAGCACTGGGCTCTAGAACATACAAGAAGCGCATCTCCTTCTTCTCCAGGATTAGATAAGAGCCAAGAATTACCTCGGGCCAGGCACTGGGTGTGGAGATAATTAAGCAATGTGAAAATGGAGGAACTCATTTTCCCCCTCTGATTACAAGTTATTGTTTAATGTTAAAAATAGTAATGTGAAAATCCCGCAAATGTACAAGTGCTTATGGTACAAAGTTTAATTTCCTAACGAGCCACCAAGCATGGACTTTTTTGGTTCATAATATTAACATATGATTCTGCAAAAATAGACTTAGATCTGTAGTTGTGTGATGTGCTTTTCTCTGGGTCTCTTTCACCATCGTCCCTCAGCTTACCTCATTTTTTTTTTAGAGTGCCGAGTTTCCATTATATGATTGAGCCAGGACTTAGCAAACCGATCCCTTTCAGTTTTCTGCAATTGCAAACAATACAAAATGATACATAATATAGAAACACCAGATGGAGTAACTTAGACAACAATCGTTTATTTATCAGAGTTCTGGAAGCTGGGCAGTCTAAAGTTGAGGTTCTGGCCACTTTACTTTTTTGCTGAGTTCTCTTCCTGGTTTTGGGAGGGCCAGGGCCACCATTTTTTTTTTTTCTTTTTTTTGTGGTTTTGAGAATTGAACGCAGGGGTGCTCAGCTACATCCTCGGCCCTTTTTAAATTGTATTTTGAGACAGAGTCTTGCTAAATTGCCAGGCTGGCCTGGAATTTGCAGTTTTCCTGCCTCGGACTCCTGAGTAGTTGATATTACAGGTGTGTATCACCTTTTTGGTCACAGCCACCTTTTTGATGTGTCCTCACATAGTGGAAAGAGCAGGCTCTGGTCTCTTTTCTTCTTATGAGGAAGTTATACTATTGTGAATCCTCATGACTTCATCTAAACGTAAGCATCTTCCAAAGGCTTCACTTCCAAATGCCATCACACTGGGGTGAGGGCTGCAATATGAATTTGGGGGGGGGAATCCAAATATTTAGTCCTTAACCATGTATTTTTGTGTGATGAATATAAGAGGAGTTGCTTGGCTCAAAACCAATGTACAAGCCAGGCATGGTGGTACATGCCTGTAATCCCAGCACTCAGGAGGCTGATGCAGGAGGATTGCCACCAGTTTGAGGTCAGCCTGGGCTACATATTGAGTTCAAGGCCAGCCTGCACTACGAAGTGAAATCCTGTCTCAAAAAAAATTTGCATTTTAAATTTTAATAAATACTTGCAAATACCATATCTCTCCAAAAGCGATGGGGCCTCCTGAACACTCCCATCAATACTGACTGATAGCGAGTCTTTCTTCACATCTTTACCCACACTGGGTTTTCCCCATCTTTTAAATTTTGCAGCTACGTATTTTTACAGAGTTACTTGGTACAATTTCAGTTCATTTTAAAGAGTCTGTAGCTGGGGATGGTGGCCCATACTTGTAATCTTCAGCACCTTGGGAGGCCAAGGAGGCAGCTAAGGTGACTTAGTGAGACCTTGTCTCAAAGTAAAATAAATAAAAAGGGTGGGAATGTAGCTTGTAGTACTGCCCCCCCCAAAGAATGAGTGAATGAATGAATGAATGAATGGGGAAGCTGGATTCTAAGGCTCCCTGTCTTGGCAGGCACCAGGGCTGAAGACACCTCTTGAGCTGGCTGACTTTCAGCTGAGCAAGCTGGAGTGCACATGGTTGCGGCCCAGATGGTCTCTCCCACCTGCACCCCTAGCTGGGAGCGTGAGCCCGCCCCTTCCCCCAGCCATGCCAGTAGCGGTGTCAGCCCAGCTTGTCCTCCCCAGCACACGGGGACAGAGGAGGAAATGTGGCCAGGGAGCTGTTCCACTGAGATCCACTCATGTACAAGTCAAGCCAAGGTGGGTAAATTACCTTTCTTTGGACGATCGCTGTTAGGAGATCCCCCTTGTTCTAAATCAAATGGGAAAGAAACAAGAGCATCACTAGGGAAGATGGCACAGTGGCCTCCTTGTTCTGGAAGCCCTAGGCCTGGCCTTTCTACCGGCCTCCCTTTCTGCCTCCTACATCATACCTTTACATCTTGGGGCACAGGCGTACAGAGAACCCTGCTTTTTCTCCAGCCTGGTCTTATGGATGACTCTGGTATCAGTCATGTACACACTAGTATGAATGCGGAATAGTGGTTTTTACACCCTAGGAATGCGACTGAGCTTTACCTGGGGTGTTTTTTTCAGTGCTGGGGATTAAAGCCAGGGCCTCATCCATGCTAGGTGAGCACTCTGCTACTGCACTACACAGCTAGCCTTAGGTAGGAGCTTTGCAGCTCTGGGTCCATCTCACTCTGCAGTCTCCAGTGGATGTGACCCTCTCCCTCCCCAGTGTGGCATGGACTCAGGGAGCTGAGACATTTGGGCAAGGCAGGGGTTGGAGTTACGGTGTGCTCCTCTGGAATCCAAATAATTCTGGAAATTCCACAGTCTCCAGTGCTAGGATGTTGACTTTCAGAAATACATGTTGTGTCTCTTAAAAGCTCTTTTATTTTTCATTCTCTCTGTGTGAATTTTTTTTTCCATTAAATTTATTGGTGCATTTTAGGTGTACAGTACCATTACATTCATCTTTGGGACCTCACACCTTTACATGAAGTATCTTGGTTCTTATTTTTCCCCATTCCCCTGCCCTCCCTTCACCCCCTCCACCC
>NW_004624734.1:12894476-12924134 GCF_000247695.1 Heterocephalus glaber
TTGCACCAGTCTACACTTCCACCAACAATGGAGAAGGCTTCCTTTCTTCCTATAACCCTGCCAGCATTTGTTATTGGTTGATTTCTTTTTTTTTTTTGTACCAGGGATTGAACTAGGGTCCTTGTGCTTGCACAGCTGGTGGCGAAACCACTGAGCTAAATCCCCAGCCCTTGGTTGATTTCTTGATATTAGCCATTCTTTCTGGGATGAGGTGGAATCTCCATGTTATTTTCATCTGCATCTCTCTAATGACCAGTGATGTTGAACATTTTTTCATACGTTTATTTGCTGCTTTTACTTCTTTGCAAAAGCCTGTTCATTTCAAATGCCCATTTTTGAATTGGGTCTTTATATTTGGGGGGGTCTGATTTCTTTTGATTTTTTAAATATAGTCTAGCTAGTAGACCTTTATCTGAGGAACAGCTGGTAAAATATTTTCCCACATTGTAGGTTGTCTGTTAGCTCTGTTGGTGGTTTCTCTTGCAGTACAGAAGCTTTTTAATAAGATGAGATCGCAGTTGTTGATTCTTTGTACTAGTTCCCGTGCTACTGAGGTTTTGCTCATAAAGACTTTTCCTATGCCAATGTCATAGAGAGTTCTACCTAACTTATCTTCCAGCAAGTTTAGTGTTTCTGTTTTAATATTTAGATTTTTAATCCACTTTTAGTTTAGTGAATGGTGAACGATAGGAGTCTAGTTTTAATCTTTGGCAAGTTGAAATCCAGTTTTTCAATGCCATTTATTAAAGAGGCTATCTTTCCTCCAGTGAAGTTTTAAAAGCTCTTTTTAATTTAAACCATATAATATACACACAAGCCAAGTGTGGTGGCACATGCCTGGGATCCCAGCTCTTGGGAGGCTGAGGCAGGAGTATCACCACAAATTCGAGGCCAGCCTGGGCTGCATAGTAAGTTCAAGGCCACTACATAGTGTGACTCCATCCTGCAAAAACAAAAAGGCCCCCAAAACAAATATAATATATGCACAGAAGGCTTCAGAAATATCCAAATGGGTAGAGAGTGGATACAGTCAAAGATAAGAAAGTGAATCTGAAGTGTTAGGACTGTCAAGCTGGGGTGATGAAGATTTAACTTGCAGGTTTGTCACCCTTAAGCTACAGCAATTCTGCAGAATGAACACAGAGCCTTGGCAGTATCCCATTCATCCCAGCTGCTTTGCAGGCTGACATCTGCAAGGTGACATGTTATTGACAGGTAACACGGAGACCTGCAAACACACCAATCCGAAAGCCACCCTGGGAAAGCCTGGTTAAATGATAACATGGTCTACATGCTCCATCCCCAGAATTGTGGACCAAAGCGCACTGTGCCTATGTCCAGAGGGAATTACATTTCCTGACAGTCAGGTAGGATACTTGGAGCATTGTATTACAGACCATCTTCGCCTCACATGCTGGTAACTTGTCACCATCAGGTGCCATTCAGCGCTGGTTTGATAGTAGAGAACTGGCTGACTTCTTTGCCCACATCCTTGTCTTGATAGCAAAATGAGAGGCAGCTAGATAGTGAGCCTGGTATCATTCATACATTGGTATGAAAGTAAGACACTGGTTTTTAGACCAGTATGTGTCTAATTGGAAATGTTCAATCAACACTAGCTTTTCTCCACCCCTTTTTGTGCAGTATTGGGGATCAATCCATCCTAGCTCCATACCCAGAACTTCTATAAAATTTCTTACTTTGGAGACAGGTTCTCACTAAGTTGCCCAAGCTGGCCTTGAACCCGCAATCCTCCTCCCTCAGCCTCCCAAATAGCCAGGATTACAAGTGTGTGCCACCGTATTCAGCAACACTGGTTGCCCTTCTCCTCCTCCTCCTCTTCCTCTTCCTCCTCCTCCTCTTCCTTCTCCTCTTGCTCTTCTTCCTCCTCCGCCTCCTCCTCTTCTTCCTCTCTTTTCTCCTCCTCCTTCTATGCCTTCTTCTTCCTCTTCTGGCTTTTGCTGGTTAGTGTAAGATTTCTACTTGCAGAATCCTGCATTCTTTACTCTGAACAAAGTCTGAGGATTCATCCCGTCTGCCTCACTGATTGCAGATGGAGACAGAGACTGTCGTTCTTGAAAAGGCCATTGCCTGCAGGCCATGCAATGTCCATGGATACCTGGGAAACAAAGGCAAGCCCTGGGGGACTTCCCTGGCCTGGTCCGAGTTCCAGATGAGCTTAACAGAAAAATCTTAAAAGTTATTTCTGTCCAGCGTACAGGGAGCCAAGTTTTAAGAAGATGAAGTGGAGAATATTCTTTCTGGAGTCGAAAGAACTTTGGAGAAAAGCCATGTCCCCACTTCACTAGCCAGTGAAGATGCTGAGGTCCCACAGCCTGTCTGAGGGCTCCGAGTTCTAGGCAGACTTCCGGCAGGTTGGGTCAGGCTCTGGGGATTGTTGAAGGGTGCTGGTCGAAACTGCAGGAAAGAGCAAGTAGGTTAGAACAGAGCCCACCAGGGAACTGCAGCAGGTGGGAGCGGAAGCAGGCAACTGTCTTGGCACAGGGATCCCTTTGCTGCCAGTCCCCTAGCTCCGAGATGCAGGAGTGGGAGTGACAAGAGCTGCCAGGTGACTCCACTGCCCAGCCCAGGTCCCACCTGACTGCCCCTGGAGAGTGGGGCAGGGAGTAGGCACCAGGGGATCTTGCTGTCTGGGGAGCGCGGTCAGAGCTTAGGAACAAGGAGCATGGCCAGTGTGGCCAGTGTCACAGGTGCCCTGCGGGGTCTTCCTCCAGCAGACCACAGACGCCGTCCCTGTCCCCCACAGTCCAGTCCCCTTAGCTCCAGCAATCTGACTTTTAGGCAAAATGGGTTGCTTTAATCTGACCGTCAGGTTAACCGGGTTTCCTGCTCTCCCATGAACTCATGTTCCCAAGAATCTCCACTGTGGCCCAGGCTGTCAGACCCCACAGTGACTGGGCCGAACTGTGTGTGTTGGGGTTGTGGACCTGGCAAACTCCTCAGCCACCGCTCTAAAGGAGAATGCAAAATGTCCTATAAGTTGGCCTCCTGCCCCCACAAACGTGGTGATCTCAAATGTCACCTTGGCATTTCCTTCTCAAACAAATTCTGTCTTGTTCCTATCTAGCAAACCAGAAACGCGGACTTCAGAACTTCTGTGTTTATTTCCCAACCCTCTGATTGACTTGGTGGTGACATGTGGAACTATTAAATTCCTTTCAAGGATAAATATGAACATGGGCTTTGAGATTTTTATCTGTTGAGTACTGGTGTTCATTTTGAGTCAAGGAAAAGAACTGGGATTTACATATTTTGGGAAGTGTGTCTGTGTGTATATAGGAAAAGGCTATAAGAAAAAGAGTAGCTCATATTAATTGATTTGAAAGAGCCATATGGATTTTTTAAAAATCATAGATGATCCAGAAGATTAAGCAGATATTTTGATAATGCTGCAATCAGAGGCAAGGAGCAGGGTCTGATCAGTAAGGCAAGGGAGCCAATGTCCTAACAAAGGAGTGGGTTGCATTCAGACAAAGACTTGGCCTCTCCAAACATGAAAAGATTGCTATGCCCCAGTTCCTGTTCAGTTCTTGGGAAGCACACAACAGAGACGCAGAAATTGCTCCATTTGGCAGATTGAGAAATGAAGATACAGAAAAAACCTTAACAGTAACTTTGGGATAGCAGTAGGTTTTGAACCCAGGGTTTCTTATGTAGAGAATATAAATTGTTTTTCATCTTTTGGTGTTATGATTCCTCTGGGCAGTCACCGCTTAGCCTTGTGGGAGGAGAAGAGAGACAAGGTCAGGATGGGAGTAAATCTTGTGATCCTATCCTGTCATGAGAGTCTTAGGGTAGAGTCTGGTGGGGTACAAGAGAGAGAGTGTGTGGATGCTGCTGCTGGTCCCCCTGGCCGGGTAGAGGGTATAGACTTGGAGTTTTCAGGATCTGCATCTACTGAGCTTTATTCACATCTTCATAAATGACCTCCTTGACTTACAGGGGGTAACCAATTAGAACACTCTGATAGGCGTAGTCATTTGGAATTTATTCTGCCGACGTGATATTAGGAAGAACAACACTTTCTAAGAAACCAATATGAAAAGTGTGTTTTTGAAGTGAACAGCATATCTTTCCTGTGTGTGTGGATGAAAAAAAGACATCTAGAAACCACTCTGGACATTTACTTTTAACTGCAGATATTTATAGACAAGTCAGGCAAAACAGACTTGGTGCCAGCGAGACACAGATTGGTGTGGGCCACTCTTTCTACAGAAAGATCTGTTTTTTTGTGCTGAGCCAGAGGGAACCTGCCTGGGCTCCTGGGGCGCGGGGGTGTTTCCTCGGAGACTACATACACACACACACATATATATATATATATATATTTTTTTTTTTGGTATCAGGGATCAAACTTGGGACCTTGTGCTTGTGAAGCAGGGTGTGGCACCACTGAGCTAAATCCCTGGCCCAGTAGACTGTATAGTTGGATGGCAGGGAGCTGGTAATTCTCCTTGTGGCAATATTAAGTACTATGCAGTATTCTCCAAGAGGATGTCAGCGGAAGGCAAGGGGAAGTTCAGAAAGACACTTTATGCTGCCCAGGGTTGCTAGATATTAGAATGAAGTTTAAGTCCAGCCTTCGGTTCTTCCTTATAACACTGACTAAAAGATTCTTCAGTTTCTTTCTTAACTCACATACTCATCTCTATGGAGAAAATGGTAGATTTTTCACTCTCCTACATCCCTAGTGAAGGAGATAAACGAGGATTACCTTTCAGGAGAACAATTTGGCATCAGGTATGCAAGACCTTGCAATATGTATAGGTGGTGTCCTTGGATTTCCACTGATGCATTCAGAGAACTTACTAATTTTTTTTTTTTTTTAAACTGGTGATTGAACTCGGGACTTTGCGCTTGTGAGGCAGGCAGTGGAACCACTGAGCTAAATTCCTGGCCCAAGACTTTGCAATATATATACTCACTGACCCAGAAACTTCTCCTTTAGAAATTTATTATAAGGAAATAAGGACCTACTTATAGCATATGATACCATGCAATTATTCATTCACTCTGCAATTGCTGACTGAGTGCCTGCTATTCGGTGGGAAGTATATGCACAGTAGACTCCAAGGCCAATATGGCCTCAGCCCTCCCAGAGCTCACAATTTCATTGTGGAAGCAGATCTCCTACAATGTGAAGTGGAACAAAACAGGTCATGAAATGTCCCTGCAGTATAATACTATGAGACTGCTCTGTTATATGCATAGGGAAACCCTGATGTTTGGCATTGTTAGCAGAGATGCAAATGCTTTGAGTAAAAGATTATGGTTCCTCCTCCCTTTTACTTTTCTGCAGTTTCCAAGTTTTCCACAGGGACCATTACGATTTTGTAACTTTTTAAAAAGTGACTTTCTGGAAAGAGAAGAAGCCACAGAACCCAGGTTCTAGACCCAACTCGGCAAGGAGGCCTTGAATGGGCCGGGACAACCCTGATCCCCTCTGAACCTGGTGGGGACCCTTTGAGCTCCAGCTCAGCACTCTGAGATCTCAAGCTCTTGCCTCTTCTGAGGACCATGGGGATTCTGCAGCTGGGCTACCCTGCCAAAGCCCCAGCCCCTGGGGGCTTTTGGTCTCCGGGGCGCTGGTCCTCCAGGAGTCTGGTGATGAACTCAATGGAAAAATGAGTTTCTGCATTAGGATTCAATAATTAAATTAAAGAAGTACCTCTTACCCAGCAAATAAAAACCAGTTGATTGGTTTGCCCAGACCCACCAAACCTCAATGCACCCCAAGAAGATGGAACAGGGCAGCACCATCCACTGAGCCTAACACAGGGCACTTGTGTAGACAAGCATTCTGCAAGCCTTTTTCTGGTTGCAGCTTATGGCACTTCTTGAAGTAGGGGCTCATCATCCCCACTGTTCAGGTGGGGTCAGGTAACCCATGGAGGTCCCGTGGCAGGAGAGGCTGGGATTCAAACTCCAGGCTCTCTACTCTGAAGCAGGATTTTTAACTGCCGCTCTGTGCTGCCTCCCACTCTAAGAAGCGACTCTTTGATGACCTCAAAACCTGATGGCAAAAGCCAGAGGAGCGTGTGAGGGGCGGAACCCATGCACCTGATGAATGCAGTCTTTGGGTGGGTACAATCTTATTTCTGATGAAACCTGGTCATTCAGAGAAAGCTGGTCTGGCCTGGCTGCCTTCCTGGGAGGTTAAAAGGGATGAAACTGGATTTTGACAGAGCGGGAGAGACAGAGATGGAAGGAGGAATGACCACCCTGGTGCTCACTATAAGGACCTTTTCTCCTGCTTGTCATTGGAAATCAAAGGCCAACGCCTACACTTTGTATTCCTTTACCTCCCAAAAGAGCAATGACTTACACTAAGACCTGACCTTTCTTATCTTTTTGTCCTGAAATATTTTCCTTACTGGGCTCTAGTTTTGCTTATTTGTCAGATAATAACAGATAGTTAGGACATATAAGATAGGAAACAGATAGGAAAATTTAAAAGAATGTCTTGATATGACAGATACTATTTCCTGCATTTCAAGTTCAATCCCTCTGAATTTCAGTTTCTTCTGATTCTTCTTATATAGTATGGCCAAATTAATCTTTCTAAAATACCATTTCATGTTGCCATCGCTTACCTTCCTTAGAATATTCCATGGCTCCTCAGTGCCTTGGATAAAATCCAAACTTGTGGGTTTGGACTTCAGATTCCTCCATGATCTGGCTTCAACTTTACCTTTCCAACCATTTTCTCTGTTATTCTCTGGAGAAAACTTTTGCTTAGATAAATCAGTCTATTCCATGGTTCTCTGAATATACTTGACCTTCCTCACCCTAAGAATTTGTTTTCGCTCCTTCCAATAAAGAACCAAGTAGTATATTCTCCCATCCCTTGTCCTTTTTTTTTAAAGTTCTACCTATCCTTCCAAGCAATTTCATATTTCTCCTTCCTTCCTTCCTTCTTTCCTTCCTTCCTTCCTTCTTTCTTTTCATCCTTTCTTTTTTTCTTTCTTTACTTTTCCAAACGCTGGGGATGAAACCCAGGGCCCCATGCATATTAGGTAAGTGCTTTGCCACTGAGCTATAACCCCAGTCTTCTTTCCCTTTTTTAAAAAAAACAAAACAAAACAAACAAAAAACTACCTGAAACATTCCTAGAATATCGTAGCCTGTGGTGATGATGTCATTTTGCTCATCACACACTGTCTTCAGTGGTCTCCATGTCTTGTGGGGCTGTGCTCAGCTAAGTACATGCATGTTACAGGGGCTCAGGGTGCACCAAGTGAAAACAATAATCACTGAGTAGCTGGCTAAAAAGAAGCCTTTCCTGCCTCAGTGGTAAAATACTGCTCTACCAAGAAATACCCTCTCATCCTCAGAAAAACAATAGCCACTACTTCCTGTTGCATGTTCTGGGGTATTAGCTAATTATTTGTCATGCAGTTGCCACTCATGACTAATCCTATACTGTGAATGAAGTGGCCGCAGAGATGGAAATACTTGAATGACCTCATGAAACTGAGCCATTGGTAGGAACAGCTCTGGGCCCCAAGCTTCCTTCTGCTACTACAATCCTCTCCTTCAGTGCAAAGGTGGGCAAGGCCTTTCTTTATAAACTCTCTCCCCTTTTAAAGGGACAGCTAGTAGGTGTTTTAGGCTGTGTGAATTGTCTGGTCTCTGCTGTGAATACTCAACTCTGTCACCGTGGTTCAAAAGCAGCCCTGGATAGTATATATGTGAATAGGTATGGCTGTGTTCCAATAAAGCTTTATTGACAAAAACAGGGAATGAGCTGATTTGGCCCCAAGACTGGACCTTGGTGACCTCCTGCTTTAGAGGACTCCCTCTTCTCTGCTCCTGATATTGGGTAGGCCAGAAGAAAGGAAGACTTAAATTACGTAAGAAAGCCATTTTCAGTTTGAACACAAGGCAGGGCCTACACTTGAGTATAGGCTAATGTGTAAGTTATGTCCATGGCTGGGAAAGACTGGCTGAAGTTATGGATCTTTAAGTAAGCCACTGTGTACCTGAACAAGTACCAGATAGCCAGGCATCCCATGAATGTGGACCTGGTCACAAAAGAGACATGTTGGGGAGACTGGGAGGAGAATTCAGGCCACGTGAGCCACTGACCTAACCAGCCTGGGTGAGTTTTCTGCTTTGCTTCCTTGCGTAGCCAGAATGTTCCATTCTGTCCCAAGTCCACACCTCCAACCTGCAGTCTCTCCCATTTCTCCCATCTGAATGTGGACCACAAGAAAAATCACAGTTATGACCATTGGGTTTCCACAAACTCCTTGGTCACTCATACTCATAGTGGTGCGATGAGTGGTTTTTGTTGGGCTGCAGTGCGACCCCTATTCCCCCAGGGGACACTGCATCTTAGGAAGTATGGCAAGGGATGACAGACACTGTGCCTTGAGAGGAGGTCAGTTGACAATAAGTGTCAGACTGACTGCCAGTGTGTTCACTGAGTCCTGTGTCGCTCATAAGGAAGACGCATTCTCCAAGTGTCCTACACACTGAGCTGGAATTTGCAACCTTTGTCATTAAGGCTGTGCAAGTTTATTCCAGTTCTGTTATGAGAGTGTTGTTTGTCCTTCCTTTGAGGGGCGCATGGCCAAGAACAGAAAAGTTTTTCAGTGGTCTTCAGGGACTTGTTGAAAATATTGGGAAATTCTGATTAATTCCAGGGAAGAATTCCAGATTTCTTCAGAGCTTAAACTATAAAGAAAGCAAAGAAGGAAGAGTTTAATTATTCTGGGAAAATGAAGTGGTTTTAGGTGAATGAATTAGGACGGGAACCAGAGACACACAAAAAAAGAGCAAACAGTATTTTTTTTCTCAGTATTGGAGATCGAATTGTTTTTAGCACTCAGCTATATCCCCCAGGCCTTTTAATTTTGAGACAAGTTCTCACTAAGCTGCCCAGACTGGCCTGGAACTAGATACCCTTCTCCCTCAACTTCCCTAGCAGCTGGGATTATAGGCATGTCCTCTCTACAGTATATTCTAGGCATGTTCCAGTGCACCCAGGGCAAATGATTCTTTATTAGCTTTTTTCTCCCGTTTTTGTCAGACCCAGGGTCTCATTCACACTAATCAAGTGCTCTACACCCTCAATCCCCTTTGTCAGGACTTAACTCTTGTTCTAATTCCTTGTAGTTTTGACATAATAGTAGTAATCACTTCTATAGCATTTACCTGTGGAGTACATCCCTGCAGGTCTAGGAACTTGAAGTGTATCAATGTATTTAATACTTGGCAAGATGTCTGAAGCCTGCTGGCCACTTAGTGAGCTCCAAGGCCAGGAGCATTTCCTGGGGGTCCTCATGGCCAACCGCCAGTGGTGGGTGCAGTGAAGGAAACCCTCATGTGGAACTAACTGACAAGCACTGACTTTGGCCCCACACAGCAGTCCATTCCTCAAAGATATACCTGTTACCTGAGCTCAGGGACAGATGCGGCAAGTCAGAAGCCTGTGTACGTATTAATTTATAGTGAGACATTAACGGGAAGTGGCTCGGTGATCATGGTAGCTGGGAGAGAAGGTGAGATAATTTGAATGTTGAGTGGTATAGGAAAAGCCAGCTGGTCTCAGCTCCTAGTCACTAGACATCATGGTTGCTGAGACCCCTCCACCCCAATCTAGAGGCCGAGGTTAAACTACCAATGTGCTGAGGTGATGAGGGGAGCGCTTACATCTGTGAAATGCACAAGGACTCGCCAGCATTCCGAGCCCCGCCCACTTCCGCCCTCTTCCATTTCTGGAGGATTCTTTATTTCCTTAGATATGTTACCACCACCCACCCTGTGGCCCAGCAAAGGGATTCATTCAGATTCTCTCTCTCTCTCTCTCTCTCTCTCTCTCTCTCTCTCTCCTCCTCCTCCTCCTCTCCTCTCCTCTTCTCTCTCTCTCTCTCTCTCTCAAACTTTGCATATCTGTACCCCATCTGGACCCTACAGGCTGACCCTGTACAAGGGTGGTCCTTCCTGCCAAGCAGGTAAGGTGCAGGTGAGGTGTCTCAGCCTGAGCCAAGACCTCCAGTGTGTTCAAAGCACCTGCAATTACCAGTGATGCTAATTTAGCAGCAAAGTCAGAGGCCAGGCATTCAGTGGTACGTGAACCCTTGGTTCAGCTAAGAGCCCCAAGAAGGTAAAATCACAAACGTCTTTTGCTCTTATTGTTTTAAACATAAAATCAGTGGTACAAAATGATCAGGTCCAGTTGTCTGTGGTGAGGATACATGGATCAGGGCTCAGGCAGCTGGAGAGGTGGGCCTTACACTAGGAAGGGTGAACTGAATCAGTAGAAAGTTCTCCCAAGGCCAGGCATTATGCAGATGTGACTGTTATTCTGAACCAAGGCCCAGAGGGTTAAGGGCCACAGGAATGGAAAAGTGTGAAGGGCTCTGGGGAGAGCAGGCCTCACGCTGGGGTGAAACCCAGGGAGGAGCTGTGCTGAGGAGAAAGGGAAGCCAGGGCCTCTCCAGGCTCAGACATTCAACACAGGCCTCCCCTTTCTGTGTGCACTCCAGGGCCCTGCGTCTGGGCACCCACAGCCTGTCTTGTGGCTGCCTTATCAGCTCCATCTTAGCCTGTCACCCCTACCCCCTCGGAAGCTGTAGCGGTGGCCGGATTCCACTGCTGTCCAGAGACAGGGGTTGAACCCTCAGCTTTCCAGTGAGCTCCATGGGCTTGAGATTTTCCTTCAAATCCCCCCTTGTATGGGGGGTTGCTGGGGTTGGAACCCAGGCCTCCTGCCTCCTAGGCAAGTGCTCTGGCACAGAGGGACTCCCCAGCCCCTTCCCAAGCCTTTGAATGCTCTGGGGAGGTCAGAGAAGGGGCGGGCAGGCTGAGAGGTAAAACTGATGTGGCAGGGTCACATCCTGGCTCAGAGCTGCAGAGTCAGACTGCTGGGTTGGCCACAGCTCTGCTCCGATGGAGACCTAGGTCCCTCCTCTGCAAACTGTCCCTGCCTCACAGAGCTGTGGGCAGAGCAGGAGGAGACAGCTCCAGTAGGCTACGAGGGGTGGATGCAGGCTTTGTACGGCCAGCCTGCCGCCTGTTGAGTTTGAGGAGAGCCTCTTTAAGTATACAATATAAAATTATAAATACAAAGCAAGATAAGGCTGGGGATGTGACTCAGGCGAAGAGTGTTCGCCTAGCATGTGTGAGGACCTGGGCTCCATCCCCATCACTGGAAAAAAAAAATGACAAACTGGTTCCTCAGCCTTCAATCTCAAAATAACCCGCTACCAAAAAAATGAGTGTAAGAGTGAGCATTTAAACTGAACATGGTGAAGCCGGGCAGGGTGGTGCACACCTATAGTCCCAGGACTCTGGAAAGCTGAGGCAGGAGGATTGCAAGTTTAAGCCCAGTCTGGGCAATTTAGAAACTTAGGGAGACCCTGTCTCCAAAAAACCCCACAAAAAACAAAACAAATAAATTGAGACAAAACAACCCCAAACAATAATAACAAAAACATGAGCATTTATTCATTTGTTTCAAATGATTAAAGAAAACACAAAAAACTATATTTTAAAAACTGACAATCAAAATATCAGAGTCCAGAATAACATAATACCCTTACTAATCAGCTATTTGACATATCTCTACATTGCTTTTCTCCTACATTTCTTATGCTGTGTGCACTTTTATCGTTTCCTCATATGATAACAATTTTAGGATGCACTTTCTGCAGGGAGAATAGCAAGATAATTTGCTCAATGCCTTAGCATGGTTGGTTGGGATTTAATTTTTCATATAGAAAAAAGTGTTAGGCTTCACAACTGGTTATTGCCAATGCCATGTAAGTTTTGAACTCTATTGTCAAATTTTGGAAAATTTCTTCTGTGTTTCATTTACATAGAAGCTATAGGATTTGTGGCCTCTTAAGTTTTCCCGTTTAGTGGTTTATCTTAAATATAGAAGATGGACATTCAACCCAGAAGGGACTGTAGGGGTTTTGAGCCTTAAACTTCAGTGTTCCATGTTAAATCTTCCTGTGAATACTCCATGGATATTTATTAGATTACATTTTACTAATACATTTGTGGAAAGTTATCCTTAGAATAATAATATAATAAATTTATAAAAGAATATGTTCTTATGCACACCAAATGTAATCTTAGTTATATTCATGCAACAGTCATTCAAAGTCATTATTTGACTGTCTCCTTTTATCAACCTACCTCATATTGACCACTGCATTCTGTGACATAAAGCAGATAACATGCTTAGCTGTCTGTCACATAATAACTATTCGGTAACATTGCCATTATGATTATGATCATTTCTCCCTGAGCACCTGATCTTGGCCTGGGAACTTGGGGATATAAAGTTGAGATACTGTCTCTTTGACTGCCTGTAGAAATGGGCCCAGCTTCGAGATAAGCTCTAAGACCACTGTGGGAGTTATGTTTTGCCTCAGGTTTTAACACAGAGCTGACCTGCCCCATTAACTGTGGATTCCCGACAGTTAATCCCCATTCATGAATTTTCCATTCATCACGAAGAATCTATTAACATGGCCATACTTTACACATTAAGCCATCCTTTAGAAGTGCTCAGTGATAACATATAATTTGGTACAGTACTTTTCTCCTAAATCTTTTTACTCTTATCAAGTCCAGCCACTAAACTTGTCAAAATAGTTTTTTTCCTCTGTATTTTGTGACATTAAAAGCTTGCCCAGGTATAGTGGTGCATACCTGTAATCCCAGCACTCAGGAGGCTGAGGCAGTAGGACTGCTGCAGGTTTGAGGCCAGCCTGACCTACATAGTGAGTTCAAGATCAACCAGAACTACACGATGAGGTGCTGTCTTAAAAAAAAAACACCCAAAATAGAAAAAAAGGTGGAGGAGGCTCTATTGTGGTAGATGTTTCCATGGACAGGAAGTCAAGAAACTGGATCCACCAGTAACTCTCCATAGGTGTCTGTCAGGATGTTTTGGTTGCAAGTGCCAGAAAAGCCAACTCAGATTTGTGAACAACAGAGGAAGTATGTTGGCTCCTGCACTGAGTCCTCACTAGAGCTGCCCTCTCCTCACTAATCCAGTACCTCTGGAGAGATGATGGGCCCATTCCACCCAACCCACACAGCCAGGAAATCTGGAGTGCTGTTGGGAAGAGAGAGAAGAAGAGACACCGGAAAAGAAAGTACAAATGTGCAGTCTGACACATGGCCCTAAGTCACTTCACTTCTCTGGCTTCAGTTGCTTCATCAAATTAGGGGCTTGTATGACACCATTAGCAAAGTTCTTCCTAAGGCTAACCTTGTAGATTTCATTTTCTTCTTACATTAATTGGTTTTTGTAATGAATAAACCTTCTCTGGCCAGTGCTATAAAGCTAAGAATGTAATTAGGAAGTAAATAGCTCTGTTTAGATTAAAGGATAAGCCAGGGAAGCCAGCAGTTAGTAACTTTCTTCCTACCCATGAGGTGGAGGACTGGAAGATGGGGGGACAAGGCCCAGAAAATGGCGGATAACTCCTGCTTCCACTTAGTAAGCACATCTTCTGTGCAGGAAATGCACTGTGGTAGCTCGTTCAGTGGTGATCTGGGAAGTTCTGAGCAGAGCTCAACGATCAATATTCATGGCTTTGCTGCAATGTTGGTGTCACAAGAAAGCTGTGAGAGGCTTCATATGGAGTCAGAGAGAGCTGGTGTTGGTGGCAGAAGACAGAGTTACTAGGGCCGGGGATTTGGCTCAGTGGTTTCGCCCCCTGCTGCGCAAGCGCAAGGACCACAATTCGATCCCCGGTACCAAAAAAAAAAAAAAAAGAAGGCAGAGTTACTCTAAATGGCAGTGGAATCAGATCCCTGTGGAGAGTTGAAAGTGTCTCAAGAATGAAGCCACAGACCTCAGCTTCTACTTCATCTAGTTTTTATGGAGCTTTAGCTAATCTTGTGATGAGATTTCAGCCATGGCACCAAGAAAGCTCTCAAGGAAGCAAATGAGGGTAATTCGTGAGAGAATGAACATTTTGCTTCTGGACTTGAAGATGGCCTGAGTGCAGGAGATGGCCTTGAAGTGAGAAAGCATATTTTCTCTCAATATCTAGTATGAATCTCAATCTCTGTGAGAAGGCTCTGGAACATCTTTGGGGTGCCAGGTGCTTTCATAACAGAGTTTTACCTTCATGCCCAAGATACATGGGGAGAAAGTTAATCTGATTGGTAGTGTGGTCAGGGTATTTTCATCATGGCTGGCTGCTCTGAATGTGCTTACAGAATTGGCAAAGGTTGATCTGTACCTTGATCTAGTTTTTTGTCATTTAGCTTTTCAAAAATAGTTCTGGTGTGGTGTTCTATAGGGTTTCTTAACTTTTCTGAGTACAAAGAACAAAAAAATTGTTCAAAAATTTTTTCTAGTCAGACATGTGTGCTTTAGAAGCATTAATTTGAAGCGAAACCATCAAATCTTTGTCCCTATGGTCATGGGATATTGAAAAAAGGTTTATTTGGTGAACTAGCAGTGTGAGTGTGTGTTTAAGATTGGCAAAGACTGGACTGTTCTATGAGTTGCCAAATGGACACTATCACAGCTGCTTGTTTCTCCTGAAGGTTCAGGGCTCTTGAGTTATCGACTCATGAGCTTGTCTAAAGGTCTTTGTGTGTGTGTGTGTGTGTGGTGTGTGTGTGTACATAGTCTGTCTGTCTATCTGGTGGCACCCATGGCCTAGCTATAAGGCAAGCACTGTATGACTGAGCTATCCCTCAGTCCTCAAATCTTTGTGTTTTAAGATTCAAAGAAAAGCACAATGCTAGTGTACGGATTACCATGGATACGTTGGTATTTTGTAGGCATGTTTATATTCATTTAGTAAGTGATGGGCATTTCTATGTCAGCCTCAGAGCTAACTGGGAGAGGAGAAAGGTTGTCTGTGTTTAGTAACCTGTTTAAAGAATGCTATGCAAAACCCAAACCAAACACACAAATCTGTGATGAAGACACCTCACAGATAGATTACCAGCAGCAAGTTACAGTCTGTAATCTTAAGAAATAGATCTTGGAGCACATCAACAGTTAGGAGAGAGTACACTAGGGAAGAAGGAAAAAGGTGTGCTCTGCAGGCCAAAGACAGGTGGGGTACATATTAGTCAGCTCTTCATGACAATAACAAAATACCGGAGGCAGCCTGCTCATGAAGAAAAGAGGTTTCTTTAGCTCACAATGTCAGAGACCAAAAGTCCAAATAGCATGGTGAAAGCCCTGGCAAGGGTACCCCCCTTTGTTGGAGTCACATCATGGCAGGTGGTGTGTGGATTACATCTGGGTAGAGCCAGGCTCAGGCTTTTATGATGACCCTCTCTCAATAATTCCCAAGGGTAGCTAGAGAATAACCTCAATCAATCCCTTCCCAAGGGCAATGCTTCAGTGACCTAAGGACCTTCCACTAAGTCCCAGCTCTTAAATGGTCTATCAGCTCCCACCTCACCACACTGGGGACCAAGGTCTCAACACGTGGACCATGGGGGACAAACCATATCCAAGCCATCTCACCCCTCCCAGCAGCACTTGCTGATCACTGGCCAATGACATAACTTCTCTGCGCCTCAGTGTCCTCTTGGCCACAAGGAAGACAGCACCTTCATGTGAGGGTAGTGGAGGATGAAATAAATAATGTAGGTAGAGCTCTTGGCATGGTGCCTGGCATGTAGGATGCTGGAGAGCTTTTGTTGTGTGTGTTTTATAATTCCTTGGATCACAGTACTTGGGTACTTGCTGTTCATTGTGTTGACTGCTGTTGTTCAGGTGCCTTGAATGTCCTCAGGCAAAACTGACATCACCTTGGGTCCTCCCCAGGGAAATCAGGAGCAGCATGGTGTTAAGACAGTCTTGGACATGCCAGGTTTCTCACCAATAAAGGGAGAGGTGAACTCTGCCTGTCAAACACAGTGCCAGGAAGGAGGAAGGATGTGTGGCTCAGTTTCAAAGCAATAGTTTGCCCATATCGTAACCTTCCATAGAGAGGTAACAGGAATTCAGACTTCAAGGGGATACTGTTGAAGACTTTTGCATTTCTTTAGCTGAAATTAGGTTTTTACATCACTCATTTGATTAAAACAAAATACCACCATGCATTTATGGGGACAGAGAAGTTTCGCTCAATTTCCCTGTGAACTAAAATCTGCTCTAAAAAAATAGTCTATCAAAACAAGGGTACCAAAAACAACTACAAGAGAAGAGAGGCTTCTTACTAGACTTGGAAACATGGATTAAAAAAAAATAATGCTAAATAAGTGGAAGCCAACCAGATTGCTGTCGGTAGGTGGCAAAGTACTTAGCTATAAATATTTCAGGATTCCTCTTTCTCTACTTAAAAAAATTTTTGCTTTGCATTTCAGACAGCAGAAATGACTGGACAAGCTGTTAGTTCTTGTGCAAGAAACTGCAAAACAAAAAAAAATGTGCAAGATTTTCCTTAGATGGACACAGTTTGGCCCGGGTTCAGGCTGACGTCAAGGCTTGGCCCTGCAGTGCATTATTTCTCACACCTTCAACAAGCTCTGAAACCTTAACGCCATTCATTTCCCCCTGTCATCTTGAGGTGAGTGCAGGGCACAATTCAGATTCGAACTTTTCTGTTTTCACTTTTGATTAGTTCAAACTTCCATCTGTTGGTATTCAGCTAGGAGTATTTTCTGCAGCTCCTTTTCAAAGTATTCAAAGCAGTTTAAAAATACATAGATCCCCAGTACCAAATAACAACAGCAACAACAAAATACATAAGGTTCAGCCATCTGACTAAGAGCCAATGTAAGTACTTATTTGGGGACTATTTTTTAAAAAAATCTATGAAACAGATTCAAAACTCTTTTATGATGTCTTGAAAATACAATCGTTAAGGGAGAGGAAAAAAAAAGAAAAAGGTTTGAAACATGGGACTATTCAGTTACAGTCATAATACTTTTAGTAGCAACAGTAGTAGCAAATACCCCAGATTATAAAAACAGAAGAGCTAAAATTCTTTATTTAATATTAAACAGGAAACTGAAAGTAATCTGTAGCAATGTGGTGAGTTTTCAACAAACCTGCTGCTCTGTTTATCTGTGCTGAAAAAAGCTTAAATGAGACATTTCTTCTTTTATTCACTTAAGATTGAATGTTTAATGAAAATCTTAACCGAAACATGACCGTTAGTAGCAGGTTCTGTATTGTAAGGTTTTGATGCAGCCCATTACCACTAGAACCAAAAGAAATTTGGAAGCAAATTGAAAACCTCTCAAAGAGCAGAAAATGCTTTGCACTTTTGTTTTGCCTTTGTGTGTGGCTGTCACTTACCCAACATGTGCATATGAATATTCTTTCTGAAGACCTGGGCTTCATTTTAAGGTCAGCCTTCAATTTCTAGAGAATATAATTTGCTGCTATTTTTAGGGCATCATGATTGCTTGTAATAACTAATGGAAAAAAACTCAACAGAGAAATAAATGTGTAACAGCTGTGTCTGCTTAAACTTGATTAAAGGCAGTAAAAAAAAAAGTAAACAGAAGAATAATGTGACAATAGACGAAGGGAAGACAAGTATCCTTCTCATTGTGAGAAGTTTTAACAGACATAACTTGCTGCACTTCGGAAGGCCAGCGTTGTCTGTGTTTAAAGTTTACTTTTCTGTTTGTCTTGAGTGGGATCAGTGTTGTAGTGAATAATTTATAGCCAGCATGAATGAGCTCATTAGTCACCTTTTCAGACTTTAAATGAGTTTTGTGGTTGTCATTACTCGAGCCTTCTGTTCAGCTGAGGAGCAAAATGACAGTTTGGCAGTTGCCTGCCTTGTTGTGGGGGCTGCCTGTTCCCCTTCAGATCTGTGTTGGTTTTTGTATTTCATTGAAACCTTCCCTTTCTTCCCCTGTGCGGGTCCTGGAACTCTCACATTTCAGATGCCTTTTGCACCCCAAGCTTAAATGAGAAGTTTCAGGGGGATTTAAAAAAAATCTTTTGGTTGTGTTTGCCAGAGAGAATGAAGTGGATGTAATGAGCTTTTTTTCCCCCAGCAACTACTGTGTATTTTTTATTCCCTTTGTGCTTGGTTTGATACTCAAGTTATTCAAAAGCAAAAAGCAAGCTGGGGAGTTGTCACACAGCAGCTGAGCCAGGCTCTCACATGGTGATAAGCATTTGAGGCAGAGGATGTCACTGGAGTTTGGAAGGAGAGTGGTGTTTTGGAAGAGGTCTGCATTATTTCAGTTCTGAACATCAATCTGATGTGGATGAAGAAACTGCAGCAAAGCTGCTGGGCCAGATTTCCAGGACAGGAGGAAACCACAGTGTGCTTACAATGGGGTCAACAAGAACACATTTTTTGTTTTGTTTTAATTTTTAATTTTTGAGACAGGGTCTTACTGTGTAGTTCAAGCTGGCCTTGAACGTGTGGTGATCCTCCTGTCTTGGCTTCTCTAGTGCTGGGATTACAGGTGTGCACCACCACACTTGTCAAAAAGACCTTTCAAGGACCTGGACAAAGTGGAGGTCCAGGATCATTGGGAATGGCCATTACTTCCCATCTCTACATAATCCAGCACAAATCATTATGCAAAATTGACCCACTGTAGCTGCCCCTTGGAAACCTGCCTGGGAGGCTGGCATGTGCCAGTAGTGGGTGGGATTTCTTTGGAATGGATGCCCAGAGGTCCATCCCTCCTTTGGACTGCCCTGGGCAGCCTCTAGAGAGCTCTGACCTGCATTCCCTGGGACTGGACTTCATCATGTGGGATGCCCATCGTGGTCCTCGGATAACCTCTACTGGCACTTTGGGTACATAGGTGTTTGCCCTGGGTGTCTCCGCCAAGTCCCTGGACCCATGCTCTGCAGTCCTGCTGACATTCGCTGAGCAACAAGCACTGGTGTCTGCTGTCACTAACATGGGCAGCACCCACTTCCGGGACCCATATTGTTAGACAGCTGGCATGGCACTGCATGAGGCACGCAGGAAAAATGCTCAGTCTTCCTCCCTGGAAGAAATGCCAACTTAAAAAGGATGCCTGGTTGTTTGGGGGCCAGATCTTTGAAACCAGTCAGAGTCACATGATTTTTAGGTCAGAGAAACGAGGTGCTGTTGGATGCACCCACAGACAGTTAGTAATCCATTTGGCTACTTCCTTTCCAGCTCCTACCCTTATAAGAATGAGCACTCACATGCAGTCATGCCTCATGATTTATGGACATGTTTGGCTTGCACCTGAACTGCAATATTAAAGGCACAGTGTGATCTGGGGAAGTAGCTCTGTCTAGCACGTGTGAGGACTTGAGTTCAATCCCCAGCACTGCAGAAAAGAAAAGAAAAAAAAAGGCAGAAGAGATTCTATTTTGAGAAACAGTGGGGGTTTCAAAACAGAAAGCTTTAGTGAACTTCGCCATCCAACAGAGAAGAAACATCAGGTTTGGTAGTTGTAATAAGTTGAGTAAGTTGCTAATCTTCAAAAAGGAACTTTGTACAGCGGGGAAGTAGGTTAGTAATATTTTAATCTGTAGACTGTTTCCTAGAGTGTTCATCCAGCTTGGAGCTTTTGCTTTCTTTTAAAAGGTCTATCATGGAAAGAACTGTTATCTTTCATATCCTTCTCAAAGACTAAAATGAGAAGTCACTTCTAGGCATAGGTGAGACCTGGACAGACTCAGCCCCTGAAACCTAGAGACTGAGGTACTTGGCGAGCTCACAAAGAGAGGAAAACAATAAAAGCTCCTACAAATGCCACAGGAAGAAAGGGTTGTGAAGTTACCTGTCTTTGACTGATCTACAGGATTGGTAAATTCCTGCTTGAAAGAGTGATACAAAGGAGTCTACATTTTGGGGAAGAAATGATCAATATTTTTGACAGCTATGCAACAGGCCATGAGCAGAAGAGAAATAAAAGGCAGGGTCCCTGCCTCTGAAGGCACCTAGTCTATTTGACATTTGGTGTCCAGTTGATTTATTTTTCATGACAAAGATATACTACATTGTATTGATTATGACATGGAAGCTGAACTTCGGGGGTTTTTGCACATAGCACCTTTTCATTGTTTTAAAGTGCACCCTTTCTGTCTGTCTGTCTGTTTGTCTTTCTTCCTTCCCTCCCTCCCTCCCTTCCTTCGTTTGTAGTACTAGTAACTGAACCCAATTACCTTCACATTGAGCTATACTTCCAACCCCTTAAAAAATTTTTTTTCTTTTTTTCTTTTGAGACAAGATCTTGCTAAGTTCCCTGGGGCTGGGCTTGAACTTGTAGTCCTTCTGTCTCAGCTTCCCGGAGTGCTGGGATTACAGGTTTGTGCCAACATTCCCAACTTACATTCTTCTTCCTTTATATCCTACTGACAGTTTTTCCTCACTTGAGCCTTGCTGCTCCTGTCCCTCATGCCCTTGACTCCCAGGAAGGCGTCCAACAAGAAGCCAGATTCTCAGGATAGATCTAAAGTATTTCTTGGTTTCTCCTGGAACATAGCTCCAAACTCTAGGTCCCCAGACTGACTCATCACTTACTTATTCGATATGTGACTATGCACCGGTGGCTAAGCCCCTCTGGGCCTCAGGTTCCTCATTTATAAATGAGATATTAATAGTACATCCCTCACCCCCTCACCTGATTAAGGTGAAATGAATATTTATTTGCAAAGTCATAGAATACCTACTGGCACTGGCTACGTGCTGCCTAAGTACTTGAATATAGTCAATTTTTGTTATTGGCAGATTCCACATTTGTGAATTTGCTCTCTCACCAAAATTTAAAATAAAACTAAGGGCACATTCATGCTCATTCATAGACATGCAGAGCAGCAAAAAGTCTGGGTTGCCCATTGTGCACATTCCCAGGCGAGGTGGAATGAGGTGATACTTTGCTTCCTTTCCGTTCTGTAAACAAGCATACTTTTAGTGGTATATGTCGTACCACATTTTTTGCATTTTTGTTGACTTTGCTATTTAAAATAGCACCCAAGTGGGGCTGAAGTGGTGTCTAGTGTTTAGAAGTAAAAGATGGTTTTGATGTGTTGGATAAGCTTCATGCAGGCATAAATCATAGAACTATAAGTAGTGAGTTCAGTGTTAATGAGTCAACAATGTCTCTATCTATCTATCTATCTATCTATGCTGAGTTTAAGCTTGTGATCCTCCTGCCTCAGCCTCCCAGAGTATTACAGGTATGCACCACCATGCCCAGCTCTGTAGAATTTCTTGTAATGGAAACACAGATAAAGTAACATTATGTATTGATCAGTGGATAAAACTATAATGACCAGAGACTTGCAGGAACCTAATCCTATATTTCTCCTAGGAGCACATATAGAGTCTATGAGAATGGGAAAATGATTCAGACATGGAAAACTTTTTTCATGACCATTGAAAAATGCAAATACAGGGAACAAAGGAACAGGGTCGCCGTGGCCCATACAATGTAATAATATGCCCGAGCAAGTTATTTTCATCATTTCCAAGTTTTCATGATTGTAAACAATGTCCCCCCAAAACACCCTCCTGAATGCACTGTCACACCCTTCAGTTCATTTATTACACGTGTCCCATGTTGTCTTCTGTTCTTGTCAGGCACTGGCAGAAATGTGAGGTGAATGATGCTAAATAAAATAGATGAGTCCTGCTTTCCTGGTACTGTGGCACTGAGCTATATCCCCAGCCCCTTTGATTTTTTTTTTTTTTTTTAATTTTGAGATAGATTCTCTGTAAGTCCTTAAATTGCCCAGGTAGGGCTTCAACTTACAATCCTTCTGCCTCAGGCTCCAGAGAGCTGGGATTCTAGTCACATGTCAACACACCCAGCTAACCCAATTTTATATGTTGGAAATATTTACATATTTTTTGTTTGTCTTTTACTTTAATTTCAGACCCCATAGTACACACAAATTCTAAACTCTTATGCAAATATGTCAGTATTTTCCTTTTTCTTTTTTGTATTTTCCTTTTGATTTATTTACTTAACCCAAATAATGCACTAAGGAAAAAACAAAAAACAAAAAACAGTGCACTAAGGAGCAGAGCACCATTACGTGTTTCTTAGAAAATGTAATTGATTCCGTCTTCATCAGAACTCTCTGAAGTGCTGCCGTGCTTTGGAAGTGGTAGAGGAGTGGTAGAAGATTAAGAGGCCGGGCTTAGTGGGAGGTTTTAGGTCATTGAGGGTGAGCCTGAAAGGGATTGTGGGGCCTGTCCCCTTCCATTTTCTCTTTTGCTTTTTGGTCACAAGGTGTTTGATTCTGTTCTGCCATAAGCTCCTATCGTGACGCCACAGGCCCTGAGCATCAGAGCTGAATGATCATGAACCAGGACCTCCACAACTGTGGGTCAAAAATAAATCTTTTCTCTTCCTAAGTTAATTATCTTGGGCATTTCATTACAGTGACAAAAGTTGACCAACAAAGGTGGATATTGCTATAGTCCTCTCCCTCCTCTTGTTTTGTTTTGTTTTTTAGAGAGGGCCCGGGTGTAGTTGTGCATGCCTGTAATTCTAGCACTTGAGAGGCTGAGACAGGAGGATCACCAGTAGTTCCATGCCAGCCTGGGCTACACAGTGAGTTCAAATCAGTCTGAACTACATAGCAAGACCCTTTCCCAAAAAACAAACAAACAAACAAAAAACAATAACAACAAAAAGGGAGAGAAAAGAGAGGGTGGTTTCAAAGTAGACTATGCTTGCCTCCAAGTTGTAGTGATCATCCCGCCTCTGCCTCCCTAGTGCTGGGATTGTAGGCGTGCATCACCATACCTGGCCTCCCTCCTTCTTTTTTAAAATTAGGAAGCTAGGTAGAGAAAATGAAGTACCTTGACAAAGGTTACCCAAGTAGTAAGTAGTAAGTCTGAGTATGACCCTAGTGTGTATCTAACTAGTAGGCCATACCACCTCTGTTCTCAGTATTAGGATTGGTTGTGTGATAAATGCTCACCAAATCTCCTATCTCCTCCTATCTTTGATGCCTGTGCCACATCTTTGATATTTCCTGGGTCCTTCTAAGTCCCCTCTTCTTAGTTCTGGGCATAGAGTCGCTAGATGCTTAATGAATACTTGTTGAGTGAATAAATTGACTAAATCTAGATTCTAGATCATCAGCTCGCACTTGTGTTTGTGGCCAAAGAGGAGCTGACAGGTTCTACATTTCCACTTTGTCTCTAGCAGCAGCCTTGACAAGCTCAGGTTTGGCTGGGGCACCTAAACAAATGAATTTCACTCCACCAGTCCTGCTGTACTTGCTCTGACCCTACACTTCTCCTTCCCTCCTCCTCCTCCTCCAGTGAACCTCCTGCCTCAGTTTCCTGTTGGAGCAATTCTTTTTTTTTTTTGAGATAGACTCTCGCTATTCAGTTCAAATTGGCCTTGAACTCACCATGTAGCCTAGGCTGGCCTCCAACTCTAGGTGATTCTCCGGTCTCAGCCTCCTGTGTGCTGGGATTACAGGCGTGCCCCACTTACAAAGCCCGCCAAGCTCTGGACCAATTCTAAGAAGGCTTTCCTCAGGTTCTGCCCTTCAGAATCAGTCATGTAAACACTAACAATATGCAAAAAGAAAACCGCGGAGAGGATGCCCAGAAAGCCCAAATGTTGACCACTTCCAGCTCACCAAGAAGTTCTAGATCTTGCAACTGAGAGTCTCTTTCTTTCTTCCACAGAAGGGAAGTGAAAAGCTTTTTTAACTATTAAGAACAGTGTTCAGACTCTTAGGTTAACTCAGAGACTCTGAGTCAACCCACGATTAAGAAGTGATCTTTGGGCTGGGGATTTAGCTCAGTGGTTCCGCTGCCTGTGTTGTAAGCGCAAGGTCCCAAGTTCGATCCCCGGTACCAAAAAAAAAAAAAAAAGTGATCTTTGACTATAAACTTCCCTCTTCCCATATCCAGTTATTTGACAAGTCCTCTTGGTTCTTCTCTTGAAGATTCATGCATTCAGTTTTTCTAGTTTTGCTGATTCTTCTGGAATTCAGCGGATCTCAGAGTGTGGTTCCTATTCAGCAGGAGAAGCATCACTTGAGAGATTTTTTTTTTTTTTTTTGGTACTGGGGATCGAACTCGGGTCCTTGTGCTTGTGAGGCAGGTGGCGAAACCACTGAGCTAAATCCCCGACCCCACTTGAGTGATTTTTAGAGAAGAAAATTTTCAGGCCCCAGCCTAGACCTCCTGAACTCAAGGTTCGGGGGGGGGGGCGGGGCATGTTGACTGCGTTCAAGCAAGGCTTCTAAGTAATTCTGATGCACAGAATCCTCAGGAGTGAGACACTCGGCTCTTACAGGCCCCTTGCCATTAGAACATTGTAAGTGTATTAGGTGTTCTCTGCGGAAAATTTAGAAAATATAAAGAAGTATGGAAGAAGCAGAAAAAAAGCAAAGCAAAACAAACCTCTATGACTCTAACACTCAGAGGAAACCACTTATTTAGCATTTTCTTTACAGTTTTTTTTTGGCCCCTCGGTGCTGGGGATCGAACCCAGGGACTCATACTAGGCAAGCGCTTTACCACTGAACTACACCCCCAGCCCTCTCCCAGGTTTTAAAAATACATTTTGAATAAAGTCTTCATTCTCTTTGTTTTTGTTGTTGGGGATGAAACCCAGGGCCTTCATTCCCTTTTGTGTAATAATTTCTGAGTAGTTTAACCAGGTTTTGCTCTTCCATTTTTCTCCTTTCTTCTCCAGAATTCATCTGGGACCTACCATCTTTCACCTTTTGAATCCTATCCCTAAGAATACAACTTCTGGGCTCAAAAACATCCAGTGAGCCTACTTGCTCTGCAAACTTAGTGCACAGGAACTGTTCATGCTGGTATTCCACGTTTTGTGATTTGATGCTTGCACTCTTAGCCACTAATATGTGTGTCCATGGGGACAAAGACTTTGTAACTCGATCTGGGCATGGTGGTACATCCCTCTGGGAAGGGGCTGAGGCAGGAGGATTGCAAGTTTGAGCCCAGCCTAGGCAACTTAGTAAGACTCTGTCTCAGAAAGAGAATTTTAAAAGGAGTTGGGGATGTAGCTCTGTGTGAAGGTCCTAGGTTCAATCCACGGTATTGAGACAAAAAACAAACAAAAACCATCACAAAAACAACATCAACAAAAACCAAAACATTGAATACAAAACACCTTGTAGCTCTGGCACAGGTACTTGCTGGGAACTCGGTAAATATTTGTTCAGTGGATGAGAGTATCTTCTACCACAGCGAAATCATATATGATAAACCTGTTTGTGCCTTTCCTCTCTCCTACCTGGAACAGCATTCTGTAAGCAGAATCATCCCATGGGATCTTCTCAAAGTGTACGTGGCTGGGCCCCATCCTAGATTTGTTCCTCATGGGGTGTGGCTTCCCCAGGTGGTTTTGATGGGCAGCTCCAGTTGAGAAGTTCAGGTCTAGGACACTCCTTCCCCATTTCCACAGGTCAAACACTGAGCCATCTTTATTAGCCATCATCCTTCCAAAGTCATCTCCCCTGCCTTCCCCAGGCCTGTTGACTCTTGTCAGATGTGCCACCATTACCTTATCTCGGCTCTTAGGAGGCTGGATCGAGAAGGAGGAGTCAACTGACTCAGCCTGGGCCAATCAGATCCTTCCCCTGAGACTGAACTATGCAGTGGAAGAGGAGAACATCTGCAGGTGGTGGATGCTAGGAGTCAGAAGACCTCAGGACTTGGCGCTGGCAGCATGAGTAGCCATAAGCAAACAGGAAGACCCCCTGCCGGGAGGGGAGTGGAGCAGATATACAGAGGGCAATGGGAAAAATGTAAGTTCTCAGAGGGGAAGAGACAGAGAGAAAAATTGCCTGATGATTCCCAGGTCCACAGAGCCCAGTGGTGCTGCCTACCCTGGGCTTCCTCGTCTTTTCCGTTGGAGTCTGGTTGAAGGATCCCTGTTCGGAAGCCCATCTTTCCTGATCTGCCCGATTCTCCCTCCGTTTTGACAGTCTTTCAGGTCTCCCAATCTGCAGGGTGCGCTCACTGCTTATCCACTCAGCCGTCCCTGCCTAGAGGGGAACCACTGGCTTCACACTTGACTTCACGCGTGATGAACAATCTTGGGCGAGGAACTGCAGCCCCACACTGACTGGAGCTGACTGCACTGGGATTCAGTATTCTGGCTCTCAGATACTCTGTATTCTCCAGCCCATGCACAAATGGAGCTGCAGAATGGGTCCATCAAGTCCTCAGTTGGGATACAGGTGTTTTCTAAAATGAGTGCTGGGCACATATAGGATTCTGCTGTAAAACTGTAATTTAAGTGATTTGATTTGTTAGAGACTTCTTGGAGTCTAGGACACAAGGTTACTTTTGAAAGTTCAAGGAGAGAATTGAGAACGGGGCTGCTCCTAAGTCAGTGTGGTCCCTGCACCCTTTTGTCAGGGGGCGTGTCCCAGACCCAGGCTTCTGTGGAATGACAAGGCAGAAGAGCCCACACCATATCCTCTTTGGGTGGCACTGAAAGTCTGGACCCCAATTTCAGACAGGCAGGCGGGCAGGCGGGCACTTTGCATAGAAGGTAGGGCTGGGGCCAGGGACTTAACTCAGTGGTGCTGGTGCCTGTCTGGAAAGTGCAAGGTCCCAAGTTTGATCCCCGTTAGTGAAAAGAAAAAAAAAAAAAGAAGCAGGTAGAGCTGACCCCCCACTTTCTCTTCAGGGTGATATCTTTTTAGACCTCTTGCCACATCTGTAATGGAGGAGGGAAATTAAAAGACGTCTGTGAATGCAAGAACCCAAAAACTGGCAGAGGGAAAGAAATGCAAGCTAATTAAAGGCAGCTTACCTCACCGCACTACTCCCTCTGCTTATGGCTTCTCAAGGCCCAAGCTTGCTAAGTTTGTAAATTTTTTGTTCACCTGGGATGACTCGTTTACACACTGGACACTTGCACAGAGTTTGAAGAATGACATATTCCAGCTGGGCTTCGTGGCACCTGCCTGTAGTCTCGGCATTCCAGGAGGCTGGGGCAGGAGGACTGCAAGTTTGAGCTTCACCTAGGCAACTATCTTAAAATTTTAAAAAAGGGCTGAGGATGTAGCTCAATGTGAAAATCCTGGGTTTAATCCCCAGTACGAAACAAACAAACAAACAAACAAGAAAAATGGAAAGAATGACATATTCCAGCTGGGTGTGATGGCACACATCTATCACAATCCTAGCACTCGGGGAGGCTCAGGGAGGATCACAAATTCCAGTCCAGACTTGGCAACTTGGTGATTTATAAGACCCTGTCTCAAAGTGACAAATAGAGAGTAAGAGTTGTAGCTCAATGCAAAGGCCTTGGGTTCAATCCTCAGTACAAAAAAAGGAAAGAAGAAGAAAAATGAAAGAACGACATATTCCAGATAGGTGTGGTGGTACACACCTATAATCCTAACACTCTGGAAGGCTGAGGCAGGAGGATCATGAACTCCAACCCAGCCTTAACAATTTAGTGATTTAGCAAGACCCTGTCTCAAAACAGAAAAAAAAGGAAAACGAAAGAATGAAGCACAGGCCTGTGATCCCGGCACTCGAGGTCATTCTGGGCTACCCAGTGAATTCAAGGCCTGCCTAGACTACACAGCGAGACCCTGCCTCAACAAAACAAAAGAATGACATGTTCTGTGTACAATATTCCATCCACAATTATTTTGGGTTCACACTTCTTTGAATGAACTCACGAAGGATGGGGTGAAAATACTATGCCATCAGTACTTATCGTAGAGATTCGCCGCTGTGGTGGAAGAGGTAGGGGGAGTTGGGCAGGGGAGGAGCTGGTGATGAAAGGGGACTTCTTTTCCAGTGCAGGAAGGGGCTCGGAGGAAAGTCCAAAGGGGTTTGGACAGTTTCCTAATTTCAGTTCAGCGTTGGTTTCACTGGCAGAGATTAAGCACTTTTAGAGGACCTGCCGGCGCAGGGCTGGGACCACACTAGCCAGAGTCACAGGAGACTGAGTTTATCTCATCCTGACTTTGGTTACCAGTTTTGACTCTCAGAATCTCTGGGGTGATTCTTCTTCACAGATGATCTAATCTGTCTCTGCCACCTTGTACCTTTTACTTCCCTTTTTTCTTTCCCGTAATACTGGGGATTGAATCCAGGGCCTTCACACTGAGCTATATCCCCGGCCCCTTTGTATTTTTTTCTATTTTGAGACAAGTTCTCGGCTAAATTGCTAGGTTACCCAGGCTGGGCTCAAACTTGCACTCCTCCTGCCTCAGCTTCCTAGAATGCTGATTACAGGCAAGCACAATGGCTGGGTTGCTTCACTTTTGCAGAGTGACTGCGGCTGTCACATGACGCGCTCAGTAGTAAAGGGGGTGGGGCTCCTGACCTCACACCACCCCGGGCTCGCCCCTCTGAATAGTCCCTCCTGAGTGCTAGGAAGTAGTGAGGTGTGGGTGAGTCTGAAAGGCACTGGTTTCTAAAGCTTTGTAAAGGGGATCACTCTCAAGATTATTGGGGTTTCCTTACTTTTTGAAACAGAAAACTTGTCATGCGCCGCCCCCCTCCACTCTTCCTCGCTCCCCACTGTGGCTCTGTTAAAGGCGCTGCAAACTGGAGCGCGGTCGTCCCGGCCTGCGGTTCACCATGCCTGCCCGGGCTCACGTGGGCTCAGCCAGGTGGGGTGGGGGCAGAGTGCCCCGCTTCTCCTCCGTGGAGTAATCCACCGCCTATTTAGTCACTCGGGAGTCGTGTACAACTGTCTTTTTATTTATGTCACCGCCAGGGTGTCCTGTTGGGCTCTGCTTTCGCCCTCTGCGAGGCGGCTGGTTGGCTTGGCTGTAGCAGTGGGTGGTCGTTCCTCGGAGGCGCCTGCAGTCTTGGAGAAGTGGCTGCCACGTTCGCTGGGTGGCTTTGAAATTGTCAGCCTGGCTCCTGGGAGCTCAGATGGGCAGGAGATGAGACTTGTCCTCTCGGCAGGCCTGGAAGCCGGCTGGGGCGCTGAGCACAACCCCCTGGAGAGGCCCCTCCGGCGTGGCCTTCAGAGCCTCCTCCTCTGTCATGGCCACCCTCCCTGCTCCCTCCTCGGTTGTCGCTCGGCCACCTGGCCTGGAGGCGGTGGCGCCTTTCCTCGGGGGCGAGAGGTGGGCGCCGGGGGATGGCTCGCTCGGGCCGGGAGCGCGGCCAGGGCGCTGTAGTTGGGGAGAAGCGGGATCTCCTCTCCTCACCCTCACGAGCCTCGCGCGCATCGTAATTCTTTTTATTTTTACTTTCAAGCCTTGTAAGGCGTGCGGATGGGATAGGAGCGTTCTGGCGACACGTTGCCAGCAGCGCCGCGCCGGCTCGCCCTCGCCGCCAGAGCCCGGGCAGGGACCCGGCCATGCGCCGCCAGTCCCACCTGCCCTAGGCGGGCGGTCGCAGGCGCCCGGGTTGCGAGGGCCAGGCCCACGCCGGCCAGCTCCGGCCTTCGGCGCGCAGGAGACAAGCCAGCCTCGGCCTTCGGAGCGCAGCGCAAAGGCGCGGGCCTGGGCGGGCGCGGGGCGCGGGCAGGGGCGCCCCCGGCTCTACGCCCGGAGCCCCAGGCCGCCGGCGGCCCGGCCCACGTTTTCCCTCTCTCCGGCTCCCTCCGCCCCTCCGCTCCGTCCCTCCCTCTGCTCTCCTCCCTCCCCGCGCTTCCCCTCCTCCTGCCTGGTCATGTGTCGCCTTTTTTTGTTTGCAGTGGAAACAATTTCTCGCCGCTCGGCGCGCCCCGGCCCGACGCGCCGCGGCAGAGACGAGCGGGAGGCGGGACGGGGCGGGGAGAGCGGCGGGGCCGGCG
>NW_004624734.1:12924234-12953148 GCF_000247695.1 Heterocephalus glaber
CGGCCGTCCCCCGCCGCCCGCTACCCCGGGCTCGCCGCGTCGCGCCCGCACGTCCTGAGCCGAGCCACCGAGCGATGCCCACTGGGCGCCCGCGAAAGTTTGTCGGCTCCGCTGAAGGGCAGCGGCGCCCCCGCGTCCCCGCGCCCCGCTCCGGCCAGGTGAGTGTGCGCCCCGCTCCCGCCGGCGCCAGAGCGGCTCGGGCGCTCGGCGGGGGTCGCGTCCGAGGCGGCTGGGGACGACCTCGCCGCGGGGGGAAGGCGAGCGATCCCGCGGCGCCGGGGTGAGGGCCGGGGCGGGGGCCGGGCCAAGCGGGCGCTCCGAGCCCCCGCGCCGGGAAGTTACCCGGGCCGAAGAGTTTCCTGCCCCGACGTGCGGGCTGTGTCCCTGCGTGTGCCCCGGTTTACGAAAAGACGCCCGAGCGGCTCAGAGTTGGTATTGTCTGCAGAGGACGGGCTCTTTGCCGCTCCGGGCCGGGGAGGGGGTGCCGATCAAGTAGAGACCCCGAGATGAGAAACAGGCTCCTAACAAAGATTCCCCCCCCCCCAACTGTGCAAGCTTGGCACCGGCTGGGAAGGTCTCCGGAGACCCCCGAGGCCCGACCTCTCCTCGCCCTGTCTCTTCGAAACCTTTCTTAGGCTCTGGATAAGTTGGGGGACGGCGGGCTTTTATTGATTTGTTTTTAAGGCTTGCCGCGGTGCGGCCAATAAAAGGTTTATGACATCTGACCGGCAGTGAAGGTATGCGAGCTCCCAATTGCCCTGTATACGCGAAGAAGAGCAGTTTCCCCGTTGCATGGCAACGCCGCTGATTGACTCGGGAAGCAGCCAATCGTTGCTCCCTTTCGGCCCCTTGAAATATTTTTGACAAGTACAGTAGACGGGAGTGGAGCGCGTGCGTGCTTGCTTGCGCGCGCATGGCGGGGGGGGTGGGGGGGGGGTGGGGGTGTTCGCTGGCCCCCAAAACTCCAGACTGCCGGGTTCGGTTTAAGGAGGATTTCTCAACTTTTAAAAAGTTCACGTTGAGCATCTGTGGAGAACTGGGCCATAAAGTCATTGTCAGTTATTTGGAAACATTCTGACACTAGGCAAGAAACTTAAAGACTTTCTACTGCATTTTCTCCGGGGCAGGGGGTGGTGACGACACAGCAAGTCTTTAAAAACACACCGTGAAAAGAGGGTGTGTATATGGAGGGAGTGTAACTTATAACAAACGAAAAAGTTATAAGGAGGTCACCAGTGAATAACTATTTGCAAATCTGGTGGAGCAACCTATTGGCAGCAGATTAAAAATGTTTTGCTTAACTGCGGGCTCACATGATCTAGAAGTTTTTTTTTTCCTGACTCTAAAATAGGAAGAAAGAAAAGGTTTGGCGGATTATGTAGAGTACAATAATGGAAAACTCCTCAGCTGTGGTTTTTGGGAACTTTTTTTTTTTTTGTAAAACATGAAACTGTAGTGATCAGCAGCCGTCCATACTGTTACCATAAGATACGGGATTGACTGAGAAGCAAACAGTGAGGGTGAGGACCGATGAGACACAGGGAGACAGACGATCCCAGGGTACTGAACTCCCCCAAACCTTTTCTCCCCACTGCCATTTTTCTGTCTAACCACATTGCTGGGTTCGTTTAAAACAAAAGAAAACATGGAGAATAGCGTGTTCCTTTGGGAAGCTACTGACAAATAAGCAAATTAAAAAGAAAGAGCAGCATGTTGTCATAGCAACAGTGCAATTAAATTACTTTACTGTCAGCCATGATATAATTTTCCTGTTTGGAAGCTCAGGAGATATAAAACTTTCATTTGGAGCTAAAGTTGACTTCAGTAGCTGGGTAGTTCTGTGTGGATATACTGGTAATCAGAACATTTTCTGGTGGGATCTGAGAAATCTTTTAAGAGAGACAAGACTGGTTCTGATTTGTTCATAGAGAAGTTAAAAGCAATAGTAAAGAGGATTCTGTCGTGTTCCCAAACCTAGAGATATCATCTTATTTTTCTCTTTCATGTGCATCATGAAGTACTCCTTATTTGACAGAAAGGAATATTCCCAGTGGAAGAGGCCCCAAGGCCGCTGTACTGCCCTTGCCTGGGTTGGACTGGGGTGCACTGTGGAAGTGTCTCCTCTGAAATGGGTGTGTTGCATCCCTGGGGAGAGTAGGTTGTGTGTCTACCTCAGGGAGGAGGGAAAGTGCCGCAGCTCACTGGCTCCCTTGGCTGAGTGGATGGTGCCCCACATCTCACTTTCTGGAATTCCATTCTAGAGCCTCCTGTCCTGAAGCAGCAGGTACCTTAGAAGTGGTGTTATTGGCCATTTAGAACCTCAGAAAGATCACCCCTCTGCTTTTGATGTTTTTAGGTAGATTGGGTGATCTTATTGGAGGAGGAAAAATTGAAACCAAGCACTTTTCTTTTTCTTTTCTATTTTTACTCTTTTTCTTGTCCCTTCCTTCCTTTCTCCCTTCCCCCTCCCTTGTTCCCCTTCCCATTTGAACATTTTCTTCCCATTTCCCAATATCTAGTGTACATTTTAGTCCTTATTTCCACTTTCGGTTTCTCACACCAGAGAAACAATGAGGTGCTTAAGCATGCGTGTCCGATTTATTTCACTGAAGAATATGATCTCAAGGTCCATCCATTTAACTATAAATGTCTCAAGCGCATCCTTCTTTATGGCAGAGTAGTATTCCGTTATATAAAAAAAACACATCTTTATCCACTTGTAGGTTGATGGACACTTGGGTGTTTCCAAGATTTAGCTATGACAAACTGCCAAGCACTTTTCTTAAGCCAAGGTCATTCTTTTAGCGCTACAAGTGGAGAACAGAAGACTTTCTCATTAGACCCACTGTTCTTTCTCTCCTACAGAGTGCTTTGAGTGCTTGGTATCTGCAGACGCCATTCTGTTTGTGGACTTGCCACTTCCTCCTTTTTCCTTTCTCATCAGATACTATTTTAGTCCCTGTTCTAGGTCATTGATAAAAGTGGGGATGAGGGGAATACAATTGTGTAACAATTTTTGTTGAATTTGCCTTCTTGTCTTGAAGCAGCCAGTTAATCTCCTGACTTTTTTCTCCCCACTGATTCTTTTTTGTTGTTGTTACTGGGGATTGATCCCAGGGCCTTTATACTGGGCTATATCTCCAGGGCTTAAAATTATTTTTTTTTAATTTTATCCTGTTAATTTGCAAAGTTGCCCAAGCTGATCTTGAACTTCCAATCCACCTGTCTCAGCCCCCCAGAGTACTGGGATTATAGGCACTTTGGCTGCTCTTGTTTTTCATTGCCATTTGTGTGGTGCCTGAAGTTTCTTGCTTTTTCATTCTGGGTCTGGTATCCTAGTAAAATTTAATGTATTTCTTCCTTAAGTTCAAATCCACAGAATTCTTTGTCATCCTCTTTAGACTTACCAAATATAATTAAAGTTGGAGTTTTTGGCCCTGACCTTTGTCAAGGGAAAAGTAACTACAAGAACCAAATCAGTAGTCCCTGTATCCACAGTTTTTATTTCTCAGGACCTTGTGATGGTCTTTGTATGAAAACTGCTGAACTTAATCTGAAACACTGGCCTTAAATTTTTTATAGGTTTTTTTTTTTTTCCCTTGAGGACAAACCATGAGACCAGTAACACAAAGCCCCAGGAGTTGTGTGTTGTACTCATTTTGCAGTGTTTATCATGAAGCCTGAAAGAATTTTATTGTAGTCCTGTACTGTATTGTAGAGAACCGAGGCACCTAGAAATAATTGATTTTCACCTGGTCATGGTGAGAGTCTTCATACATCTAAGGAGACAGCATCTTGAAATTTCTCATTCTTTTTATGACATTTGCACATTAAAGGTGCTGTGGATGTTTTCAGTTAAGGGACATTCGGTCACCGCGGTGAGCTGATTGTTCTTGCTCGTGTATCTTTGTGTGGTGGCACTGGGTTTGTGTGGCTCAGCGAGGCCTATGAGGTGCTGTTGCTACGTAGCTGGGACCCGTGGAGGAGGCACGGGGCGGCAAGAGAATTAGAGCCCCAGCTACCCTTGCGATCTGAGTCTCACCAGCTCATCGTTTCTTTGCACTCTCTTTCCAGGAGCCTTCACGTAAATGGGTCCAGTCATGCCTGCCAGTAAGAAGCCAGAAAGCTCAGGAATTAGTGTGTCCAGTGGACTGAGTCAGTGTTACCCAGGCAGCGCTTTCTCCAAGGCCCTTCAGGAAGACGATGACCTCGACTTTTCCCTGCCTGACATCAGATTAGAAGAGGGGACCATGGAAGATGAGGAGCTGACCAACCTGAACTGGCTGCATGAGAGCAAGAACTTGCTGAAGAGCTTCGGGGAGTCGGTCCTCAGGAGTGTCAGCCCCGTCCAGGACTTGGACGACGACACCCCTCCGTCCCCCGCCCACTCTGACATGCCCTACGATGCCAGGCAGAACCCCAACTGCAAGCCCCCATACTCCTTTAGCTGCCTCATATTTATGGCCATCGAGGACTCTCCGACCAAGCGCCTGCCAGTGAAGGATATCTACAACTGGATCTTGGAACATTTTCCATATTTTGCGAATGCACCTACTGGGTGGAAAAACTCAGTGAGACATAATTTGTCACTGAATAAGTGTTTTAAGAAAGTGGACAAAGAGAGGAGTCAGGTAAGCCTCTTGTCTGGAACTGAAAGATTTTTTTAATTGAAAAATTTTCTCTATTAAAACTGACTTTATAGGGCTGGGGATTTAGCTCAGTGGTTTCACTGCCTGCCGCGCAAGCACAAGGACCTGAATTCGATCCCTGGTACCAAAAAAACAAAAACAAAACAAAACTGAATTTATATTTACTACACTGAAGGAGTAGTTAATAAATGGTTTTACTTTATTAAATTCATTTAGGTAGTTGTGAAGAACTTCCTTTTCCTTAAGCATATTGGTTTTGTGTTGGTACCTACTTGAGGGATACATGCTGGTGGGGCTTTCCATAATCACACCACAGTGGTTTGGAGTATCATCCCTCTGTGTGGATGGCTTTAGAAGTCAAAGAAAAATCTGTATTCCCAGAGCAGCCGTTAACCATGAGGTGGCTATAAATGACAAAAGTTGCCACCAAGAGCTAGGGAAAAATGGCATTTGTTTGCTTTCTCATTATTAACTTGTAGAAAGGCGACCTCTCCAAGATTCTAGAATAAATGGACAGTGATGCACTTCGGTAGGATACTGGATGGGGTATACTTCCATACCCCAGCATCAATCTGAGACATGCGTTGCTGGTCTTCTGTGAAATCTGGTACATAGATAAGTGTTTGGCAATCTTGAAAGTACCCGAGTATGAAAAATTGGCTCAGAGTAAGGTTCCTGTTAGAGACTGATTATAAAATCTCAGCTAGTGTAGGGCCAGGGGTTTAGCTCAGTGGTTCCACCACCTGCCTCGCAAGCGTAAGGTCCCAAGTTCGATCCCCGGTACCAAAAAAAAAACAAAAACAGCTAATGCTTCATGCTCAGCTAAAAGAGGATGGTTTTAATAATTTTACTTTTTTTGAAGGAGCATCATAGGTCCGGTACGATACACTAGGGATAGTACTGGCAGGTGGAAAACAAAACTGGGACCTAACTTGGAGTTTTGGAAAGTAATACAATGACAGTTGAAAGAAATTGTCAGAAAATTTCCCTCCGTGTCACTATGTTTCCAGCTTTATTTTTCATGTTACTGATGCTCTTGCAGGCAGCTGGTGTCCTGCTTTTCATGCTTGTTGAAGTTTGGGCTGAGGCACAGGACACCATTGTGTGGAGCAAGCAGCAGCACCAGTCTGGGGTCTTTTAATATCTTTCTCTCCAGAAATATGTTTCTGGGTTTTTTTTTTGGTACCGGGGATAGAACTCGGGTCCTTTCGCTTGCGGGGCAGGTGGCAAAACCACTGAGCTAAATCCTCGGTCCTGCTTCTGTTTTGAGTAGACTCTTGAGCCTGAGAATATTCTACTTGCCTTTGACGTTGAATATGAATAATGAAGTGGTCACCTGGGGTTTATGTTGGAGATGGTGGTGGCGATGCTGGGTTTGGGAGTGGGAAAAAGAAAGATATGGCTACCAAGGAGCTTGACTTTGATCCCTGAGTCCCTTGGTGCTTGGATGGAATGTGCAAATGGGAATATTTGTAAGTCTTCTGGCGTCCTCATTCCCAAGGGTCTTATTTTTTCTATAGCAGTAACAGTCAACGTGTGCCACTTAATGAGGAAGGACAATTCCAGAGTCAGTGAAACCTTTTGTTGTCTCCAGGTATCCAGTTCCCTCTCTCCTTTCATCCATTTCTCAGGCTGGCCATTTGGAGACCAAACCCTAGAGTTGGCTCTGTTGGTGCTTTGTGGTCATTCTAGGAACTTAGAAGAGACTCAGCACTCCCGTGTAAAGATCCAGGCTCTGGTATTAACAGCTTCTGTATAGGGGAAATCTGTGTGGCCAGAAAAGGAAAGTCTGAGGAACAATTCCACACTTAAAATGTAGAGAAGAAAGTTCTGATCAGGGGCCCCCAAAGCCTCATGTCACTGATAAAGCAGTGAACAAGGCCTTTAGTTTGCGCTGAGTGATGCTGCAAGTTACAGCTTGCTTGCGTCTCTGTGTTTGACATAATGCTGGTGTGCACATAAAAGAAATTCAGCAAATGCACACTCTGAAATGTTAAACAAGACCAAGGCTGAAGTATACAGTGAGACCTGCAAGGGTTATTCATCATCATCCCTGGGAGTGTGGCGAGCCAGTGTTAGGTGGTATGTTAAAGCTTACTTGGAGGAACTCCATCTACTCCCCACCTCCTGGACCCCGCATTGGATCCTGGGAGTCATGTTTTCCGGGGGTGTTGGCTGTCAGTGTGGTAAACAGATATCATCTGTTGAAAGGGAGTGGTTTGAAGAATTTGAGATTGTTAATCTTGTGAAATGTTGAGTCCTGGCTTCCTAGTTGCTCTGACCTGTATTGACATGTTTCTGATCAAACGTCAGTCAGTTTTGTGGTTGGGAGTTTGTTCCCAGTATTTGCAGTGCTGTGAGAACAGCGATAGAGTTGTGAGCATTTTCTCTTTTCTCCCCTTTCTTTGGGTGACCCTGGGGCCAGCTGATGGCTGCTCTGAGAGGTGCGACTGCCAGGTACACTCAGGTTCTCCCAGGTGTGCTCAGGTATAACCAGGTATTTTAAGGGCCCTGGCCTGTTTACTTGGGGTTTTCTCCTGGGCTCACTGAGTAAACGGAAAAACAGCACCTCCCTGATGCTTTTCCCAGTGAAAGCCCCTTCAGTTGGGCAGGTACACTTGTTTTTTTTTCTCCCCAGGGAATTTTACCTGGCAGTAGCTCCCATTCCAGGTTCAGTCTCAACGCAAGTCACTAAGTAGGTCCAAATGTTGGTAAGAAATGCATTAGATGAAGATGGGAATGGAGGCCTGGCAAATTACATGGACAAAGGTAGATGTTTCACTTTTTTTTTTAAAGTGGAGAACGCATTTAAAGGTGGCATAGCAGTAAGAACGTGGAATCCTGTGGTTCCTTGTCCTCAAGGGCTTGGATGGAACAGACCACTGGACAGCTGTTTGGCTGGGCTGGCAGGGTGTGAAGGTTCTGGGTTGCATCAGAAGCACCTGTGGCATTTGAAAGCAATTACCATTTCTCCAGGGCCCCTCCCTGGTGAGCTTGATTCGAGATGGGTTGGGAACAATTGATAGTTCAGGTAAGCTTCATAGGTAATGCTGATGCATGGCCAGGTATGAGAATCCCTGAACCAGACGCTCTCCTGGCTTCTTTCCAATCGCTGAGATGTCATCAAGCACATTGTCTCATGAATGAGTAAGTCAAAAGAAAAGCCTTTTGCTTCTGTTTTAGCTCCTAAAAGACTTCAAGGCTGGGATTTGGCTCAGTGGCACTGTGCCTGCTTTGCAAGTGCAAGGTCCTGAGTTCAATCCCTGGTACCGAAAAAAAAAAATGAATAAATAAAAGACTTCAAAGGCTAGAGTTTTATTTTCTAATCACGAACATTTTTAAACATACGCAGAACTGGAGAGAAGAACATGAATCTATACACCACACCCAGATTCAGTAGTTAATGAAGATTTGCCTTACTTCATTCTGTGTCATTGTTACTGCTGAAGTATTTTGAAGCAAATTCTAGATCTTAATGTCATTTTAACATACTTTAGTATGTATGAGAATAATTGGTAATTTCTTATATAAACCATGTTACCATCGTTCCCCTGATGAGCAGTTCATTAGTGTCGCCTAATAGGTTTAATTCAGATGTCCCTGTTTGTTTACAATGTTTGTTGGAATCAGTATCCAAACATGGTTTGTGCCTTGCAGGTGGCAAGGTTGCACTGTTGTCCTTACATTCTTTGTAGTCTACAGCACTCCTATCCCCTTCTTATTTTCACCTTTCCTTGTTAAAGAGAACCATCACTTAGCCTGGAGAATGCCCCACCTTTTGCTTGATTCCTTGTGATTTCATTTAACTTGTTTTTCCATCTCCTTGAGTGAAAGTACGCACTGAAGCCTAGATCCCATTTTGATTCTGGGGCCTTATCCCTAAACTGCTGGGGGCAGATGTCTTGTGTGTAGTCCGAAGCCTGGGTGACCCACTCCTATAGGTCAAGCCACGGGTTCAGGTGGGGTCAGCTGTTCCCAACCCTAAAGATCCACATCTGCCTTTCATCTTACAATTTCACTTTTGGATGATTTTTTGCTAAATTAATTGAGATTGAGCTTTAAAGTCTGGGCTTATGTTTTTACCTCCTAAGTATAGGTCTTTTTCTTTTTCTTTTTTTGGTACGGCGGATCGAACTCAGGACCTTGCGTTTTTTGAGGCAGGTGCGGTGCCACTGAGCTAAATCCCCAGCTCCAGTGTAGGTCTTAATTAGGATTATTAGATCAGCAGGTGCCAACCTCTCTGGGTACTTGTATGCAAGAAGTAAGGTACAGTTATTTTTTATAGATTAGATTATAATGGCTCAGGTGTGTGTTTCTATTTCTGTGCTTTTTCTTTACTTCCCCTCTTGCCATTTTAGCAAAAACATTGTTAGCATCAGAAGGTTTACTAAGGAAACACTGTACAAAGTGTATTTACTATTTCCAGGGCTGAGTACTTTGAATATTATTTTAGATTATGAAGGAGGACAACTTGGCTGAAAGAGGGCTGGGCTGGAAGGCGGGACTCCTGCTTCCAGTTTGGATGCCGGAGCACCTGGTCGTGTGGAGGCTGTGTTTTTTCGCATAAGGAAACAGGAGTTGGCTTTGTTCAGGGTTTTCTGACCTGGGAGTCTTTGGGTGTGGTGCCCTGATGACCAACCACCTGCAACTACTGGCAGCCTGTCTTGGATCAATACTTACTTATTTTCTAGGGAGAGGAGTCTGAGATTTTGTTCGCTTAGTTTTTAGGATGTGTGTGTGTGTTGGGGGGGGGGGAATAAAAGGGATTGAACCCAGGGCATTTGCACTGACCTCCATCCTCAGCCCTTTATTTTTAATTTTTATTTTGAGACAGGGTCTCACTAAGTCACTCAGTTGCCCAGTCTGGGCTCAAGTTTGCCATCCTCCTGCCTCTGCCTCCAAGGGTGCTGGGATTACAAGACTGCCGCCATGCCTGGCTAGTTTTTAGGAATGGACACCTAGGAAGGCGAGGAGCCACTGGTATTCTGAACAATAGTGATCAGGTATAGAATGTCTGCCTTATGCTTGTCGTGTGCCTTGTCCCTTTCTTCCTCACCATGGCTCTGCCAGATAAAGGGTTCAACTCTGTTTAATTAAGTGACTTGCCAGAGGTCACACAGTGGCAAATAGGAGCTCACTCTAATTCCTGGCAGTTCCGAAGGGGGTGTGCTTGACCTCGGTGGTTGATTATGCCTCAGTCTGGTGATCACTGTGGATGTCCTGTATGTGCTTCCTCGACGTGCTCTGTGAACTGGGTTTGTTGGGATTAAAATAACCCAAATGAACCCAAGATTAACTCTGGGTTGTGGGATAGAGGAAGAAATATTATAGAGAATAAATGTAAGATGCATTTAGAGAATATTCTTGTGCTGTCAAAATGGGACCACATTTGTCTTTGTCAGTAAATGCAAGAGTCTTGCATTTGCAGAAAGCCATTTGCTGTCTCTTGGCTCTTGGTTTTCAGGCTTTGACCCAGGTCCCCTGCCTTGCAAGATCCTTCTGCTAGCTTCTCAGCAGCATCCTCTTTTGTGTCTTTAGTTGCATTGTTGTGGCTGCCTTGATGTCCTGAATTGATTCAAAACATTTACCTTTCCTGGTCATTTTTTTCTTTTTTTTTTTTTTTAAGCAAAACATTTATTGGTACATTTTAGGTACACGTAATAATACTCATCATGAGGAATTTGCACCCATACATGATATATCCTGCCTCTTTTTTTCCTATCTTGCCCTCTCAAATCCCCTCCCCTCTATGTACAAAAGCTTTGTTCCCATTTTTTCCTTCCATTTTTACTTTTTTTTTCTTGTCCCTTCCTTTCTCCCTCCCCCTCCCTTGTTCCCCTTCTCATTTGAACATTTTCTTCCTATTTCCCAATATCTATTTATTATACATTTTAGTCCTTAGTTCACTCCAGAGAAACAACTCAGTATTTAAACATGTGTGTCTGATTTATTTCACTTAAGAGTATGGTCTCAAGATGTATCCATTTAGCTATAAATGTCTCAAGCTGATCCTTCTTTATGGCAGAGTAGTGCTTCAAAGAATCACGGTCATTTTGACTTTGGGTACAGCTGGAAGTTGCATGGTGTCAATCTGTTGAATAAGATAGATGAGGAGAGCTGTAATGTTTTCACAAGCCTGCTTTTTGTTGAATGGCACTTGGCAGCAGCAGTCACTGTATTTTTTGATCGAGCCTCCTAAAGGCTCTCATGCAAGAGGACTTACAGAATTGCTTCAGAAAGTGGCAAGGACAATGGGGTAAGTGTGTTGGAATTAAGTGGGACATATCTTGAGGGGGATTAATGGTAATGTGTCTTTTACTGTAATACATTTTTTAAATTTAAACTTCCACCATTTATTTTGGTCACCCTTTTAATATAAATTCTCCGTCCAGTGCCTGGCCCCTTCCCCCCTGGTTGCTTTGCCCTCCTGGTGGATGAGATTCTTTGTCAGAGGCAGTTTTGAGAGTGATGTTGCATCTGTGACAGTGCCCCCATGTGCACGGAGGCCTCTGATTCCTTGCTCTTGGGATCCAGGGCGTTTCCATTTCCAGTGATGTTGGTCAACATACCTGTCTAACTGGAGGTCATTTTAGAAGGAAGACCATTTGTATTTTTGGATAAACAGTGCCTTTTAAAGCACGCTGTCGTCTGGCCCTGATGATTTCCCTTTCTAAGAATCAAGGTAACGTCAGGTGGACTAAAAGTGTGATATGTGTCAAAGGTGCCTTGTAGTCCTGGGTTAGGGATGGCTTGCCTTGCATGACATTGGAGGCTGCTGTGCTGGAGGTCAGCCTTTTCTCGACAGTGCCCTGTGCAGAGCAAGTGGGCTGCTTTCTGCTCTCTGTGCTGTAGACATTTGCCGTAGAAAGTTGAGTCTCTACTAGGGTCTCTGTGGTCACTGAAATAAATAGACTTCTATGTCACAGGTGCCAGAATAGGACCCTTTTCATGCCAGCTTCCTCTGTGATCCCAGGAAATGATTGCACTGCTCTTGGCTGTGTTCCCTGGCCCATCCTTCCATTTGCTCTTTCCTGACCCTGCTCCTTCCTGATTCCACTGGGCATTGCTTATGATGCTTCTGTTGTCTTGGCCTTGCCAACTTTTTGTTTGCTCATTCAACAAGCTTTTGGAAGCCTCTACTATACTAGGTGCTAAAAGAATACAAAACTAGATGTATTGTGACGGTGGCCTGTATGGAGGCCTCCTCACACAGTGGGCCTCACTCAGAATCTCTTCTGGTTCACGGACCTTCTCCAGCAAGGGCTGCATCTCCTGTCCCACAGTGTCCACCCCCCCACAGTCTCCACCCCGCCCGCCTGTTCCTGCAGTGTCCACCCCGCCCCACAGTGTTCACCCCAGGTTCGGTGGAAAGCTGTTGCTTTCTGTTGGGCAGAGCCTTGTGGCAGTTAAGTAGGTCTGCCAGATGCCTCTGCATTGTGTCCTGCCTAGAGAGCCAACCAACACATTGTTTTCCTAACCTTCCCTTTGAGCTGAAGCAGCCTTGGGATTTCTCTTTGAAATTACTTTACTTGCAGGATAATCCTCTGTAGTAAATACTATAGGAAGCCAGCACACTAACCTATTTAAAACTGATGGGTTTTGGTTCCTTCACAAGAAGTGATGTATTTGGATCGATCCTACCTTCCTTCCTTCCTTCCTTCCTTCCTTCCTTCCTTCCTTCCTTCCTTCCTTCCGTTGTCCTCCTTGTTCTCCCTCTTCCCCCTTCCTTCCTGTGTTGGGGGTTGAACCCAGATCTTCACACATGGTACTCAAGTACTCTACCACTGAGCCACAGCCCAGCCCTTAATCCGTCCTTTTTCATGGAGCCCTAGGTCATCTTAATGTACTCTTAGGTTTTGACTAAATGGTGGGAAGTTTTTAGCTGGGCATGGTGGTGCACATCTGTAATCCCAGCACATGGGAGGCTGAGGCAGGAGTGAGTTTGAGGCCAGCCTGAAGCCACATAGTGAGACCCTTTCTCTCTCTCCAAAAAAAAAAAAAAAAATGGTGGGAAGTTTTAGGTTTGAATTCACTGCCTTCCCAGTAGGCTATTGTTTTGCACTTGAAACAGAAGATAAATGTGTATGGGGGTACTTGAGATTGAACCAGGGCCTTTGCATTGAGCTACATCCTCAGCCCTTTTTATTTTTGAAACAGGGTCTAACAGTTAATTTGCCCAGGCTGGGCTCCAACTCCTGATCTCTTGCCTGCATCCTGAGTACTGGGATTACAGGCACATGCCACTACAGCAGTCTCGAAATATATATTTAAAAGTCTAGTGTAATGTTTGATGCTATGCTAGTTATTGGGCAGGTCTTTTGTTTTGGTTTCGTCACTTTTAACTTATTTGCTCCTTATCTCAGTGAATAATATCTGCTGATGGTAAGGATTTATTCTTTGACCATATTTGCTTCCACACTGGGCTGAAGTTTTCAGACTGTAGGCATTTGTTTAAGTTGTTTCTGTAGTGTCTTTTTGTTAGCAAGTCATCGGTGTCTTTTTCCCTGTCATTTTGGGGACCTCAGGGGTCCTCTACTTATTAGCGTCAACAAAATTATTTGGTAATGTTGAAGTGAGATTTGATTCTTGCCTTAGGAGCTTACATTCCAAGGAAAAAGAAAGCATAACAATTAAAAAGACTAAACCACTATAAGTACTGGGAGTGTCTTTAGTCAGTGGGTGTGTGGTATCACCCAAAGGTAGTCAGGGAGGCATTTCTTTCCCAAATAGAGACTTTTGGGGCTGAGATAGAACATATAATGATAGGCAAGTTTTGAATATTCCTTATAGAAGGAAACTATTGAATAAATTATTAGCAAAACATTCTTTGGGAATGAACAGGAGACCTTCAAGGATGGGTTAGTTGAGCTGGGCGTGGTGGCGCACACCTGTAATCCCAGCACTTGGAAGGCTGAGACAGGAGGATTGACGTGAGTCTGAGGACCCAGTCTTAACAAAACAAAAGAAAAGAATGGGTTAGTTGGGAAAAAGATTGGTTGTTTACCATAGAAAATCCAAACTATAGCAGTTTAAACAAGCCCTGAGTGTATTTCTCTGTCACATAAATAAGTCTTTGAAAGTTGCTCCCTACACACACACACCAGGAATTGAACTCAGAACCTTGCACTTGCCAGGCAGGTGCAGCACCACTGAACTACATCCCCTGGCCCCTGAGTCTTGAGGGATTGGACAGAGGTCCACATTTATCTATATGCTCCGCTGTTTTTAGTGCATTGCTGGTTTCCATTCTCAGTCACCTTAGGGCCCAAAGTGGCATCAGGCAGCATGTTCTCATTTTAGGAAACCGGAAGGGTTATGGGGGAGCGTACAAAAGGGAGGGTCCTGCTGTGTGAAAAATTTCAAGGATCTTCCCAGAAACCCAGCACTGTACTCTGTTTTCATTTCATTGGCAAGGAGCTGGTCATGTGATCTCTTTTAGGTATAAGGAAGGCTGGGAAATGTAGTCTCTTAGGTGGGCCTATTGCAACCCCAATTAAAAGGTTGGTTGTTATTAAGTAATCATGGGTTTTTCTGCCACAAAGATCGAGATGCTTATGAAACCAGTGTTGCTGGACCCAAAGGATGCATTGGAACAGTGTCAGAGAAAAGGAAGGGACAGAGATAGTGATTGGATTACCTAAATAGAATGGGAACTTGGGGAAAGAATGAGGATGCTAAGTGGAAAACTTTAAATTGCTCTAGCAACTTAGGTAAAGCAGAGACACTGACCTGTATTTTAAAAACATTTCAGTTAACCACCATTTTTCTTCTAGATGCTTTGGTTAAATTGCATTTAGTATCTTCAGAAGTAATAGTTTGATAGCGGTAAAGATGTGGTCTGTGCCATGTATGATAAGAAGAAAAGCAAGGAAATATATGGTTGAAGATAGAGAGTAACGTCTAAAGTCATTTTCTAATAATAGCTTGATGGTTTGCTATGTTAAGATTGCAGACATTTCTGAGAACTGAATGAAGTCTTTGATTTTTGAATGTGTACTCCTGCTTGAGTACCTTTGCACGTGAACTCAGCAGGAGGCAATAAATACAGGCAGAGAGACTGCCGCTTCACAGAGGGAAAGGCTCTCCGTTGAGCTTCCTTCTGCTCACTGGGTGTGTGGGCGTGGGATCCCTTCCAGGCCCCACGGGGTCAAGTTCTGTGCTTCCTTCTATTTATTGGAGCTCCATGCAAGGCCTCCCAGAAGGCTGTGCTAGTCCTTCTCTAAGAACAGAACTGATAAATGACTGAACTAATACCACTAGAAAACATCCAGCTAGAAGAACATTTGTATATGCTTTTTTTTTTTCTTTGAAGAAGGAAAGGCCAAGTCACGTGAATGCTGACCTCAACTGTGGCTATAGTGGAAGAAAAAACAACCCACAATCTCTGGGAGTCAGAGTCCAGGCAGCCTGGCACAGAGCTGGGGCGCAGAGTCACCTTAAGCACTCCCTGAAGCCTTCATCAAATGCATAGTTCCTTCAAGTCTTCCTTCAGTGCAGTCATTTAAGGAAGAACCAATGTTTACAGCTGAGCCTCCCAGGCCTTTGCACGATAGTTTGCAGAGTAAAAATATAAACTCTGCACTTGCAAAAGCACTAGCTTTAGTCATTCCAGCAGTGGTCCGTTCATGCTGCATACACGTTTGTGGAGTGCCAGGTGCTGTTGTGAGTGGTTACAGTGCTGACTTGTGACAGTGGACCATCCACAGAGTGGGGGTGGGGTGAGGAGGAGGCCCATGTTAAGCAAGCAGTAGGTCCATGCATGGACATGACCAGTGATGTACCAGATAATAATGCATGCTATGAGAAAATTAAGTGGAATAATTTACTAGTGGGGGCCAGAAGGAATGCGGGGGGCTTCTCAGAGGGTCTGACGGGGCAGTGCCTTGAATGACAAGAGAGATGCAGGTGTATACAGATCTAGACAGAGAGGACCGCCAATGCCAAGGCCCTGAGGGGGCAGTGGCTCAAAATGCCCAGGGGACAGAAAGGCCTAAAGGAAGTCTTATCAAAATGAGACATTCAAAGGGACTGCAGGGAGAAATACCTTTTTTGAGACTTGCTCTAGTGATGCATGAAAGAGGTAAAGGAAATTCTTCTGTCCTTATTCAGAATCACGGGTCACAGATGAAGGTGTGTGGACACATTTGGATTGGGAGGTAGAATGGAAGTTACAGCAAAAATTCTCTTTTAACGGAGTTAAGTTTGAGATAGTTTTTGAACATCTATCTAAGTGGAGCCATTAGGTAGAGAGTTTGATATGTGAGTTTTCAGCTCAATAGGAAGTTGGGTTAGAGGTATAAATCTGGGACACATTAGCGCTTAGGTGGTGGAAGCTAAGTCGGATTTCTGGATTATCTTTCTGTCAAAAAGGAGGTGAAGTCAAACCTTTATTTTATTTCTTTGATTTTTTTTTGTAATGAGGATGCAATTTATAAATGTGTTCTGAGCAGTTGCATCTCTGATAGGGTAACAGAAGTCCACTCCAGTAAACATTCCATTTAGTAAAACCCCCTACTCCAAGACTTCTGTAAGTTCCCTACCATCTGGTCCCTGGCTGGGGAGAGGAATTTTTCTTGTATATGTGTCTCCATAGCAACGAGTTTGCAGTTGATATGGAAAGTAAGCAGTTGCCTTAGCAACAGAGTTACTGATGTGGTGGCTTCCTTGCTTTCAGGAAATGGATAAGCTGACCAAACTAGACTAGCTGTGTCGGGTAGGGCTGCACATGCTGGCCCTGCCAGTGTAAAATCAGTGCAGCTCAAAAAGAGATTGCAGCCCCTCCCCTTGCAGAGGCAGGGCTTATAGTGGTAATAAATCAGACAAAAGTAGTTGCTGTCAGTTGAAAAAGATTATAAGAAGGATCTCCTGGAGGAATGCTTTTAGTTTAGCTTAAGGGAGAGAGCTGTGGTCAGGGCATATTTGGTTGCAAGGAAAAGAAAGCCACACCAGCTGCCTTAAGTAAAAGAATGCTTGTCACAGAGACATAATAATCACCAGCAGACCAGTGATGAAGAGCAGTACAGCACATCTCAGATCAGAGAGAGGCCAGTGGAACTGCTCCCTCTGCCCCTCTGTGGCCACATGGATGCTTGTCCCTGCCTTCTCTGGGGACTATTCCAGTTTCCTCTTTGTGCCTGGCTTTCTCCATGTGGCTCTTGATTTCTGCCCCCTCCCACCAATGACTCACTGGGCTAGAATGTCATTGCGAACTCCTGTGATACTGTGTCCATCGATGTCCACACCATTATCTCTGTACAGTGTCCTTGTCATTGTTCCAGACACACAGACTTGTTCTCTTCCTGGGTCAGGAGTTCAGTTGTGGGTGAAACGGGGCATCCCCTTCCCCCATTGAGATAGCTGCCTTCAACACCCCTTCATCAGGGTGGGGCCGGGCTTGGCTTGAAATGTACCATAACACAGTACTTCTGTAGAGTCTTTGATCTTTTGAAATCATTTTACTACTGAAAATACAAATAATCAGAAACTTTTGAGGACTTTGTTCTTTCTTTTTCCCTTCGTACACCCTTACAATATCTCTCAGAGGTATGGGGATTAGCATGCCAGGGAACTGTGGGACTATTTCGAGCCTCTCTCTGCTTGTTTAGCATGTCCATGATAGCTTCATCTCTTCTTCATTCGTTCTCCTAGATCTGGGGTGGCAGTTCCCAAACAAGTAAAGCTTTTCTTTGGTGGCTACTTGTTCCTTGTTCCTGTCAGCTGCTCTCAAATTGCTTGTAATCGTAGGGTTGAGTGATTACCAGAAATTCAGAACTGTGGCCCCCTGATCCAGACAGGAATAAATGTTAGCAATCCAACACATGTTGTCCTGGTTTTCAAAATTAGGAGGTTGGGTAATAGTTCTTGCTAACCGTTGCTTATGAGCCCAAGTCATCATATTGATATTTTCAAAATGGGAGAAAATGCTCTGTGCTGAGGACTGGGGATACAAAGAGATCACAGAACTCTGGTGGAGGAGACTAGGTAAAAATTTAAAATAGACCAGGAAGACTACCAAGTAGCATTTGCAAGTTGCCAAGGGTTGCACCAGTGGTCAGAATTACAGGGGTTGGGACTCCAAAAGAGAAAGTGATCTCTAAAGGAATAGCAGTGCTACAAGAGGAATCCTGGAGAGAAGACAGAATTTTGTTAGCTGCTTCCTTAAGGATGACCTGGGTTGGGGCTGGTGGTAGGGAAAAAGGAAGTTCTTTAGGCCATCAGAGTTGGCTTGGACCCGGAGATGGTCATGCATGGGAGGGAATGCTGAATGTGAAAGCATGAACGACAGACTTTCTCACAGGGCCTGCTGTGGGCTGTTGGAATGTGCAAGACATTTGTAGCCATGGTCTTAAATTTGTATCCATGGTCTTTCTGCCAAGGCTGTGAAGTAGATTTTTACAGCTTTTCAGTGGTTTTTACTGAAGGGGAAACTAAGGCTCAGAGATGACCATTGACTTACTGAGATGCTACAACCAGATAGACGTTGGGCCAGGTGTCTGGGACCTCTTTGTTTTACCTTCTCCCCAAACAGCGGGTTCCTATGGTCTAGAGAGGGAAACAGATTTGTGAAAGTAGGCGGAGTTGGACTGTGGGGTCTTAAATGCCGAGTCAAGGAGGCCAGCCTTTGTTCCAAAGGCGGTAAGAGCCTCAGACATTTCGGAGGTTCACAGGCACAGGGTACAAGGTGCAAGGCAAGTGAGTCTTTGATGCCTGGGTTAAGGATTTTTGTAGCAATCCTTGCTACAGCAGAAATTCTTGCTGCCCAGAAATTTATGGAGAAAAAGGCCACAACCCCCATGAATGACTTTTCCATGGACTTTACTAACTTGGATCAGATTTATGCAAGAACAGACATGTACAAAACTAGTGCTACCACTGATTTTTCATTGTAAGTGTTTTGCTCTGTTTTTTATTTAGTGAATCTTGGTGTGTTTTTTTTTTTCTTTTGGTATTGGGGATCGAACTCGGGACCTTACCCTTTTGAGGCACGTGGTGGAACCACTGAGCTAAATCCCCACTGGTGAATCCTGTTTTAACTGACCGTTGCTTTTAGTTGTTGGTGCCGATTGCTATTGACATCTTGACTATTCTAGCATTTATACAGTCTATAAAGACATGAAACAAGTGCCCCAAGCCCTCACACTGCCCTTTGCATTTGCTAACTTTTTGGGATTGGGCTGGATTTCTTCCTCTTCCTGTTCAAAATGATGGATAGCATCTTTTCCCTTTCAGTAATGGTGACCCTTTTAATCTGTAGGAATCAGGGTCATTTATGATTTCATTCATTCTTTTGTTCATTCAGCCACATTTGTGGAGGACTTGGAATGTGGAGGTCTGTATGCTTGGGTGCTACAAGGGACACACAGGGTAAGGCTAGGTGCTTTGGGGGACATTTGCGTTATTTATTATTTATTTTGGGTTTTTTTTGGACACAGGGTCTTGCTTTGTAGTGTAGGCTGACCTTGAGCTCACTGTGTACCCCAGGCTGCCCTCGAACTTGCGGTGATCCTCCTGCCTCAGCCTCTCAAGTGGTGGGATTACAAGCATGTGCTACCCCACACCCAGCCCATTTTGGGGTTATTCCTGAGGCTTCTGTTTTCCACCCTGCATTTTGTCAGTTACAAGATCCTTTGATTCTGCCCGCAAGATACCTCTTCATCAGTCCCTTCCCCTGTAACCCCACTGCTGCTGACTCCACTGCCTTGTTGGCACATGGCGTCAGAACTCCTTAGTTCCTTTTGCCTCTACTTTCCCATCCCCCTCAAGCCCATCTTGTACATTGCCCTACAAGGATAATTTAGCACACAGAGTAACTGTTACAGGCCTCAGTGCTTCCTGTTGCCTTGCGTGCTGTGTCCACACGTGGCCCTCACCACCAGCTTTAGAAACTCTAGATTTAGAGTCTTTATTAGAAAAGCAGATTTCAGGACCTTAGCCCAGACTTACTGAATGAGAATGTCTGGGGAGGCTGCCTGGATTTCTGCATCTTAGCGAGTTCTATACAATGAATTTGAGAACCAAGGCCTAGAGGATCAGGAACACAGCCTTCAGCAGGATTTACAAGATGGCTTATCCATTTGTGCATCCCCTTTCCACCAACATGTTGCCCAGCAAAGGGTGGGTACTCATGAAATATCTTAAACAGAATGGACAAACCATAAGCATCCAGTTCAAATACTTTGTAGTAAACTTAGGTTCAGCTCTTTGTAATACTTGAGTGTTGACTGTTAATGAGCTTTGAGTACCCTGTATGAGTACTCTGATGAAGAATGCCGTTTCTTAAATGTCTTTCAGTCCACTTCAGTGCTTTGGCTTCTTTTACCTTTAATGACCGCCTTCCTCCTATTGTTGCCATCACCGCCACCCTCTTCAGTGCTCAGTAACAAGAAGAGAGGAAACCCAGATTTTACAACCGGGAGAGAATTGATCAAGGGCTACCATGTGACAGAATTGGCCCTCTCGCTGCGCTGTCACATGACTCTGTTCTAGCTGGTGCCCAGTAGTCTGTCACTTTTGTTAAAGTGAACTTGAGCATACATAGTCGGTGCCTCTGTGCTGAGAATGTTCCCTGTAATACTCTGGTGGAGATCCCGGAAGACGGTGCTGTTTGATTGGATGAAGAGCCAGAGGTCTACACAGTGAAATTAACTTGCTTAAAAACTCACATCATAGTAGAAAGCACCGGGCCTCCTCCCTCTCAGTCTGATGGTCCTCCTTGCACCAGCTCATTACTTCTCCCATTACTCACAGACTGATTAATTGGAAATGGGCATGAACTTGGGCCACTGACATGCGATTTATTTTCCTTCGTGTCTTTCGTTGAGTTGCCGAATATACTCAGTTTTTAATAAGTGATTTATCATTTCTGTATGTGACCCCTGAAAATAGGCTTAAACATGTCAAACTTTTGTTGTATTGATTATTCAGAATGTTCTTACAGTTTAGTGTTTGTCTGGGTCTACGGCTGGTATTTTGCATTACCTGCTATTTGGTGTTTAGCTGTTAGTGAAAGCCACCCTTGTCCTTTCTAGTGAGCAAAGGGTCTGATCCTGTTTGTTAGTACTGATATTATACGTAGAGTTTGCAAAGTGCCTAGAAGCAGCAAGAAGTGTGACCAGAGGACTCTTGGAAGACTTTTTTATTTAAGTATCTGTCTTATTATCTTCAATATTTTTGTTTCTCTGAGTTATATTAAAGGATCCCCCATCTTTAAAGATCAGCTTAGTTTGGAGGAGGTGTTTGTCAGAAATAATAGTAATCATCAGTAATAAGGTAATGATACCACTCATATTGTGCCCTAAATGTTCTCATAACTTATTTGTTTATTCAGCCAATGTTGATATCATGCTTCTAAATAGGCTTGTGCTAGGCACCAGGGAGAGAAGAGGGTGAAGGCATAGTCTTGGCACTCAAGGATTTTCCAGCCTAGTGGGAGAGGTGAACATGTAAAGAAATAGTGGTTTTACTACATGGCAAATACCATATCTGTGTTGCAGTGGGAGGGCGGGAGAGGGGCTGACAGACTCTTGTTATTTTGTATAGATTGACAAGAGGAATCTTGGATGGTTCACAGGGCATTGAACTAGGTGTTAGGAGATCTGGGTTCTAGAGCTAACTTGGTCACTAACCAGCGGTGACCTTGGGCAGGTCCCTGTATCTCTCTAAACCTTAGCCAGCTCCATCCCACTCAGCGAATCTTCTCTGTGGGTCCAGCATGTTCATTTCAGAATTCAGCTGTAAGATGAGTTGGCCTAAGTCAGTGCTTCCCAAACTACTTCCACAGAGGACTCTTACTATCCTCCTAACTGTGTGCTTCTGTGAGTCACCTGGACGAGTGCCAGCCACAGGCTCTGATAAGCATTCTGTCCAAAGCAAAGGGGCTAGATGTGGCAGCCTGCACAATGTGTGAGTTTCCAAAGGCTTTGGGGGAAGTGTTGGGATAAAGTCCTGTCTTCGTGGTACTAACTGCTGCAGAAGACCCTGTCTGCAGCAACCAAACTTGATTGTTCGGGACCTCCCGAGGCCTTTCCTGTACCATAATTGCAATCCTGGGAGGTCACATGTTTGGAGAGTCACAAGGTTTGCTTCAGCTGGGTCCTGTGTGTCCTGGGTGATTTCTTGTCTGTATCTCACAGTCAGCAGTGGCGAGCCAGCTCTTCTGCACACTCTTCCTCTGGGATAGAGACCAGGGACTTCAGGCATCTTCCTCTGGTGCCAGTGGAACTGTAGGCGAGTGCATGGCTGGACAGGCTCCCTCAGCCCATGTGTGCATCTGGCCAGATGTCTTAGGGTAGGAACCTCCACAGTGGGCTAGTGATTTTTGCCCTCTTCTCTGTACATTTGTCTTAATGATGCTGTCCTCTGTTATCACAAAGCTTTAATATGCTCCCAGTGAAGTCTGGGCTGTGCAGTTCTTGTGATTTTTTTTTCCTTTTCCTTCCTCCCCTAGTCCCTGCCTTGCACAAGCTGTATCCCTGGGCTCTCTATCTTCCATTTTTGCCCCTCTGTAACTGTCAGTGTCTCTTTTCTGCCTCATTCTTCGGGATAAGCCTGGTATCTTTGCAGGTGTGATTTATTGCCAGGTGGTTATTTTGTTAGCAGTGCGTGAGTTTGATAAAATGCAATCCTGGCTGCTCTTTCCCCGCCTGTGTAAAATGGTTGGCTTACTTATGTTGTGCCATTTGTAGATCCTCGTGCACGAGGTGTGGTGGTTTGTTGGGGAACTCCATTTGTGACCCCGGCCATGGCAGATTGAGGTCAGCGCTTGCCCTCATATTCTGGAAACAGCCATGAAGGTTGGCAAATAATCTATTCACAAATGGCAGCTTAGTCACACGATCTCGTTGTTGGATTTTTCACTGTGCCCCTTATTTATCGGCCTAAGCAAGAGTTGCAGGGTGAATTGAGTCCCTTAGAAAGATATGTTGACATTCTCATCTCTGGTACCTGTGAATGTGACCTTATTTGGAAGTAGGGCCTTTGAAGAGGCAATCAAGTTTAAAATAATGTCATATTGGATTAGGATGGTCTCTAATGAAATCGATGTCCTTATGAAAAAGAGACACAGACACAGTTGGATGGAGAGAATGTCACGTAAAGATGGTGGCAGACATTTGGATTTTAGACTTCAGACTCCTAGGTATATAAGGAAATAAATTTCTGTTCTTTTCGGATGCCCAGTTTGTATGGTGTTTTCTTATAGCAGTTCTGGGAAATAGATATAGCAACTAAAGAAGTAGCAGTGAATTTTTACCATTACTGAGAGACTTTAAGACTGAAGAGTAGAAAGGTACTTAGGTGTGAGGCAGTGGGACAGTGTCCTTCTCCAGAGGAGGGGACTGATGCTGCCAGAAGTATTTGCAGCCACACAGTGGGGGCTGGTGGGATCCTCCACCCATGTCTGTCTCCCGAGCTTCAAACTTGTCTCACTCCTAACATTGTCTATTCATTGAGTATATTTGAAACCTGACTGCATTTGCATTAAAGAAAAAGAAGGCAGCTGGGCACAGTATGGATACCTCTAATCGCAGCACTCTGGAAGGCTGAGGTAGGAGAATTGCAAGTTTGAGCCTAGCCTCTGCAACTTCGTGACTTAGTGAGATCTTATCTCCAATAAAACAAAACAAAACAAGCCTGGAGATCGAGTTCAGTGCAAAGGCCCTGAGTTCAATCTCCAGTACCACATAAAACAAACAAACTTATCTCACTCTTATATCAACCTTATGTGTTCTTTGGAAGGTGCCCTTCTTCACATCCTGGACTTTCTTATCTCCCACCTTCTGCTTTCACTTTGGGGTGTTTATGGTCCTACCGGTCCTCAGCCCCATAACGCTCCTCTCTCCACTTGTAGGTCTGTCTTCTTGCTTGGGTCCCTATTTTTGGCACTTGCCATGCATGCCCACAGCAGGAGCTCCCTGCCCCAGCCCCGAAGGGTGGTTCTTGTTACTTGGAGGTCGGCCTGACTTGGTACAACCTGGGGCAGTTCATGTCCAGCATCTTCTACTCAGGCCTCTCTCAGCCTTGAACTGAGGTAGGTGGCTCTTCTCTGGAGTAGCATGTTCTTCGGACAGTCCTTTTGCTTGGAACATGAAATCATCAGAGCCAATTCACAGAGCCATGAATGCCCAAGTCATATGCGTTCTTGGTACAGAAGCAGAGGGACTGGATGGATCCCTTTGGAATTACTCATGTATTGGCTGCTTTGTTTGCAATGACTCAATGTTTGTATGACCTCAGTTTTACTAAGCATCTGAAGGCGCTTTTGTTGAGTGTCTTCCATTTGCCAATGTAATAACATGTTGTTTCTGAGAGGCGGTTGTGTCCTTTAACCCAGGCAGCTTTTAGAGGAGGGCAATTCGTTCCCTGTTCTTGAGAGCCAAGGTTGGTTGGAGGCTGGTGATGGGCTTTGGGTTCAAGATGGTCCTCTCTCCCTAAGTTTTACCCCAACAATTGGCCCCAGGAGACTGAACATAAATAAGTAAATACAGCTCCCTGTATACCAGCCTTCTAGATATACTGTTAACCCCAGAGGCTACAGAGAGAACCTTCTAGAAATACTGTCTACTTACACTGTAATCCAGCTCATTCATTCTGGAATTTTGAGTTACTTTCTTCAGGGTCCATCTTACGTAATGGGTATTGGAGCTGTTGAGAGGAATTGCACTAAATGTAAGTCTGGACTTGGCCTTGGGGAGGTGTCCTAACCTGGGGGTTGGGAAGGGGCCTCATATTTGTGAGGATCTTTGCTGTGCGGCTCCTCAAGGCCTTGGCAGGGGAGGCTGAGGACTCATAGGGTTTCTGGAGATTTTGATCATACAAGTGGATTCAATTACTTTGGAGTTTCCTTGGGCCATTTTTATTTTATTTTCTTTAATATCTGGTATTTTATTTTGCTAGCCCCCCCCCCCCATAAAGGCACATTCAATAATAAGAATTCTCCAGTAGCCAATACAAAATGATACTGCTTGTCAGGTTGAAGAAAAAGCAAATTGTCCACTCTGTATATTGGGATTTCCTCTTTTTTTTAAGAAAAAAAGCAGCTTACAGAAAATCCCTGAACATAGTCTCCTGATTGAAAAATATATTAGTGGATTTTGCTGCTTTATCATTTTCTTAAAGTAACAGTTTTCTTTATTAAGAAAACATCTGTCTATCTCACTCTTGAAATGTATTGCTAAAAACACTCCCAGTGCAGAGGTTTTCAGGGTTTACAAAACTGAACAGAAGTCTTTATGTCATAACATTTCGTAGTTGGGAAGAACCTTACTGCTTCCTGGGCCCAGCCCTCTGCTGGGAGCCACAGGGCAGCAGTCCATGAAGTTAGGGTCATTTCTTTGAGACCTTCATGATGGCTTTGCTAGGATCACCCGCCGACGTCTCCAAACCGCCCCTTGTAGGGCACAGTCAACCACATGCAGTTTAGCTATTCTGCCACGACCCATCAGCCAACAGCAGGTCATTTTCAACAACATTTCTGTCTTTGTGTGGTTTATTTGTGCAGTCATTTAAATTGTTCATATACTTTGCCTTTGTTTAGCAGAATGAAAATGACAATTAAAAAGGTTAATGGTAAGAGTTATTATAAAGAGCGTCGGTCTCCTAAGCACATTGACTGGGGAAGAGGTGGAAATCGATTGGTGTGAGTCTTTCTTCTTGGTTAGGTGCTTGTGCAAGTCTTTTGGGTTTGAAGGAAAGAATAGAATGAAAGAGCACATGTGACTTGCTGTGGAAGAATTGTGGATGCTTGAAGCCAAAAGGTTGGGGCTATTTGGAGATTTTGTAATCTTTCTTTTGTGTTGTTGCTGTTGCTGTTTGTTTTTTTTGGTTGTGTTTTTCCAGTAACAGGGATTGAACTCAGGACCTTGTGATTATGAGGCAGGCGCAGCGCCACTGAGCTACAACCCCAGCCCTGCTGTTGATGTTTGAAGCACTTTAAAACAGGACCACTCCTTTACACACATTTTCTGCCATTCGATTGTTTAGCTTTAAACCCCATTTTCAGGAAAGCATCACAAATGGAGGGAAAAGGGTTGTTCTAAACTCTCAAACAGATATTCTGTAAATTCCCCTCTAGCCCCGCTTTCTGCCTGCTGGGATCTCTCTGGTTAAGGATTTCCTGTTCAGTAAAGCAAACCATTGGCTCTTCCATTGTCAGCCCCTCCTGAGCCACCTTGTTCCTTCCCCCAGAACCTCACATGTCCAAGTTTCTCACAGTTTTCTGTCTAGATCTCATGACTTGGGCCTCCCATTTCTCTAGGATCTGTTGGTGGACACCACTTGGTGGCCCAGGACTGTCCAGGGCCAATGCTCTGCCAGCACTGGGAAGCTGCTGTTGACAGCTGTGTGTCCTGCACTGTCTGGGGTCCATCGTGTGTCATCGTGTCTTCCCCAGTCTAAGGCTTCACTGTTGGCCCCCTAAGCACCTTACTCTGCCCACCCAGATCCCCAACACTGGGGCCCGAACCCAGGGCTTTTGCACTGAACTATATCCCAGCTCTTTTTGTTTCCTTTTTTAAAAAAATTTTGAGACAGAGTTTCCCTAAATCACTGAGTTACTCTTTGGAACTTGTAATCCTTCTGCCTCAGCCTCCAGAGTGCTGGGATGATAAGAGTGTGCCCCACACTCGGCCTTCTCTGGGCCCTCCCTATGCTGCTCTCCAGAGGGGCTTTTCCCCAGCTTTATTTATGCCTTTTCTTGTTGCCATCCATCTGCTGTAAATGCAGACTTCCTGGTAATTCTCCCCCTGAGCGGAGGACAGTGCCTTGCATGGTGGAGGGCTCTCCAAGTTCTGCCTGGTGAGTGTGGGGTGCCCTCATTCTCCTGGCCTTTTGGGTGTGCGCCTGGAACTGCATCCGTGCAGAGCCCTGGCTTCTGGACCTGTATGTTGCTTGTGGCAGCCCCATCCCTCCACCCCCGCATTACCAGGTCGCCTTCCCTGTCTTCATGTTCCATGCCCTGGTCTTTGATCCTTCTGCTCAGACATCGCACTGGTTTCTGCCAACCACAGAAGTGGGTTCCTGTCTCCTCCCTGACTTTCCAGCCCCTTCAGAGCCTGCTTTTATCCATTAGCTCTGTGGTTTCGTGCTGCTTCTCCACAGGTGCCTGCTCCTGCGTACAGGTGGATCCTACCCTGTGCTATAGAAGCTACCAGGCATGATCCCTTCTTCCTGCTGCCTTTCCCTGGGCCCCTCTCCTTTCTGTGTGCCCCAAGCCTGCTCTTTCCTAAGGGCTCCACTTTGAGCCCATCTCCTTCATCTAATCTGCTTCTGATCTTATTAATCTCTCTCCAGCCTTGGCATTTATAGTCTGTCAGGCAGTTTATAATATACTTTACAACAAAGTCTGCCACTAATGGAATAAGGAGCAGTGCAGATGATTTTTAGGAGCTTGGGGCTTGGAGTCACAGATATAAGTCTGAATCTTTATGTCACCACTTGCGAGCTGTGTGTTCTTTAGCAAGGTAATCGCTGTTAAGGAGCTCTGTGTCCTCATCTGTGACATGAGAATAATAATAGCTCATCTGTTTAAGGATTAAATGTGACAGTACAATTGCTGGACTATGGTACACTTGGTAAATGTCATACTGAAGTCATTTCCTTCGTCTTGGTGTTGTGGAGTGAATTGTATCTTTTTCAAATTTGTGTGCTGAGGCCCTAATCTTCAATGCAACTGTACCTGATGATGGAGTTTTTAGGATGAAGGGTAGTGGGGTATAAGGATGGGGATGGAACCCTAATCAGATTGGATTGGGGGCCTTATAAGAGGAGGGGGATCTGTTTCCTTATGAAAGGCGGAAGAGGCTTCTCCATTTCACACACCCTCCAGAGAAAGGCCACATGAGCACACAGCAAGAAGGTCACAGCAAGAAGGAACCAAATCTACCAAGCTACCATGATCTTGGACTTTGTAGACTCCATGACTGGGCGAAGAAAGGGTCCCTGTGTAAGCCAGCCGGTCTTTGACATTTTGTTATGGTAGCCTGAGCTGACTAATACAGTGCGCTTTACATTTTCCCTAGTTAGGTAACAGTTTGTCCAGCGGATTTTGACTGAGCACTTGTGATGTGTTGGGCACTATCTGTGATAACCACTTCAGGAGATTGGTCACCTGAAGTGCTGAGGTCCCTGGAGTCTAGCAGTGCCAGGACTAGGACCAGAACTTCATATCGTGGCCTTTGTGAAACGGCACCTCCTGAAGTTGTGCCGTGCATACTTCTGTGACTGGCCGTGTTGGGTGGGAGGCCACGGGTATCACCAGGGAGCAGGTGATACACTTCTTGACGTCAGAGGAAATGTCTTACCTTATATTTTATCGCCAGTGGCATTTAGCAAGCGTTACATCCACGGGAAACAATTAAAATACAATTTGTGGTTGTTTATTTCCCCCAAACACTTAAATCTAAGAATGGGTAAAGAATGAAATTTTTCACCTGTGCTCCCCTGCTCTGCGGGTGCCAGCAGCGAGGGCTTTTGCACCTTGGGCCTGTCAGGGAACTTGCTGAGCTGTGCGAGGGAAGGAGGCTCTGATTTTCAGTTGCTGGGTGTTAAAACCTCCCAGTGAGTAAAGCTGGGTGTTCCCTGAAGGAAGCGTTCTACTCCTATTGGCTTTCTCCTGCGCTTTCTTCTCACTCTCACAGCTAAATTTAAGAGACCAGGGAAGACGTTTCTGCCCCCCAGCCCTACCCTAGCTTTGTCTTTCAGAGAAAAATTTCTTCCTTGTCTTGAGGTTCAGCTTTGCTAGTAATTAATTAGCCCCCTTTTTTCTCAGAAGTTGATTTGAGCTTTTGGGAAAAAAACCCCCCCAAAACAGAAAAAACAGCCACGAGCAATCTAAGTGAAGTACAAGATGTTGGAATTAAAGCTTTTAGACTTCCAGGCCCCTGTATGTAGACATTGACCAATATTCCTTATTAATGTGTTTATAAGGTTCAGCCTATTTCCTTATAATAAGGGTTATACATATATCACAAGACTTATATGTTCCAGTCAGACTGTTAAAAATTGAAAGACGATAAGACCTATAAGAGACAAGGAAAAGTAAATATTTGAACTTTTTTTTAAAATTTAATTTTATTGGTACATTTTAGGTACATAATATAATGACATTCATCATAGGAAATTTGCATCTTTACATAATCTCTCTTGGTTCTTATTTTTCACCCTTGCCCAGCTCTCCCTTCAACCCCTCCATCCCTCCCCATTTACAAAGACTTTGTTTCCTTTTTTTCATTGTCTCATATTAATCCCATTCCCTTCTTTCCTTTCCCCT
>NW_004624734.1:12956678-13006628 GCF_000247695.1 Heterocephalus glaber
GGAGAATGACCCATGTGCAGCTGAGAAGAATGTGTATTCTGATTTTGTGGGGTGGAACACTCTGTAAACATCTGTTAAGTCCATTTTTTCAAGAGTTTGATTGAGTTCTAATATTTCATTGCTTATTTTTTGTCTAGTTGATCTATCTATTTGTGACAGTGGGGTATTGAGGTCCCTCACTACTATTGTATTAGTGCTTCTATGATTTTTCATGTCTGTTAGTGTTTGTTTTATATAGTTGGGTGCACTAGTGTTTGGTGCATATATATTTGATTGTTATCTTTTCTTCTTGGATTGTTCCCTTTACAAGGCTATAGTGTCCTTCTTTGTCTCTCTTAATCGGTGTTGGTTTGAAATCCACATGATCTGCAAAGAGGATAGCTACTCCTGCTTTTTTGGGTGTTCCTGTCACATGGAGTATTGTTTTCCACCCTTTAATTTTCAGTCTGTGAGTTTCTTTTTGAATTAAGTGTCTTTCTGGTATGGAACATATTGTTGGGTCTTGCTTCTCAACCCATTCTGCCAGTCTCCTTCTTTTGATTGGTGAATTGAAACCATTGACATTGATGGTTATAACTGATACATATTGACTTATCATTGTCATGACCTTTTTTTTGTTGGACTGTCTACCTTTGCATTTAATTTCTTGTTGTGCCTGATGGATTCATTCTGCTGGGCTTCCTGGGGTTGTGATCCTTGTTTTCTTTTCCTAGGATATTGTCTAAAATTTTTTGGAGTGCTGGTTTGATATTCATGAAGTTCCTAAGGTGCTCTTTGTTATGAAAGTATCTTATTTCTCCATCAGTTTTGAAAGGTAATTTTACAGGGTACATCAATCTGGGTTGGAGGCTGTTTTCCTTTAGGACTTGAAGTACATCACTCCACACTCTTCTTGCCTTGAGAGCTTGCGTTGAGAAGTCTACTGTGATTCAGATGTGCTTTTCTTTGTATGTGATTTGTTTCTTTTCTCTAACTCCTGGTAGAATTTTGTTTTTCTGTTGGGTTTCTGGAATCTTAACAATTATATGCCTATGAGTAGATTTTTTTTTGATCGAGGCTAGCTGGAGTCCTATATGCCTCACTTATCTGTGTGTCAAGTTCTTTCCCCCTGCTTGGAAAGTTTTCTACCATCACTTCTGTGAACAGTTTTTTTATGTCATCTGTACTCTCTCCTGTTTCTTTGTTGGCTCAGATCAGTGTTATGTTATTCTTTGCATCGTCTGGCAGCTGCTGTATTGTTTTCTTGTGGTCCCTTACAATTTTAAAGAAATTTTTTTTTTCCTGATCACTAATTGCAGTTTTATCTTCTATATATCTGAAATTCTGTCCTTGGACTGGCTCATTCTGCTGGGCAGACATTCAATGGAGTTTTTAATTCCTGGAAATCTGTTTGCATCTGTTTTATGGATTTCATTTGTTTCTTATGTTGGGATTCCATTATGTTCTTCAGTTCCTCTATTTTTTTTATCTGTGTCCTCTCTAGATTTATTAATCATCTCTTGCCCTATGGGTACAATCTCTGCTGTTGTCTGAGAAATTATTTCTGATTTCATTTTTTCCAGATCCTCTTTTGTTGCCAGTTCAGGGAGTTTAGGTTGTTGAGTATTGGGGTGTTCCATCTCGTTTCCCTTTGGGGTTGCTGTAGGTGATCTGGAAGTCTGGTTTTGAGACTTGTTTATGTGTCTTCTCATTTTGATGGGGAGAGAGGGGGTATTTTCCTGGCACCGGCACGGCTCACCTCCTCTGTGCTGGGAGTGGTGCTATGGTGGCCCCAATATTCTAACTTCTTAAACTAATTTATTTTTTGGAAATAAATGGATACTCAGTGGGTTATAAAATTCTGCTTCCCTGGTAAAAGCCCAGCTCAGGAAAGAGGACATCCTCAGGTTCCAGTTTCTAAAAGGAATTAACGGGCTGTTTCTCCATGGAACTTAAAGCTATACATATACTGTACAGCTGGTACATTACCTTGGTTATAATTTAGGAAGTGATAGTCATGACCATATTGTTCCCTTTCTCTTAATTTTTATTTTTGATTTTTTTGTTGCTGTCGTTTTTTGAGACAGGGTTTTGCTTTGTAGTTCAGGCTGGCCTGGTACTCCTGGCAATCTTCCTGCCTCGGTCTCTCAAGTGTTGGAATTACAGGCGTGTTCCATCACACCTGGCTCTCTCTGTCCCTTTAGACTTTGATAGCAGTCACGGCTTCCCAGGAGTTTTCTGTAATGCAACCACCCAGCTTGGGCTGGGTCCTTTTCAGTGGAACCATAGCCTGTGTTTATTTGTCTCTGTTCCTCCATATTTCTTCCTGATGTCTTTTCCAGCTAGACTAGGTGTTACTAGGACTCATTTCTGGTATGATGGTAGGTTTGGGGCTAATGGTTTTCCAGTTGGTAAAGTCAGGTTCTGTGTGTGAAAGATCTCAGCTGTTGTTTAGTGTCTTCCCACAGTCCATAGTGGGTCTGTAACTCAGGAAAGTGAAGCATCTCGTATCTCTGGCAAAGCGTGGTGTCAGGTTGGGACTAGGAGACCTAAAGTCCAGTCCCGAGTCTTCCACTAAGTAGAGGCACAGCAGTTTCTTCTTTTGCCTGGTGAGCTGGTTGAAGCAGACAGGTAGAATTCATTCTAGTCCTGTGTGCCATTCCTGGGGTGTGGGCATCCCTCAGCAGCCATTGCTGGTGGTTCTTGGAAGCCACCACCTTTCTGTTGGTGTTGGTGTTATAAAAGAAAAGTATTTAGCAACTGCAATCTGAGGCTCTTGTAGTTCTAATGGTCGTAGAAATTTCTCTAATTTTATTCAATCATTTCTGTAGTGGCCTGAAGAACTCCTCCCTGATCCCTAATTCACATTTACCTGGAGGCTCAGAATGTGACCTTATTTCAAAATAGGGTCTTTGCAGATATAAATAGTTAAGATGAGATCATATTGCAATGAACTGGGCCCTAAATCCAATGACTAGTGTCCTTCCAAGAAGAGGAACAGAAACAGACGCAGACACAGCTCAGAAAGATCACACGACCATAGAGGGGGAGGTGCTAGTGCCATGGTCACAACCAAGGAATGCCATGGATTGCTGGGAGCTACCAGGAGCTAGGAAGGGGTGCTAGTGCCCTCAGAGGGAGCATGGCCTTGTCAGCTCCTTGATTTCAGATTTCTAGCCCGTGAGAGGAAAAACTCCTGTTATTTTAAGCTCCCAAGTTTGTAGTTAGCTGTTATGGAAGCCCTAGGAAATTAACACAGTCGTGGAAAATTGTTATTCAAAAACCATCCGTTGCATTTACTCTCTCCCATGGCTGTTTGGAGAAGCCTGATGTGTTGAAAGACGTCTTTGCCATGTCATATGTCATGGAAAGAACCTGACATTTCTCTGTTTGTAAAGATTTAGACTTTGATGAAAAGCTTCTTCTTCCAGTTAATAGGTGAAAGCATATGAATCACTTTATATTTTTGTGGGACATATGTTTAGTTCAGGATCCCTAAGGTCTAACTCAAATTATTGAGAACCTGGCTTCTGCAGTGTAATTCACAGATGGTACTAACTCTAGCCAAAAAAGACAAAGAAAGGAAAAAGTGTAAAGCTACTCAAGTGTTCCAAGCAATAGGGTGTCAGCCAGGGGCTTCTGGACAGCCCATCCCCTGCTTTTTCTACTCTGGACTCAATAGGGCACTTTCCCTCCTGGCCATGAGCCTCCCCACTGTCCCTTATTTGTTTCTTGATCAAGGTGACCTCCAAGAGTCTGCCCATGTTCTCTTGGTCTCAAACCCCAGCCCTTCTGTTAGGTCTTTTGCATGGACTTCAGTGATCTGAACACGCTATAAAGTGGGTGATTACTGGTTCCCTTTTATGCACAGGGAAACAGATGCTCAGAGAGATAGTGAGGTAGCTTGTCACAGCAGGAAGCAGCAGAGCAGAATCTGAACTAAGATCCTTGGAGTCCAAAGCCCACTTGTCTCCTAGTCCACCTTAAAGGACACATGTGTCAGGACAGTGGCTTGAGCAGACGCTTATGGACATAGATGTGTTTGGAGAGGAACCTAGTGGAATGTAGAGCATGAGAGCTGGGGAAGGGGCTGGCATGAGACAAGGTCAGAAAGATGGGAACCTGCTGTGCTGTGATGGGCTTGACCTCCAGACCTGAGAGTTAGGATGCTTTCCGTCTACACTGCAGACTCATTGAAGGCTTGTATCATAGCAAGGAGCAGAAGTGGTGGGAGTGCTGACTGGGACATCAGAAAGTGGGGTACCTGAGAGTCCAGGTAGGGGCAGCGGTTCTGCCAGGATGATAAGGGCTGTTTGGACTGGCAGCAGCAGTAAGGGGCAGGCAACATCAGACCTGCTGTTATGGAGGTAGATGCCACAGGCTCTGATAGTTGTTGGGAGGTGGTAGGAGGGCAGATGAGGAAGAGAAGTGGGAGTCTGCTTCAAGGAGAGGGGAATGGGAGCACATTCATGGGAAAGAGCAGGAGGGGAGAATGGTAGGGGGGAAAGGGGATTTGCTTGGGGGTGCTGTTGGGGAAGGGTGGTGATCTGACCATGGTGAACTCAAGGCACCTAAGGGTCACCTAGAGAGAAAGACCAATAGACAAGAGGTATGTGGGCTGCAGAGGCACCAGGCAGAGCTGTGCCTGGCCTACATAGTGAGTTCAAGGCCAGCCTGAACTACCAAGCGAGACCTTGTCACAAGGCCCTTCCTGGACTCAAGCTGGGCTGCCGAACACATGCTTCATGTGTATGGACAGTGGTGAAGTTTGATGGAGATGGCTGTAATGGTCATGTCCTCAGATGTTGTTGGGAGTGCTTTTGAAATTAAAAGCAAATCTGTTGTCCATGTGATTGTAGTCCTACGAAGGTGGAAGCATAATCTTTCCATAAGTCATCTCAGGAATCCAGAGATAACAGCAGTTACCTATGTAGTGACTCTCTTAGAAAGGGTCTTTCCTTTTGTGCCTCTGGGTGTCTCATGGATGAGAATTGCAGCGGCAACTGTGAATGTGATCAGGGCCCTGCCCATGGTCCATGAGGTTGATGATTCCATCAGTGCCACTTTTTATAGGAACATCCATGTGACATCCTAGTGTGTAGCCTCAGCACAACTAGGGAGGATCAGGTGACCGCTTGCTCATGGAGTAGGACTCATAAAGGGAATAGTTCGAGTTACCCTCACACTGCGCAGAGCAGGAGGACAAGCTCGAGTCCACTGGGTAGCACTGTCACCACAGAGTTCCACCTGAATTTTGTCCTTAGGGAAGTTGGAAAGTTGGCTGCTTTTTGACTTGAACATGGTAAAGAGCTGAGGCTTGTGAGGCAGTTTTCAATCACTATAGCAAAACCTGAGCTAATCACTTTATAAAGAGGAAAGTTTCATCCTGCCTCACAGTTTTGGAGTTTTCAGTCCATGGTCAGTTAGCACTGTTGTTTTGGGACTGTAGTGAGGCAGCACATCATGGCTGGAGCAACCTTGAAAGGGGTCCACCATCTCGTAAAAATGACACTGGGGACCAAACCTTCAACACATGGGCTTTGGGGGGACATTTCAGATCCAAACTATAGCAAGCTTGGTGTGCTAGGAAAATAGGGGCATAGCAGGGATAAGGCTGCAAAGAGAGGCCTTAGTCATCCGCAAAGGATAAAGTCAGTGATGTGGGAAAAGGTTCCATTCTGTATTTGAATTAAGCTTGTTGGGGGGATTCCCCTCTCTACGAAAACTCAGTAGTTTATCTAGAAGTTATTGTGCTCTGGAGCAGTTGTTCTTCACTATTGGGCCAGACCAACAGCCATGTGCTCTTTCTCCTTCCGGCTAAGGTTGGTTCCCTTGAATGTCAAGTGAGGAAAGCCAACTGGAAGCTCTCTAAGGCCCTTCCCAGCACTCATTTCGGAGAGTGTGGGACTCACTCACTGTTCCCATAACGAGGTCGTGATTCAAGTAATGTGAGAAGAGAAATCTGATGAGAGCTCACTTTCTTTGCCCTTCTTACTAGTTTTATTTGCATTTTTTCCTCATTCTAAAAAAATAGAGAAAGTATTAAAGAAATATTTAAAGTGTCCTCTCCTGGTGATAAGCATGAGAATATTTCTCTTATTTCAAGGAGAAATGACTATAATATAGTATTTAAGACATTTCAACTCAGCTGTAAAAAATCCGACGTCTGATCACACGCAGCAGACAGATTTGTGTACTTTAAGTGTCTCTCCCAGGATCCCACCGAGGCTGCGAGGGATGTCCCTAGGCATGTCTGGCTCTGAGAGAAGCAGTCCTGTGGGTGCATAGAAGAGAGAGCCTGCAACTCCGTCATGTCTGGGTATTCCCAGCTGAGGCTGCAGACGGAGAGTCATCCCGGGTAGCTCATTCCACTCCCACACCTTGCACGCATGCGCGACATCCTGGCGCTCCTGAATTTCTTCATCAGTGGGTGGGTAACATGCACAAGGGAGCAGCAGCTGTTCCTCTATCTGTATTTGGGGACCAGTCTTCCTCTTTCTCCTGGAGATCATTTCTGTTATATTAGTTAGCTAGGGCCATCGTAACAGTGTATCACAGGCTGATGATTTAAACCGCAGAATTTATTTACTCAAAATCCTGAAGGCTGAAGTCCGAGATCAAGGTGTCAGTAAGGCTGATTTCTTCCAGACCTCTCCCCTTGACTACTTTCTCATTGTGTCTGCACACGGCCTCCTCTCTGTGTCCAAATGGCCTCTTTTATTTATTTATTTATTCATTCAAATGGCCTCTTCTTACAAGGGCAAGATTGTACTGGACCAGGATCCACACTAATGGCCTCATTTTGACTTTGTTACTTCTGCAAGACTTTATTTCCAAATGCTACAGTCATGGTCTGAAATCCTGGGGGTTAGAACGGCAGTGCATGGAACGGGGTGCTGGTGTGGTGAGCACAGTCCATTCCATCACAGCAGTGAGGGTGCATAGTATAACAGGTGGGGCGTTGGTTCTGTCTAGGATGAGGCTTTTCAGACAGTTGTTCTGTTACTTGCACTTGTTTTCATTTCTCATTGTTTTTTATTATGAAAAAACACAGAAAATTTGCAAAAATGACGCTTTATCCTTAAAAATTCAGCATAAATCTCAAGAATAAAGACGTTCTTCTGTAAGACCATGATCCTACTCTTACACCCAAGAAAAGTTCAAATAATTCCATAAGGCATCTATCTAGTCTATATTCAGATTTCTAAAGATGTTCCCCAAAGTCTTTAATAATTTTTTATTTTTATTTTAAAACTGAGATCCATTGAAGGCATAGGCACTTTAAGTATTATCAGTTTGTAATTCCTCTCCATTCTTTTTAGCCTGGTATAAGCTTTCCATCCCCCTCATTACATTAATTAAAATATTTTTTTTCCTGAAGCTGGGTGTGCTGGTGTATGCCTGTAATCCCAGCACTCTGAGAGGCTGAGACACAATGATCACAAGTTTGAGCCCAGCCTGGGGATCTTAGCGACTTAGTGAGACCCTGTTTCAAAATGAAAAAAAAAAATGGGCCGGAGACGTAGCTTCCTGGCAAGAAGACCCTGGGTTCAGTCCCCAGTACTGCCAATCAGTACCTACCTACATACATACATACATAAAATGGGATTTCCCCACATCCTGAATTTAGGTCATGATATTCTTGTGATATTGTTTAGCTTGTCTCTGTGTCTTCTGAATGTCAGATCCAAATACTTGTTTAGGTCAAGCTTGTTTCAGTAGTTACCTGGGTGCTTTGTAAACTACCACATCCCACCAGCTTGTCCCCAGGTCCTGATCAGTGGCCTGAGGTGATGACATCAGTTCTCCCCCTGGATGATGCACTTTCCCCTTGGCACTTTGCACACAATCTGAGGAGGCTCTTACACCACGTGTGTACCCACTGGCTATTCTTGCCTGAATTATTTTGGTGGAGATTGTAAATGGTGACTTTTTATCATTAGCCGATAGTTCCTAAAAAGTAATCGTAATGATAAATTTTTCTTTCTTTTTCTTTTTCTTTTTTTCTGGTACTGGGGATCGAACTCAGGACCTGGTGCTTGCCAGGCAGGTGCGGCACCACTGAGCTAATCCCTGGCCCCAGTGATAAGTTTTTATAGAAGAAGGTTAGTGCAATAATTACCTCTAATGGAATCCAACAAATCCCTCTCAATGACTTTTACTACAGACTTACGGGGTTTTTTATTTAGTGTTTTAGGGTCACTTAGTCATTGTTCTGATGTCTAAATTATCCCACATTTGGTCCATGAGACCCTTTCAGGCTATCTTTTATGCCCTTTGAACACGTCCCCTTTATGTTCAAAAGCTCTATAAAAGAATTCTTTCACTTAGGATAATGTTGCCAATTTATATCCCTAGTTAGGGCGTTTGCCTTTAAAAATTTTTAAATTTATTTTTTTAAATCAACTTTATGGAGATGTAATTTGTACATAATAAAATGTACTCAGACCATTTTGATTATTATGTGTTCACCCATGTAAAAGCTACTATAGTCAAGATGCAGGACATTATCATCACAAAATATTTCCTGCAGCCTGTTTTTAGTCATTTGTCTCGATCTCCACCCAAGCCCTCAGGCAACCACACATGTAACTTCTGTATAGATTGGTTTTATCTTTTCTAGAATTTCATATTAACAAAATCATAGAACAATACACTTTTATGTGTAGCTTTGTTGTTTCAGTACATTGTTTTTGAGAATCAAAAATGTTGCTTGAGGGGGGTTGAGGCAGGGTCTCACTATGTAGTTTTGGTTGGTCTTGATCTCACTGTGTAGCTAGCCTTGAACTTGCAGCAGTGCTCTTGCCTCATGCCCCACCCCCATGCTGGGATCACAGCTGTATGAGACCACACCCGCAAAAGATGTTACTTTGTGAACCAGTAGTTAGTTCCTTTTATTGCTGAGTAGTATTCCATTATATGGACATACCATGATGGGTTTATCCAGGAACCTGTTGGTGGGTTGTAGATAATTTCCAGTTTTTGGATATTATGAATAAAGCTGATCTGAACATTCTTGTACGTCTTTGTGTGGATGTATGACTTCATTTTTCTTGAGGAAATGTTTAGGAGTGGGATTGGCAGGTCCCATTGTAAGTGTCTGTTTAACTTTATAAGAAACTGCCAAACTGTTTTCCAAAATGGTTGTACTAGTTTACATTTTTCCCAACAATTTGTAAGTGTTCCCATTGCTTTCCAATCTAACCAGCACTTATTAGTGTCAGTGCTTTTAATTTTAGCCATTCCAGTGAGCATGTAATCATATCTTGTTATTTTAATTTGTATTTCTTAACCTTTGACTTAATTTATTGTTGCAGTAGACATTTAGAAGTTCCAAAGTCAAAACTTAATGAAAAAGTAGATACAGTGAAATACCAGGCTTTCATTCCCCCCCCTCATTCCTGCTATGGAAAGTGTGGCTAAAATGATTTGCAGATCTCTTAAGAAGCTACTACTGAGCACACCAGCTGTTGGCCATGAGCAAAAATGGAAACAGCTCCTACTTTCATATTGTTTACATATTGGCTAAGGAGACAGACATGAACCAAATAGCCACATAAATAAAGGTGGAATCACAGCTTTGCAGTGTGCTGCATAGGAAGGCTCTAGCTAGAGAGAGCTGTTATATCAGATCTCGTCTTGCTTTCCCAAGAAAAAGGCATTCCTGCTTTCTTGCCTATGTGCTCCCTCCCTTAATACTTGCTGCTAAATACTTCCTCTAAAATGCTGTAACTCCAGGACCTGTCCCAACAGGCTGGACCCTGGGAAATTAACCAACACCTCACCATAGGAACCTGGGTTTCACTGGAAGGCTGTGATAAGCCTGCATTCGATCCTTTGGATCCTTTGGCGGCAGAGAAAAGTCTCGCAGCCTTGTTCTTTACAGAGGCCTGATTGAAACACACTTTCAGCGTATTTTGTTTGTGTTTTTTTTTGGTACCGGGGATCGAACTTGGGTCCTTGTGCTTGCGCAGCAGGCATTGAAACCACTGAGCTAAATCCCCGGCCCAACTTTCAGCGTATTTTAAAAAGTATATTGGCAAATGTGACTTACATTTAATTTGTTAAAAGCCTTTCAAAATTTTGTTTGTGATATGGTGATATTGACACTGGACCTGAATAGTTTCCTTAGTGATTAAAGAATTTCAATTTGTGTTAGGCTACCCTCCAATTGTATCTTGTAGGTTCCTGGGAGATTTTTTTTTTTTTAAATCCGTGAGACAGCTTATAGTATTTAAATGAGAAACTTCAGTGTGGTTTTAATTTTCTGTGGGTTACCCTGACCTAGCACAAAATACCAGTGATCTTTGGGATGAGATCAATGATAAAGTTCTTATAAAGTTTGATTGAATGGTGTTCCTGTTATAATAGGTGAATTCATACCATGTAGTCAGTATCAACTTTATACAGTATTTCAGAGATGTCTTTTCACTCAGCCTTTGTCAAATTGGAAACCTCTCCTACACTGATGTCTTATTTGTAATTTTTATATGTGATTAGAGTGATTCTGAAACATAGCAATCATTGATGCGCTTAGAAAGGAATTCTACAGAGTATTTTTAGTAACAGCATACTTCTCTATTTCTGTAATCTAGTTTTCATGTTTCAAACTGTACTTCACTTTATAAGAAGATGAATTCCATTCCTTCAAGGTATGCAATAATATAGTAAATTATTACAGAGGCATTGGTGGCCTATATATATTTTTTTCTGTCTGTGACTTGGGGAAATTGTAAAGCAGTTATGGTGTACATATTGTGACATGTAGATTCTAAGTGTAACATTCTTGAGTAATCAGTTCTGTTTTTAACTTTGTCAGTCATGGTTCTAGCAAGAGACAGATGACACATCAAAGTGAAGTAACCGAGGAGAGTTTGATAAGGGGCTGGTTCACACCATTGGGCACAGGGCACTCTTGACTTGTGAGAAGATGTTACAGACAGTGTCAGGGAACTTTCTTCCCTCTGAGTCTGAAGGGGTAAAGGAGCCAGGTCATGGGATCTGGAGGGGAAGGTGGCTGAGCTTCAGTGCTCAGTAAGGGCCATGGCCATGGGTATCAGATGTAGCTAACATCCTCACAGGAGGAAGCTGGGGGATAAAGCCCCTCCCTCCTCTTTCTTGAGTGTCTTTGGTTGTACTGCTATGGCTGCCTTGATCTCCTGAATTCAATTCAAAACCTTTACCATTCATGGTCAGTTTGACTTTGAGGAAGAACCAGAAGTCATATGGTGCCAGATCTGGTGAAAAAGGTGGATGAAGATGCACCATAATGTTGTTATGTGCCTACATTTCCATTGAATGACACTTGGCAGCAGCACTCACTACATTTGTTATCATACTTTGTAAAGACATAGAAATGGCAAGATAGATGAGATAAGTGTGTTTGAACTGAGGGGGATTAATGGCAAAATGTTTTTCACTGTAATAATTTTTTAAAAATTTAAGCATTCACTGTATATTTTGCTTGCATTGGATACATTTCTTTCTGTTGTCTCATGTAAGGTTGATAACAGAGCCTTACACAAACCCTAAGTACTCATTTTGTACCTATGAGGACTTATGAGAAATGTCAGTCCTGTCATCTCTGTGGTGTGTGGGGCCACACAGGCCATGGAGACCCTGTTCCAAGAGTTCAGTGTGCTTTAGGGTTGTCTGTTTTGTCAAATAAATCCAGTGTAGGCAGTTCCAACATGGGGCTTGAGCTTTCTCTCATTCATTTTAGAACATGTCTATCAAATCAAAGCTCTTTCTCTGCTTATCCCCTTTAAAAATTTCTCTAGGATAACACACAAACAATTAAAGAACCTTCTTCCTGGCAAGTGAGTTCAGAAACTGTGGGCCCCATCTGCGGGGGAAGAGAATGTTATTGTTGGCACAGATATCTACCAGTTGTCCCACCATTTGGGATTTGGTTTATCTCAGCCCAGCCCTGTGTTCAGGTAAGGGGACATCAGCATCTGGCCCTGTAATGATCTTCTAGGTCAGGTGCTTGTACCCATATACACGCATCGGAAGGTATTTCCAGCAGGCTGGGTTTTCTCATGTTGGCAATCCAAGGGACCCAGGTTTGAATCCTGGCTCTTGCTGATCGTGCCCTTATGCTTTCAGTGTTTTTGTGGCTGTAAATGGCCTTAATAATCTTAGATTCCTTTATCAAGTTGTTGAGGACCACCTGAGATGTTTGATCACCCTTTGAAATTTGCTATACCAGTAAGAAGGTGATACTCTATCTGTAAATGCTCACATGACAGCAACACAAATGGAGAGTTGTTATAATGACAATAATAGCGACTTTTGACTTTGGTTTTTATCTGAAATGATGAAAGAAAATGTGGGTGTGCACATAGACCAGGATCTATTTGTGTGGCAGTCCCATTTCGGGTGTACATTACTTCATCCAGTGCAGTGGGCGATCTAGAAAGTCTTTATCAGAGATATATGGTATGGTTTTATTGCAGCTGGCCATATGTCTAACAGTGGTGTCCTCATGTGTACATTTTGGTGTTGAGGGTACAGGTTTTCGTGTCACACTGCTTTCATTAACCTTAGATAAGCTAGAGAACCTGTCTGGGCCCTAGTTTTCTTATCTATAGGGTCATACATAGCACTCCCCACCTTCTTGGTTTGCTGGGAGAATTAAGTGAAGTAATGCATGTCACATGCTTTTCAGGGTGCTTGGCACACGGTTTCTACTCAGTGTTAATGGAATTGCTGCTGGCACTTGATACTACGTTTATCACTGTTACTAAAAATGTTTGTATAGACCCTGAGTTGTAAGATGAACTCTTTAGGTCAGGTCACTCAGCAGTGTCCTAAGAGAGTGTCCCCCACACCTCACCCCCACTTCTTGTGGTACTGGGGGTTGAACCCAGGTCTCTGTGCTCATTGATTGCTCCCAAATGAAGCTTTACCCCTAGCCCTAAACATTTCTTACATAAAATCTCCATAGATAATCAAGAACTGCCTGTTTTGGGGGAAACTTTGGTAATTAAAGTATGATCCTAGAATGTGGCTGGTAGGTGCCTGTGTACATTCCTGAACAAGTTCCTTGACTTCCCTGTCCCCGTTCTCCCTAGGGAGATAGGTCTGGGAACCCCGGGAGACCTTCCCAAGGTGTGGAATGGAATGGTGGGGAAATTCTGCCCAGTGTATGGAAGATAGGGATTTTGTCCCCTGGGCTTGGAATCAGCCAACTCTTAACCCTAGGTGGAGCTTCTCTCTGACAGCCTCCTGTTGGCCAGCATGCCAGCCTGCATGGTTGTCAATGTCAATGAGACGAACCTGAGAGATCTGTCCTGTGTGTTCTGTGCCTCAGGTTGCTCTGCGTCATCAGGTGAGCCGAGAAGGGTGCAGAAACAGATTTACCATCCTCCTGTGCCTGCAGCCTGGCGAAGTCCCCCTAGGAGGTCCCATTCAGGTTTCACCCAGGCTCAGTGCTCAGATATGCACGTGCTGTGGTGGGCCCTACCCTCTGTGACCTCATAGGAACAAGATGTGATGGTGGGGCTGAGGACTGAGGCCATATGGCTTTGAAATACTCTGAAAAGGCTTCCAGGAGGTTAAGCCTGGGCCACTGAGGGGGCAGGTTTGGGAGGGAGCAGCCTGGACAGCCTCTGGTTCTAGAAGATCAGGCCTTTGCCTCGTTATTTATGCTGGTTGTGGTACCCCAGGGGCCAGGCCAGCCTGTATTTTTGGGTAGACTCTGCTCCCTTCATTTTTTCCTTAGCCTTCTTACTCATAAATCACAAGATTTATTTGTTCTCCGTCCCTAACCACTGTTTCCTTCTCTCCCCTCTTCCTGTGTACCTGGCCCTACATAAGTCCTGTGTTTCCTTGGAGTTCTGGGTTATAGTTTGCCCTGAGGGACCCCTTGTTCTTCCTCCACATACTTCCCTCCACCTTCCAAAACATGCTAGGGCACAGCCATCTGACCCCCGTAGCACTTTCTCCATGTCTTCACCACCACTTACCAGAATGTAAAGAATCACTTGCAGCCAGGTGTGGTCCCAGCACTCTGGGAAGCTGAGGCAGGGAGATCCCAAGTTCCAGCCCAGTCCCGGCAACTTGTCTGACTTAGTGAGACCCTGTCTGAAAAGGAAACAGTAAAAAGAGCTAGGAACATAGCTCGGACAGACCCCATTCAGCTTCTGCTTGGGTCTGGGTGGTTTCAGATGTCTCTGTAGCATGGTGCCACAGTGTCGTGGGTGCCATCTGTGTACAAACACCACGTGTTGAAGAGTGTCCTTTGTTGTTGGAATACTTGTGCTAGAATTTAGAGGCATTAGAAAGGCAGTTTCTCCTTAAAAATTAGATCAGGAAGTATCCAAATGCTGTGATGGCTAAAAGCTGGGTCTGAAACCCAGGACCTTGGGAAGGGGCCTGTAGACCAACAGGGAAGGTATCAGGTTTTCTGTAGCCAGTGGCTACTCCTTAAAAACCAGATAACGCAGTGTCCAAGTTGGGGGTGTCATTTAGCGTGCTTGCCTAGCATACGTGAGGCCCTGGGTTCAATCTCTGGTGCGAAACAAAACAGAACAAAATAACACAACACAGCACCCCCGATTTTCTTGTTTTACGGAGAAAGCATGGGTCCTGGTTTTTTTATTTTTTATTTTAAAACAAAAGACTAATTGAAGAGCTCACCTGCCTGTGTACATATCCTATAACTGTAACTTTTACCCAGCCAGGTACTTCAGCAACTTTCAGTTATGGAATTAAGGCGATCAAATTATATGTGCCAATTAGATAAGATCATATTGGAACATTTAAATATAGATGAGTAACTGGACAACCTGAAGATAAAGTGGCACTAGGTGGCCACTTGTAACCTAAGCAAGGGTATTTGTGTATGTCAGACCCGGTCTGTGTTTATACCCTCTGTAAAACATTATTGCTCCTGTTATCATGTACAGCATTTGAATCACTTTAAAGAAGGTGGAGGTACAGGAAAGAGAGCAAGTTCAGTCCAGAGCCAGCACTGGCCGCCACTTCCTCCCCTTCCACTTCATGTATTTATGAAGTTCTTTAGTGGCTTTTAAACTTTTAAATTAATGAAGTTTTCATTTATATAAGGATAATGAATGGTGAATTTTTCTTCCACTTACATTAACTAGCTTCAAGTCGACTTGCCTTTTAAACTTTTTTTTTTAAAAAGGCATGATAAAGGCTGGTTAGTATGCATCTTTGATTCTACCATTTGGTCTCTTTGTAATTTGCTCATGCAATTTTAAGTTTGTGCGTGTGTGCAAAGAATTGTTATTTAGAGAATGAGGAATGATATATCCACATTCCAGACCACTTTATCACCTCATTGTATATTTCTGTTGCATGGCAGGTGACAAAACCTTTCAAATGTGGGTGTCCTACTTTCTGTAATGTTCTTAGCAGGTAGGTACATGGTCATGGTGAGTTAATTTATCCACCCATGGTGCCTGAATGTGTGTATGTGAGTAGAAGGTTAGTGCTGCCACAGAGTATCTTGAACTCATTTGAGTCGTTTGGTTTAAAGGTGGTGTGGCCAGGTTGGTATTAGAAATATGGAAGATGACCAGCTTATTGAACTTCCTGTGTGTTTTGTGGTTTGTGAACATTTGAATTGTTTTCCTTTTTTGAAAAATCTAAAATACAGAGCTTTGCAATCTATAGACACCATCGTTAATAAAATTTTCAGCAAGAAAGATACTGAAAGGTGCAACATCAAAAATTCAGGAATAAGACAGAGAGGCGTAACATACCACTTTAAGTACTATTTGGCATTTTTCTCAAAGTTCTGTCAATGAAATACAATAATAGAAACAACAGGTTAAAACACTAAAAAGAAAAGAAAAAAGCAATCTGAATTTTTAAAACTTTTGTGTCTGTACTCTTTTTTGTCTGCCTAGGTCATGCTCTGTGGTTTCTGGTTGCAGAGTACTTAACATCCCGCTCCCCTTTCTGGCTAAAGATTTCCCTGGGAAAGTGTAGCAAAGCTACTTTGGGAGAATCTTATGATTTAGTTGATAAAAACAGTCATTTTATTTTATTTTATTATTTTTAAAAGCAATCATTTTAAAGAAGCCAGTTCTTTGGCCTTCTGACTTGGAGAATGAGGGTGTGTGTGTATGTGTTTCCTTTTCTTTATTAGAACTTGCATTGTAGAGTTTGACAGTATTTATGAGTAAATATGTTTTGGGGATCATGTTATTATTGATTGCTGTTAGTGCACAAGCTCTGAACTGTTCTTGGCAATCGGGAAAGAACAGTCTAGGGAGTTCAAAAGTATCTCTTTCCAACCCAGACAAACACGTACCCATCTGCCAGCCTTGGTGAGATGTGCTGGCCAGGGCCTGAGCCTGTGAAGTGACATTGACAGCTGGCAGAGCAGGAGGAAGAAACAGCTGGATTTTAGGGTAAAGGGGCACAGGTCCCTGAGAGAGCCCTCGTTGATTCTGATCAACTGGTCTCTGGCGATTCCCACCCCCACATTTCCCCCACAACAGATTTCTCCCAGGGATTAATTTGGTTTTAGCCAAATCTTGGGATTATTTTGGTTTTATTTAGGTGTTAATGCAAGAAGATTATTGATTCTTCCTGCGTAGATTAAACACACACACACACACACACACACATATGCACCCACACACGCACATACACACGTGCGCACGCACTGCCCAGCTTCACTGTAAATGAAGCATTTCTAAGCCATATTCTGTGTGCCTTCCCTCCTTGCATGCATGCCCACAGCACTGTGTGAGCATGTGAGCAGAGTGCCTTCTGAGGTTTCTGAGCCCTGAAAGAGCTAGGGAACGGTCACCTTGTCACAGAGCTGTGTATCTGAGTATCACACAAGTGACCTGTTCATTGTGATTTCCAGATTTCCAGCTGTTATAACACATCTGTAAAATAACAGCAAGATTACAGCGGGGATGGAAGCTGTGTGCCTGATGTTTAGAGGACATGCCATGAGCGAGTTTGGAATGTTCCCTGGCTGGGATTGCCAGGGATTCGGCTTCCACCCCTGATGCAGGCATGGCTGGTCCTCCCTGCCTCAGGCTCCACCCAGAGTTGGAGCTGAGAGAGTATCATCTCTGTTCCATCCTTCCTTCTGCTTTTGGGGAAACCAACCAACCAACAAACAAACAATTAACAAGTTTGGATATGCAAAACCCTGGAAACTTATTCGGAAATTGTTAAAAAAACATTCATTTCTGGAATAATTGCCTATTACAGGAATGAACAGAGATATAGCTAGCAAAATATTAGTTGCAATCAGTTTTGCTCTTTCTTCCTTTTGATTTCCTCTTTCCTGTACTTGACTAGAGCCTTAGATGATCATTTTAATATTTTCAAAATTTAAAAGTTTCCCCTGGTGTCTTTATGATGTAAAAGACAGTATTTTAGATAGAACCTAAGTGCTTTTAGGAATCCTTGGCTTCTGAACGTTTTGTTGTGATTCTCCCTCATGCATTCTGAAGCCAACACCAGGATGCTGTGATTATTTGTTAGAATAACCTTTCTCTGTGTCCTTCCTCCATATCACCTAACTTCTGTGCCTTTCTCTGGCAAAGAGGATAATTAAATGGATTAACTTCCCCTTACATGCTGGGTATGGAATTAGGTTCATTGTACACATTGTCATCCCAAGAAGCCCAGGGTGACTCTGGGGGAAGAGAGCATCATCTATAAGAAATAGGTGAAGACACTGAACTCTGAGAGAGGACAAGTGGTTCCCGCCAGTAAAACAGCAGCTTAGCAGGATAGACAGGAACTGTACAGGTTGAGCATCCTGTTGAGAGCCGCTCACAGGAGTGCTTTCTGGAATATTCTCCGGTGAAGCATTGGCAGTGCTCTTGGTCCTTCTGGGGGTGGGGGGCGGCAGGAGTTAGTCTGTGTCTTTGCCTCTCACCATCTTGGAAGATAGAAAGTGGGACTCCAAGGAGGGGACTCCGAGCAGTTGGGAGGTGCAGGTGTGTGAGGAGGACCCAGTCTCCAGAGGCTGGTGGAGCCTGGTGGGTAGCCCAAGTAGAAGTGGAGGGGCTGCCTTGAACGTGACCATGGGAGCCAGCAGGTTCCCTGGAGGCTGCTGAGTCCGTGTGTGTGTGTGTGTGTGTGTGTGTGTACCACCTGTGTGTGCAGTTTTGCTTTTTTTTTCCCAGTACCGGGGATCAAACTCAGGACCTTGCGCTTGTGAGGCAGGCGTGGTGGCACTGAGCCAAATCCCCGACCCTGCTTTTGTGTTTTTGATTTTTTTTTTTTTTTTTTTTTTGGTACCAGGGATCAAACTTGGGTCCTTGCACTTGCGAAGCAGGCGGCGGAACCACTGAGCTAAATCCCTGGCCTGCTTTTGCATTTTTGAGACATGGTCTTGCTATATAGTTCAGGCTGGGCTTGAACTCTTGGTGATCCTCCTGCCTCAGCCTCCCAAGTGCTAGGATTAAGGTATGCACCACCAGGCCTGGCAACTCCATATATTTCTCTCCTCCTAGCAGCACTCCAAGCCCCAGCACTGTGTCCTCCAGAATTCCAACTGCCTTTATTGTCAGGACCCTCAGGAAAACCACCATGCAGGTTTGCCCAAACTTCTGCTCTGCTCAGGGCGCACAGTGGGGAGAGAGGAAACCCCCAAAGAATCAGCTCCTTTCAAAGATCTTTTAGCTAGCCTGGTCTGTTACAGTGGCTTGCTGCTCATCCTGGCACTCTGAAAGGCTGAGATGGGGATTGCGAGTGCAGGCTCTGCGTGGGAAGGTAGCAAGATCCTGTCTCAAAATTAAAAATTAACTCAGGAGGCTGAGGCAGGAGGATAGTGGCGGGTTCAAGGCCAGCATGGGCTACATAGTGAGTTCAGGGCCAGCCTACACTACAAAGTCTGTGCACTGTTTTAACACATTCCTCCCCCCAGGGCTCATCCTTTCTCTCTTCTGTTGTCCCACCGACCTTTAGCCAGCTTATGTCGTCCTTCGTAGTGCATATTGCCTGTCTTCCTCTAGAATTTCTGCGTCCTAAGAAAATAGACCCTGCCCAGTGCCTCCCCCATCAGCCCTTTCCACTGGTGTTAAGTGGCCTGCTTCAAGAGGACGTCTAAGAGGCATCCTTATCCTTTCCTTGGGGCTCTGGATATCTGAGTGGGTCTGGCCCGGTAAAGTCTGGATTGTGGTCCGGCGATGGTGGGCTGCTGAGGATGAGTTTTGTGGGAAGAGGAGTATCTGCCTCTGAGGGTGTCAGTCCCTGCTCATCCCTGCCATACTCCCCTTATTCCTTCCCTCCCTCATCCCTGTGTCTTCCCTTCTTCCCCCTTTCCTTTAAGGCCAGCTTGGCCTTGAGCACTGCAGGAGCTGGGTTGGAGAAGAGGAGGAGCCAGCAGTGAGGGAGGAGGAGAAGCCACTCTGGGCTACAGGAGGCTGCCCTGGGAGCCCCAGAAGTGAGCTAAGTATCCGTAGTGGAAGAAACCCGGGCTGCCCCAAGACTGCAAGCCTGACTCTGAGATCCTGGGGAAATTTGTGTCTGCTGTGCTAAATGGCACTAGACTGCAAATGCTAGCTCTGGGGTCTCCTCTCCAAATGACAAATGAGTGGATTTTATCAGCCCTGACTTCCAGGCCCCTGGGGGCACAAGGGCCTTGAGGCACAGCCCTCCCAGCTAGGAGACCCTTCCCTCCTTTGAGGCTGGTTCCTCTTCCTGTCTGCCCACCCAGCTTTCTCCTCTAAATCAGGTCTTGGTCTCGCCCTGCCCAGAGCAGCCTGGAGGTCAAGACGTTTCAACTCGGGGAAGGAGGGACCTCTGTTAGGAGGCACCCAAGAGCCGTGGCACTGGAAGAAGATGTGACTCGGAGCTAGTCGCTTCCTCAAGGTTCCACATCCCTCCTGTCTTCTTTTTTTTGCTTTGCTCTATTTTGAGTCTTCCATTTCCACTCCACTTCCAACTTAATGCATCTGATGCAAAATGCTTCCTTTGGACCAAGGAGAGCAGTGTCAGACAATGGAAAACAAATAGCAGTGTACGATTTTTTTTTAAAATGAAATTCACATCATTTCATAATTTGACAAGTACCTGCTTCATCAGGGCAGGGACTGCATGGTTTGGAGCTGGCTATTTAATATTTTTGTTGCCTTCCCAGTAATGAGAGCTAATTATTATGTGCCTAGTATGGTATTAATCTTATTTAATCCTTACAAAAGTCCTGTGAAGCAGATATTATCATATCACTCACATTTTATAGATGAGGAAACTGGAGCTCAGGGCAGTTAAGTACTTTGCTTAAGGCCCCACAGTCGGGCAGCTGAAAGCATAATAATGTGCTTCTTGCTGACTTTATGGATGTGAGGTCCTGGCCCCCCTAAATGATAGTGTTGCTGATGGCCCATGTATAATGCATTCTCAAAGGATAGACTGATGAGCCTTTGGGATGCTCTATTGTGATCACATGATTTATGGAGCAGGAAGTAGACCCAGGGAAGGAGAGCAAACTGCACCTACACAGGGCTTGCACTGGGCAGTGATGAGGGGTACAGGCCGATACATGGTGTTCTTACTACCGAGGACTTAGCCCAGCCTGTGTCTCCCAAGTGTCTCTCTTGCCTTGCAGCACTTAAGAGTTTTATCAGTGCCCCTTTCCCAGTTGCACAGGACCCAGCCCAAATCCCTTAGCCTCCAAAGAACCTTTAGCTGGTTCCTTAGATCTCAGAACTAGAGCTTTAAGTCTGAGCCCTGAGTGCAGGTATTGAGCTTCAGGCCAGAGGACAGTGAACTGTGGACTTTGTTTTTGTAAATACAGTCTTATGAAGCACAGCCATGTTTATGTGTTTGCATCTCTGATTGCTCTTGTGTTGGAATGGCTGAGCTGAGGTGACCTACAAAGATGAAAATATTCCCTCGCTCGCCTGTTAAAGACAAATGTGACCCACCCCTGCCTTAGAGAAACCAGTTGCTATTAAACCTGGAAAGCCAGGCCACCTCCAATCTTCCTTTCATTCTTACAAGCTTTTGTGGTAAAGGTGGGGATTGTGAGGGTATAGCAGAGGCATGACAGGTGGCTGTGTCCAGTAAGTTCTTTCCAGTGCCCTAATTGGTAGGTCTTAGTAGACACACAGTCTCCTTGAAGGGGATACGTTCAATAGAATGATGTATTTTCCCTGTCTCCCAGTTTTCGGGGAGTTACTCAGAGCAAACCTTTAGTTTTCTTTTTTTCTTTCTTTGCCACTTCTAATCCGTTGCCAGGCCCACTAAGTTATCCACTGTACAATCTGAACTTGTCCCTCCTACCTCCACTGCCCTCACCAGAGCCAGCGCCCCGTGGTCATCTTGGGCCTGGATGCTGTAGCAGATCCAAGTACGTCTCTGCAGGACCTCTTGCTGCTTCCAACCCATTTATTGTCTACCCAGCAGCAGCTTTCTCTCTTTGAACTCACCAGTCTCTATTTCCTTCCCAGTAGGTAGTACCGTCTGTCATGATTTTGATATTTCCTTATCTACTCACTGTGGTGTGGAATCCATACTTCATGAGGGCAGTCACCTTTTTGTGTTATTTTTATTCCTTAATGTGTCCTCCGTGGTACCTGGCAGGTAATGGTGCCATATGAATGAATGAATGAACAGAAGAGCCAGTGAATGAGGGTGGGTAGTGTTAGAGACATCCTCAGAAAAGGCAGAGGAGAAACATCGAAAGGTATCATTTCAATTCAAGAATACATACCCAGCTGTTCCATTTGGATATGGGTCCCGCCTCATTGTCTGCATTCCCCAAACACAACTCCAAACATCCCACTGAGCATGTGCTCCATTACTGCAACCAGAGGGCTTTATTTCCAGAAGTGCTGATAGAGGAAAAGAATCCTGGAAACCATTCTTAGACAATATTGACCTAGCTTCTTAGCAAGAAGTACTTGTTACCTTGTGGTCAGTATTCCACGTACATACACATACAAATTTCACAATACATCACTCTAGAGGTTTTCTATTGTAGTCTATTCTCTTTGATTCTACTCTGTTCCATTAAAATGATACTGATTGTAACCATCACATTAATTTCATGATGTATCATGGCTCACAGTTTGATGAACAGTGTTTAAAGTATGGTATTTTTCCTCAAGAATTCTCAACCTAGCAGAGGACCCAGACTGAAAGTCAATGTCAGGCTGCCTGATAAATGCTATAGAACAGGTCTGCGGTTCCGGGGGATGTGCACAGACAATGAGCCTGCAGAGATAGTCCCTGGGTCGAGACTTCTCCAGAGGCCTAGGGGGAAAAAATGTTACCTTTAGATGTTAGATTTAATTTAGTTGTTTTTTTCTTAAATTTTCTATTAATCACTTCTGTCTACAATATAGGCGCTTCTTGTTTTGTTTTCACTCTTGTGTATTGATTTTTAAAAAAATATTAACAGAGCTGTCATTCTTTAGGTACTTTTTAATTAAAGAAACATAAAAACTTGGCCTCATCCTTATCTTTTTTCTCATTTTTTTCCCATCCTGTTTTTCTCTGGGGTGTAAAATACACACACCACATACATAAGGAAAAACATATCTATAAGTGGAGTTTTTTCCCTTTACTATTTTGAATTCCTTAACACTTAATGGTGCATGGCCTTCAGTTACTTTTATTTTAAAAGGCTTCACATTCTTGTCTTAGATGAGATGCAGATATTTCTGTAAAAGCTCTGCCTCTCAAACTTATTACACACCTGTAATCAAATTATGCATTTCTCTTCCTTGTGAGGGGCATTTGGTATAATTTTTTCTGGCCTTAGAGACTTGAGTACTCTGTCCTTGGATATTTCCATTTTAGAGTTTAAGTAAACCTTTTTTAGTGTTTGGAACTGCCACCTGAAGCCAAGGGGAAGGCTTCACAATGAGGTACCCTGCCAGCCTTGGGATGCCTCAAGCTCAGCCCAGTTCTTGGCCCTGGAAGATGATCAGAGGCCTTGCAGGATCCCCATGGATGTGTCCCTCAGAAGCATTTTGTTTGTTTTCTCTCTTTGGAATGCTAGCAATTCTGAGTATGAGTTAAATTGAAATGTGAGTCTGGTTTATTAAAAAAAAAAGTAAACTTCTCTCTATAAAAGGCAAAAGGGGTCAAGGTAGGAACCATTTCTTATGATCCAAAGTTTGAGAACATTTTTCCAGCTAATGAGTATTGAGAGTACATTTGGCCACATGTACTGACCAAATTCGGAATTAAACCTCAGCTGGTCACTATATGAAGAACTGGGCAAAAGGAAACTTCTAGAAGCAAAAGGAAATTTCTAGAACTTGTTACGAGTCAGTGGTGTTGGCTTCCTGAGCCAAGGGAGCAGTCACAGTACCCCGAGCCTGGCGTGTAGGATGTATAGAAGGCAGATTAAGGGAGTGATGGAAATAGAGAATCTTGGGCCACTTTATCCTCATTTGCCAGAAACCCCTCCTGCTGGCATTGTTGGAGGAAAATGCCTCACATTGGATTTAATGAGACATTGTTCAGTCATGCTTGTTTTGTTTTGTTTTGTTTGGTGCCAGGGATTGAACTTGGGTCCTTGAGCTTGCACAGCAGGCGGGGAAACCACTGAGCTAAATCCCTGGCCCTAACTTGTTCTTTTTTTCTGTCAAAGAGGAGATCTTTATGACGCCACCTGTCTTTCATTGAGTACCCAAAGGTAAGGCCTCGTACTTGACTCTTACATCTCTGGGCCTCATACTTGACTTTTTTCCCAGCGAGGGAGCCAGGACTTTGCGCACCATGAGCTGTAGCCAAGACATGGCTGTGTGGCCCCAAATAGCCCATTATTGTTTAGTTACTCCATGTGGGCTCTGCGGGTTTATTCTGTGCAGTTGCTGAAGAGTGGCGTACTATAGTAAATGAGATACTTGGGTCAGGATTAGGAGAAACCACAGTCTAGTTAGTTACCCACGAGGCCCAGTTGCTTTTAATTGCTTTGTCTTAGGTCTTTTTGGTATAAGACACTCTGAAAGTCACCTTGATGAAAACAAAAGCCTTAGAACTGAGATAATCTCACTGTAGAAAGGTTTGCACGGCAGCTGTGGCCCTCCCTGGAGCGGACCATGCTTGTGTGCCTGTGACAAAAAGGCCTGGTCCTTGGCTTAGGGCTCCACGGGAGCCTTTGATGATGGAGTCAGGCCAGCCTCCTGCTGATGGTACAGGAGCTGATAGCTTTGGTGGTTTGTTTTACCTTAGCCCAATTTGGTAATTCTTGATCTTCCCATCCTCCCCCATTTCTTCACTCCTTACCTTTTGACTTGCTTTAGAAAGTGTGCTGCAAAGCTTTTTCTGCAAGAAAAGAAGGAAGAACCAGGGCATTGATTGCCTGTTTTACTTGGGAGGTCTCATCAGATCCTGTGAACCATTCTGGACTTAAAAATATATACATAAAGGAAAGGCCGCATAGGAGCATTCCATTTTCTAAAGCGGGCGGGCTTTCAGGTCTTTAACCAGTCAGATGGTTAAACTTGGAGCATTGGTGTTCAGCATAGACAGGTCCACCTGATCCAGACCCGTGTCGTGTCCGGCCCTTGCCTGGGGCTGGGTGACTGGGATGGTCCCTTGTGCCAACCTGACGGAGGCTTTGTGCAATTCTTCTATGCCCAGCGCACCCCAAACAGTTAATTCCACCTGTGCTGCTGCACACTGATGTTATTGATAGTATTTTAATGGGCACTGTAAATTAATAAAGTTTGCAAGAAAAGTACTTGAACTGATGGCTGAAATATAAAAAATTGAAACTTTTAAAAAAGATTTTAGGAATAATTGATGTTTAATGCTCCTTTTGTGGTATCTGCTTGGACATCCCCCTCCCCACCCTCCAGCCCATGTGAGTGAAATGGTTTTCTTGTTTGCTTTCTGAACGTTGGAAGACAACATCAGGCTTTCTGTTGTACAGTAGCTGTGAAAATAAGGGAGTCTGTGGCCGAAACCATGGAGTAGGCATGGGTTTAGGTAATTTAACTTCTTTTCTTTACAAATCAGTTAATATTTACAAATGACTTTATCAAACAGTTTGGGTCCATTCGGTCACTTGAAAGCATGCAGCCAGAGAGTGACTGCTCCTCAGCCTCTTGCCAGTTCCAGTGGGGCCCAGAGGACCTAGGTTCTTTTGAATATGCTGATCAGGCTAGATGCCTCCACCCAGCCCCAAGGTGGGCCTCTGAGGGAGCTTTCCTCGCTCAGTGGAACAGTTCTAGAAAAGTTGCATTTTAAAGTTTGACTTCTAAAGATTCATTTGTTACGGGCTGGAGCATGTTGCTGTGAACTGAGGAATCCAAAAAACAAATATTGGGTCCTGGCTTAGGTTTCTCATTGTTGCCTGAGAGCTTTTGTTTCTCGGGGAAGATAATTACAGAATTCCATTCCAAGCATAAATGTTGTTCTTTTGTGAGCAAGTTGGAAAAAAGCAAGTGGGTTATTTTCCATTTTTGTAAAATGGTACCAACATAAGGTTGTTTAAAAACATAACTCTAATTTTTAGAGCAGAGATGGAGTTTTGTGGGTATCTCAGCCCTCTTTTTTCTTTAATATTTCCAATCTGACAAAATTAAAGATTTTTAGAAGAGAATACATGTGTTCTTCAGAGTGGACGCTGAAAGATAAAGGCTTCTCATTTTTTGGATAGATTTGATAGAAAGATTATATTATTGTATCCATATAATCTAGGAAGAACATGTTCATTTGGTCTGTCAAACTTAATACAAGGAAGATTGAAGAGAATTTTATGGTATTCTATTGTCAGCACAATGTTTAAGTCAACAAATAAATGAGAAGCTTTTAAGAACAACTATGGTAATTCCATACAACTATGTCTGTATTAATACCTTCATATTTTAATTTCCTTTGCAGAGTATCGGGAAAGGGTCATTGTGGTGCATAGACCCAGAGTATAGACAAAATCTAATTCAGGCTTTGAAAAAGACACCTTACCACCCACCTCCCACTCCTCAGGCATATCAAAGGTAAGCAGCTCAGATTTTTCTTTTTTTGGTCTACTGAAATCGCATTATTTTGGCAGACAGGCACTAAAACCAATTTAATAGGCTGTATGAAATTTTAAAAATAACTGCAGCTAAATGAGAAAGAAATTAAGTGCTATTAGGAGGCATATCCATTGTTGTATTTCCTGCAGACCTTACCGCTTCTGCTGCTTTGAAGGAATGTGTTTCCAGAAGGCTCCATCGTGGGTAAAATAATGTCTTTCTGGGTAGAAACATTTACAAAGACAAGTCGACATCTTTCATATCTCTCTGTGGTAGGTTTTGTCGGGATGAACATGCTGGAGTGGGTCAACCAAGTGATTTCGTCTTGCTGTATCCTGGCCGGCCTCCACAGATGTTGAGAGAAGGCTTACTGAGTTGTTGTCACTCCCGGTCTCCATGTAGATGGTGCTCCTGAGTGATAGTTTTGTTGTGGTTACTTGGTGTTTGCCTCTTCCAGAGCAGCAGAGAACAGTGGAGACTTTTTCCCTCTTCACATGCCCATTTGTCGTGAGATGGTGAGGTCATGAGTGCCATTTCTACAAATATGTAATTGGAGGGTTAAGCAGCTTGTCACTGTTTAGAAAAGCAGTATTAATGTTAGATTCCAAGAAAGAGGTGTAGAACACAGAACCAAATTTAAAAGTGGATTTGGTCTATACATTGTGCTTGGGTTTGAGGTACATCCCTGCCACAACAAAATTTTTTAAAAAGATGCTTAGAAATATTTCTGTTGTAACTACACAGTTAAGACACAGTATCCTTGGGCCACAAGTTCATGTTAATTGGGAATGGCATGGTGTCAGAGATTTCAGGAGCCCTCTAGTCCACTTCTTGCAGATTTTTTTCCCGAGCCTGATGTTTGTGCTGCAGGAAAGAGCACAGAGTGATTCTCTGAAATGGCATTAATGAAGTTCTTGTGTTTCTCAGTTGAGAAGCATTCCTTCACAGGCCCTAACAATCAGTCTTCAGCAAGAGACAGGGAGGAACAGCTGGGCTCTGAGTAGACTGCTGTATGTCTGCCTTTGCTAGGCGATTAGCGTGATGGTAGCCATAGCAACCAGAGCATCTCCATAGTAACGCGTAGCCGAGACAGGTGCAGTTGCATCACAAGGCTGTTTGTTGCCTGGCAAAAGGACAGGCCATTAGTGCTAAGATATACGCAGTTGCCTTAGAAACAAATAACCCTACATAGCAACTACAGTTGGTTTGCAAGGTTGGGAAAAAAAAAAAAGGCTGTAGCAGCTTTTGTCTGTGTTCATAAAAATCAGTGGAAGCATACTTTATTTGAAATGACAACTTGAGGTCATATAGCTGTAGGAGATAAAATGGGATTTTCCAAAGCAGCCCAGCCGACATTGTAGAAATGTCCAGAAGGACAGAGCCATATGCTTAGTTTTCTCCTTGTGGCTGTAGCCACTCCTAAAATGGAAAAGTACTAGGATTGGAGTAAAGAATTGCTGGTGTATGAGGTTGGTAGGGAACATGACACTGATTATTGAACTGTTTCCCGGATTCTCGTGTTCCGTTGTCATTCTCTTCCCCTGACTCTCCAAACCTCATGGAATACACTTGCCTTTCCAGTGTGTCCCTTGGAAGTATTTTATATCCCTTTGCTTTTAGCAAGTTAAGAACCATAAGTGTTATTCACTGAGTCATATCATTGGTTCATTTAGGCCACTATTTTGTTGCCAAATGTGACCCCAAGGGAAACACAGTAATTATATAATAATTTGAAGGATTATAGGAGAGCTCTGGGGTTTGCAGGAAGACTGCATACGGGGGCACGAGGCACTGTATGCTAGCCTTAGCCTAATGACTTCCTTTGATTTTTTAATATAGCATAAAAATGTAGATGAACCAGAGCTTTAATAGTGAAAATAACTTCCAGTGAATACTTCAGATCCTGCCTGTCACCTGCAGTTCCTTTTCTCCCTGTTGTCAGAGGTAGAGAAAAGTTTCCATCACTTGGATTTCACCTGTGTCAAGGTCACTGGCTGTGGAGTGACAGGACAGGTCAGATTGTATCTCACCTCTTCCATGCCTTAGCACTACGAGAGCCCCTCTCATTGCTGGAAACTGTCCTGCTTTCATGCAGAAGCCTAGCGTTTGCTTCGGGATCCTCTAGTGTGTGAACTTATTATACTAAAGCTATGTGATTATATGGGCGATTATATGGTATTTCTGTGGCTTACGATGATACGATGTTCAGCTCAATTCTAAGCTGTTGGCCCACTTGTTGATTGACTCTGGAAAGATGAAAGTGGAACAAAGCAAGTCATTAGATGGGGGACCAAAAAACGCTTACTGACAGAATCTGACCAGTCCATTGTGATGCAGGGATCACCTGTCAGCCTTTGTAGGGTTGCTATGAAGGGCACCTGGGAGGGAAATGCTTGGCTTCCACGGAACTGGTGCTTAGCGTGGTAAAGAAGGTGGTGATGATACTAGATGGGCAGATATTGCTATTACTTGCAGGTGTGCTTGGCGAGTGGCACTGATCTGAGCTGCAGGTGGCTGTGAACTGCAGGGAAAACAAGGCATCTGAAAACACTACTCACCATGTTCATGTTCAGTATAGTGCTGCATACTGTAGTGGGTTGACTTGAGCCTCTGTTTTTCACTATGCCCTTTCATATGTTAGCCTGTTCCCCTACCCCTGCCTTTTTTAATATACCAAGTTTGTGAATTGTTTGTGACTGAAATGCAAATTGCTCAGTCACATTAGCCCTTGCGTTAATTTCCTTGTGCTGCTGTAACAGAGTACTATAAACGAATGACTCAAACAACAGAAATGTATTACCCTCTGGTTCTGGAGGCAAGAAGTTGCAGATGAAGAGTCGTAGCACTGGTTTCTTCTGACACCGCGGGGGAGAATCTGGTCCTGCCTCTCCCTTGGCTTCTGGTGGCTTGCTGACAATCTTTGGTGCTCTTGACTTGTAGAAGCATCGCCCTCATCTCTGCCTGTACCGTCACATGATGTTTGCTCTCTGTGCTGTCTCTGAACTTGTCTTTCCAGAAGGACATGGGTCATACTGGATGAGAGACCTACCTTATTCTAGCATGACCTCATATTAACTTCTCCAGTGACTCAGTTCTCAAATAAGTCAGTGGTGAGGTACTGGCAGATAGGACCTTCACATACATAAATCTTAGGGGGACATAATTCAACACTTATTCTGCCCCTCTTCCCCTTTAAAGTGAGACATTTTGGTGGTAAAAATATGAAAAAGCAGAAAAAAAATGTTCAAAACACAAAATGGTGGGGTATGTCAGAGGGACAAGGGAACCATCCTGAAATTACTCTCGTTAGCCAAGCTGGGACAATTGGCGCAATGAAGTAAATACTTATTGCATTATTGCGCAAAGTATCAGTATTTGTGGGCCCATTTTGATGTAAATAATTGGAAAAATGAGAGAAAAGATAAGCTTCCCAGAGAGAAGAATTCCACAAAATTTATGTGGCTATTCTTGAATTCAGGGTTGAACATGACTACCCACCTCTGAGTGGCTACACTTAATAACTAAGTATGGAGTACGGAAAAGAATGGGAAAGTAAGTTTGTAATAGAAAAACCTGGCAAACACCACCTACCTATCAAAGCTAACATCGTTGGTGATGGGGAGTTGATAGCAGATACCTTTAACGTTATGTCATGTCAAGTGATGAGTGTTACTCAATTTCCTTTCACCATGACAGAGACCTGAGATCAGTCAACTTGTAAGGAAGAAAGGTTTATTTTGGCTCACAGTTTCAGTCTATGGTCACCTGATCCTGTCATTTTGGGCCTGTGGCAGTAGATTCTGTCATGACAAGAGTACATGGTGGAGAAGGCAAGAAGGCTGCTCACCTCACATTGTGGATGGAAAGCAAAGAGAAGAGGAGCAGGCGGTCTCAATAACCCTTTCAGGGCATGTCCCCCACTGACCCAACCTTCCCCCACTTCCTAAAGGTTCCACCACCTCCCAGTTGTGCCATAGGCTGACAACCAAGCCTCTGGCACAGTGGTTGCAAACCTAAGGCACACATGGAGCAGCAGGCTGTTTGTTATCATTGAAAGCTCTGAAAGGTTGCCCATCATACATGGTTCTTTGCGGGACATAACACTAGTCATCCTCCCCCAAACCTGTAACCTTAGTTTAATGCATGGGTGAAATGATTATGTCCTCCAGGAGGAACACTGTATGAAATAGATGCCCGATTAGCATTCTTCAAAGCTGTCAAGGTCATTATAAACAAGGGAAGTCTGAGAGGATGCTTAAGGAGACGGGATGACTAACATGATCTTGGAAGGCATGCTGGAATAGAAAAGGACACTAGAGAAAAAGTAGTGAAATATGAATAAATTATGCAGTTTAGTTTAAAGTAATGTGCCAGCATTGGTTCTTCAGTTATGACAAATGTCCCATAGTAATGTAAGATGTTAACATTACAGGCAACGGAATGGGGAATATATGGGAACTCTGCTATTTTTGTATCTTTCCTGGTTGAAATGACAGCAGTGCAGTGCAGTTCTTAAAGCACAGAATCATTGAGTTAATCAGTTATATCAATTTTATGTTTTTAATTTACTTTTTTGAGGGGGGTACTGGCGATCAAAACTCGGGACCTTGCAGTTGCAAGGCAGGCAGCAGAACCACTGAGCTAAATGCCCAGCCCAGTTATATCAGTTTTAAATATCCAAATCATTTTTGGTGTAAGAAAAGTGAAATGTGCTTTACTGAGCAGTTGCCATAGTACTTTTTCGTCCCTCATCATTTCCATACATTAAGAGCTGACTGTCCAAGCCTCTTGCTTTGGCTCATTCTAGGTGGGATCTGCTGAGCTACATGAGGGGAGTCACAGTGATTTGGATACCACAATTCTTGGAACTTTATTTTTGTGAAATGCCATTCACCTGGCTGTGTAGAGTCCCCATGGCCAAGCTCAGTGAACTAAGGCCAAATTGAGACCCAATCAGCCAGCATGAGGACTCTTAAGCCTTTGCGACGGTTGAGCATGTCCAGGTCCAGGTCTGAATGTAGATGGGAAAAGAGGAGGGAGAGATGTTGTTTTGGATACCTCATGTATACCCCTTCAGCAAAGTCGAGTTATTAATTGCTGTTTTAATATTTAGCATGTTGTTACATATGTCCCTCCTTCCTAGATATGGCATTTCTCATCAAAGGTTATGGATATTTTTATATGTAGATATTGCCAAGTTACCTACTGATTCTACACTTTGGGTCCAAACTCCACTCTCACTAGCTTCTTAATTTTCTAACTCTTTTCAGTGTGAGATGACATAGAGATAGTTTTCCCATGGGTGACCTCAACTTTTGTGATTTTGATACGTTACAGTGGGGCATTTAAACATCACAATACTAGGAGCTGGGAATTATTGTTGGATGGGAGAGCACTTGCCTGGCATGTGTGATGCCTTGGATTCAATTGCCAGCACTGCAAAAAAAAAGTTGTAGTACCAGATTAATGCCCTGTAAATTGTTGATACTGTCATAACAGTGTTTATGGAAACAGATTGTTGTAAAAGTTGTATATATGTGAATCTCATGTGATAGTTTTACTGGGATAGCCACTAACACAAAATCAGTTTACAGAAAAACGTTTAGCTCCTTTTTAACCATGGGTGAGGAACAGGTTTTGTGATTGATCAGACAATGTGGTTTATAGAGTTTCCTGGATGATCAGCTTTTAGAGCACAGAAATTCTAGTTTGGGAGCCAAAGCCATTATAGTTTTATGGTTTGTGGGTTTTTTTGGTAGATCCAAAGAAATCTCAGTGGCTTAAGTATGTTTCATCTGTGTGTTGGCCACCCTTAAGCTCTCAATGGCCAGACTCTGATTCCTTTGTTCCCTACTGTGCCTTCTATTTTTTGTTAAAAAAAAAATTTTTTTTTTGCTCTAACAGTAACAATGTATTTTTTGTGTGTTGTGTTTTAATGTGCCTTCACATTTGTGAAGTTAGGAAAATTTGTAAGGATTTGGATGATGTAAGGATTTATGTTTTGGATGACTTTTTCTAAAGTTTGCAAAATATTTCAAGAAAGTTTCTTTTGCTCTCACTTTTTTTTTTTTTTTTCCTTTAAAGAAAAAAAATCCCAGGCCTTTGAATCTATCATTTAGCTCTTTATGCTTCTCTTTATTTCTTTGGAGCAATTTAATGAGCCACAAAAAATACATTAATGGATTCTCCAAAGGTTTTAGCCTTTTCAGTATTGAAGTTCTTAATGAAAATGGTTGATTTTTAATGTTGACTCAGCAAAAGGTTTTGTTTCATCCTGCCTACAACCCTATTTATGTGCTTCGTCTTTATAATTCTTTTAATGCCTACACAAAGTAATACTGCTAAGGGTGTAGAAGTCATGCGGGAGTGGTCATTGCATATTGCAGTAAACTTAGTCCTTAGGTCCCCCTACCCTCTCTCTTTGAGCTGGGGATTGAAACCAGGACCTCCAGCATGCTTGTAATTCATTCTTTTTTTCTTTGTTTGTTTTTTATTTTACTTTTGTTGTTGTTGTTGTAATTCATTCTTTACCAGGGAGATAATCTATGGCTGAAAGAATGAGGCTGGTAATGGATGATTGGGAAACTCATGAGTAGTAGGGAAGAGAAGGAAGGTATTTGTGGAACTCATTCTTTTAGACAATTAGAAATTTAGTAAATCCTTAAAATGTTAAGCTTGTTAGCATAACAGTGTTAATTCCTCCACTCCAAGTGCTGAATTTGCACACAGTCAAATATAGCTTATTCATTGCTTGGATAGAATCCCATAATTTTTAAATTTATAAGACATCTTCATTTCTGGTTATTCAGAGTGTTGTGCATTTAATAGTTGGCAGAAGAACTGCAAAGCCACAATAAAATGAGTTTTAACTGCATCAGAAGAGTTTAATTGTTAGATCATAGTGTCACTGAATGTTTTAATTCAGTCAAGCATAAAAAAGAATGGAAGGATTTAGATTAGTTGGATCACTATTATAGGTATATTTACTTGTAAGCAACATATCTGATGGAAACTATAAGCAGTTTTTTGAATGCCCCTTATATTCAATACACTTGTGGAAGTTTAATTTAAAAGGGTAAAGTATTATATATTTGAGAGATTATATTTAAACTGTAACTTTGTGCATAGAGTAATTTTAAAAAGAGTATTAGATTTTAAAAATCAATATGAAGCTTCATTGTGCTAGATTTGTAGAATAGTGTGGTAAATTAATGTGGCAAAATAGATATGGGATTGAATGACAAGGTTTTCTAATAATAGTACCTCCAAATATATATTTTGTCCAAAAAAATTGGAGGAGATGTATAAAAGAAAAAGGCTTCAATTATAAGGGCACACTCTTATTTTAAAAAAATGCAATAATGCCCATTTACAGTGTGAACTTTAAAAATCCATTAGTTGGCTATAATTTTATTTTCATATCAAATCATATTATCTATTGACTTCTATTGTATTTCCTGAGTTGGTCTCATGGAATATTTTTGATCTCAGCATTTTCCCTTCCATATTCTGTCCATTGTGCATTTAATTCTCGTTCAATCCTACATTATTTTATTTAAATGGAAAACAGCGCCGGTTATCGGCGAGCACTTATGTACTAGGCGTTTCTCATGAATATTGTGCTCATTCATCCAATTTCATTCTGTTTTCACACTCACTTTTCAAGTTGAATGCTTAAGCAGCAAGGCTGATTCTATCTGTTTTACCCAGGTGCTGAGTAAAACTCGTGGTCTAGAGGGCCAGACAGAGCCCTTGTCTCCTCTTCTCCCCTTTTGGGGTGCCCTTGCCCCCTGGTTTATATTTTAATACCAGAAGTGTTAAGATCTTTTTAAGTTTACTACTGATAAATTTCTGTTGATACTCCTGAGATGGTGGATAACAAAGAAGTTCCTTGTTTTTCATGCCTCATGTGAAGAAAGTTGAGGTGTTGATGGACCCAGTAGGGTTCTGGAGTCTTTTCAGATTTGCTTAATGTTTGTTTGCTTCTCCAGACATCCAGCTGAGGGCCTGTCAGCTTCCTGGTCAGAGCATTTTAGGCTTTTCTAGACAGGCAGAAATATCCGCAAAGCCAGGCTGTTCTGCATTCTGCAGTTGTCAAACCCCTCACCTTCCCAGAGGAGGAGAACCCTAACTGTATGTTAGAAATATGAAAGAACCATAAAGAAAAAAATGCATGAAGTCACAGTGGAAAAAAAGGGCAGCATTCTTTGTTTTGCAACAGTGTGAAAATGACAGATGTTTTATTACAATTAAAATTATAACCCTACCACTGCCATGTCTAAGCCTCCCCTTTCTCCAATTTTTGATTACATAAAGTTTGTGGACTTTAAAGATTAAAAAGTGAGGGAGAGGGCCGGGGATTTAGCTCAGTGGTTTCGCCGCCAGCTGCACAAGCGCAAGGACCCGAGTTTGATCCCCGGTACGAAAAAAAAAAAGCGAGGGAGACAGATGTGGTAGCACGTGCCTATAATCCAAGCACTCTAGGAGGCTGAGGCAGGAGGATGGCAAGCTCCAGCTCAACCCAGGCAACTGGACAACTTAGTGAGACCCTATCTCAGAATGAAACAAGGGCTGGGGATGTAGCTCAGTGCAGAGGCCTGAGTGAGATTCAGTCACCAGTAACCCCCCATAAGTAAATAAAAAGGAAAAGATATTAAGTAGAGGTGTGGTAATATAATTAGGTGTAAGGTGAAACCTCTCATTCATAAAAGGTTTGAGGAAGCTAGAGTGAGAGGATTGGTTTGTTGTGTGTCTGCAACAGGTTATGTTGGTCAAAATGGACCTGTAAGTAGTAGAAGATAATATTAATAAAGGTAAGTGTTTGATGTGATGACCACTTTCAGTATGGATCAGACTTCTGAGGGAAGAGCCTGCCTGCCTGGCAAGGGGATCTTGCTTTACTGTTGAAGAGCTGGGGTTTGGTAACCTGGAGAAAACCGCCTTAAGATAAACACACCAGCCATCTTCATGAGTAGGAGGGATTAGTCACCTAGGAGGAAGGGTTACAGGAAGATTTGGATTCATTTTAGAAGAAAAACCTGTAATAGGACAGCATCTAACCCTATGCCAGACACCTGTCAGAAGCTGGGTGAATGATTGGGTCGTAGGGTGGATGGACTGGCAAAGGGATGAAAGCAGGACCAGCTACCCCTAGAGGTGCTACTCAAGACTTGACAACCAGCTGCCTGGCTTATCCGAATGAGCTTTAACTGTTGCTGGAGAATCACAGCATTTTCCTTCCAGTGATTGGGGTGTTCTGTTTCTAAGTCTCTTGAGCTGCCATGAGAGCTGGGTGAGTATCAGCAGCCTGTGTTTGCAGCTCTCCCAACCCTGAGTGAAAGATGGGAACAAAACATAATGGGCAGTTTGCACGGCTTGGTTACTTAGAAGTTAAAGGTCGGGCTCTTCTCTGGAAATTAAGTCCAAATACCGAGACCACGAAGGGACTAATGTAGTTACTCTTCATTCTGTGTCATCCAGCTCTTTGATTCCTGCCCTGCAATTACCTCTCTTGTTTTAGTGACACTTCTTTGTATTTCCTTCCGTGTGAATAAAATTATCACTGCAGTGTTTTGCCAAGCAGAAGATCATTTCCAAAAGCTGTCCATCAAATCATCCAGACCTCCCTCCTATTGTTTACCCACTGAATTAATGAGAGCTATGCCCACCCTTTGTATTAACCACCTCAGAAGAGCCAAACTGGTGTCCTTGTTGTGTAGAATCACATGTTTTTGGCCAGTGTCTATGATCACATTCTTAACCTTTTGTTTTTTGCACGTCGACTTGACACGTTATTTGTCAAATCGTCTTTGACACTCTGCCATATATGGGAAAGGTGCAGGAAGGGTATGAGAAGTACTGTATGAAAAATTCCACATCCAAGGGCTGGGGATTTAGCTCAGTGGTTCTTGCAAGCACAAGGTCCAGAGTTCAATCCCCGGTACCAAAAAAAAAAAAAAATTTTCCACATCCATTGCTAACTTTTGAGGATTTTGAAGTCATCTGGAGAAAACATCCATAAACCATGAGACATTTTTAAAAAACCCTTATCTTTAGAGATCAAGTTGCTTAATCACAGTAGTCCAAGTAGGGACATGTACACTGTGTATTTATTCTTAGATGGAAAGTTTTGCTGGAAGTCTGTTTGCCAGCTGCTAATTCCACCTGTGTCTCTCAGGGAAACTTAGTCCCTCCACCCCACAGCACACACAGTGTTTGGCAAGAATAAAATGGAAAATGACTGGGAAAAAACATATTCAGAGGGGAAACATCAACCAAACTTTTAGCCTTTTCTACCTCCTTCTCTCCCTGACCCTTCCCACTCCTACTCCCTCTGCTTTCTTTCTCCCTTTTCTCCCCTTCTCCTCCCTCTTACCTCTTCCTCCTTCCCTCTTTCTTCTTCTTTCTCCAATTATGGGGCTTCTGGGTGAAAGGAATTTTTAAAAAGTATATATTGAGAGCAGGGTTTCTTTTCTTAGTTTTCTTCTGAGCCAGAAATTGTTCACCACCTTCTTTTTCTACTTTTAGGGAAACTGAGGCACCCAGAGAGATTTGCCCCTGCTTCAGAATTTCCAGCAAAGTCATGCGCTGGAGCTCTGACTGTCCCGGTCCCCTGCCCAGTCAGATCATCTGGCCCACAGCTCCCTTGCTCCTTACCTCCCCCTATGCCCGCTGTGGAGCTGGCCCAAGTTGGTCCTGCAGATGGACCCAGCAGCTATCACCTCCTTGGAGGAAGAGGCCACTTGGGAGATAGCAAGGAAGCAGAAAAATGAAAAAGATGTAACAATGTCAAGCTGTCAAAGCGTGACTCTGCCCCCTGCCCCCATTCTGCCCGATGGTGGACTGAGCAAGGGTCAGAAACGTGACTCTCCTGAGCCTGCCTCCAGTGAGCTCCACACCCTTGGCAGTTCCTTCTGCCTCCCTCTCCCTGATGGGCCAGGACTGGAGACGGGCACACTGCCCTGGTTGGAACTGATGGTCTCCAGGCTCCCTGGCAGCTCCTTCACATCAGGTCCAGGGCAAGTCCCAGAATGAGACACTGCCTAAAACCTGGCCCGGCCACTCCCTGGCTGTGTGACCTCGGCGAGATTACCTGAACTCTCTGAGCATCTGTTTTGTCATTGCTATTGTGTCATAAGAATAGATAGGCAGGTGGGGGGGAGGGAAGGGGAAGGAAAAAGAATTAAGATGTACTATGTACCTGTACCAACTCCCTATGATGAGTGTAATCATTACATCTGCAAACATGTACTAATAAAAAAGAGTACCACAGTAAGAGATTAAATTAAGTAAAATGATCAATCAAGTGCTTGTGCCTGGCCTGTAGAAAATCAATGAATTTGATTTCTCTTTCCTTATCATCACCAGACCCTTGATAATTGAGTAGTCTTATATTTGCCTATGCTGCGTATGAGCTTGGGCCTTGTATATATGATTTGACCTTGTAAAGTATCTTTTTATACTTTATACTATGCATTCCCTACACAGAACCTGGCCCCTTTGTAAGCTCCCCCTGTCTCTTTCCCTGGATTTTAAGCAGAATTTTCCATACAGGCCTTCTTTAGGGGACATTTAGGAATGATCTCTCTGAGAACACCTGGCACAGTTTATAAGAACAGTGCTGAATATTTTCTTCCACTTGCTGAGGAATTCCAGGAGAAACTAGTGATCCCTCTCCTTCCAGCAACAGCTCTGAGGGTGCTTAGAGGGGAGGGAGAAGTGCAGCCCTTTGTCGCTTTCCACTGAAGATCATTTAGCCATTTGGCAAGGTTGGTGTTTCTGGCCTCCTTCTCCATCTCCATCTGTCTGCCAAGGCTCTGGTGCATCCCCAGGGGTGCAGGAAGCCTGACTGTTTGAACCAGGTCATTCTTGAAGCCTAAGAGACCCATCAGGCTGCCCTGGGCTGGAAAGGTTATAAATTCCAGGCTGTTGACTCCATGCATTAAATATTATCAGAGGACTAAACATTTTGCAGCTGCCATAGAAAATGCAAATGTGCTTGGGTTGATGCAGGCCAGGAGTGGCTCCAGCTTTGTCTCCTTTATTCCCTTGAAAAGAAGCCTCCCTCTGCTCTGTCTGTGACTGTGGAACAGGCACTTGAAAGGTAAGGGCTGGAGCTCCCTTCCCCTGATCAGAATGGGAAAAGTTTTCACTGCAGGCTGGCCAAACAGTCAATTGTGTGCACTCCCTACCAGATACATAATCCGTGCTTAAATCTTTTGGCAGTAATTCATTAGTTTTCTTCCCCTACATTCTTTGCTTCTTTGATGAGAACAAAGGCAGCTCCTCCCTGCTCCCAGTCTTACTTTTCTCTCCCAGGGAATCTCGCTGTTGTACTTTCATCCCTTTGGAAGAAAGTCCCCCAAATGTTATCCTTTCCTACCTGCTAACAGAGGAAGATTTCCAGTCTTTGTATTTTCAACTCTTGTGTTCAGAAGGCACCTGCGTGGTGCCAAGGATTTTTTTGCTGCAGGTGTTCTGGCCACATGTCCTATCCTAGCTACCTGAAGGACCCCTGGCTTGAGCAGCCCCCAGCTCGTTAATGGAGTGTTCCTGAGAAGGGAAGAATTGGACATATGGAAACGCTGATGGAATTTTATTCTTATTAAGGCCCTTTGAAGTTCCTGCTTTCCGACACTGCCCCCTCTTGCCCTCATCTGTCAGATGTGGCGTGTTCTGTCATCAAGGTTGGTGAAGCCAAAGTTATAGGAAAACCAACTGAATTTCTCTATTGCAACTCTTTGATGTTGAGTAAGACAAAAATCTTATTTCTACCCGATATTCTAGACTTCTAAGAAATGAACTAGGAAAGTAAGCTCTTTAGCACGGTAGGATTGTTACGAGTTTTAAATTTATTTCATCCTCCCTGCTTTGGACCTTAAACCATTCTGGTTTTGGGGTGGAAGGCAGATAAGCATTTATCGAACACCTACCAGGTATTATGCTTGGTATACAAATACCATAGATACATCTCTCCTAATTCTTCCAGAAATCTGATGAGATAGATTTTATTGTCATTTCTTATTTGAGAGAATTTGGACCAAGTGAGGTAGGCACTTGCTTGCCAGTGGCTGAGCAGGGGCCTGGGCCAGCTTCCTTGTTGCTCTCCCCCCAGGACTTGAGCGCTTCCACACTAATTTGTCACCTTGTGTTTACTGCCTCTTATGGATCTATTCTCCAGTATCTAAGAGTTGAAGTGAACTTTTGGAAGGAGGAATGGGCTGACACTTTTGCCAAAGGCAATTTAGGTTTTGTAGCTTCAAGAGGGTAGAAGAGGGGGAGCAAGAGATTCAGCCATTGGAGAAGAAGATCTAAAGGTGGGGATGGAGACAATGGGATGAATACAACTAGAGAGAGAGTCTTGGGAGGTGATGGGGTGGGTGGGTGAAGGAACCACTAAGGAGGTAAAACAGGGAAGAGAATGACTAAGGATCAGTTGTGTGTGTGTGTGTGTGTGTGTTTGTGTGTGTTTGTGTGTGTATGTAAAAGGATCGCCTCTATTTTAGACAAAACAGAAAAATAAATGTGACATCAGGGAGAATCACTCAGAATTTTCTCAAACTGGTGATTTGAGTTTTATGATTTGGGGATTATTTGTGCTGGCTGTTCTCATAAGGAAAAAGAAAGTCAAAGTTAGCGGTATAAATGAGCTTCTTTGTCCATGACTTCCACTGTTAGAATTAGAGTTTTATTTTCTTTTTTCCTCTTAAATACTCAGTTATCCTTGGGAATAAATGTTCATACTTCAGCCACCTAATCATATATGTAATTAAAATATGTCTGGAGGGACAGTAGGAAAGACTAAACCATGTTTTAAGTTTGTTTTCTTTTAAATCCTTGTGGTTAAATAGATGTATTTTGGTAGCATTCTTTAAACAAAACAAAACGCCTCCTAACATTGAGCTGAATCTCCAGTGTTGTACAGACTCAGTAAACATTTGTGAAACAAAAGTGAATTAATGTAATTAGCATCCTTCATTTGGCATTGAAGTAAAAAAAAAAATGGGTTAAAGACAATTAATTTTACCTTGTTAAGGAATAAGCAATGTAGATCCTTCTAAAGCTACCTGGATGATTTTGGTTGATCCAGATGTATAAAAATTAACCTTTAAGTAACTATCAATAGTACTGTTGAATTGTGTATTTGTTAGAGCAAAACTTAGACTGCAGGAAATGATGACCTCTGCGGGCCATTTTGGTTTTGTATGTGTTAAGCTGAATCAGTCACTTGGATGGCCAAACACAACACACGAGAAAGTTTTCAGTAATCTGAACAGGTGAGAGTCAACTGAAATTAATGTGCTAGAACATTGGACTGATTTGCAGTTAGTCTTGGAAATAAATTTGTTTACCTTCTCACCTCTCCAGCTTTATTGAAGTATAATAAAATTGTATATACTTAAGGTGTCCGACATGACATCTTGATACATGTATACACTGTGAAATAATTAACCACAGTCAAGCTAATTAACATATCCATTATCTTACATTGTCACTTTTTTGTGCATGCATGTAAATTTATGCCTAGGCTATGTGGCAAGAACACTCAAGAACTTCTTTATTAGAGAATTTCAATGAATACATTATTTTTAGCTACAATTACCATGCTGTATGTTATATCTCTAAAACTTACTCATCTGAAACTACAAGTTTATACCTTTGACCAATTTCTTCCATTATCCTTCAGCCCCCAGTAACCACTATTCTACTCTTTTTTTCTGAGTTCAGTGCTATTAGATTCCAAATATAAATGATGCCATGCAGTTGTTTCTTTCTCTCTTTTTTTTTTTTTGAGACAGGGTCTTGCTATGTAGTTTAGGCTGGCCTTGAACTCACTGTGTAGCCCAGGTTGGCCTTGAACTTGCAGCAACCCTCCTGCCTCAGCCCCCTGAATGTTAGGATACCATGCAGAATTTGTCTCTGTACCTAGCTAATTTCATTTAGCATATGTTCTCCAAGTTCATCCATGTTGTTGCAAATGACAGTATTTCCTTCCTCTTTAAAGGGTGAATAGTATCTTTTGTGTAAACTCAACATTTTTTATATCCATTCACCTGTGATGCATACTTGGGTTGTTTCCAGATCTTGGCTACTGTGAGTATTATATTTTCACCGCTGCACTGACCACCAGTGTGCAGATATTTCTAGGCATGTATGGCTTTTCTGTTTTAAAGTTTTAAAGGGACTTCCATAATGGCTGCCCTAATTTACATTCCCACTAACAATATATGTGGATTCCCTTTTCTTTATATCCTTGTCAGCGCTTGTTAATTGTTTTTTTTTCCCTTGTGGTACTGGAGATTGAGCCCAGGGCCTTCACACTGAGCTACATCCCCAGACCTTTTTTATTTTTCATTTTGAGGTAGGGTCTCATTCAGTTGCCCAGCTCCGCTTGAATAAGTGATCTTCTTGCCTCAGCCTCCCAGAGTGCTGAGATTGCAAGGGCATGCGCTGCCACGCCTGGTGCAGACTTCACTTTTTGGTGAGCACGGTTTTCCATGTCAGTGAGTTTTAGGAATGCAACTGTTTATAACTTCTTTCTTGTAGTAAGCTAATGCAAGTGTTTCCTACTTTTTTCTCTTCTTTTTTTTTGGTACCGGGGATCGAATTCGGGACCTTGCGCTTTCAAGGCAGGCAGCGGAACCACTGAGCTAAATCCCCAGCTCCTACTCTTTATTAAATAGAATTTTTAAAATGTGTGGCACACTCACCACCTACTCCAAGGGACATCAAATTGAGAAAAGGTAATCTAAAATAACAGTGTCTTAAAGTGTGGCTTGCCACTCACTAACGGATGGTGAAGTCAGTTTAAGACTTGAAATCATCCTTTCTTTAAAAATGAAAAATAACAGAGTAGAACAGAAAATACCAGTGGCAGCAAATAGGAGAGCAAGTGGTGTTTTGTGAAACTTAAGTTTCAGTTACGGATGTGAGCTTGTATGAAGTTGGTCATAACGAAACATCCATTTCTTACTATACATGATGGCTAAATTTTTTTTTGAGAACACTGGTCTAATTCACTTCCTCTTTACAAGTGAAAACAGACTTGTGTGGGGCGTAGGATCATGTGGGGTATTAATGACAGAATCTGAGTCTCTTCTACATCTTCCTTTCCCTACCCCTCAGTACCCTGTTAAATACACAAATCACCCGGTTACAGAATAATCCTTGGTGAAACCCAAGTGGCCACCCACAGACGAATGGATCAACAAAATGTGAACAAAGGAATATTATTCAGCCTTAAAAAGGATTGAAGTTCTGATGTGTGCTACCAAATGGATGAACCTTGAGGACATTATGCCAAGTAAAATAAGCCAGTCACAAAAGGACAATGATTGTATGATTCCACTTATGTGAAGTTCCTAGAACAGGCAAGTTCATAGAGTCAGAAGGTAAATTAGAGGTTACTAGGGGCTGGCAGTACATGGGACTGAGGACTTAGTATTAATGGATATGGAGTTTCTGTTCGGAATGATGAAATAGTTCTGGAAATAGTGGTTATCATTGCACAGCCATAGGATGGAACTAAATGACTCCGCACTGTGCATTTAAAAAAATAATTAACATGGCAGTTTTATGTTCAGTTTGATCACGCACTCCAAGAAGAATCCAGACACGGAAGAAGAAGCAACACAACATTTCTTTTGGACAGACCTGGCTTTACAGTCTAACTTCCATTCGGTCCTTCAGTTCTTAGTCTGCATAGGGGCAGGTATGAGGATTTGGAGGCAGACCAGACAGGCCCCTGGCTCCAGGCATCCCTGGAGTGGTGCGGCCAAGTCTGGTCTCGATTGCAGAATCCCGCACAGGTGATCACTGCTAGCTTTTCCACAGGTGATGTGTTTTATAGCAGTGTGTCAAGCTTAGCAAATGACCTTTCGAATGTTAACAGCTCTGATTTCCAAGGGCAGCATTTGGGTAAATAAACAATTTGCTTTTGGAAGGCCAAGCAAAACATATTTCATTGTTTTTCTCTCGATTTTATCCCTTTCCTCAGCCGGTTTTTAATCCCTAACCTGTAGACAAGTAGCCTTTTCTCTCTTTTCTCGTCCTCTTTCTTCAGAGACCTTCAGGGTCTCTGCAGATAGCAGCAAAGTGACATACTGCAGACCCCCAAGTCGGTTGCGGTGATTCGTGCTTGTCCCCATTCTCCATTCTTGGCTTCACGTGTTTATGAGAACCAGAAGAATTAGGTGGAGCCGGAAATGAGGGCAGGGCTGGCTGGCTAGGGACTTGGATGTGTGTTTCTTCCTTGGAGTTGACTCCGATGCAAGGCAGTTTCTGCCTATACAAGTTGCAGCAGATGGGAATCACCCATTGGTTTCGTCTGAGGACTCTGGAGAGTTCTCACTCCCAGGCAGTCACCCTTGGGTTTTTGGCTCCACCACTAGTATTGACACACAAGTCTCAGCTTCAGCCACCCCTGTCAGTGTCCCTGGGGGCTCTAAGTTGGCACCCACAATAAAAGAAATAGGCTTCATGGGCTGGGGATTTAGCTGAGTGGTTCTGCCACCTGCCTCACAAATGCAAGGTCCCGAGTTCAATCCCCAGTACCAAAGAAAAGAAAAGAAATAGGTTTCTAATCCAACCAGTGAAAATATTTAACTGGGTTTCCTGGCAGCTAAGGAAGTGCTTCAGAAATAGATAATTCAGAGTTAATACTCTGAATTTGCCCCATGTACCAGGGAAGCAGGATTCCAGGTAGAATCTTCCTGAATTGGGTCAACACTTCATGCTATTGACCTTGACGTTCTTAGCATAACCTTATGAGTTTTTAGGGTTTTCCTTGGTACTGCTGACATTTGGAGCCAGAGAATTCTTTGTTGTGGAGGACTGTCCTGTATGTTGTAGGACATTTGGAAACATCTCCTGGCTCCACTTACCAGATACCGGTTGTACCTTCCAAGTTGTAATGATCAAAATGTCTGCACACAGTGTCAAATGTTTTCTGGGAAACAACGTCCTCCTGGCTGAGGACCACTGGCAAACCACACATTCCTTCTGCTGTCTTCTGAGTTACATGTGTTGAGGACTTTGTTGGTTGTTATACTAGAAGCAATAATGGAAAAAAGACTTGGGTTTTTTATTTGTTTTATTCCTGCTTTATTAGTACACAGCTCAGATCTTTAAAGGACATATAAAGTGTCATAAACAGGGACAAGCTAATGCCTTGCATTGCTGTCAGGATGAATCCATTACCCCTATGTAGGCTTGCTCCAGGGTGGATGTTTAGACATGTCTTAGGCAACATGATTTCTGCTGGGATCTGTCTACTGGAGCATTGCATCTTGGAGAGGTCTGTATCCTCTTGTTCTATGTTGCTCCTTTTCCTGGATGGTGAGTGGTGGGCTGTTTGTAATCATAAGCAAAGCAGGAACAGGCAAGTGGGTAGAGGTGAAGCAGTAGCAGTGAGTATTACCTGTCCTTTTCTGCTTGTGCCAGTCATTTATCTGCATGATGTGGGCAAGTTATTTAATTCCTCTCTTTGAATCTCTCTTTCCCTTATCCAAATGGAGATGGTACCTCCTGTCTGTCATCTTATTAAATGGCTGGCCTTGATGTGGCCAGAGTCATATGTAGTCCCCATCTCATGCCATGAGGTGTGTGGTGTCAGTTGATGGGATCACAGAATTCTTTCTGGTTTCCAGAGAAAATTCCATCATCCACAAAGCAAAATGTCCCCTTCCTTCTCAGGCTAGCCTAGCTGTAGCATCTCTTTGCCCCGTCATTCAGTGTTCCTGGAGCTGGTGAGCCATGCTTTCTGCAAATTATTTGGAATACCTGGATGACTAAGCCATCTTTCCTAGCATCAAAGTGTGTCCTCCAGTTAGAAAGATGGACTTAGAGGTAAACCTAACGCAATTGGAGACCCATATTCTATAACTTAAACAAGGGTGGTTTAAATTCCCTGTTTTGAAGCTTTTCCCAAAGGGCAGTGTTTCCATTTTGGAAGGCACTGGTGTGTGGTCTGGAACACTATGCTGAGAATCTGAAAGTTGGGTCTTTTATGTTGACACCATCCCTGCTTAGCTATGTACTAACCCCAGTAAACCCAATTCGCTTCATTTTAGTAGATCTCACTTCATTGGTGTCTTGATTACTGCCTTGTTGCTGAGACAAAATACCAGACACCCGAAGTTAAAGGAGGAAGGATTTATTTTGGCTCACAGTTTGTAGAGGTTTCAGTCCATAGTTGGCTGGCTCCAAAGCAGGGTGGCATGGCAAAGGAGCATCACAGAGAAGAAACAGTCCATGGTAGACAGAAGGCAACAATTCAGCAAGGCAACAAAGCAGTGAAGTAGGGAAGAAGCAGCAAGTGAGGACAGCAGTCCTCTTTTTTTCCCTTATATTTTATCCTGGCTGCATGCCCTTAGGGTGGGTAACACTCACACCCAGGGTGGGGCTTCCCATTATCAACACCCAGAATTATGCCAAACCAGTTAGCAATCACATACCCTTGATCTCAGCATCACACACTCTAGATCCAGGAACCTCTGAAAAGCCCCACCAATGAGCACATGAGGCTTTGGGGTACATCTAAATGCAAGCTTAGATTGCCTGTAAAGCCAAGTGTTATGGCTTATAAAGTGATGCGGTTGGACTAGATCATCTCTAAGGTCATTTCTGGCAATCTAGGCTTATGAGGTCGAGGACTGGCAACGCCATTATTTGTCAGTCTTTGTGAGGAAGATTTATGGTAAGTTTTAAAGATAGCTTCCCTATTACTTGTACCCGAGGAGCTAGAGCTTTCCAGAAAGATTGGAAGGCTAGCAGGGCTTAGAGACCCATTTGAGGGATAAACCAGTCGTCTGAAGGATGAAAATCACTCTTGCCTTGAAGCCCCATCAGAAGATATTGTTTATAACAGCCCTGTCAACTTCAGAGGACTTCTTTCCATAGGGTTTTTTTGGGCAAAGATCCCATGTACCATTATCTTTCTCACTATCTGTGGAATTCTGCTCCAAACTGTAGGTAAGTTTAGTGTAGTGTAAAACTCCACCCCATATCTTTCGTGTCTAGATCCTCAGCTTTCCAGGACATATAACCCCAAAGACAAGCTCGTGGCACGAGGGACCCAGTCAGGGATAGGATCTGTAGTCATTAAGCTTGTCATGTAGTGCTCTACTGGGAAAGAAATGTTTGGAGCATTCCTTTCTCTTTCTTCAAGATGACGTAGCATGCTTATTAATATTTCAGGTTTTTTTTAAAAGGTAAATTGTACCTTCTTGAGGAATCTATCCTAAGATCTCTTGCTGCATGTCAGAATAAAGTCCCTGGACCACCTGAATGCTGCTTGGCATATATGGCCTTACACTGTGGTCCTGTGCATACCTGTGCTGTTCCTCTTACAAGATTAGAATCATTTTCTAGCACTGATGACTGTGCTTAGCCACCTGGAAAGATCCCATGGCCTTGATTAGGTTGTGCATCTGTGTGTGTGTGTGTGTGTGTGTGTGTGTGTGCATGCACGTGAGTGTGACTGTGTGTGTGCATTAGATACCCAGTAATGGTGGAATGAATGGATGGATCACAATGTCAGACACAGGGAAGCACTCAATAAATAGTTGTTGAGTTGGACCAAATTATAAGTGGTTAAATATTTCATGATTCTTTAGTCTTCCTACTTCATGCCATTTGCTGTGGGTTAGAAAATGAGTTGAAGCTGTATGTTTGCACTAAAGAGTGATAAGCGATTGCTGGTTATCTGCAGAGCTATAGAGCTTTTAGCTGTTTTACAGCTCTGATTTCTTTTTTTTAAGCAGTGTTTACTATTTCTAGCCATTATGTACACTAATATAAAAATTTAATTAGACTCTTTCTTTTCAATTAATTATTACAGCCCTGTTTGTTTACTCTCTTGACAGAACTTGCATTAGGAGAACAAGAGAGATCAATTTTCTATCGCAAAATTAATTACTTTTGACCAAAGTCCAGTGCGCCTGTGAGTGTACACCGCCTTCTTGATGACTTCCTGGACAGCTGAAGGATTGTGGGTTGTGACGTAGACAAATATTCAGATAGCTTCAGCGAAAGGATACTGTGAATCCGCAAGAAATTGTGCTCACTGCCCTTCTCAGAGCAGCACATGCAGCCAAGTTAAAATTCAGAGATTGAAAATATACTATGTCTTCTGCATTCCTCATGGATTAATTTTTTTTTTTAAGGCATCTAGAGAGTTGAAATTAGGGACAGGTAAAGGCATCTGCCTTACGAAAGTTGTTTTCTTTGACAACACCTATGAAAGAAGGTGTGCATCCCAGAAAGTCAGGGGTCTGATATGTTATTGACCTCCAGGTCCGACATGGTGCCTGGTACATGGCAGTTGCTCAGTAAATATTGAATGAGTCAGAATGCATGAGATAAATAGCTAGTTGTGCTTGTTTTATCGTGGATTAAAGGTTCCCTGTATCTATGGTTCTAGTACTCCATGATTCATATGTTAGAGGTGGCTGTTTTTAGTGTTGGAAGTTGGATCATACCCTAGGTGTCAGAGCTGTGCTGGGACTTTCCCCCCATGTTCCCACTTCACGCAGGTCTACTCATAAATAACAGTTCAGTACAGAGAAGATGCAGAGCCACTGTGGAACCACCGCAGAGCAAGTGACAGTAGCAGGGCAGAGGCTGGGCCTGGTCCCCAATAACAGGTCACACAACTTGAGAGTCACATGAGTGTAGAGCAAAGCCACCTGCCACTGTCACTATATTTGTGATGCTGGGCCGGGCAGCATGCCCTCTCCTGTTCTCTGGCATTGATCTGTAATACTGGCCTGATAATTCCTGCCATCCAGTAAGATGATAAGTGATGTGTCCTGTACCGAGATAGTTCAGTGAAATGTCTGTTTATAATTCCCTTTCCTTCTAGTAGCATGATCCCTTAATAAAGAGAGTGGTTCTGCATCTTCTCTGTACTGAACTATTTATGAGTATACTTTCGTGCAATGGGAAGATGGGAGAAAGAGTCCTGGCAGCCTTGGAACCTGGGACCCTTAGGGAATCTTGGATACAGTGCAGAATTAGAGGCTAAAGGCCAAGCGCAGGAAGGACTCCTCCTGAGAGGAGGTGGTGGTGTGTGGTGTGTGTGTTCAGTGGCTGGGTGGGCAGAGCAGGAGCTCCAGCAATTGCACGGTGCAGTAGAACTCTCTGCACTGGGGGAAAGGCTCTTTCAGTGCACTGTCCATTGCACAACTGTAGTCACGCATCGCAGTTGAGCACCTGAGATGTGGCCAGTGTTTTGGAGGAACCAAATCTTGAATTCCTCTAGTTTTACTGTAGTCACTTGAAGCCAGTGGCCACTGCATAGGACAGCCTGCTCTAGCTCTTTGCTGTGACACCAGGACTTGCCACCTGTCCTTTTCCTGGGAGCTTGGGAGAAATAACAGCTTTCAGGCCTCTCCCCAGACCTCCTGGATCTGAGTCTGCCTTTGCTAAGATCCCCAGGTGGTTCCTAACCACGTTTGAGTTGAGGAAACACTGGACCATGTTTAGGCTGTTGGTTTTCTTCAGAGATTCTGTCCAATTGTGGTGCTTGACAGGATGGAGGGTTCTTACTGTCTTTGTCTTCTCAGCCAATCTCACGACTGCTTTGGTTCCTGGGGACCCATGCATGTAGGTGTCCGTGCATCCTCGAGGTTAGGAGATCAAAGATCAAAGACAAGTATAGCTTTTATCTCAGGATTAAGCACTCTTGCTTATTCCATCCCATAAACCTCCTTAATCTTTACATTCCCATGTTCTCCCTCAAGAAGTTTGCTTTGCACTGTTCATTCATCTTGCCACAGCCATGTGCTTCCCTCCACTTTTGCCTTAAACTGGGAAAGCTGTGGGTGTGTGGCCACACACATACACACTTACTTTTGAGAGATGTTTCCAACCAAATCAGTACATTGACATTGTGGTTCTCTTAATGCTTCCAAACACTCTGGCTAGTGATGAATATTTCAAAAGCAGGCATAGTGTTTTCTCTTGAAGTGAAATTAGAGAAATGTCTTCCTACCTTCCTGCAAGTATTAATAATTTCTGTTGTGTAGTGGTGCTAATTTACCGTGTTGAAATCAACAGCAGAAAAGTCTTTAGATTTCTTTGATATTCATTGGCCAGGTTTTTTTTTTTGCTAAAATGGATGTTTCCTGGGTGTTGTTGATGTTAGCCCAAACTGGGAATTTGACTCTGGTTCCAATCATGTTGATGGAGACTCTTCTTACATGAATGGCTCAGACACCTTGCAGTAAGGGCTTAGCTCCAGCTGTTGTCTCTATGGGGTCTAAGGAAATTGCAAACCTTCTTAGGCTATATCTGAGGAGTTACCAAAGGGACCCTGAGGGAAGGGAGTCACAGAGATACCATTCTGGCATTCTAGGCTCCAATAAGGAGTCTCTGAAACAGACTCAGGGCCATAGTGTTTAGAAAGGAGCCTGGAATTTGAGCCCTCCGTAGTTTGGCTCAGGGATGCACACTTCATTCACCTCTGCCCTCCACAGCCTTTGTTCTGTTTTTGATGCCCACAGTGCTGGCCACTGTGGTTGGTTGCTCTGGTCCCTCTATGCAGAAGAGAACTCCCCACTCCGCTGTCATTTTGCCTTTCTTCATTTTTTTTCCTTAGCTTTTGTTACCACTTGCAGATTAGATGTTTATTTTATGTAAATTCCGTAAAAGCTGGGGCTTGTTTTGTTCCCCATTGTGTCGTTCACTTTGTCCTGTTACTGTTCTATCTGGGGGTCTAGAACTGTGCCCAGCCCATTGTGCCACCGGGAAATCATTTTTGAAGGAGTGGATGAATGACTGTGCTCTTGCTGTCCTCTGGGAGTACTCAGCAGGTGAGCGAGCCTTCCGAAGCATCTGTCTGGCCCTGGTCATTCCTTGCAGGAATTTTTATGGTGCCTAAGTACTCAGCCACTCTCCTTCTGTGCAGCTATGCTGAGTGTCCTTTCTTTGACAGTGTTTCACATCCATCTCTCCTTTCTCTGTCCTTCCTTCTGCCACCCCACCCCCCCCCCCCCCCAGAGCACTGAAGACATGTAAACAAGCCTCAAAAACAGACTTC
>NW_004624734.1:13006728-13161572 GCF_000247695.1 Heterocephalus glaber
CCCCGACCAGAGCACTGTGTCTGCATGTGCCTGAGCTTAGCCCTGGCTTTCACCTTTTATGGCCATCAGTAGACCTCAAGTTGAGTGAGGGTAGGAACCACATCTTTTGTCCTCCCCCACACCCACACTGCAGAATTAGCTGCCAGCACAGAGTAGGCACTTTGTGATTCTTTCCTGATGAATGAATGAAGCTACTTACTGCTGTGGGTAGATCCACACACATTAGAATGTGTTGGAAGCAAGTCTGACTTCTCTAGAATTAAGTGTTTCTCTGGCACTACAAGATCTTACTATTCAAGCTGTGAGATTTAAAGGCAAAATGATTCCTGCTAATTATTAACATTTGCCCTGAAAGAACAGAGCCATTATGGGGCCCTGAACCCTGGCATGCTGCCCCCCTCCCAGCAGTGAACAATGCCAGAGAGAGGGAGAGAAACCAAAGGCAGCAATGGCCCTGGCACCTGCCAGACCTTAGATTAGCCAAAGAGGATTGCAGTATCAGGGCCAAAAGAGTTGGGAATGGGTAAAAGGATTTGAAATGAGATTATAAGATGGAAAGGATCCTAGCTTTTGTTCAGGAAATAATTTACCGATTTTCCTCAAGGCAGTGAGACAATCCAGTTGAAGGCCTGGAGTGTAGATCAGTGTCCTGGGGCTCTTCAGATACTTAAAAATACGTTAATTTGTAGTTGTACTTTCTGGGCTTCTTACTTAAAAAGAATAAAAATCAAAGACAGGAGCAGAAAAATAAAGAAGCTGATGAAATACTAAACAAAGTTGAATGCGACATCTGTTAAGAGAACACAAAGATAGAATCATTTTGGTCAGTGTGTTTTCAGGCCAAATTCTAGAAAGTGTATGGGTAGTGTGACCAGGAACAGTTTCTTTAACTTGCACCCTGAGGAGAAGGTCCTTTCCTTTTGACCCCAGCTGGGCACGTGGAAGACCATTCATAAAGACCCTACGCATTCAGCTGAGGCAAGGTTAGAGTCAAGCCAGCAAGCTGTCCGCCATTTGTGTTGGTTTTATGGCCGTCATAGCAATTCTCCTAATGCTCCAAGGTCTTTTTCACTTTTGTTGCTTCCTTGAGGTATATTTTGCTTGGCTCTCAGCCCAGGTGCCTCTTAACCCTAAATCTCAGTATCTCCTTTCTCACATCATTAGCGTCCCTGCTTTATCCGAAGTTTTTATTGATACAGAGTGGCTTTTTGCCTATATTAGAGCAAGACATCAATTCCCCTAAGTATGATGAGGAGCCCCATGAGGGATTTGTCTTGCTGCTGATAATACTTGGGTCGGATTCTTGCATGATGGTTGGGGATTAGCTGACTCACCAAGGTGCGCAACAGAACACCAAGAAATGTAACTCAGGCAATACCAGGTTAATTCCATCTTTAGCAAGGGGACCACTTGGTGGATAATTCTGAAGAAAACCTTTGAAGGGTCTTTGTATCCTAGAACCTCAAGTTAGCAAAAGTTTGAGGGACAGGAATTTACAAAATTTACCACCAAACCTTTTTGTTTGTTTGTTTTTGGTACCGGGGATTGAACTCGGGTCCTTGCACTTGCGAGGCAGGCGTCGAGGCAGGCGTCGAGGCAGGCGTCGGCACCAGTGAGCTAAATCCCTGGCCCTACCACCAAACCTTTTGCTTGAACTTCGATTACCAAAAACTCCTGGTGAATCTATGGATCTGTTTTGACAGTAGAGAGAATGTGCTGAGAGAATATTTGAGGTGTTGGAGGACCCCGTATCTCCCCCTTCGGTGTTCACTTTGTAAATGTTGCTGTAAAATATGCATCCACCCTCAGAAGGCTGTGGGAAGTGATTATTTTGAAAATAGTCATGATCTGAACTTCTGACTTGTCCCTTTCTTTAAAAAATGAAATAACCTCTTTCCTCCCATTTATTCACCACACAAAAATGTCTTTTTATTTGAAGATAAGGGCCAGCTGAGTTTCGGTTAATTAAAGTTTTAATTGTGTTTGATTCCGCCACAGATCCGGTGTTGACTTATCTTGATAATGATATGCAAAATGTCATCTTCAGGCATTTGGTCCTCCTGTACACTAAGGGATGCAGCATCAACCTCACAGCCTGCTGGTTTTGCCTGGTCCTTTGTATTTGCTGTTCATTTTTGGTGTTCTCTTCAGGTAGGAAAAATGTAAGGACTTTAGCTTCATGATCTGAATACTGCCCAAGGGCTGATATTGTATTTACAGTTTGAGCACTTGTGTGTTGGACATAAGCCATCACCTGTATGAAATTAAGTACTTCTTGTCTTTCTGTGCAAAAAGAGCAAAGCAGCTCCAGACCACTTTGATTAGAGCTCTGCCTGAAAGATCGGTCCTTGTCTGGGGCCTGCAAACTTGGTTTTTAGGAGTATTACTCCCATTTCCAGAACTGGGCAGAATGGTTCACTGTGCCCACCTTGTTTGTATAAACAGTGTGGTTGGTGGTAGCGGCCTGGAATTTTGGTGTGATCTGGTAGAAGGTGTCTACACAAGTGAAAACCGGACGCTGAGTCTCTGAAGTGCTTTCCCGGGAGGCAGAACTTCACAGGTGTTATCAGGACTTGTTCTGTCTGCCCATCCTTTGTGACCTAGGAGAGGACTCTTGGAAACTTGTGCCCCGGTGCGCTCTGGACTTCATCCTCTTTGCTGATTGTGCTTGGTATCCTTTTGCTGATTTAAATCACAGCTGTCAGCATGACTGTATGCAGAGTCTCATGTGTCCTAGTGAATCATTGAACCTGGGGGTGGTCTTGGCAGCTCTGGCACACCTTCCTGTTCTATCTCTTAACTGTCCCAGCTGGTCTCTCCCTCAACCCAGTATCCTAAGTCACAAAATCAGAATCATCTTTGTAGCAAATCCTGTCAACTTTATCTGAGAAATGTGACTTTATCTGGGAAATGTCTCTTGAATTCACCCTTCCCAGTCTTTGTCTTCTTGACCTGCCCTGCTTCTCCTCTGGACTTACTGCAGTAGCCCCTGGCCAGTGTCTTTCTACCTCGGTTCTCCATTCCAGCTCACCTTCATGTCATCTTGCTCCAAAACCTAGGCTGAATTACCATTGTTGATGACATAACACACAGCAAAGCTGGGCCCTTGTTCTGCTCCATCTGGTGACAGGGTGACAATACGGTTAGAACCTAGATTGGAATTGGCAGCTCCACTCACTGTGGGGCATACGGACAAGTTATCCCACCTCTCTGTGTATCAGGGTCCTTATCTGTTCATGATAATAAAAAATAGCACCTTCCTTATAGGATTGCTGCAAGGATTAAATGAGTGAATGTTTAATACCCTTAGAACATTGTTAACTGAGATAGATTTTATTTTTGTAGGTTAGCACATTCCCTCTGGATTGTCAGCTTCTTCTTGTATTGTATCAGAATGAATGGGTGAATGAGGAAATGGGAAATGAAAAGTTGGTTAAATGTGGTTTATATGCTCAAGATACTTGCTGGTTAAAGGGTAAATGAGGAGCACAATGGAGGATAGATATTGGGAAGTAGGAAAAACATGTTCAAATGGGAGGGGAACAAGGGAGGGGGAGGGAGAAGGAAAGGAAGGGAAAAAAAGAGAATGGAAGGAAAAACATGAAAATAAAACTTGTGTAAATGGGGAAGGGAGGGAATGGGGAAAAAAGAACTGAGACCTGTTATGTACAGGTACAAATGCCTTATGATGAATTTGATCAATATGTGTAATAAATATGTACTAATAAAAACAATAAAAGTTTTAAAAAGACTTACTGGTTAGTGGAAAGATATAAGATGCCTTAATAGATTAACCGTTTCAGAGGTGTCTGGGTCAACTAGTGATGACACTGTCTAAAGAACTCAGAGAAGGAAGGAGTCTGGGTGAAGTGGGAAAGGAAGCAAATCAGATTGCTACAGCTAAGTCCCCAGACTCACATTTGTCACCCTGTCAGATCCCTTAGAGAGAGAGAGATACGCACAGAGACAGGGAAGTGTCAGGATTTGGTGTGCTGCTAAGAAACTACTGTGAGCATGAATTCTGCCGGTGGGACCCTTAGACTGTACCCTTGCTGAAACTTGCCTTTCTCCCAGCTGACATTCAGAGCTACGTAATGCACAGTGGGCATTTCCAAGAGAGCAATCACAGCATAATGATTTGGGAACAACCCTCTCGGGGATGTGTAGATTTTCTCCTGGCTCTTGGAGGTGGAAGAAACTTGTGGAGAGAAGAAAGTACATGTCAGCTTTAGCACAGACTCCCAGGACTCAGGCCTCCTAAGCACACAAGCATTTCTGAGGAAGTCGGGGGTTGGTACCAAGCGTTGCATCATTTAGTCAGTGGGAGAGTTGACTTGAGTAAGGGGCTGTTGAAAGAAGGTAGCTGGGCCATTTGCCATATGCAGGCAGACATTCTGGCCAAGGACTTCCTCTGTACCTCCTAGAGGCCATATTGCATAATATCTTATTGAGATGGCTTTTACTATTTTACTTTGTTTTAATCTTAGGTAGGTGCCCATTAAAGTCACCATATAAAGCTATATCATGAAGCCACATTGAGGCCTTGGGATCCTGGTTTTGTATCACTTAGCTTCTGCTACGTAATGAATACTTCAAACCAAATAGCTTAAAAGAACAATCATTAATTTGCTCATTGTTGTAGTCAGGGTTTTGGCAAGGGAATACATTTAATACAGGATGCATAATTTGTAGAATTATTTTATGATATTTACCCAGAAAGTCAAATACAGAGGAGTGCAAGAGATTAACCGCACATGAGAGGCCCAAAGAATGCAGCCAAGGGCCTGGATCCCATGTCAGTGCCCCACACAAGTCCCCCTAAAGGCCTAGAGTCTGAGGCAATGTCCTGCATGAGTCCAGCCAGTGGCCTAGAACCCACAGCAATGTCTCATGCTTGTCCATATCGAGGATCTGCACCCGGAAGGCCTGAAGGACAGTGGTGGGAGCGAGAAAACCTATGCTGGTGAGATGAAAGATTTGTGCCGCCAAGAGGAGGGATCTGCATTAGAGCCTGGAAGTGACGCTCACGGTGAAGATCAGAGCTCCCCTGATGAGAACAGCAGCCATTCCCAGTAACAGATAGGCCCTGAGCTCCATCCACAGCAAGCTTCTAGAAAATCAACAGGCCACAATCTTCCTCTCCAGTTCTCTTTTTATGGCTACTGGCAACAATCCTCAGGTAGATCTTCCACGCCCATCCACGATGATTCAGTTCAGCTGGGCATTCCAAGTTGACCATTAGTTAATCCACCACATTCGCCGTTCCACGTGTTGACAAACTTGTGGCTTGTTGAACCAGGCTCAACTTGAATGGTGCCCCGCTCTCCCTTAGGATGTTAGCTGGGCTCACTTGGGTATTTGGGCTTCAGCTGGGATGGCTGAGACCGCTGGGGCCTCTCCATGGGGTCTTACACTCCTCAGGAAGCTATTCCAGGCTTCGTCACATGGTGGCAAAAGGATTCCCAGTAACAAGATAAAGCAAGCCCTTGTGTGCACAAACTTTTCTAGTTTCTACGAGTGTCCTATTTGCTAATGTACCATAGGCCACAGCAAGTCTTGAGGCTCAGTGTTGGTGGAGGATGCAGCAGGATGTGGATATAGTAATACACAATTTTTGTGGCCCATTGCTACAGTAGTTTGCAACAAGGAGTTTATCTAGGGCAATGATGGAGAACCTTGTAGAGACCGAGTGACCAAACTGCAATCTAAAACCCACTTACTTATTGTAAAGTGTCAACGCTGCAATTAAACCTGAATACTGAGGTTTTAGTTTAGAAAAAACAACATGGCAACTTGGCTTGCATGCCAGCAGAGAGGGCTCTGCATGCCCACTGTGGCACACATGCCATAGGTTCATTATCATGAATCTAGGGTCTTGCTAGAAACCTAAGCAAGATGTCATGGTGGGGCATCTTAGTTCTTCTTATTCAGAATGGTATGATAAGCTGTCAGTGCATTAGAACCCTCTGCTCACTGACCACGTGAGCTGGCTCACAGCTTGAGGGGGCACGCTTAATCCCAAGGGGCTACCAAGAGAGTGTGGCTGGATCAACATAAAACTGGTGTTCATGGTAGGAGAGGAATTCTGAGCAATAGTTGTCACAAAATGACATCTCAGATCCCTGCAGTTTTCTCAGTCTACCCTGAGCCTAGGCTACATCTTCCCTTCATTCTTTTTTTTTTTTTTTTTTTAAGCAGGAACAGGGTTTTATTTATTTAAACTTTAAAGCTGGACAGCTCTTCTTTTCTTTTTTTTAAAATTAATTTTATTGGTACATTTAAGGTATACAATATAATGACATTCATCATTGGAAATTTGCACCTTTACATAATCCATCTTGGTTCTTGTTTTCTCCCCAGTTCCCTGCTGTCTTTTGGACAACACCAGCAGTTCTGGAGCTGTCTGGTCTTTGCTTCTTTAGCAGTATTCTGGACACATTTTGAGGTCAATGGAGCAGTGGAGGAGAGTTGGGGGAAGTGGGAGAGTCAGAGACATGTCTGGGAGACTGGGCGCCCAGATTCTTTAATTGAGTTTGCTGCCGGTTGACTTTGCTCTGAAGAGCAAATGCAAGGGTGGAGTGGATGGACTGATGATGCCTGCCTCAACTGGGTTGTAATAATCTTATTTCAAGTTGTGAATCCTTTCAAGGTATTGCTGATGTTGAAGATTATATTTAGCAATTAATTGCACTGCCTTATCAAAATGTTGCCTTGGGATGCACTAAGAGACCAGAATTGAGGGAAGGATTTTGAGATCAGGGAGGTGTTTGACTATAGAGTCAAGAGTGAGCAGGGGAAGGAGTCACAAGGAGGGATGGTCTCTGGGCCATAGAATGAGCCTGGGCCCTGGGACATCAAAGGCACATTTGTCTCTGTGTACCCCCACCCTGCCCCAGGGGATGGGCTGAGGCTGATAGATATCAAAGAATGTCCACCCTGAATTTAGTTTGTTTTTGGTACCAGGGATCAAACTTGGGACCTTGTGCTTGCGAGGCAGGCACTGGAACCACTAAGCTAAATCCCCGGCCCAACCCAATGAATTTAGGAAATAATTCACTGAGATAACGAGGCTTCCTGAGGCTTGATTAGGGAGGTAGCTTCTACTGCCAGTAGAGAAGAATGAGTAAGTTTGAGCAAAAGTGAAATTTTCATTCTTTCTTTCTGAGATCATGACATTGTTTCAGTTGAGTGCATTCAGTTGTCTTGATGTCCAGAAGTCCCTCCCTGTTGTGGGAATGGTGAAGCTTCTAGGTTGGTTGATAGCATCACCTGATGTGAAAGATGTCTCGGTGACTGTGTCTGAGTCCATGTGTGTGGTTATGTGGCCTTGTGGGAAGCACATGCTGCGTCCCACACCAGTCCATCCATACAAAGTGTTCCCAGAGGTAGTCTAAACCCTGGGAGCCAGGAATCAAGCTCATCTTGGCCACCGTTGTGTTCCCAAGACTTTGTGTGCTTGCCGGCATCTGTTAAGCAGTTAAGAAATATTTGTTGAATAAATTAAGAAAATTTAGATTTTTTTTTTACAAAGCATCTTCGCTTGGTAATTTTTATAGAATTAACTTAAACATTTTAATTGGTCACAGAACAATGAGTGTTGATGTTTTTAAAGTTCTTTTTGGTGAAGCTGAGAAGAAAAATAGAAGGAAGCTGACAAAACAATTGACCAAGCTTAAATTCATCCATTACTAAAAACAAATACAGACTAACTGCCCAAAACTCAAAGTCCTAAATTATTTAGATCAACCAGCCTAGGATAGTAAAGCATCTATCTTTTTGTAGTATATTTATGTTTTTCCAGAATTAAAATGCCTGCCTTTTATTTTCTGATCATTAAGTTAATATACACTCACGTAGAATAAGGCAGCTTCAAGAACTCAATAGAACTACCCTTAATTCCATGTTAACATTGTAAGAACATCAGTTCAAAAGACATTTTTATTTTAAATTGTAGAATCTACATATTGTAAAATTTATTATCTTACTCATTTTTTAAATGTACAGCTCAGCAGTGTTAAGTATATTTCCAGTGTTGTGCAGTTAACCTCCAGAACTCTCATTTTGGGAAGCTGGTCCCTTCTTTCTAGCTTCTGGCAACACCGTCTGACTTTCTATGAATTTGACTGCTCTAGGTACCTCATATTAGAAGTGGAATCATATCGTATTTGCCCTTTTGTGACTGGCTTATTTTACTTACTGCCCCTAAGGCTCACCCATGTTATAACAGGTATCAAAATTTCCTTCCCTTTTATGGCCAATACTCTTTCTTTGTCTGTATGTATAACATTCTCTCTATCCTTTCAACTGCTGAGAGTCCCTGGGATTGCTTCCATCTCTTGCCTACTCTAGGAAAGAATAATGCTACTATAATTACCTTTTTTTTTTGGTACCAGGGATCAAACTTGGGTCCTTGTGCATGCAAGGCAAGTGACAGAACCACTGAGCTAAGTCCCCGGCCCTGAATAATGCTGCTATAGACACAAGTATTGGAATATCTTTTTAATATGTTGCTTTCCACACAAATTTTGCTTGTATGTAAGATCATACTGTGTGCTGCTTTGTTTGTTTGGTTTTATGAGACAAGGTCTCACTGTGTAGTTCAGGCTGGCCTCGAACTCACAATGATCCTCCTGCCTCAGGCTCCCAAGTGCTGGGATTACAAGTGTGTGTCACCATACCCTGCTGTGTGCTGCTGCTTTGTAATCTGCCTTTATACTCCACACGACACCTTGTGTACCTTCTCTTGTCAATCAATATTGATATGCACTACTCTTCTTATTGTGTATATAGAATGTCCCCTTGTGTGGCTTTTGGTCATTTTTCATTTCTTAATGTAACTATGCCTCAGGAAATATGCTGAAACTTAGACTTTCTTCTTTAAAAAAAATTTTTTTTTCATTATGGTAAATTGAACCCAGGACCTTCCACAAGCTAGACACTAGACAAGTGCTGTATTACTGAGCTGAGCTATATTCCGAGCCCTTTTAAAATTTTTATTTTAAGACAGAGTCTTGTTAAATTGTTCAGGCTAGACTTGTACTGGAGATCCTCCTGCCTCAGCCTCTCAAGTAGCTGGGATTACAACCACACCTGGCAAGAGTTAGACTTTCCCACCCTTGCCTAATAAAAATGATTACTGTTGGGTCCTAGGCTGGATTCTCTATAAGCAGAACCTCAGAAAACTTTGGTATGAGTGGTTTGCTGAGGGAGTGTTTGCAGGAGAGAGAGAGGAAGGCGGGCAGGAGGAGGGGACAGGCAAAGGAGCCCTCCAGTCCAGCCATCACCACACAGGCAGAACTGCCCTTCTTGGGACAAGGACCGCCTGGTATTTATCCTGTAACTCCTGGGCCCCTTGGGATTTTCAGTTTACAGCATTTGGGGAGGAGCCGGTGTGAGCTGTTAGCCCAGCCTGCTGGACAGCTGGTGGGTAGGTACAGCTCCGGTACAGAACACATGGGGGACACTGGCACAGGTGCTAATGACACCTGGGATCCTGTCTTTAAGCCGGGTGCTCTGCTGAGTGCACAGGTGCAGTTTTACCAGTCTTGTGGTCCCGGTGCTACCACACCTCCATCTTACAGGTACAAAAGGGAAAGTATGTTTCCCGGCATCCCACAGCTAGTAAGGAAGGGGTGGAATGATTGTGAGGCAGATTCTGGTCTAACTCTAGAAGCTGAGCTCATTCTTGGCTGACCGTGGAATATAAAGATTACTTCCAAGAAGCTGAATTGGTGGGTCAGAGAGATATACTGTGTGCGTGCCTGTGCGGGTGTAAAACCAGCCATCCCTGGGTCTAGTCAGTCTTAAATAGCTGCTAATCTAATTGGTGGAGACTTTGGGCTTTATTTTCCTTTCTTTTATTATTGCTGAGATTAACACCCTTCCTGATGTTTATTGACTAGCAATATTTCTTGATTAATGCTCCAGTGTTTGGTCAGAGCCTTTGCTCTCTTTTTGATGGTTTTCTTGCAGTAGGGTTTGGATTGTCTAAATCTCCCCCACAGGTTTGAATGCTGAATTTATGGTACGCTTGTTTTCCATCAAAGATTCATTCTGTTTCTAGACTTTCATGGAATTCTCTCCCCACTCTTAAGCTAAGACCACACTCTTTTAATTACCATATGCACCCCTTTCCCCCTTTGCATTGCTGGGAAACAAACCCAAGGCCCACAGCCTGCTAGGCGAGCACTCTACCACTGAACTACACGCCCAACCCTACACTTTACTTTTCCAAAGGTACAAAGTTGTAGGATTTCTCATGTCAGCTAAATACTATCTAAAGGTTTGCCAGGTATAGGACATTTATAGGAAATCTAGTCCCAAATTAAAAGAGGTAAAAGCTTTATTAACACTTAATAATGGTGTGTATGATGTTCAATAAGGGCACTGTTTCTCTCTTCAGGGTCATCTCTGATGCTTCCATTAGCATGGCAGTTTCTTTTCTTGAAGTGGAAGAGGTAGCCATTTGAGTCATTAGTGGATCTGTTAGTGGTTGTCTTTGCAATGGAGAAAATCTGACAATGCATGGCTTACGTGCAGATGAAAATCGGTTAGCTTTTTCCAACTGGAAAGTCCAGGAGAAGGTCCAACATCCAGTAATCCTGAAGTTCATGACCTCATGGCTCAAAGTCCTCAGAGCCCAGTTCTCCATTCTTTGTTGTTCTTTCTGTGTATTGGCTCTGTTCTCATGCAAGCTGTTGCTGAATGGAGCAAGATGGCTGTCTAGTTGTCTATGAATCCTTGCAGGTTCCAGTCCAGTGGAATAAGAGTCTCCTCCCTTAGAGTTTGGAGAGTTTGGATCTGACTGCCTTTGGCCTGAGATGTACTCTTAAACTGTTAACTGTAGCAGAAGACAGTGAACACTTTTGGTTCATGCCTGGTAATATGCCCACTGTCACTGGGGAAGGCCTGGAACCTAGGGGAATTGAGGGAGCTGTTCCTGAAGAAGAGGGGATGGAAGCTAGTTGGCAGGAACATAAGAAATGCCCCTGTACTCACACTGGTCGGGTGAGACTTACTGTGGTTTTATTTTCACATTGAGAAGAGTTCATACTGTCAGGCTTTGATAGCGAACCATTTTAAAGAGCTGGGCTCACCTGGGTTCTAGTGATTTGAGGAGTCAGCATGCCCCTCTCAGGTAAGTCAGATTATGCACCATCTGGAGATCCCAGGGAAGCCAAAGCCATTGGTAATGGTTGGCCAAGCGTTGTTGGGTTGTCATTGCTAAGTGAGGTTCTTCCTAATGAGGGAGGTGAGGTTCAGCTCGCTGTTTTAGTGTTAAGCCAGAAAGTGGTTCCTCCCCAGCACCGTGGGCATGGCTGGCTGTGAAGGGGTGAGACTGTGCACTCAGATGGCAGGAAGCCAGCCACAGACCCCCGTGGCTAAAGCACATTGCCGTCCCAGCCTCTGGATTGGTGTGGCTGGGACTTAAGTGGTGAGCTCTGCCTGGTTCACGAAGGTTTTACATTGCTTTTTCTTTGCTCAAAGCACAGACTCTTCTGAACAGTTCCCACCCTCATTCCTTTTTCTTTTTTGATACATTTTAAATTCTAATATCAGAGACAACCTGTGTGATGGAAACAGCAGTGACGTAGTGTCCACCTCTGTGAACTGGTGTCCATGTCCGCTCTGCTCCTGGCCAGCATGCAGATGTGTGTCTCAGAACTGCTCCCAGTCTCTGTGCTTCCGTCTGCAAAATAAAGCAGCAGTGCCTGAAGATTCCTAGAGCCATAGAAGTGGGAGCCTTGGATATTAATCCAAAGCAGCTGCCGACCACATGAAGCCCAATCCAGTTACTTAACAGATAGAATGACCTGTAAGGGAGGACTGAGAGGGAGGCCCTCAAACCTGGTACAGAAGTTTGGATTCTTGAATGTAAGGGGTACTTACACTACCACAGGAAAAGTCAGATTGTTTTTGTTGGCATCAGGGACACCCTGAACACATGCACAGGGCACAGTGCAGCCAGGTCTCGAGGACACTCGTGCCTTGAATGGGAGTTCTCCTGCCTCCTGGATTCTGAAGGGCTCCTGCTTTTGATCCAGGCCAAGTAGATGAGAGTGCTGGTGTCCCCTGTGGCCGCTCATGGGTCAGGTTTTCTCCCATCCCAATCAGCTGTGGCCGTTGATTTGGGCTCATGTGGCAGAAAGTATGTTCTGTGGAGGGATGCTTTCCTGAGGACAGAAGACCAGCAGGTTTACCAGGTATCTTCAGCCACAGAATCGTGCTCTCCCCACTTAGAGTCTGGAAATACCATAACTGTTTTCAGAGGAGACTCGGCCTGGAGTGGCCACAGCAAACTGTTCACCTGCCAAAAATGTCGTAGGACATCTTGAGCTAATTCCAGATGATGCAAGCTCATTTTAGGAGAGCTAATTCTATACTACAAGATGGGGAGATAAATGCAATTCATTCCTTCCTTCTATACGGGCGGTTGAACCTAGGGTCTCGTTCATTCTAGGCAAATATTCTACCACTGAGTTGCTTCCCCAACCCTTTAGTTTATTTTGAGACAAAGCTCTCTAAGTTGCCCAGGCTAAGCTCAAACTTGGAACCTGCCTCAGCCTGCCAGGAGCCAGGTAGCTGTTCCACTGTCCCCACCTAGTTTTCGTTTTGATGTTATTCTCACAGTCTTCCTCCAGAAGTGCTGCAGTCCTAAATGCTGATGGAATTTGAAGATCTTTTCTTTTTTACATTGGTGTTTAATGTCTCGATGTTACTTCTGTCTGGCATTTACTTAGATTTTGATCAGTGGAGATTGTGGTAGGATTTATTTATAAGTGATCTTGAAGGGCTTGAAAAATGACACTAATTTGAAGCTTTGGTTGACAGTGGGGTTGGGAAAACTAGGTCCTCTCACCATGGTCATGCAAAGATTACAGGGTGGAATGATACAAAAATGCCTCTCCAGAGCATAAGCAGAAATACAAGCTGCCAGTTAGCTTGGTAAATAGAGAATCGAAGTGACAGCTGGGCACGTTGTCACATGCGTGCAGTCCCAGAGCACTGGGAGGCTAAGGCAGGAGGATCACAAGTTTGAGCCCATCCTGGACAACTTAGTGACTTAATGAGACCCTGTCTCAAAAAAAAAAGGGGTGTGTGTGGGGGGATTAGGAATGTAGCTCACTGTGAAAGTTCTGGATTCAATCCTCGGGGGGGGGGGGAGACCCCACCCCCCACCCCCCAGAACAGGGCAGCAAAAGCAAAGTAGCTTTTGGTTGTTTTAGACTTCAGTGTGAGCAAGTGCAAATTTTCATCTGAATCAGCACTTTTCTAACAGTTCATAGGCCAGCATTATCTGGTGGGCAGGCTTATTTACATACAAAATATAGTCGATTCGTCGATTCCATGTTTTTCTCAACCTTACAAACAGTATGCATGTTTGTTTTTCGTAACCAAAATGATTCCAGTTTAAAAAGCAGTGTAGACTTCCATAGACGATCTGAAGTGCACAGTGTGTTCTGAGTCCTTGTGCTCCCAGTGTCCCTCTTGGTGGGTGAAGCAGGGTCTCTAGACTTTAAGGCTTTGCTTCTTCAGGACTTTGCCAAGAGACTTATGCCCCTGGTGACAGGCAGAGCAGCCCCAGGAACTCTGAAAGAACTCTGCACTCATTTTCCACACAGCGAATTCTGAGTGACTTTTGAAGTAGAGGGAATTGAAAATGCAGATAAAGGAAAAAACTTGAGTTCAGTTGCTGTGGAGTTCTACATCCACCCAGCTCTGTAAGGGTTGTGAAAATGGTGACAGCGACCTCATAATTTCTTTGCAAGTATGGATTCAGCCCTCTGTACCCACAGATTCTACATCCTCAGATTCAAGCAAGGACAGATCTAAAATCGTTGGGGAAAGAATAAGTCACAGCTGTACTGAACATGTGCAGTCTTCTTTTTCTTGCCATATACAAAATTATTTACACAGCATTTACATCGTATCAGGTATTATTAGTAATCTAGAGATGATATAAATATACAAGAGGATGTGCATGTTATATGCAAATACTGTTGCCTTTTTCATAAGGGACCTTAGCATCCATGGATTTTGGTATTCTCGAGGGGTTCTAGAAACAATCCCTCAGCTGATACCTACGGGTGACAATGTACTTTAAAAAGCTTAGGTTTTTCAGTTCCTCCTTGTCATCCTCATTCTTAGAGGAGTAGGCAAAAGGCATGCTTCCACAAAATGCAAACACATGACTTTGTTTAGTGTAATACCTAAGGAAATTTTTAAAAAGTTGTAGAAGCATCCGTATTTCCTGAATTGTACTACGTAACCTGTGACTATGAACCCAAAGTCAGATTTACATTGTATTTAGTTAAGATCTGTTTAATAGGAATCATTCTTATTAGAATGTTCCCCACAAAATCTTTAATAAACATACAGCTTTTCAATGTTTGTCCCATTTTGTAATTAGTAAAGATTTAGCAGCGGCTCTTCCTGATTTGGGAGGAAGTATGCTTGACTGTTGCTAGGCAACAGCTCATCCTGGTGTTAGCTGCCAGCAAGCTGTTGGCAGTAACTGTAAATTCTTTTGTCTTGTTAACGAAAAATGAGTGTTAAAGATACAGCAGTATATAAAGTCTGTTCTGTTGTTCAAATATCTATAACTTAGGTGATAAATTCCTACACTAATATAACCTCATGTGCTGCTGAAATTTATAGCATGCTTAGAGAACGTACGCACTCAGAGTTTACTTGTCAGCTGACAGCACTAAAGCTCGTAAGGAGGGACAGTGATGTAATAAAGGTGTTGTTTTCTCAGGTGCTCTTACAAAGAATCTGAGGTTTTCATTCAGTAATGGGTGGTGACATGGATGTGAACCTGTAGCATAAACGTCTCGAGAGGGAGCTGGGTTCCTAAGCAGGAGCCCCCATTGACCATCACTGACCTCTGTCTCCTAGCTGGCCTGAGTAAACATAACGGCATCCAGCCAGTGGGAGAATCCTGCTTGAGGCCAGGCCCTTGTCCCCTCCCTCTCCAGCTCAGCCAGATGCAGTGCAAGTTTTCTAGGACAAACTTTATACGACAAATTCTTATTTCATAAGCAAATACCAGATGAGTCATCCTTTGGACACATAGATTTAGAAGGAAAAACACCATTTACTTGGGTGGTTCATTTATTTTCATTCAAAGTAACTTCATTGGATCCCAGACCTGTCCCCAGATTGTGGTCAGCTTGTGCTCTCCCAGTTACCTGTTTCTAGGTTTTATTTTTTGTTTGTTTGTTTGTTTTTTGGTACCGGGGATCCAAACTTGGGTCCTTGCGCTTGCGAGGCAGGTGGCGGAACCACTGAGCTAAATCCCCGGCCAGTTACCTGTTTCTAAAGGACACTGTCTATTGGGCGTCATGTACGATGTCAGGAACGTGGTGTATGTTTTCTCACTTGCCCTCCAACTGTGTGCAAGAGGTCAGGAAACCCTGATGCTCAAACTACATCTTACAGGAGGTCAGAAGGGAAGAGCTGGGTTGAAAAATGTGCTTTGCTCTGACTTCCAAGCCCCTGATTTTTGTTTTGTCCTCCATTTGGGGCCAGTTTTCAGAAGACATCAAGAATGGTCCAGTTGCCCATTGAACCAGTATAAAGGCTCAATAGTATGGCCAAGGTGTTGACTATATTTCATTCTTTGTTTCCTTGATTTCTAAGAACAGCTCTTAGAAATTTTCAACAGGATATTTTTTTAAAAGGTACCTCACATTTATAAGTCCTTTTCTGCATACAGTTTTCTTTGCTGTCTCCTCTTTGCTATCTATGCCTCAAACATAGTTGGTGGTCACAAATCTCAGGTAGCATCTCTCTCGAATCTTTACTGCAGCTGTCATTACAATCAGGTTCCCCTTAAAGCTGGACGTTTTGCATTGTCTCTGCTTCTCCCGGGGCTCCAGCTCAGCAGATAGTCCTATTTGTAGCAGTGGCTGCAATCCCAACTCTGTCCTTTTCAGGGGCATTTTTTGCTACAAGCCACCATGGAACTACTTCAGCATCATGTAAACACACCAGAGTATTTTAACAGCTGCCGCTCTTTTAAAGTTGAACCAGCTCAGAACTAAAAGGGGATCTGCTTTCAGGTTCTGCTCAAGTTTGCATGTGACAGCATCAAAGCTATTTTTAGTGGAGTGATCACCGGCAAGAAGCTGAAAACGGCTGCATTCAGCTATAAACAGTGGAAAGAAAGGATCATTTATGCACTGCTGCAGCTCTTGAGTCCATTTATATGGGAGACAAAGGGGTGTGTAAATCTCTTCTTCAAAGTTACACAGGCATCATGTCCCCTGTTCGGAGCCCCGGCACCTTTGCAGAGCCAGTAGTTAATTTAGCGCTTGGCTGCCCAAGCTCTGAGTTAAACTAGATGCATCAATATGAGTGAATTTGCCAACTTCTAAAAGCAAGGCAGTGTATAGACATGCAAAATATCCACCAAACTTTTAAAGTGTTTATGTCATTTCCTTAATTTTCCTTTAATTTTCTGTAAATGACAAAAGTCAAGAGACAGCAGGAAATGGGAGCTGGGCTTATAAGCATACTATCCACATAACCCTCTAAGCCACCTGACTTTTCTAGGTGTACTTAGCTGCAAAATGAGGATTGTGGTACCAGCTGTATATACTTCACAGAGCTCATTTGTTTTCAGGAGGTGTTTGTTGAACACCTTCTGTATACCAGCCACTGAGGACTTTAATAGGGCAGTCATTCTTGGAATGTGCATGTAGATTTATAAATAAATAATGCCACGTGGTACATGTAATGATGGGATATGCTCTGGGCATGGAGTGGCGAAGACAACAGAAGGATTTTCAGGATACCTAGGGGTTTGCAAACAGGGCAGGGAAGCAAGGGGAATTCTAAGCAAGGACAACTGAGTGGGCAAAGACAAAGGTAAGAGGTATCCTGGTGTCTCCAGGGACCATGAGCAATTTGGTATTGTCAAAGCAAAAAATCTAAACCAAAACAAATAAAAAACAAGACAAGGTGCCAGGGATTTAGCTCAGAGGCACTGGCATCTGCCTCGCAAGCACAAGGCCCTGAGTTCAATCCCTGGTACCAAAAACAAACAAAACCCAAAACAAACAAACAGACGAAAACAAGGTAAGGGATGGCAGAAGATGAAACTAGAGCACTTGGTGTAACGGTTTGGAATTTATAAGGAACTTGGAAGCAGTATAGCCCATAGGAAGCCAGAAATGCTTTTTAGTATACAGTTGACTGGATTATGCAAAAATTAAAGTGAACCCTTGCTAGAAAAAGTCCATGTGTCTGTTTATAAGAAGTGGCAGCAGTTTAAAGTAGGTAAAAGATGTCCTGAACGTAAAGTTTCTTCTCTGGAAAAGTTGACTAAACCATTGTATCAATCAGTGTTTACTAGAAATACAGATGTAATACAAGATATACAGATATATAAGAATTTATAGATTGGCTTACAGTGGACGCCCACAAAGACAGGTGTGCAAGAGTGCAAAAGGTCCATCTGCGCACTGGGGATCTGAAGAATCCAGTTGAAGGCCTGGAGCTCTGTGTAGTATCCCCTGCAAGTCCATATCAGGAGGCTGAAGAGTCTGCACCAGAAGCCAGGAGATGATGTCCAAGGTAAAAGTGAAGGCTAGAGCTCCAAAGAAGTCAGAAGCATCCCTTCCTTCTTTGTTTCCCTTTTAGAGCAAGCTGGTGATAATCTTCCCTGTGGTGGGTCTTCCACACCCAGAACTATGCTGAGCCAGTTTAGTTGGGCATTATTTACTCAGGTTGACAGCAACCCTGAAACAAGTGATAGTGATTCTTTTGAACTTTGCGTTTGAAGAGGGCAGATGTGGACTGAGAGGGGATAGTGAAAGATACTAAATAGCACACGGTCGATACCTTTTTAGACCTGATTTGGTGCTGGACTCTGCAACTTGGTTTGGAGGATGAGTGACAGCCTTTAGAAGCTATCAGGGCAGGTAGCACTGTTGAGGCTGGTGTGAACCCCAGAAGTGAAGTGCATCCTGCATGTGGGCAGTGAACACACAGAGGTGAGCATACTGACCTGGCACCAGGAAACAGTCTGTGCATGCAGGTCAGAGTTGCCCAAAGGTTTCAAGAAGCTAAAGTTTCCTGAATATGTTGAAAGCTTCACTTATGTGGTCCTTCTTATATGCCAGAGAAATTCAAAGCAGGGAACAGGGGTGCAGCTGGATAGGAGGAGTAACTTCTAATGATCTGTAGCACCATAGAGTATCTGTGACTGACAATTGTATATTTCAAAGTAGCCAGTAAGGAAGATTTTTTGAATGTTTCTATTACAAAGAAGTGATAACTGTGTGAGGTTATGGGTATGCTAATTACTGTAATACAATTATTACACATTGTATACCTATATTAAACATCACACTGTACCATAATTATTATATATCAATTAAAAAATAAGTCAACAACCAAAATAAAAGTAGAACAAAACAAAGCAAAAGAAACAACAACAAACTCATACACAACTATATTTACTGTTTATACTCAGAAAAAAATGTGAAATGTCACCACATCCTAATACATCCTGTAAAGTTCAGTCCACACCCCCAGCTCCCGTATCTATATAAATATGGCCAAAGGTAACATTACTTTTCCAAAACTAAGTTCTCTTTGGATTTAAAACCTTCATGGAAGTTTAATGGCATTCTTTGCTTCATTTTACCTTATGAGAGGAATGATGTTCCAGTAGGCCTTGCAGAAGAATCGAACGGGTTAGCTCTCAGGTGCACAAGAGTCACCAGGTTGCTTGAGTTGTAGCCCACGTGATGCTGGAGGAAGACCAGGGCACTGGGCTTCCCAACCATTTTAGAGTTTGTTTGCTCTCATAAGTTGCACTCTGTGAGGTGGGACTGAGAGAGGATACACAAGGGAAAGTTGGAGAAGGGAGAGAGTCACAGGCAATTGATGACTGTGGGAGGGGGTGCCAGCAGTCACCCAGAGAGGAAGAAGGAGAGGGGATCATTCTGAGGGAAGAACAGCTCTTCACGCTCAGTTGGAAGTATCCAGACAAAGACGTAATTAGGATGCTGATGCCAGTCAGTTGTTACCTTGGGAAACGGAAGAGATTACTTTTTGGAAATTTAAGATTCTTTTTTCTACTTTTGAGGTAGGAGATTAGGGCTAGGGCAAAACCTGTCCAAAAGGTAGGCGTGACAGAACACAAGATCCGAGATGACTGTAGTTCCTGAGCATTGTGCAGAACCCATCCAAAAAGTGCTATAGTTTGAATTCTTCATTTACACATGGCACGAAACCAAGTGAGTTGTCTTCCCTAGGAAAGTTTAAATCTGGCACCAGGCCAAGTGAGTTTCTGATAGGACAAATGTCCCAAATGCCTTTTCTGCATGAGGAAGAGGACAGTCTAGGAATTCCAGTAGAAGAGACTCCTTTCCCTTACCCTAGTGATGGCTGTAAGTCTGTTCACTAGCCCACTCTCACTCAGCAGAGTGTACTTTCCTTGTTTTCTACCTTCAATAAATGGGCATTCCCACAACCTTCTCTGTTTGTCTTGTCCAATTCTTTGTTTGTGACATCAAGAACTTGGACAAAATTTCCCCGGGACCCATCATTTCAGTAACATTTCGAAGCCAAACATAAACAAACCATGGGAAAAAAATGTCCCATAAAAAATAAACTTTTGCCTGGTTCTTACAGCTTCAGGTTTGGGTGCCTAGATGGAGTTCTCTGGACAGAGCATTCAGACAGAAGTCTTTTGCCTATATTATGAGCTTTCCAAAATCAGCATTTTGTCTCTTCTATCTTTGTGGTGGGGCATAGGATGGGACGGACTTTCAAAGGGAGAAAATGAAAAATTAAGATAAATTGCAATTTTCCCGCAAATAGGTTATTTTCTTGTCTGGGACTGGTTTTCAGCATCATAGGAAATAATAGGATTCAAACTGTCAAAAACATGGATTAAATATTTATAGCTCTTGATCTCTAAAAGCCTGAAAAATGAGTAGGTAGTAGTGATTTTGTCTCTATTAGTAAGATACTTTCTCTGAAAGTTGTATCAGTTCAAGGGCATAATGAGCGGGTGACATTATTAACATTATCTGTAATGGGCAGGGTGTCACTGCCTCTAACCAACATTGTCATCGGGGGATAGAAGATACAGTGAGGCCAGCCTTTCTTGCTTCTCAGTAACAGAGAGATGGTCCAAGAATTTATGAGCCTGCCAGTGAATTCAAGGTAAAATGGTCTTTTTACTCAACACATGGTTCTTATTCTTCTTTTTAAAATTGTACTAGGGATTGAACTCAGGGACTTCTTGCTGAACTACACCCCCAGCCATTTTTTGTAATTTTTATTTTGAGGCAGGATCTTGCCAAAACTGCCTGGGCTGGGCTTAAACTTGTAATCCTCCCGTTACCTGAGTTTTGGGGAGTTGGAGTCTCTTTCTGGAGGTGATTTCTAGGTTCTTTCTGTCCCAACCAAAGAATTGGTGGAGACAAGTGCAAACAGTAGCAGTGTTTCATTAAAGGTAGGAAAAGAAATAGGCTCTACAGAGCAAATTTGGGCCAAGTAAAAGTAGGAAAATAAGTTCAGCCTACAGCGTGAGGGTGGGCCACCATGCAAGAGTGAATATAGTGGCAAAAACAGTCTGGATCATTGTTTTTGTATCATCCACTCCTTGGGCTGACTTCATTTCAGGTCTAGGCCTTCTTATCCAAAACCTGCTGGAGTTCTCTGGAGAGGTCCACAGGCAGAGATTTGGGAACTGTTTTGTAGTGTCCTGGGATTTCCTAATTAACAGGTCACACCTACTTCCCCACCGGTTTTGTCATGCCCTCTAATCTCCTATTTTACTCCTGCCTCAGCCTCCTGGAGTGCTGGGATTACAGGCCTGTGCTACTATGCCTGGCCAAAAGTATTCTTTCATTTTCTCTCCCCACACCATCCCTCTCCCCCTCCCTCCCTCCCTCTCTCCCTCCCTCTCTTAAGACAGGGTCTCCTTATGTAGCCCAGACTGGATTTCAGTTCACTATGTAGCCCAGGCTGGCCTCAAATTCACAGTGATCTTCCTCCCTCTGCCTCTGTAGTACTGTCCTTACAGGTGTGCACCACCACACCTGGCCAAAGTTTCCTCTTAAAGGAGTGGAGTTTAGATAAAGGTTTTACCATTGCCACTGTGTGCCACTCCAGCCACACAGACATTACCTCAAGTCCTAAGTAGGCTCCATTGTCAAGACTTCCACAAAACCATTCCCAAGAGAAAGAGGGGCTTTGCTTTCACCCTTAGAATTTTTTTCAACCTACATAACTGGAATTCTATACCTATTAAACCACCACTTTCCACTCCCTGATCCACCCAGCCTGGAGCAACCACTGTTTTACTTTCTGTCCCTATGAATTTGACAACTCTGGGCAGGACACATAAGTGAGATCATAAAGTATTTGTCACTGGCTCATTGCACTTAGGATAATGTCTTCTAGGTTCATCCGTGTTACAGAAGGTGTCAGGATCTCCTTCCTTTTTAAGGCTGAAGAATATTCCCTTATTTGTAAATACTGCCTTTTGTTTATCCCCTCACCCATGAGTGAGCACTTGATTTGCTTCCACTTCTTGGCTCTTGTGAACACGGGGTACAAAGTTTTCTTTGAGTCTTTGCTTTCATTTCTTTTGAGTATATGTCCAAAAGTGGAACTACTGGATCACAGAGTATTCCTGTTTAATTTTTTGAGGAACCACCATATTGTATTCCATCATAGCTGTGCCAATTTAAAGAAGTCTCTAGAGCTGTCTGGTGGCATTAATTATGCTACTGTCCTAAGCCTTACTTAACCTTTCACATGTTGCCCTCACCTGTCCTCAGTGTTTTACAAAAGTAGTACTTCTCCCCACTGGATTGACTCCACAGATAGTCTCCTCCCTACTTACACTTTTGGTTTTCACAGAGTTGTTTCTCTTTTCTTCTGGCCCCTTTGGGAAAGTTGCGTCTATCCCCTGGGCAGATGTCCTTTGGGGAAATCCCAGGCTCCTCCAAAGATTAAGCTAGAATCAAACTGGCCCTAGACTTGGAGCTGTAGGAACAGCTGCTCAGCTTTCCTCTGCTCTGCCATTTTAATTGTGATTAGTAGGTTCATTTGCATCTAAAAGGAGTAGTTTTCTTATCAGCACCATTGAGTTGGGAACCAGTGTACTCCATTTATATAGAGTGGCCCATTTAAAGGGGGCCCATTAAGCAGTAAAAGTAAATGTGGGTGTTTTACAAATGCAAATACATCATGCAAATAATGTACTTTATGCTGAATGATGCCTTGGTTTTCATATGTAAAATTAGAAACTGTGTAGCACAAAGATAATGATAAACACCTTTGCATCTGCTCATAAGATGTCTCCTTAGCTGTATGCATCTAAAATTGTGGCCATATTTTTAAGCAGAATTTCTTCAGTATACCCTGATACACATTCCATATTATCAAAAATATACATGTATTTATCTAGTTATTTATATATTCCTAAGTAATCAAGAAATCACAGAAAAGAGTAGTTCAAATTACCAAACCTATTACTTACCATCAATGATGACATTTATAATTTTGTTTCCATTTTTAAAGATTTTTGAGTTTTTATTTGGGGAGGTGGTAGTGGAGGAAGATAATGTTACCATATAGGCTTGTTCCATTGTAAGAGATTTCTTTATGACTTGGAGTTGTTTGTTTGACATCCTTAGTGTTTGTATTAATTCTGTTCAGGAGATGCAGGTAGCATTCCTGCCGTCTTTCAGAATCACTTACTAGAACCATGACAACCATCCTCTAGGAAGAGCATCAGCCTTGGTCTCTGCCCACATGGGCTTCCTGCTCTCAGGATGGGTAAGACGCAGGCACTCCTGTGGAAAGTGAATTAAAGGGATAGGGTACAGAGTAAGCCAACACCTCCAAGTGTGATTCATTTCAAAGTGAGCTGTATTGGTGGTAATTGCCAGAAGAATTCAGAGGAGGGAAGGAGGTAGTAGGGTGGGAGCAACTAGAAAACCTTTGCCTGGGATCTAGAATTTGAGCTGCGCCTTGAAAGATAGATGGAATGTAAGCATGGAGAGCACAATACAGGGGCGGGTTACATAGAAAGGGAATGGGCTCAGATGGGCCCTACAAACATTATTACCAGGTTCTGAGGTGCTAGGGACTTCTAGAGATTCTCTCTAGATTCTTGTGTTCTGAACAAAGTATTGGACAAAACAAGCACAAAAAGTTTTACATTGATTAAAGGAAGGAAAAGAACATGCTCTGTAGAGTGAGTGTGGGCCAATTAAAAGTTCCAAAAGAAGTACCCTTTGCAGTGTGAGAGCGACCACTCGGGAAGAGAGAGCACAGGGGCCAAGAGCTTAATGGCGGCCATCTTTTGTATTGCCCTCTCCTCAGGCAGCCCTTGGGTCTAGGGCACCCTATCAAAAACCTGCCTGAGTTGTCTGGAGAAGAATTGAAGATAACCCTTTCTGAGTGGTTCCAGGTGCGAGGCTTGGGTGCAAGTCTCCTGGATCTCTGTGATTGACAGGTCGCACCAACTTGCCCAGCCAGTTTGCCTGCCCTAATGGCCTGCCTCCTGGTGGTGGAGGGAGAATGTGTTCTGGAGGGCATACTGGGGAGCAGGAGGAATGTAAAGGGAAGAATAGCAAGGTGTTGGAGGGGCACAGAGCTGGTTATATCTGACCCTTCCCTATAGCTCTCACTCTTTTGTACACACCAGACTCTTCAAGTGAAAAATTACTTGGAAACTCAATATATAAGACACGTGAAAAAGGAGGTACTTTGTTGACCTGGGGCAGGAGCTCTGGTGATACTAGCAGCCCCACCTTTGGCCCTATCTCTGGCCCCACCTTCTGGAGTACAATTTCTACACCAAGAGGGGCCCCGATGAGTATGATTAGCTTTTCAAAGGCTGCCGAGGTGTTAGGCAGATTGGATTGCCGTGAGGGAAGGACCAGAGTTGGGAGAGGAATTGGGATATTAGTGGGAACATCTCATACAAGTTGACCTAGGGCCTGGCAGTAGGAATGCAGATTGAGGGAGAGTACAGGAGACTTCAGAGAGAAAGGCTTGCAAGAATGGGTCACAGAAGACAGGAAGTGGGTGAGGACAGTGTTAAAGACCTCAGAATTTTGACATGAGCATGTTAGAAGTGATCACCAAAGGCAAAGTCAGGTTTTTCTTCCCTTTTATTTTATGAGGAACATGAAGTTCAAGTGTAAATGTTTATTCTCTCAAATATTTGATAGATGCCAGCCAGGTTCCAAGCTCTGCAATAGGTGCCAGGGATACAAGAGAAGAAAGACAGGGGTGTGTTGGTGTCTGAGGAGTAAATGTACCGTGTGGAAGGGAGGCACTGAAAGATACTGTTTTGAGTTGAATTGTGCCATCATCACTCCGCCCAAATTCATATGTTGATTTCCTAACCCTAGAACCTCAGAATATGTGACCTTATTTGGAAATAAAGTCCTTGCAGATATAATTAATTAGGATGAGGTCATCCTGGAGGAGGGCAGACACCTAGTTCAATATGAGTGGTGTCCTTATAATGAAAGGGAAATGTGGGCGCCCATAACATGGTGGGGGCTTGGTCACGTGAACATGAAGGCAGAGATCAGGGTGATGCTTCTACAAGCCAAAGGGCACTGAAGATTGCCAGCAAAGACACAGAAGCAGAGCAGAGGCCTGAAACAGGTTCTGCTTCAGAGCCCCAGAAGGAACTAGCCCTGTGGACACCTTGATTTTGGACTTCTCACCTCTAGCACTGTGAGACAGAGGTCATATTGCTTATGCCAAGCAGTCTGTGATACTTTCTTATGGCAGCTGTAGGAAACAAAATATAAACAATAACGATAATTCCAGGGCTGTGTGGAAAGTGCCAGTGAGCCTGGCATGGAGGCAGAAGTGGGAAGTTGCTCCCTGGTTTGAGCAGGGATGGGGGCACGTGAATGCTGTGGCAAGATCCAGCTCAAGGAACCTCCCAGAGTCTGGAGACCTGATGAACAAGAGGAGGAGAATCAGAAAAACCTAGATTTGCCAGGAGTCTATAAACCTCCTTAGCAAGAGAGTGAGTAGGAGAGAGGAGAGGGCCACAATGAAGAACGTCCATCAAAAAGGGGCCCACACCGGGCAGAGAGGTAGCAGAGTGTCAAGACTGAAGACTGGGAAGAGGAGACCCAACCAGGCAAAGGTGGGCTAAAGGCGGAAAAAATTTTAGAGATCTTGTCAAATGTCATGGAGGGTTTATACATTAGGCAGAAAAGGCTCCTTGTGAGAGTGGGTGGGAGGGCAGGGAGGAGGGAGGGGAGAGACTGGAACTCTGTCAAGGGCAGATCCATCTGTGTTGCTATAGCAAACTGTCCTCAGCTGGTGATTTATAAACAGTAGAAATTTATTTCTTGTCGTCTTGGAGGCCGGGAATTTCAAGATCAAAGCACTGCTGGCAGGTTTGTTTTCTGGTGAGTGTCTGTCCTCTGCTTCCAAGATGGCTGCGTCTCCTGGAGAGGAGGAACACTGTGTTCCCACATGTCAGAAGGACAAAGAGGGTGAGCTCCCTGCTCCAGCTCCATCCTACGGGCATCTGATTCATGAGGGAGGATGTCTCATGGCTGATCACCTCTTCTTAGTGCCCCACTCCTTAATACTGCCACATTGGCAACCCTGAATTTGGAGGGGACACATACAGGACCCCTGAATGGCTGGGCAGTTGGGAGGTCTTGGGTGACACTAGTGACAGCCAGTCCAGGAGCCAGTGCCCCGAAGGAGCAGAGGCCAGGCTCTCAGACCTCAGCTGCAGCTCTTGGGCTTTCTTGGTGCAGGGTAGAGTTACACAATCCAAAAGGAGGATGTGGACACCCACCCATTAATTTTGGGTAATGATTAAAATAAGATCTTAGTCCTGGGAAAGGGAAGGTAAGTGGAGGCAAGTGGCAATAAGGCAAGAAATTTTCCAGCATAAAAAGGTCGACAGAGATGCTATTCTGGCCAGGGAGAAGGTGCAGATGTGGCAGAAGCAACAGTTGGAGAACTTGAGTGGAACGCAGTGTCTTTGGTTTACAAAGGAGATGATGTTGGCCACTGGAGAGGGAGGGTTGAACTTTGTGCGTAGGGAGAAGGTTGATGCCAGTTTCCTTGGGTTCTTGTTCGGAATCAGTTTTATCCCCCAGTGGATACATGGTGATATCCGGAGGCACTTTGTGCTGTTATAACTAGTTAGTGGTTGCTACTGGCTTCTAGTGGATAGAGACTGGGGAGGCCACTGAACATCCTGCCGTGCGTAGGGCAGTGCCCCATGACAAAGCATTATCCAGCCCAAAATGTCAATAATGCAGAGTTAGGAAACTGTGCTCTAAGGTCAATAACAGTTCTCAGAAATGTTTGAGTAAAGCCCAACTTCATAGCCTGCTTGGTGGAACCTTATGAAACAGTGATATATATATATGATAGCACAGTAGATCTTACGTGAGAGCAGCTGGCACCTGTATCAAATGCTCACAGCCATTTCAGGGCAGCCCCTGCTCCCTGATTTCCAGGACCTTGGCATTAATGGGCACCAGGACTAATTTTTGGCTGCTCTTGGGGAAATCAGGATGGGTCTCCACTTTTAAATTTGGCTTAGGCCACAGAGAGATTCTGTTCCCTACCATGATTGGTATTTCGCCCCCAAATAGTCTTGCCCCTCTGTCAGTTACAGTTGTAGAAGTCCCAGATGGTGGATGCCTGATGGCTTCACTAATGCCCTCCTAGTAGTTGTCGGCCTCTGAACACAGGCCAGTCCTGATAGGTCTCCACCTGGTCTCTTCTGCCTCTTAGTAGCTTGCCAGTTCTGATCTACACAGGCTTCCACGTGGATTTGTCTTTTTTTAGCCTTCCTTAGAGTAGGTAGCATCTGTGAAGCTCTTTCTTCCAGCCCATTGATTTTTAGAAACTGTTGGGTCTTTGGACTGAGTAACATTTGCATTTAGAAGATCTCAAAGCATCCTTAAAGAAAAGAGGAAGATGAGACGGACAGCTACCTCATTAGTTCTAGGAATGGAGAAGAGAGTCAAGTCAGGAGAGCTGAGGGTGTGCATGAGGTGGTGCCGGGAGCACCCATTGCAGCTGCAAACTCCGGCAGTGTCACCACGTGGCCACCAGCACATCACTTAACTTCTCTGAACTGTCGTTTTCTTATAATCAAGACGACCACAGGGATTTTTACAGTTTACAGTACTGGCTTTTTTTTTTAAGCACTAGTCACCTTGTTTCATTCTCACACACTAAGGACTATCAGTGGCCCCAAGTGAGTGGGCCTGGAACTAAGACTTACTCAGGTTGAGAGATTTCAGCTTCCTTTTGCATAGACTGATTCCTTGAATCCAGACCCTGTGTTCTCAGTACCACGCCCGTGATTGGTCCAGTTAGCTGCTGAGATGCTGTTCCATGCCCAGATGCTTTTGTCTTCTTACTGGGGAGGTTATAAAAGTGCTGAGATTGTCCTGAGAACTCCAGACTTTCACCTGAGCTCCCAGTGAAGTTTGTCAGAAGGTGTGGGATATTTTGTAATTCCTGAGACCTCCTCATGTTTCTGTCCTGGCTACGCAGATGCTGCCAGGTTTCAAGGATGGCCACCCTTCACCCAAGGAGGTCATTGTTAGGGCATGGTGTGGGTCTTTTGTTTTTCTGTTATTTCCTCATGATTAATTCACAGAGTGAGAACAGTAGAATTCTGTCCTCATCACAGTTGCCTTGACTCTTGGATTCCTGGGAAACCAGTGTGATGGGAGATGCTGCACATCCAAAGGGAATGGTCGCCTCCATGCTCGGTTTCCAGTGTTGGGGTTGTGGCTGGAGTCAGTGCTCAGTTGCCTAAAGAGTAGTGGGCAAGCCCCGACCTCCATGAGGACTAAATGAGGGGAGCTACTCGCCCTGCTTCTGTGTCCTTTGCCCGGGGGTGTGGGCTTTCTGCCCGTTAGTGTGCCTCCCCCACCCCCGCCACTTTCTCTCCTTCTCTACCTCCCTCCTTTTTATGCATTAAAGTTTTAAAATTTGAAAATGCAGGTAACATTTACCATGGTGACCATTTTTAAGTGCACCATTTGGTAATGTTGAGTGGGTTCGCCTTGCTGTGCAGCCCATCTCTAGAACTCTTCATGTGGTAAAACCGAAACTCTGCAGCCACTAAAGAGCCATGCCCCACTCCGCCCTGCCCCCAGCCCGTGGCAGTCACCTTCTGCTTTCTGCCTCTATGACTGACTACTCCAGGGACCTTGTAGGAGTGGAATCAGTTAGTGTTTGTCTCTCTGTTCTCCTTCTTTCAGAGTATGACTTCAAGGATCATCCGTGGGGAGGCCCCCTGTTCTTTCAGGTGTATCTGTTCATGCTTGGCAGCTGGGTTCTTGTGAGGGGGGGAGCACTTTCTCAGTTTGCTTGCCCTTAGGCTCACAGAAAGTCCAGACTGCTGAATGCAAGTGTGGATCTTGCCAGAACTTCCCAGGGTCTGAGTTTACTAATCCAGCCGGCTCTCACAGTGATTAAAGCTCGTGGGTGTGGGCAGACACATGACAGATGCCAAGAGCCACCTCAGGGCTGTGTGTCTGCTGGCTCGAGGTGGCCTCTTGGGAGCTGGAAATAATGCAGGTGAGGTTGTGAGGCCCGAGGATGGTTGAGGACCGCGAGTCTCTGGCAGACGCCAGGTGTGCTGTTCAGCACGGTATCGCTCTTCTCTCGGGATTTGCTGGCTCAGCGCTGGACTCAACGATCAGCTGGATCAGTGTTCTCAAATGCTGCTCAGAGACCGACTTTCTGGCAGGCGAGGCCCTCTTAACCTGTTAGTCTGCTTCTTTTGTCACAAAGTGCGTTTGTCTTCTACGGCTGAAGGTCATGGGCTTCTGCTAGCACAATATTGAAATGAGACCTTTGTGATGCCAGTGTTGCATTGTTTCCACTAATAGGAACCCATGTGTCCTTCACATATGGTTAGGCCAATTGCTTTTTCTATCCTGGGCCTTTGCCTTGGAGAGATTCCATGGGGAAGGATGGCTCTGAGTTTTAGCACTGGGAGACCGGAAGAGGCAAGCTGGAAGATGGGAAATGAAATCGGGGCTGTTGCTGTGTGTCTCTGTGGTACTTGGGCTGGCTCCAGAACCTGGTCTGGGCACGGACTAAACAGCCATGTGATAACCTTAAGTCCCCTCATCTCTAGAATTGGAAGGTGATTTCTGCCCCTCCCACCCCATAGAGTTGGAGGGTCTCATTTGGAAAGATGTCCATGATTGTGCGCAGGAGATGATAAATTGCAATCCCGGCATCAAGCAATCTGAGGACCATTGGAAGGCGATTAAAACCCACTCAGTTAATGCTAAGGGGACCTTAGTGACTATTCCCAAGGCACTGCATTTCTATGACTGGATCTGAGGAGCACCCCATTTTCCCTGTGCACCCCACTCCCACCCTCCTTCCTCTGGACTTGCCACTCGAAGGGGTGGTTTGCAGCCTCACCCACAAACACTTTGACTACTCATTACTTCTCTGAAATAGCTGTAGTTAATATACATTTTAAAGTAATTTCACATGTATGTATTTTTAAGCTGAGAAGCCAATCAGCCAGGGATGCCTGCAGCTGGAGGGGAAAAACAAAATCCAGTTTACTGCCTTCTCAGCCCCAGCCACTAGAGCCATTGGCCTTTTTAGTCTCTTCCGATAGAATCAGAGGAGGTAGGAGCTAGAGAAGTACATCGATTCCATCTTGGAGGTCATATAGGATTTAAAAGTTTTTTCTCCTCAGATCTTTTGTGTGATTCTCAATAGAGACTTTCTAAATCTTGAAATCTTCATCACTTAGACAATATCTATTGAGGGACCATCTAAAAGAAGACTATAGAATTTGGGGTAGAGGAGCTCAAAAACTTTGCAGTTAGCGTAGGAGGAACTGGCTTACTCTGAGCTGGACAGAGACCCCAAGTGAATTCATTAGTGACAACGGGGGCCAGGCCAGAGAAGGCAGGGGACCAGTCCAAATCTCTCTCCACCACCAGAGAACAGATTAGAGGGAGAGCAGAGCGGAATGGCGATAGAATAGTGATCAGTGACTTAAGTATGTTAAAAGGATATTGCAGAAATCTGTCCCTAGATTTCTATCATACAGAGAATTTTCCTTATCTAAACCACTGGATTTATCTGACCTCCGTTCCCCACATTTACTCCATCCCCTGGCATCTGCTTGGTTTTCACCCAAATCAAGGTCAGGATAAAGAGGAGATTTGGATGGCAGTAAGCTGGATATTCAGGCTCCTGCAGTAATACTCAATTATTGAATTCAGTAGAAGCACCAACTCCTTTATAATGAAGTCCTCAGTTTTTGAATATCTTTATGAATCAGGTGATTCAGTATTGGCAACAGCCAGCCTGCTGTTTCCTGCTTTGTTATAAAACATAAGATGGTAAAACCCTGGGAGCTTGCTGGGGTTGTTAAAAGCTCATCTTAAGCATTTTAATGCACATTATTCTTCATGCAGCTTGGAGCCTTAAAGACCCTCAAATGGAATCAGATGAAGAGAAGTCAACTTGCTGCCATCGTCCTGCAGCCCTGAGCCACTGGCCAGGTCTGTTGTCCTGTGCAACTCCTGGTCACCGAGAGGCCACATCTGTCAGGGCTGAGAATCAGGGTTGCAGGAAAAACCGTGACTGAGATGCACTATTCCCATTTACTTTGCATGTAGTGGATCCAAAACAAAATAAAACCAAAAGATTTATTAACATTTAGGTTCATAGTATAGGCAGAGATATTGCAGGTTCAATTCCAGACTGCTGCAATAAAGCAAATACTGCACTAATGCAAGTCACACAGATTTTTTGGCTTCCCAGTGTATATACAGGTTACACTCAGACCATACTCTAATCTGTTAAGTGTGCAATAGCATTATGTGTAAGAAAACAATGCACAGTCTTCATTTGAAAATAATTTATTGCTCAGAAATGCTAAGGATCACCCTAGCTGTTGGAAAAAATGGTGCTGATACACATGCTCGACCCAGGGTTGCCAAAAACCTTTCATTTGCTTAAAAAAACAAACAAAAAACCCTGCAGTGTCTGTGTAGCACAATCAAATGAGATATGCCTGCATGTTTTTTTCTCTAGCACATTGGACACTTTTTCTTGACATTTAATAGTATTTTTATGCTGTAACTCCTTTATTCTTCCCTCCCTACTTCTCCTCACTCATGTACTGTCCTTGTACTTGTGATACTGTTTGTACCTCTGATAATGATATTTTGACAGTAGACTGTTACTTGCATTTCCCTTTCTTGCTAATAGTATTGCTATCCTACATAACCAGAGATCTTCACCAACTAGTGAAGCTTTGAATGCATAGGCCTTCAGGTGTGTGTGTTTGTGTGTGTGTGTGCATGCACATGTGCGTGTACCAGACTTACACATGTATTCCTCAGACCAAATTTTTATTTTTTAAATGTTGAATGTGACTACTAATGCATTCACCAATATCATTTGCCATGTATTGTTTTGGTGGAAGTAATTTATACTGCCTCCTGGGCTGGATGTAGTAACATTTTGAACTAGTGTTTTGTAACATCAATCTAAGATAAATCCTTGATTTAGAATAACCCACTTTCTACTGTAAGGGTATTTTACTAAGACTGGTTTGGTTGTAAAGTTTTCCACTAGATGTTTCAAAACAGTGAAAATGCTCATCTCTAAATCTTTGTGATGAATTGATTTTTCTTATTTTCTTGTCTCTCCTGTTACCTGACTGTGGGTGGTAACCTATCTCTCTGCAAAGTGTTTTATAGGTTATGGAGTATAACATTTTAAGCCAAGAAATTGAAAACAGGATGCGAAACAAGAGCCTGGGGGTGGGAGGGAGTCAATCAAGGTCATATCTGTATAGAAAGAATTTGGTGGTAGAGATGCCAAGAAAACCACGTTCTTATTTGTGACAGGCAGGTGGTACCGGGAAACACAAGAAAACCTACTTGATCTGAGAAGACATGGCTAGGAGTTCTTTTCGACGTATGTTTATGAAATTATGACCAGGTTAGCAAAAATTCTGAGAGTTCCCAGCAAAGCCACTGAACCATGCACATTTGCCATTTGTTTACCTGCAGGGAATTTCAGTGCCTAGGTCTGACCAGAGCCAAGATGCTAACCAGAACATTCACATAGACAGTTCTGTGTGAAATTGGAAGCCTGTGTATAATAAGATAAACTCCATGGTTTATAAAGTTAACATTTTCAGAGGGTATCAATAATGCATAACTGGGAAAATGTTTTCGGGCCATTTTGAGAGATGTTTGGGGAAGGAGTGCAGCTGAGTCAGTGTAAATGAGTTTGCCAGCCTTATGTCTGTCTGTCTCCTCTTTCAGCACATCAGGTCCACCCATCTGGCCGGGCAGTACCTTCTTCAAGAGAAATGGAGCCCTTCTGCAAGGTAGGTGTCTAGGAGCACCTCCTCCTCCTCTGCTTCCCCTCCCTTCCCCACTCTTGTGCTTGGTGCCAAGCAGAGAGTGACTACTCTCTGGAGAAGTGTGACTGTTGTGGGTTGGTCTGGATGGCCACTTCTTTTTATTTCTTCCTACTTGGTTGCTATGAACTGTGAGTCTGAAACCAGGTCTCTAAGGACTGCTTCTTTGGCCCATTGACAGTGGTCATGTTCCCAAAGTGTTTGAGTTGCTTTGGTGGAATTGGAATTACGTGACAACGGGCATGTGACAGTAGTGTACAGTGGGCTGATAAAAGCAAACCTTTTTACGTATTTGGGCTGACAAGGAATGGTTCCATGCTGTCCTCGGATATCCATGTGTTCTTGGAAGGTTGCTGTGGGATGGTGTGCTTGAGAAATTCAAACTGGCTTTCATCTCTGCTTTTGCTGTTACCTTTTTTTGTGTGTGTGTGAGTTGGGGTCTTGCTGTGTTACCCAGACTCCCTTAAATTCCTGTGCTCAAGTGGTCACTGTGGCCCAGCCTTCAGAGTAGCTGGGATTATAGGCACATGCCATCCATGCCTCACTGCTGTAACTTTTGAAATGGACATGGTTAAGGAGGAATAAATGCTTAAAAATAGCACAAAGATGCATTCCAAAAACTTTCACAAATTACTTTTTAGTGATGGCTGTTTAAGATATGTGCTCTGTGTATAAGCTGGCCTACAGTGTCTTCCGGTTTTCTGTCCCCTTTCGCCTCTGTTGATTGGCCAGGAGTCAAGGCGGCACAGCTGCCAAAAGCAGATGGATTTGTTTGTACCAAGCACTTTCCAACTACACTGGCTTATAATGAGGGAGTTTAGTGCCTTTTCATTGGCTTACAGCTGTTTAGCCTCTGACCTTTAAAAAGTACACACTGAGGCCAGTTGTGTGTGTAAAGAAGTGGAATATTAGAGTAGCTAAGAAAAGAGACATTTATCTTAAGGTTTCTGGAGTATGTCAATCAATTGTGAGAGTTGTTTTTGTTGTTGCTTTATAGCGCATGCAATTGCATATTGTCCATGAAATCAGGAACTTAAGAATTTCTTTGCATTTAGGTGAAATGTAGGCGTACAAGTTTGGTTAGTCCTAATTGTAATAGCCACCATAGATATCCTAAATTTCTAATAAAATAAAAGGAACCCCCTCCACTCTCAAAAATTAAAACATAATTTAAAAAAATCTATTCTGCTCTCCAGATTGTGTAAGAAACCAATTATAATCATCCTTTGAATTTTTCTGAAGTGAATTTCAAAGTTATTTGTACCTTCATTTTTCCTCTAGAACTGTAGCAATAATACAAATATCATTAATGTTTGGATTATTTTAAGAAAAGGGATTTTGTTTTCTTAGAGCTTTTTCTTGTAGGATTTTTATTCATTTTGTTCCACATTGGGTAAGATTTGCTCTATGCATATTAATTTTTTTGTTTCTGGAGGGTAAAAACATGAGAGAAACATTGATAAAGTTTCTGAAGTTGAGTGATTGCAGGTTGGGATTGTATGCTATTATTGTAGACTTTTTTCTCTTACTGATTAAAAAATTCCTCCATCTCCTTATGTAGTGAGAATTAAACTAGTACAAATTTCAGATGCTCATTGGATTTCTGTCCATTTAAGTACAGTATTGTTTTTGGTACATTTGAGAATCAAAATCTTGGTGAGAGTTTGAGAGTGTAGGCAGGAACTTGTCAGTATTAATTTTTTCCTGTGATGTTTAATCATTTTCCTGGATCTGTCTAGAGTTCTTCAGACATTTTTATTGTGATAAGATTTTTCAAACTGTGTGTTTTCCTAATTAGTATTGCTGTCCTCCTTTGGCGGTTGCTACTGGGACATCCAGAAGTTGTTAATGCCCATGAGCAAAAGTTGTGCAAATAAAGATGTGGATGTACAAAGAAGGGAACTGCCCAGTCACACCAGATAATCTAAACCAAATAGGTGGTTTAGATTACAGTCAAATAGAAGGAAACATACTTGATACATGCTCATTTTTCTCCTCTTTATACTCAAATACGCTTTTATTTTTTGTCCCTCTAGCAAGTAGGAGGAATTTTTTTAGATAATCAGACCCCATTTGTTAATGGGGTACAGTCAGAAAGATTGAGGTTGAGGCCTAGATAGGACTGGAATGCCAAAGAAAGGGCCTACTGTGTGCAGTTGCCCCAGGGACCCAGAGTATGAAGATGTGGGATAGAAAGATAGGCAGATGTGCCATGTTGTACAGAAGAAAGAGCTTTGTTTTGTCAGGGTGAGCAGAGGGGCTGCCACTTCTTGGGGAATTGACACTTGAGCAAAGCCTTGGAAAACAGATGCACGTGTCTGGAATGGGGAAAATGACATCACAGAGCACAGTGATAGGGACTTGGTGGCGGATGTGTGGAACAGCTGCCCCAAGTTACTTTTCGGAACAATATGAGTGCTCCTTGACCTATGACACGGTTACATCCAGGTAAACCCATTGTGAGCTATGTAAAATATCATAGGCTGAAAGTGCGTTTAACACACCTGATCCACTGCATGTTGTATCTTAGCAACACAGCACACTGCAGTGTTGGGGATTTCCCCTTGTGATCCTGTGACCAACCAGCAGCTGTGGCCTCACAAGAGAGGACTGTACCTCTCGTCACTAGTCTAGGAAAAGATCAAAAGTTGAAGGACAGTTTGTTCAGAATGCATATGGCTTTTGTACTGTTATCAAGTTGAAAATTATGTCAGGCACTACCTATAATGTGATATTCTAGGGAAGTGGTGGTGAAACTATGGCACGCATGCTGCAGCAGGGCTGTTTATATCCTTAAAAACTCTGAAAGGTCTGCCATCACTGTCCTAGGGGGAAGTAATGGAAGTGAAAACCTGAAATGACGTTGAAACTAAAATGACACAGTAACAACGGGAAACCAGTTTATGTGGTCTAATAGTTGTTTGGTTTGTAAAGCATTGAGTAGACACATAGGACAGTTATTTTTTTCCAGTGCAAAACCAATTGTAAGAATTAACTGGAAGTACTTGAGGTCCTCCTTGGATGTCAAGTGTGGCGTCTGTACTTTGGTTCAGAATCAGAGGCCAGAGAGGGTGCGGAATCACCTCTCAGTTTTGAGGATAATGGGGTAAGATTTGGTTTGGATTACAGCAGGCAGGGGTACTTAACATAATTGGTCATTTCATCAACTCATAGTATTTATTTTAAATGCCATTTAGGCTGCAAGAGACAATTTTAGTATTCCAGCAGTTTCAGCAGCACTGAGAGCACTTCAGTTCTTATACAGTAGAAACCAAACCAAGACCCCCAAGGGGACAAGCCTATTGTTTAAGGGGGGTGGGGGCAGGTCCAAACAGAAATGTGGCTTATTCCAAGCCTTGCAGGAGTGACCAGCTGACAGGTGTCCCCAGTGATCTCTTCTATGTGCATCTGTCTGTCTCTGTGTTATGATTTCTATGTTAGAAATACTTTTAAAAATTTTTATTAGCTTAATAATGTCTCTGATTTTTTTAATGAAAAGAGTAGGTTCCCCCGCATCTTCCCTTTTTTCAACTTCCTATCCCTTTCCCCCACGTTCTAATCACTTTATCGGAGTTAAAATTAGGTTTCTTCATTTAAACATCACCTCCACATGCATTAATTAATGAACTTATCGTTTGTAATTAGAGATATTCCTCACCCCTACCTGATCTGACCTCTCATCTGGTCCCTGATGGTTTCATTCCAGAATGACTATGGCATCCCTCTTGTCAGCTTCAGGCTGCCTACTATGGTGACGAAGCTGCTGCTGTTCTTCTCGTCCACTTCTCCAAGGCCTTCCAGACCCTATAGGATGCGGAGATCCCCAGAGTTTTGTTCAGAGAGAAATTACTACCTTTGTAATTGTACCCCAGCTGACCATTTGGGCTCCCTTTAGCCTACTCTTTCTGTGAGTGTGCATTCTCTGGGCCCGCTCACACCACCCCACCTGCAAGCACTTCTTTGTTCTACATCTGTGTGTGTCAGAGATGGGTGGGATGGAGGTACCTGGGCCCAGGGCCTGTCATGTCAGACACTCAGCCGGTCTGTGGACAGACCAGAGGTCCCAGCCATTCTTGTGGACCTATTCTCTAAGAAGCCAGCTGCTATCAGCAGTGATGAAAATACTTGTTTTACAAACTGATCACTAACCGAACACACTGCCAACTGTCTGCTCTTGCCTCCACTTTCCTTTTCTCCATCATCCCAGGGTGGGGCTACAGTTATTATCAAATCTGTTTCCCTCAGATGCAGTAGTAGAATTAAAATAAACTCTGTCACATGCATAACAGATTTTTATTTCCATTCACTGCTGACAACCCACCAGATAAGCTAATGAAATGGAAAGAAATCCTTAAAGGTTTTTTCAGGGCACAGACTAGGATTTTGCTCTCACAAGCCCAGAAGCAAATAGGGGAAAAGGAGACCAGTTCTGTTGCAGTCAGATGCATGTTGTGGCTACACGTGTCCAAATGCACATGCCCCTGGTAAAATGTCCATGAAGTCAACTGTATTATTAGATGACTTGCTGTGGGGAATCCCACTTTTTCCCATGTTCTATGTTGATTTCACATATGGACTTTCCTGGAAGTGATATCATTTGGTACTTTCCACACTTCTTTGTACTCTACAACCCTCAGCTGCTTCCATAACTCTGCTGCACTATGTATTGTTACTACTACTAACGTTGATTGTATTTCATTCCCTGAAAGGCTCAAGAGCAAGTACTCAGTATATCAAAAACAAGTTGTAGTGGAAAGAACATTGGATTTTGAGTCAGAGGCACCTGGGTACTAGCTCCAGCCCTGCCACTTAGTAAGTAAACTTTGTGATCATGGATGAGCCACATAGCTTATCCCTATGGCTTCATTAAAAATAGGTTAAAATAGATTTTGAGGCTTAATGCTACCACATGTGTTGGACCACACTTTCAACGCATGAACCTTTGGGGGACAAACAATATAAAACCATAGCAGCCTCTCTGTGGGGATAACAACACTGGGTCCTGAGGTTCTTGTGAGGATTCAGTGAATTCATTTTAGTAAATCCTGTAGAGCAGTTCACGATAAATTCCCAGTCAAGGTTCACTACTATAATATTCTGAGTCTTAGAAAAATAGGGCTGAAATCCTCTGAATGGGTTCCCTTGTGCTCTTTGCCTGCCCTCTGTTGTCTGTTTATAGGAGCAGTTCTCAGAAGGGGCGAGGGGCTAGGAATGCCCTGTTAGATTGCGTGTACAAATCTGAAGGACAGTTTGTTCATATCTTTTTCTCAGACTCCTTATACATTGGACTGCTTCCTTAAGAAGTTGCCTGACTCATAAATAAAGCTGTGCTCCATGTCCTACAAGTATGTACACTCAGCAGGTGCCCAGATAGCTATGGAAAGGACACAGGGCTTGGTGCCACACAACCCAGGCTTGGCACCTACTCCTTGACCATGGGCTGAAGTTATAATTGGTTGTAAACTGAGCCTGCGGGATATGTTTCCCAGAATCTTTGTGGAGATTAAAGGAGAACCGTGTATGTAAAAGCATTCAGCCCAGTGCCTAACGCTTCCCAGATACTTCATAAATGCTTACTTGTTTAGCCTTTAACTATTTCACACCTAAGGTTTCTTTCTGCTCATTACTGCTGGTAGGTATACTCAAGGTGAAAAGTTCTAAAACCCTTCAAACGTGCATTTTCACAAACCTCTGTCTTTTGCACGATTCCCTCTTCAGCGTCTCCTGCTCACCACATGCAGCGGGTCACTATTGGACTCCTACGCCTGGCCAAAGCTTCTGCTCTTTAGTCCAGGACACACACTGCTTCTCTCTGGAGAGGGCCCTAGATCTCAGGTTTTGTTCTGACTCTCCCCAATTCTTCTCTTCCCCATTTGTCTGGAGCCATATCCCCTGGGCTCTTTGACTTCTTTCATCTGCTACACAAGTTGACTCTTTTGTCCATTTTGCAAAGGAGGGGCATCCACCTAATGCATAAATCTCCTGATTCTTGCCCCCAGGCACACCCATTTGAAAAGATTAGTAATAACATAAAAGGGGGAGAAAAATGCTATACACCCCCCTCTTTCCCCCAAGTCCTAATTGCCTTCTGTCCTCTTTTGGCCCAGGAAGGCCCATTGGTTTTCAGGAGAGGCCCATTTTTCCTGGCATCCTTTGCCTTATTGCTCTGCAGTGAAGAGTTTTATGTAACTGCAGTAGTAAGGCAGCTAGCTGTCTGCTTACACTCAAAGGTGAAGTTAGATGTGTTCAGCAATTGTATTTGCTCAGGTTTTACGTGCTCTCATGTTTGTTAAAAACCATGTAAGGAAATGTGATTTTCAAACCTTTGGTTAATTCTAATCTTTACCCAAATTTGAGGACCCAAATTTGCCCACTCTCCAGTTAGCCTACTTTCCCCAGTGGCCACAGCGTGGCATGGAATCTGCGAAGGTCAGAGATGCTCTTTTCCTGTTTGACCTTACTATCAGCTGTTCCTTCTTCGCCTGTCTCCAGTAACTACCTTCATGAAAATCCTGTGTTGCATCTAAAGAAAATGCAGTTCTATGAAAAAAGTAGCAGAGGCAGAAGAAGCTGCTAGCCTGATAAGGACAACGTGAAAGTGGAAACATCACCTGAGAGGTTCCTCCAGCCCGGCCAGTGCCTGGTTCGATCTCATGGTTCAGGGTAGGAGGTAGCAGCTGAGGCTGGATATGGCAGAGAGAGAGAAAGGGAGCGAGGGACAAAGAGGAAGTTGTCAAGTTGCTAATCTAGAAAGGGCTGTCGACGTTCCAGACAGATATGTGATTTTCAGAGGAGCGTAGAATGAAAAAGAGGAAAAAGCTTGGAGAAAAAAGTGTGGCCCGTATGAAGACCTCGACTAACAGGGCCTGGTGGCTGGGACAAGGATGATGGGCGATACTGAAGGAGCAGTGGGTTCATCAGAAATCGAGGCAAATCACTGACGTGAAGGGCGCAGTTTCGAAAGAGGGAAGAGGCAGGAACCCTTCCCCGAAGGGAAGGATGTCAACAAGATCTAACAAAAAGCTTCAGGAATCTACTGTGTTAGCATATCCTGTGTCAGGATTATTTTAATTCTTTTTATTTGATTTTTTTTTCCCACCAAAGAATACCCATTAATTTGTTAACAGAATAATACATCTTTGTTATAGGAAATAGACAATAATATAAAAAATGAAAATAAAAATTGCTCACAATTTCATCATGTAGATATAATACTCATTAGGTGTTTTTTTTTAATTGAAGGGGAATTCATATAGCAAGAGTAACCATTTTACAGCATGCAGTTTGGCAGCATTTAACAGTCAGTGTTGTATAACCATCACTTTTAACTAATTCTAGAGAGTTCTATCACCTTGAGGGGGACCTCTACCCAAAATGTTCCCCTCACCTTCAGACTAACCTCTGTCTCTGTGGATTTACCTCTTCTGGACATTTCCTATGATGGGGTCACATCATATGTGACCTTTTGTGTCTCACTGGGCACATTTTGTATACAGGGCCTATATACTAGGTATTAGTACTCTCATTTTGTAGATAGGAAAAATAAGTCCTGAAATAACTGTGCTGCTTCAGGTCACAGAGCCAAGGTCAGAAGCCTGTACTCATATCAATTCATAGTTTAAAGTAACATAAATATTTCTAAACATTTTTCCACTTCAAATGCAAACTTAGATGTTCTCCAGTGTTTTATAGAATGGGAATGGGGGAGAACTGTTAAACTGCTTAAAAGCAATTTACAATGACAATATGGAGAGATGGAAATGAATATATACCTTGTCTTTCATTGAAGTAATTAAGGTGTTTGCTTTCTTTTCTTGTCCCCACACAGGGGTGTTTAACACAGTTTATTGTTTTAAAGACTGGATAAAGGAGAAGGGAAATCCTAAAATTAGTCTTTGAACAATTAAGATAATAGGAGGAACTACTTACTCCTTAACAGAATGAATATTTTATTTTAGTCTATGTGAATTTTTTGTTGGTAGATATGGATAACTGTATACCAACTATAGTTCATCAACAGTAATATTTCCTTATAGTTCAATTTTTGAGCATTTAAAATGTTTTTCTATTAAATTGTATCAGATTATAAAATATAAAGATAAAACAACCTTAGATCATATTGAACTGAAGAGCTCAGCCTCAAAGCACAACTGGAAAAGTCATTCCCCCTTGAAGTTCTGTGTAACCATACTCGGGTATAGAGATACTTTTATTAAGTTGCCAAGAGAATTAATGGAGAAGAAGAATGTTTTAGAATTCATTCTGAGCAAGATGCTTATATTAGTTTTAGCAGTGTACTTAAAAGCATCCACCTGTAAAATGCAAGAGATCAAGTTTTGTTCTTTTTTATTCCTTTGATGACCAGAAGGTATGGTGTAGAGCTCCAGGTACCTGCTGTGGGGTGGGGAGGGGGGCATGTGGCATGGGTACTTATGCTCTTATCATTGCCCTATCTGAGCCTCCAGAATAAAAGTCTTTCCCACCACCCACCCTGCCTCTCTTTCCCTGTTGTTTCCATCCACCCAGCTCTCCTGTTGGCCTTTGTGAATGTCGGCCTTATACAGGCAGAGGATTAGTGACCTCAGCTTTCAAATCAGGCATACTGAGTCCCATCCCTGCCCTGCTGCCTAGTTGCTGTCTGACTTTGAAAAAGTTTCATAAGCCTCTCTGAGTTACTATAAAATGCAAGTGATGATGTGTACAGCACTCCGACACTTAGTAGGTCTTCCAGGAGCAGATGCCATCGTCCCTGACCTCACTCCAGAGGAGGCAGTGAGACCTGGAGAGAAGAATATGAACCTTGGAGCTGGCCAGGGACCAACCTCTGGCATCTACTGGCTACATGACCTAGAGCAGTTCAGCTGATTGGTTTGAGCCTTCCCTTTCTTGTCAAATAGATAGTAGTAGTCATTTCATGGAACGTGTAAGAATTAAAAGATACCATATATAGAAACTTGCACAGTGCTCGGTGATTATTGGGTTTTCAATAAATCGAGTTAATTATGTTTATGTTAGCATCTGTGTGGCGTCCTGTAATTTCCTAAGGTATTCAGTACCTTCCATCCCCGAACAACAACAAAAACAACAATCATGTTTTTAAAACAGTCCTTTCCCAGTTAAACTGAAAATATGCCTTTAGGAATATTTAGGACTGTTTAGTTTCTTTGCAGCTCCTGGTGTCTTCAGGCAAATAAACACAGGATGCTCACAGGAAGAATAGAACTTGAGTCCTTCGTAGCTGTTCTCCTTGATACTTTTGAGTGAGTGAGATCCTGCAGAAATATGACAGATAAAGAAGATTCCTCCTCAAGGATGGGCTGGAATTACTTGTGATCTGTATGTCTGTTGCATTTGCTTATTCCCCTTGATTATGTCGGAATAAGAATTAGACCGAGACCTTTACAAAGATCGGTTTCAGAGATTTGGGTTGGGGGGAGACAGAGAGATAGCCAGCCATGATTGCAGTGATAAAGAACTTTAGAACACCATAGCTGGGTCATGTTGAACTTGTCCACTCCCTGGTGGTTACCATAGCACATGTTGGTTGGGACACATCCGTGATGGTCTGGTTTGGCTTATTTGATACAAATTACAGAGAGGTGTTTGAACCACAGGTCTTTGCCTTGATGAAGTCTGCCAGTAGAGATTTTCTGACCCAACATCTTGCTGTGGATTCATTTCCCACATTTGAACAAGGTTTTGATGGTGTCCTCATAAGAGACAGGAAGCCTGGGACATGTGCAAAGGCCAATTTGGTGTTGATCATTTGTGTCTTGTATTTCTCAGACTTTGAGAATCTTCAGTCTCAATGGCTTGCCATGATTTGGGAATGAAATAATTATGAATAGAGTTTTCACTTTTAAACTTTTGCAGCCTTGTAGGCACATATTGGGGTGATATGGGGGACCGCTCTAATGATTATGCCCAAAGCAGGCTGTGAGTAGTGCAGGCTGTAAAGAGTTAACCATGCAATTGGCTTGTTTATAGAAGTGAGTCTGGCCGAAGCCTATGTGCTGAGGTCAGAGTGACTCTTACCCAAATTCCGTTCCCAGAGTTAAAATCTTCTTTGCTAAAAAGACAAGGTTAATTATTAACCACAGCCTATATTTTGACTGTTCTGTTCCTAATTCAGGAATGCTTTGTCTCTTCCTTTACAATCCTTGCCTGCATCAGCAACGGATCCATCGCAATTCCAAATAGTCCCTCACATAGCCCCCTTACCTCAGTGTAACTATGATGTAACCAAAAAATATCAACAGCTCTGAGGGTTCAGGGCCTTTCTCGTTCAGCCTTGCTTGCACGAGCATTGGTCATCTTGGCTTCCCATATCTCTGTCTCTTTAGTTCTGCCTTTGAGTTTTTCTTTTAACCATTCGTGGTAACACTGAGCAGGAGATCGGAACCCATCACAGGGGTCTCTGGTAGGGCGACTCCTGGGGATGACACATACAAGCTGCCATGTCAGGGCATCTTTTTCCTCTTGGACTCACTGCCTGCCTTACTCCCTCCACTTTCAACATAAATTCCAAGTAGGAGGTACCAGCTTCTTATGGGAACTCTCAGGCCTGGGGCCTGGGAGCCCAAAAGGATGTGCTGGCACCACAATCCTTTCATGTAGCATCTAGCAGTACAAAAGAAGTCACACAAAGAAACAAAGATGAGTGCCACCCTTCTGGTTGAACTTGATGACTCTCCTTTGTACATAAGACAGCTTGAAGTAAATTTGTGTTGCATATAAACGAGTCCTGACTAATAAGGCATCTCTAAATTAACATCAATTAAAAAATTTAATATCTCTCTGTTTCTCTCTCTCTCTCCCTCTCTGTCTCTCTGTGTGTCTCTCTCTCTGATGACTTTTGTATGCCCATGAAAGTATACCCTCTCTGTTGTCCTAGGAGGCACCCTTGGTGGTTTAGCTGTCACTTGCAAGAATACAAAGTGAGAGCCAGGGATTTAGCTCAGTGATGCCGCTGCCTGCCTTGTAAGTGCAAGGTCCTGAGTTCGATCCCAGGTACCAAAAAAAAAGAATACCAAGTGAGCTGAAGAGTTTTCCAGTGATGGGACTTGCTGTAAGCAAACAAAGTAAGATCTTGGTGGTAACAATAATAATAATAATAATAATAATACCTAACATTCACACCCCCATTATAGCATGAAGCACTAGCTTTCACATTATTTCTTTTATTGCTTGAAATGTTGATGGTGTTGTCTCAATCTTATGGATGAAGAGACAGAAACTCAAATTCAAGTATTTGACCAAGCCAAGCAGCTCGTGTGTGTGCATGCGTGTGTGCGTGTGATCCCCTAGCTATAGGTATGTGGAGGTGCATACAAATGTAAGTGCATGTTCATGTATATTTTATGAGGGATTGCCAAATTCAAATCTGTAGCACAATAGCGCTCATTTTTCTCCAAGGTCTTTGACACATGTACTCTGTCCACCCCTCACGGCCTCAGCCCTCCATCCTGTGTGCACGGTATGATAGCTTTTGAAGCGGAACACATTTTCTCATTTAGCATCTTTTCTTCCCCTCACTACATTTTGGATTCATTGCAAACAGTCTTGAGTCTCATTAGATGTGTCTTAATTTTAAAAATTAAGTTGGGAACTAGCAAGTGAGATTGAAGAGGCACTATCTCTGGTTCTGAGCTGGATTTTCATTAGTCAATTACTCTTCAAATTATACTGATTTCAGATGTGATTATTACTATTTTTCCTGAGTAGATTGGATAATGAGAGCAATCCAGAGGCGTCCTAGACGAATGGTAATCCGAGCCTCCAGCTCTTCTGTCCTCTGCCCCATCACTGTCCCTGGCTCCCTACCTTTGTCACCTCACCTCCACCTGCCGATTAGCCACAGTCCCCTCGCTCTGTCAGTCCAGCTGCTCGCAGGCCTTTCCAGCAGTTCCAGTATGACTTCTGCAAGTCAAGTGATCCTGGCCACCCTGCCCTGTCACCACATCCTAGAACACTCATCCATGTTGTCTGCTGTTAGTTCTTCACCTTTCCCAATAGGCCTGATTTAGATATAAGACTTACACTGCACCATCCATCCGGAGCCCCACTAACCACTCTGCTTTGCAGGTCAAACCCACTCACCACTGCACATATCAGAATCTGACCACAGCACTTTGTTTTCTTCTCTACATCTTCTTTCCTGTAAGGAATAAGGTCAGCTGCTGAGAATGTGGAGATAGTGATGTTTCCCATCTCCATCCCGGTTTATATTTCTCCTGTGCTTTCAGAGACATGTGCACCACACACTATTGTACCATCTGTGCACGGGTTTGTGGTCGGTGCCTTTGGCATGGGCCTCATTACCTAGTGAGCATAGTTAAATGTGTTTTTGCCATTGCTGCAGATACAATAATAACCTTTTTTGGGTTTGGGGACTGAAATTACATTGTAATTGAAATGTGTGTTCTTGAGCATATCAAGGAGTTCAGGAGGGTAGATTTAGGAGATGCAGTAACAGCAGCCTTTGCTGCCCGGGTGACAGCCCCCTGCAAAGTCTTCCCTGACTCTAGACTTCTTTATCCTGGAATCCGAGCCCTTCTACCATGACAAGAACCACTAAGGAGTTTGTGTCTTCATTTCTCTCTCTCACTAGGCTGGAAGTTTTCTGACCTCTATCCCAAGCATACTGTAGGAAATTCATGAAAATTTGTAAACTATATGCCTGTAATTCCCTGTTCTGGACTGAATTGTGTCCCTCCAAAATGTGTATGTTGAAGCCCAACCGCCAATCAGACTGAATTCGGAGATAGAGCCATAGAAGAGGTAATTAAGTTTAAATGACAGGAAGAGTGGAGCCCCAATCTAAGAAGAGAAAGAGACACCCGGAATGTGGCATGCAGAGAAAAGACCCTGAGAAGACACAGCAAGAAGGTGTTTTATCTGCAAGCTCAGGAGAGAGGCTTCTGAGAAACCAAGCATGTCAACTCTTTGAGCTTCGATTTCCAGCCTCTGGAACTGTGAGAAAATAGATTGCAATTTTTAAAAGACACCCAGTCTATTGTTTAAATCACACAGCACAAGCTACAATACATACACCAAGTGTCTAAGCCCACTGTACTCTGAAGTTGACTGTGCGAGTCAACTTTGGCTGCTAGGGAAGTTTGAGAAGACCCCAGGGTTGGCTGCCCCAGGTTAATACCTGGTAATGTGTAGCTGTATCCCACGCCCCGTCTCTTCTTCACCTGCAGTGAGGCAGGTGTAGCCCAGGCAGTCTGGTTCAACAGTCCCCATTCTACTAGGGAAAGAGAATGTTGTCATTATCTAAGATTCTGGGCCCCTGAGAAATTATTTTAACTTGAGCAACAGTGCTCTATGCCCTGAGACCTTGGCAGTGCTGTATACCCGTAAATAATAGCAATTATCATGAAGGAAAAAAAAACTGGAAGAATCTCAAACAGGAAGATCTGCATTCTGGCCTTAGACCTTGTGCTCACTAGCTGTGTATACTTGGGTATGTTGCCTAACCTTTTTGTGTCCCTCACTTTGTTTTAATTATTTTTTTAAATATCTGTACTCCTGTAATAGTTTTCTTTCAATTTCTTGGAAAGTGCCCCCCATCTGTCCAGGTGATATCTCCACCCCCAGATTAAGCCAGTCTGCTTTCCCATTCCTTCAGCCACAGTGAGGGGTCAGGGTGGGCAGGTAAACCTGGCCTAGTTACAGTGATTCTCAGACTTTCTCCTTGGAACAGTGGGGAAGTGCTAGATTCAAGGCTGGTGTTACAGCCTGTGTGGCTACTGGCAGAGGAATGCGTGTGCAGCCCATTTCCACCAGAGACAGCTGAGTTGGAGACAGATAGTGAATAGGACACAATGTCATTTGAAAGGTATCACAGTCCCTGGTTTTCCAGTCACAGAAGACAATAAAGACTTACGATGTATTAGATTTTTAAAAATCTCTTGAAGCCAGGCATTGTGGCCCAGGCCTGTAATCCCAGCTGCTGGGAGGCTGAGGTGGGAGGATCACAGGTTAGAGCCTGAGCAACTTAGCAAGACCTTGTCTCAAAAAAAGGCTTAGGATGTAGCTCAGTGTGAAGGCTCTTAAGTTCAGTCCCCAAAAGAAAAAGATCTCTTGAGATGGAAAGATTCTCACCCAGTAGAGCTATGAACATCTGCTCTGTACTTCATACAGGATCTTCACGATACAGTTTCTTTGTAGTTTTGGGAGAAGCAAGTTTGCTAGAGATTGAACCCGAGGAGCCCACAGCTGCTACACATGTGCTCTAACCCTAAGCTAACCCCCCAGCCCCACAATTCAGTTTTTAAATGAGATCATGAATGCAAAGGCTGTGTCTGCACGCAAGGAATTAGGCTAGTAGGTTCCTTGTCCGACTCTGAACATACTGGAGATGTGTATGTACTTTGCACTGTGTCACCTTATGAACAGTGAGTAAATGGAAGGTGTTGCTATCCTCCTCAGTAGAAATGATTGTAGCAGTGATATGAGAGGAGACAGAGAAGTGTTTTGAGAATTTTGATTTGCAGATGAAAATACCCACGGAGAGTCCTACATGAGAGGGAACTGACTCTGTTTGGGTAGAGCGAGAGCCAGCATCCTCATGGTTTGGAGTGACACTGAGTGGAGTGGGCACAGCCCAGTCCCTGATGGTGGAATCTCATGGGGATCCCTTTCCTTGTGAACCCCTTTAGGCTCTCACTCTTCTTTTGAGTCCAGTTCTCATATGATCTCATTGGCTTGGTGTTGGCCCAGCCAGGGACAGTGGCTCTGGATATCCTTGGGATGCAAGGTAGTGATTGGAGAGCTAGAAGACAGGGGCTGGGCTCAGGAGGGGCCAACAGCCCTCTCAGCTGTTCATCTGGGTGCTGGTCACATGCACAACTAGTTTAGGAAGATTCATTTAGACGTACATTTGGACTTTGCCGGATACTTATGACTTCACTTAAAAGTTTCAAAAGTGAGTGGGCAACAATTATTTCGTTACACCTATTTGATTTCAGCTTTCTATTATGTACATGTAGTGAACCTCAGAATTCTTACATGATGAAAAAATAGGATTGGCATAGATTTTGCTAAATCAATGCAGTAATTTAGAGCTGAGTGGAACACAAAGTAACAAGAATTTGTCTAACAATTCAAGCGTGTTTTGTGAAGGCCCTCTGAACCTGCTAGTTATTGATACTGTTAATACAATATTTAGATTCCATTTGGAACAGACCAGCTGGCAAAGATTATGAAAATGTCAATCTTTCCCCAGAGTCGGTTGAAAAAAATTCATAACCGGAGCTAGGTTCACAAATGTAGGTTAAGATGAATTTATGTGAGTAGACATGAAATTAGGGGAAAAAAATTAAAGCCCTTTAGCAAAAACTTTGAGGTCTTTGCCAAAGTACATTGGTGAATGATGCAAATTTTAAAATTTTGTGTAGAAAGTGTTTTCTCATTCTGTCACAGCATCTTGATAGATAACTGCTTTGGTAAAGTAATTGATTTAGAAATTATTCCCTTTTTTTTTTTTTTGGTACCAGGGATCGAACTTGGGTCCTTGTGCTTGTGGGACAGGCGATGGAACCACTGAGCTAAATCCCTGGCCCGATTTAGAAATTATTTAGACATTAAAACTTCATACAAGCATTTTGCTAGTGAAGAAAACAAACTTTTGAGATTTGAAAATGCAAGTTCACCAATTTGACTGAGATTTCTAATTTCCAGTGGGATACCAAATAACTAAGACCTTTTTTAACTGAAGGCACATGTAACTGTAGTTGTACCTTGGCGGTCGACTGGAAAAAAGAATATTCTTCCTCTGCAGAATTTGTCAGAATGATTAAGATGGGCACCACGGCCTCCCAGATCAGTGAACCATTTGTTACTTTCAATTAAACTGAAAGTCTCCATACATCAGCCCTTTGTAAATACTAAGTGGTTAATGCTGCCTCTTAAGTTTTCAAATCATTTAAGAATGTATTACAAAAAGAAAACTTAGCATCATTTTTTTATTAATAAAAATTGAGCAACCGTATTCTGAACATTCAAAATTTAAGATGTTCCAAAATCTGAAACTTTTCAAGCACCAACATGATGCCTCAAGTGAAAAATTTCCCACCTAACCTCATGAAATATGGGTCAGAGCCAAGATACAGGCACACTGAAAATATTGTATAAAATTACCTTCAGGCTATGCATATAAAAACATTAATGAATTTCATGTTTAGACTTGGATCCTGTGCCCAAGATATATCTGTGTATATGCAAATTGTTTTTTGAAATCCCAAATCAGAAATACTTCTGGTCCCTAGCATTTTCAATCAGTGATACTCAGACTTGGATTTTATTTGACACGTGTCCCTGGGCCAGATGTTCTAATGCTGTCATACTTCAGAGACACATTTCTTTTGTTTTCCTTAAAGAGTTAAGACAATATCACAATACGTTTGTGGATAGGTACCCATGTTTTGATTTTGCTGAGTTTATAACTCTGAAGTTCTTCCTGCCTAGCCCATTCTCTCTGTTCTAATTTGGCCCCCCATGTATAATAAAATTGTTTACTTTTTTTCCAACGTACCTGGGAACGTGATTTTGGTGGTAGCAGCAGAATGCTGCTTCCCATTTGTATGTGTTGTGTTTGTGCAGGAATTAACTGGAGTCAGAATAGCAGGGTGGGAGGTTTTTTTAGATACCTCACTGGGCACACCCTTTGAACAGACAAGCAAACTGGGCTCAATCAGGCAAAAGGTACCCTGCCCCAGGCCAGTCCTACTCTCCTTTCCTGCCTTCTTTTCAATCAGAGCCACCTTCCCTTCTGTCCTTGGTATATTCACAAAGATGGGTAGGAAGCAAAGATTCCTTATTGTAATAGAGAGGAGTAACGAAACATTACTGTGGTTTTAGTCAATGACAGACTGGGCATACACTGGTAGACCCATAAGATTATTATGGAGCTTAGAAGTTCCTATGGACAAGTAACATTGTCGGATCTTAATGTCACGGTGCAACATATTGCTCGTGTATATGGTGATGCTGGTATCCACAAATCTACTGCACTGCCAGCCAGATAAAAGTACAGCATAATACTTGATGTAAAGGCCATAATACCTGATGATAATAGTAAACAACTGTCGTAGAGTTTACGCATTTACTACGCTATCCTTTTGATGACTATTTTAAAGCATACTCCTTCTATTTATTAATAAGGTTGACCCTAAAACAGTACATAGTGTTGAGCAGCAGCAACTGTATGCATGTCTGGATGGCATCGAGAGGCGATGGTGAGACATTGACCTTCACCATCTAGGGGTGTGTAAGTGCACTCACGATGTTCCACAGTGACAGACTGGTGTTTCTCAGGACATGTCCCTAACATTAAGTGACACAGGACTGCTATCTTCTTTTTTGTCCTACTGAGATCAGTCCTTGGCCTCATACCCCAGCTTTTCTGTTCACTAGCAGTATTATGCCTTTCCAGGTCTCAGTCTCTCTATCTGTGAAATGGGGTGTAGACATCTCAGGATAGGTCCCAGGGAAGATTTATATGGTTCTCCTTTTGTGCCTGATATATGATAAACCCTCAGACTTAGTACCATTTGGTGGATCCATGTCTTCTCAGGGTCCTTTCAGGAAGCTGTAGGGCCTGGCTTCTAGCATAAAACATCGCCCCAGGACTTTTATGTGTGTGGTCCATTGTCTTACTGAAGTTAACTCCAACTCAAGGGTCAAATTAAAATTTTACACATACACACCCACACCGTACATTTGCATAGCGCAGGCAAAAGATCTAAAAGGTAATGCTAAAATGTTCATCGTGGTTATTTAAGCTGTGAAATCATGGATAGATTTTCATTTGTTTTATACTTGCTGTAATAATGTATTGTTTGTACAAAATAAAATACACAAAAGAACAAAACCAATTAAATTGCATAGCCTCCACTTTATATTCATTAGGTTATTGTTAAGGGGTAACTTCTGATCTTTAGGGATCTGAGCAATAATACTTGCAGGCGTGTCAAATGGCAGGGTTTAAGACCCTGGACTACTGAAGGATTAGAGTAGGGAAGCTCTAAGTTGTACTCTTCCTTGAATCTAGTATATGTTCCTCATAGCTCTTAACTTTTTAATAAATAAGATCCTTGTCCTTAAATTGTTGTGTGAAAGAAATCCCAACAAAAACAGTTGACCTCAGTCCCCATTGCCATGCACATAAGGCTGGGGCCTAGTGTGAGACACCCTGCTATGCCAGCCAGGGGTCCCTTGGCTGGTTCTCACTCTCCCAAAACAGAAGGGCTGAGTAAGTGGCAGGAGAGAGAGTGAGGCCCTGTGTATGTCAGCAGTGCATGATACATATGCTGCTCACCTCAAGCAGAGAGCGTCTTTCCTTCCAGCCGGAGCTCTGGTCCCTCGGACCCAGCGACTGCACCCCATGGAGTCCTGGCCATATCAGAAGTGCTCCTGTCTCTGTGCCTAGGAGAGCAGGTCCTCACACAGAAAGCATTTCGATGGCAGATGGCAGTCATTTTCATTCACATTTGGGAACAGATAGTATTTGGGTAGTTTAGTTGAAAAGCATGGAGGAAGCATACAGTGCGAACTGTGTGGAGTAGCCAGGACTTTCAAAAATTGCTAGTTGGAGCATCCCTATTCTGGAAATCCCAAGTCTGAAACTCAAACTACTCCAAAATCCAGAAAGTTTTCAGCACTGACATGATGCCGGAAGTGGAAAATTCTACTCCATGAAATTTTGTTTGATACACAAAATTAAAAATACTTTTTAAGGGCTAGGTATTTAGCTCAGTGATTCTGCCACCTGCATCCCAAGCGCGAGGACCCAAGTTCAATCTCCGGTATCCCCCCAATAAAATACTGTTTAAGATTACCCTCAGGGTATGTGTATAAGGTGTGTGTGGAACATAAACAAATTTCGTGTTTAGGCTTGGGTCTCATCCCCAAGATATTTCACTATGTATATGGAAATATTCCAAAATCTGAAAATAAATCCCAAATCCAAAACAATTCTAATCCAAAACATTTTGGATAAGGGACACTTACCTTGTGTATATTTTAAACAGCTGGAGTAATGTTCAACCACTGTCAATGACCCATTTATATCACCTGCTACGTCAGGCTGCAGACGTCCAGTGTCATTGTCACTTGCATATGTGAGTTCCCAAGCCCAACTTGATGGATTTCCCAAAGGACCAGAATTTTAGAAGTTCTGTGTGCAGATTTCCTGGGCAAAGTGGAAAATAGATACAGAATTAGATGTTGCGATTCCACAGTTTGAAAGTGTAGAGCTGTTTTTATTTCACTTAACAGTTTTGATAATCTTAAAACGTACTTAACATGCAGTCCTGATAGGCCTCCAGATGTTCTGCGACACCTGGAGCTGGAAGGGAGGTTCCTGTTGGGGTATTGACCCCAAAGCCGAAGAGGTTCCAAGCCCAGGTCTCAGCTCCTTGCTCGTCACCATCTGCCTTGGAGCCCTTCTGCCGTGAAGAGCTGCATTTCAATAACTATATTTAATTAATTTGCCTAAATGTATCCCACATGTTCCCAAAAGACTTTGCAGTCGCGTACAAAAATGCCTTGTAACTAGAGCTTTTTCACAAAGCAAGTACAGTAATCATGACAAAGGGAAAATAAAGGCGAGAAACCTAAGAAAGTTAGGGAAAGGTATGAATATATAAAATTAATAGTGTAAGTCCTGTGTATTGGCTTAAGAGGTGGGGAGGGGCTCGGTTATGAATTTTGCTCTGACCTTCCTGATTTAGACCAGGGCAAAGAGAGAAATGTAATTATTTCTATGGCTTAAATGTTCAGAAGATTAAAACTGACTTGTTATCCAAGAGAAACACAGAGGTTGCTGGTAAAAAGACCTGAATTAGGGGGCTGGGGATTTAGCTCAGTGGTTCCGCTGCCTGCCTCGCAAGCACAAGGTCCCGAGTTTGATCCCCAGTACCAAAAAAAACAAAAAACAAAAAAATAAAAAGACCTGAATGATATTTGTCCTTTTGATCCTGAGATCGACAGAGACAGAGTCAAACAGACAGAGATCCTTAGTGATTCACCACCATGCATCCTAAGATGATGCATAAGTTTAAAGCAGTTTTCTGTACCCTCTCTCTAAGTAGGACTGTGGCAACAAACATGTAGAAGTCATTCTGTCAGTAGCATGGGGACATTACCCACTGGAGTCCTAGGGACAGTGTCTGGAGCAAGACCTCGGACTCTGTAGATTTCAAAGCTCCCAGTGACCGTTGGACAGATGGGTGGATGTCCTCTCCTCAGAGGGAGTGAGAAATGTGTGTGAACCAGAAAGGCAGCCAGAGCTAGGTGCACTGAGTTGGGCGTGTTATTGGTGCACAGGGTGGGCGAGGAGGCGTGAAGTGAAGCTCACTGAGGATGTGAGCCCAGAGAGAATGGAGGCTGTGGCTGCATGAACCCCACAGGACACCAGAAGAGGTGAAGGCGTTCATTCCCATCACAGATCCTTTGTGTTCTTCTTCATCTCTCCAACGAGGATAGTTTAGGCAACATAGGTCAGAAAAGCGTAATGTGGGTCAGACATTCAGAGTAAAGCAGAGTATATCTTTAAATTGAACCACTTTATTAATTACATTTATTTTTCATTGAAAAAAGTTGTTTGTGTTTAAAAAACCTAAGCTTTAGGCAAGTGTTTGCAAGGCTTCAGGGGTCCTGCCTGTGTCACAGTGGCCACTGTTGATTGGCCTTCCTGCTGTGTTCCAGGCATTGAGCTTGGCAGATGCCTGCACATCCTCCCTGAGTCTCCCCCAGACCTATGGGGTACCAGGTGTGGGGGCATCATCGTCGCAGGCAGGCAGCCAAGCCAGGGAGGTGGAGGAAGTGAGAGTCACTCCAGCTTGACCTATTGCAAGAGAACCTAAACTTGGCACTCCATGTGTGGTTAAGCTCCCTTCTCTCCTTTTTCTTTCCATTCTTCTGAAACCTCCCATTGAGTTGGAATAATGCAGACATGCAGTCAGAACTGTACCATGTTATCCTGGTTGTATTAAGGGGGCTGGGAGCTGAGAGTCCCCTGGCTCAGCCTCCCCTACACCCCGTTGTCACCCCCATGGAATAGGCCATGGAAACGTGTGTGTGTGTGTGTGCGTGTGTGTGTGTCTATGCATGTTTGTCTATCAAAGGTGTTCCAGTTTTTGATCCAGGATAGGTGGACAGATATTCCTTATTTCAGTCTTTACTTTTCCAAATTAGAAAAACTATTATGAAGCCTCCACTGTGCTATTAGATTTAGGATCCCTGAGGTTGGGTAGAAATGAACACACCGTTTTCTTTTCACGGGTGGGTTCTGAAGAAGTATTGGTCGTGAGAGAGGACTCCCGGGCACCCCTTGCTGCTGTAAGTGCTGAGGTTGAAATCAGCTGGAGAACTGGACCAGGTAAGCGGCTCACAGCAGGACCTCAGCCAGAAACCAGCCAAGGTATTTCAAATTTTTTCTGGTGCAAATTCACCTAGAAGGGAAGCCCAGAGAGGATTTTGAGAGATTTTAAAAAATCTAGCCTCTTCCAGCAGGATCGGATTATGCACAAATTGGTACTTACAAATGGTAATTAGTTCTGTTCTTAAAAGATTTCTCTAGAGGATAATTCTACTGCTTTCTTCAATAGTATGTTTCAGCGTAAATTTCTGAAAGGAATTTCTTCCACTCTCTAATTTGAACCTCCCTTCTTATGGTTTAAATATGCTCTCCTTTATTCTGCTCCTTATGAAGAGGAAACCAGTCAACACAACAGCTAAACAGGTCCATTCCCTGCATCCTTGCGGAGAACCCTGGCAGGGTCTCTGGCCATCAGCCCCCTGGGTGCTGATCTGCGCCCGTGTGTCCTTAGGATCAGCAGAGGAGTTGGTGGTGGGGATTGGCAGGGACCGCTACCTCCCGCCCTTGCCCCAGGGGACCCTGCACACCTGTAGGATGGGCAGCTACAGAGGGATTCGTTTTCTGATCATACGATCCAATGTTTCTCTGCTCAAAAATAACTGGTTATGCAGGAATCGAACTGTTGGCCTTGGAGTCATCGAGTCTGTTTTTTCCTACTGAACCAACTTGCCACTCACCCAGAAAATGTGTTTTTCAGAATGACTAGGGTTTGAATGAATAACTCGAGGAATTGGAACTACATAGCTTTGTACACATTCTGATTCTTTGAAAAGTAGACTTGAAGAGGTCCCACCTGCTCAAACTCCTGTTGGCAGGATGTCAGACCGTGGTCTCCTAGCCAGATTTTCCCTGAATAATGAATGAGCCAGCATCAAGCCAGTCAGAAATAGAAATCAATAAAGCTAAATTCCACCAAGAAGCAGCAGCTGTGTGGTAGACGGATAGAGAACACCGAGGCCAATGGATGCCAAACATAACAACACACACCTTTGAATTCTCACTAGTTAGGGGACCCAAAAAAGAACACCTGTAGCTTGGAAGCGTTAGAAGGGGTCCAAAGTGGGGCTCAACCTTGCTTGATTAGAAAGAGGAGGGATGAGCGAAGAGCCAGACGCTTGGCTTCTTACAGGCTGGTGCAGCAACAGCAGCGTGATGCACAAATCTCCTGGGAACCAGGCATCAAATGTCTTCATAAATCATATGTTTGCAGCTGTGTGACCAAAATAGATCTACACACAGCCTGTTTGTCCTGGGCTTGCGGAAAACGACGGGACTGGGAGCTCCTCGAAGATATCTGTGATTCCTGCCCCTGCTTCTCTAGGTACCGGGCTGCCCCATCAGCCATCTGATCAGGTCTAACATTCCCTTTTGATCGCCGGTGACACCGTCTTACCAATTGATTGATTTTCATTTGTGGGAGATTGAAGCACATTGTTCAGAGAGCCCTTTTTCTGCCAATTGTTCCCTGAAAGCCTGCTCAATTTCCCCTTTGAAAACGACAGCAGGCATCCTTTAGAAGACGGTCCAGTGTGGAGCTGGGTGGCAGCAAGGGCTGGCTGTGTGGCAGGCTCGTTCTGCCTGGCTCGGGGCAGGCCACCTGAGTGGGCGCTTTTATTGGGGTTTATTTGATGTGCCCCTGGGTGAGGGGTCAGCCCCTCAGCCCCTCCAGACTCACTGCGAACCTCTGGCAGTCTTGGGAGCTGTCTTGTTCCTTGGGTGCCTTCAGGCCTTTTTTTTCCCCCAAGTAAAGCACTTGAGACCACACTAGAAGGGTGTTGGGAAGATTACTCTGCAGAGTGGTACTGCTGTGTTTGATCCCCAAAAGGTGTTTTTCTTAAGGACAATGATGAACTGTAGGTCTGCTGTGACCCTTGAAGGTCACAGTATACTGACTTCTGACCCCAAATGCCAGGCTTTGCTGATGCTTTAGGTAGAATCCTATTTAGTTTTGCAGCAGGCTCTGGGTTTGGCCTTTGCACTGGCCTTCAATAGCCAAACAGCCCTGTGCAGTTTGACCGTGTCTCTGCTCTACAACTGGAGGAGGAGTCAGATGGGATCCTTTCTTGATCTCTGGGTTCTGTGTTTAAGGAAATAGATGTTTATCCTGGGACATTTTACGCTTAATTCTTTCACCGTCCTCAGAGTCTAGTACTGGGTCTGATGTGGAGTGAACTGCTGCCTGTTGAATGAATGCTTTCAGACTCACTGTAACTGGTCTTCATAGGCAGCTCATGCCTGGTGTAAACACAGAGCGCCTGGTTTCCTTGTGTTTAACTTGAGTCTACACAGTTGGAGATTTGAGCACTCACTGAAACGCTGCATTTGTAGAAACGAAGCCAGAAAGTGGCAACATGGACTCATGGCTAGTGATGAAAGAAGTGTTAATGTGTGAATTTCTTCTAAGCGGTACTTAACAAAGCACTGTGTCCTTAGCTCTCTGGGCTTCCAGTAGGGTGCACTGATGCCCAGCTGCATGCCGCTTGTGTGCCCTGGAGAGCTGCACAGAGAGACCTGGCCTCTGCAGACTTAGCCTCTCAGAATTTATACTGCTGAACTTGAGCCCTAGGTGGGAAATTCAGGCGGGGGAATAGAAAAATCCCTAAATCAATACCCACGTGTCATTAAAGCACTTAACTTTCCTATGGATCCTGGTAAGTGCTCTGAGAGCATCATTAGTGAGGAGTGATCTGCAGAGGCTGAACTTGGACCGCAGCAGCTGGGGTGTGGTCAGAAAGGTGGCCCGGAGGACTCTGGCTCTGAAGGTGAAAGAGTCCAGGAGCTCTTCCTCTGGCCTTCTGGGGAGGCCTTGCTGAGAAGCAGAATTGTAAGTGATCTAGCCTCACAGGGCAGAGGACGGAGACTGATGCCCTGAGGGAAGGGGAGGAGGTGTAGCTATCACACTGTTACACATAGGTGGGCTTGTTGCTGGACAGAGTGATTTTAAAAGTTGGGATTCATTGCTAGTTTGTAGAAATCATTACGTTTCACCTAAGTGTCTGCATTTCTGGCTTCCCTTGACAACTGGGAGATACAGCAGCATTGGCCTCACCTGTCTTGGGGCAGCAGTTGGTTGGACCTGAGAGACGACACCAGAGGCTGCCCCGGTCTCAGTTCTCACCACCTGCCAGTGACCCTGCACCCTCCACCTCACCAGGCTTTTGGATTTGAGTCCCCGCATAGGGAGCTGGAGAAATGTTCCTGGTGTGGGCAGGTCCAGCAGCGCTGTCACGTGTAGGACGGGACGGTGGGCATGGTGGTGGTAACAGTGATGATGCAGCTGGAATGTGTAAAACTGCTCACATGTGCTGGCCTGGTGGTTTTCTTTTTTTATTATTATTTTATTTTATTGATACACTTTAGATATACCTAGTGATCACATTCATCATAGAGAACATAGAGAATTTGTACCTGTATATGTCTTGCCTCTTGTTTTTTTCCCATTCCCCTCCCCACCCTTCAACCTTTGCTTATTTTAACTCACCACAGAACCCTAGGAAGGAGGTGCCAGTGTGATCCTATTTGACAAATGAAAGAAAAAGAGCTGAAATTTCATAAGGTCAAGTAACTGCCCGAGACCGTGGGGTTAGTATGCGACACTGCTGGGGTTTTCACCCAAGCAGCCAGCTCTGGGACTAGTGCTCTTGACCTGTGATAAAAACAACAGGGACAGGGCCCGGGCCCCAGCTGGCTATGGGGCTGAATGCTGTGTGGAGCTGTGGCCTTAGACCCTCACAGGAGCCATGGGACAGGTGCCAGGTACAGATGAGGAAGTGAGGGCTTGGAAAAGGTCAGGATTTGCTCATCAGGGATGCACCTGGAGTCTAAACAAGAGTGTCAGAGTCAGGAAGTCTTGGGGAGATTTCAAGAAGGAAGTTGGGGGTCAAAACCACAATGATGGCATGCTGGAGAGAGGAGAAGATCCTAGACAGACATGTCTGTACATTTCATTTTTTTGAAACAGTTGTGTGGTTCTCTTCTGTTCACTTGGTGAGATTCTTTGGTGCTCTGGCCCAAAGGAATTCACTCCCACTAGCCAGTCTTTTCAGAAATGACCCTGGGAGTGAAGTAAGATATGATCTTTTTTTGTTTTGGTCTGTGCTTGCAACTGAGGTTCCTTCACTGTAGTCTGTTTCTTGGGAAGGAGTCTTGATTTCCCATGTGGGTAGCATTGGGCCAAACAGAAGAGACCAAGTTTACTCAGGCAATGAAAATGTGAACGGGGTCTCTGCCTTGAAGCGGGGCAAGAAGATACTGGCCCTGGGTGGTCCTTTTTGGAAAGCTCTTTGGATTCACTTTTTATAACCTTCATGTCCTACAGCAAGTGTCAGATCCCCGCTAGAGGCCCTTTTCTACAATGCCCATGAACCCTTCTGTGAATCAGGCAAGAGGACACCTCCAAATGCACACTGCTTCCTGTTTCAATTCCCTCAGGCTCACGCCATCTCACATTATGCCCTTGATGAGCACTGACAGCATGGGGTAGGGAGAACCATTTATAGCTAAACTCTGGTGACTGCAGGCCAGTGACAAGTGGTGCATCCTCCTCAGTGGTTTATCTACTGAGATCAGCACGAACACGAAACAGCAGACCCTCGGTGCCATTGACAAGCCCTTCCATGCTCTCTCTGACCTTGCTTCCTCTCTCTATGGAGTGACTACCCTCCCCAGGTAAATCTACTGGCTCTCACTGTCTTAAATCTTTGTACCTTTGAGATGGTACTTATACCGTTGTGTTTTCCATGCCCTCAATTGAAACCCCAGGCAAAGGTTGTATCCTATTTCATACGATATCTGGGTTTCTTAATATAACAATATTTTTCTTAACTTTTAACTCTTTATCCCTAAATGTTCATGTAAAATTGAAGGTGAAGTAAAATGTATCATATTCATCTTGACTTTCCAGACATCTTCCCATATCTCTGGGGTAAGGGTTTGGTTTGTAGTTTACCAAGTTATTAGCTGAGTAATCTTTGTCAAGTGATATAATCTCCTTTTCCTCATTTTTTAAGCAGGCACTGGGACTACTGCTTTGTAAAGTTGTTGAGAGGATTAAATTGTTTTAGCCATTGTTTAAATGGCTAATTGTGTAAATCACATATAGTAGACCCTTGGTAAGGGGGTTGTTAATTCAAGACATATTTTTCTTCCATACAACTTTTCCTGACCATTTCAGGAAAACTGTACTGCCTGAAATTTTAGCTAGTATATCTCAAAGTGAATTTATGCCTTTGAATTTCTGAACATTGGATTTGTTATAAAACTTGCCATTTCTTCATGGTGTGTTATTTTTGCCATTGTGTTTATAAATGCTTTGAGGTTATGGGCCATGTGTAAAAACTATTTTATATTTCCCATACCACGTTATTAATATTCTTTGTGCTATTTAGACATGAAAATGATTTCAAGGCTCCAGAGCAGCATGTTGCATTATAGTACAAAGAAAACTTATAAATGAAGAAATATTTAATGAAGGTGATGGCAGTTGAATAAGATCTTTGTATGGTACGAAAATAGAACGTCTTAAGTAGTTTATTGCCTCTGGTCACACTTTATTACTTGAAGGCCTCATCCTATATCCCAGTAAACTAACTGAAGTACACCCACACTGCACCCTAGATATCATATATAGACTGTGCAAGAGTTGAATTGAGTTGCTCTTGACTGCTTAATGCAGTGTTGTCTTTATAGATATTTAACTGAGCATTTATTTCATATGTGCAAAGTGCTTTGGGAGTGAGTTTCATGTTTCAATCTCTTGTGTTTTCATAGGCTGTGGAAAGCTTGGAGGCCCGAGGACTAAAAGTCAGGGACCTATGGGATCAGATGTTTGGAAAAGGATCATAAGCAGAATGAGACGTTTCATGAGTCAGGTCACATAGCTTAGGTTATATTCTAGGCCCAGTGATGTGGCTGTAGCAGGCACCAGGGAGATGGAGGATATGGTGGGAAAAAAATCAGGCTAGATGGGGAGGGAATGGGGACTCTTAAGGCACCAGTGTTCAGCAGCAGGCGCACTTTGTTAAAAAAGAAACAGAATATGAATCTAGCTCTTTAAAGTCATGTTTTTCTTCAGGCATTTCTTAGTCAAGATGATTCTTTTCAGTCAGTGAGATGAAACATATATGAGTTTGGGAACAGCAGAGACACTTCCTTCTGGACTATACCATTCCCTGTGGGACTGGCACAATAACTTGACCTCTCTGAGTCCAGTTCCTCCTCTGTAAAGTGGGATGGTTGGTCTAGGAGACATCAAAGGCCGCTCTCCTTTGTAGCTGGCAGGGGTTTTTATGGGTTCTCTTAAAATTGTGCAGAACATGAAAAACTAGATTAAACATTTTCTTGTATGTTTATACTCCACTTTAAGAATCAAATACAAAACCCTCAGTCACGTTCAATTGAATTAGTCCGAGGATCGGCACGCCTTTTTTGGAAAGGGCGGGATGGCAAGTACTGCAGGCTTTGCAGGTCACACGGCTCTGCATTCTGACCGTGCAGTGCCATATCGGCCACAGACAGTATGTAAACAAGTGGGCCTGACTCTGTCTGAAAGGCTTTATTTATGTACACTGACATTTGAATTTCCTATAACATTCATGTTTCACAAGACATTTTTCTTTTGATTGTTTTCAACAATTCAGAAATGCTCAAACTATGCAAAAACAGGCAGATTTGGCCGCAGTTTGCTGCCTCTGGAAAATGCCTGTCCCTCTCTGCCGATTTCCTGTTATAATCCCATATACTACTGTGTCTTTTATGGCCTTGTCTGTCTCATCATTGGATTTGTGTCTGTTTCTTCTGAATGAACAGGGACTCTGAGCCTTTCCTCTACAGCCAGGCCCCCCAGCATATAATAGGTGCTTGCTGAATGATTTCCAAATGAATAGTGTAGTAATTATCCCATTTGCAGGATGATTGTGTCTACATGAAAATTTTGGAAATTATCGTTTCATTCCTAGAATACAGCATCTGTTTGGATAGATCCATCCTTGAAGGTAAGTCACGGTCTCGCAGTGTTTTGTTGAATTGCCTTCCTAGCATTTCAGAGGCTGCAGTACTTGTAAATAAGTTCTTAACCGGCAGCCACCCGCTGCCAGAGTCACAGCTCAGCTCTGTGTCTGGGTGTGCCAGGCAGAGATGGCTCCGTCACATGAAAGGGGAAAGGGCTTTAACAAGCAGGTGGAGAGGGGACAGGTAAGACATTGAGTGACAGGAGCCTTTGCTGGTGCTGGTGGTCTATAACTACACGGTGCATCTCCGCAGGACTTTCCAGAACATTCCTCTCCACTGTTGGCAGTCTTGACAGAGTGCAGCCTATCTGGAGAGCCCAGACTCTCAAGAGACTCATTTCAACGAGTCCCTGAAATACTTACTTTATCCCTTGTTTGTAATTTTAAGGCAAGGGCTTTCTTTATAATTTCAACTAAGGAATGATGTTTGGTATTCAAGTAGGTTGCTGTTTGTACTGGTTCTTACTTTCCCGAGAGAGGTGTGAGGTCCTCAGGGAAGATAACTATGCACAGAGTTGCATATGCAGAGGATATAATGCCAGGATGCACAAAAGAGAAATTACAACCATTTACTTGTGTATTATTTTCTCAATTTGAAGCACTTGAATTCCAGAGCTCTTGAATCAAGAGGTTGAATTCCTGGCATTTTAAAAGATTCCACTTGAATAAGCTGTTTAAAACCAGTTGAATAGCTTTTTTAAAAATTCACCCGTTTCTTGGATCATTTGCTCTTGAGATTTACTTAATTGAAGTTTTTGCCTTTTCATTTTACTTCAAATCAAAATCATTTCTATAGCTAAGGAAATTTTAATTGTGTTCCTGTGGGTAGCGTAGGTTTCACATTTGAGTCTACCCCAACAGGTGAAAACAGGCAGTTTTCCATATGACTCACATACACATGGGCTTATCTTTCCTTCCAGAAGAAATCCTTAAACTCTAACTTTTACCCCTGTGGCATCTTATCTATAAATTTGACAGCTGCCACATTTTCAGGGTCTCCGGCCCATAACAACTCAAAGACCAGTTTTACTGAAACTTGCCATGGGGGAAGTGGGGGAGGGGGAGGAGGAGGAAGAGGAGGGGTGGGGGGTATAATATGTCAGTGATGAAGTCACAAAGCTGGACATTTATTCCAGAGCATTTGCTTCTGTTGCTGGAAAGCGAAATGATGCTAAGATGCCAGAGTGCAGAGGGCGGAACTAAAACGGAAAATGGATATTTTACTATAGTCACTGTAGTAGGTCTTGAAGAGACACAGCCATGAGTAAGTAATGAGGTCTTTGCCCTGGTGGCATCTTATATTGTAGTGAGAAGATAAAATACAAGTAGACAAATAAATATGCAATGTGGTAGCAGATCTGGCTGAGTACCATAAGGAAAGCATGAAGCAAGGCAAGGTAAAAGTAGACTAGGAGTGAGGGTATGGGCTATTTATTAGGTAAAGTTACCAGGGAAAGCCTTTCTAAAGGATTGGCGTAGAGACCAAAATGATGAGAACACTCAGTTGTCCAACCGTTGAAAGAATGAGCTTTATAGGCAGAAGACAAGTGCAAAGGCCCTGTGGTTAAATTACATGGCTTGTTGAAAGAACATTAAAGACAGAGGAAGGAGCAAGACAAAAGGAGGTAGAAGAGGATTTGGGAGGACAGGCAGAAGCCAGATCATTGTTAAGTCATGAAAACGAGAGTGGGTTTCATTTTAATTATGATGGGAAACCACTAGAAGGTATTGAGGATGGGCAAGACAATCCAGTATTCTGTTACAAAGGTTATTCTAGAAAGTGGAGAACAGTGGTTGGGCAACAGGGGGCATAAAAGTAATGTCCTGGTATAAGGCTGTTGTCAGAATCTAGATGAGGATACTGATGGTTTGGTCAGGGTAGAGGTAGTGAGACTTGGTTGTTCACTGTTAACTTCTGGATAATAGAGACCGTGCACCTTACATCTTTTTCTGTTCCCTTAACAGTTCTGGCCTATATTAGAAGCTTGTTGAATTGTCTGTTTATTTGAGCCTAGAAATAAATCAAATTTGACATCTACTAATTTTTTCCTAGCCTCTCTTAGCTCTCCCAGGTCCCAGAAATTCCACTAGCGACCCAGTGCTTGGTTAGATTTCCTAGTCTTCAGTCTCAGGTCCGTAAAAACCTTTGACCAGTTAGTTTACAGCTAGGGGTGAGGAAGAGAGATGAAAAAAACATACCTTCGTGTTTTATTACAGTAATCATACTTGCGCTTTATGTAATACTTGCCATTTACAGAAATTATTTTCTTTGTATCAGGGACTTTGCATATTAGAATCTAGAGGATTGGATGGATGGATGGGTGGATGGGTGGACAAATGGACTAACTGTTGAGGTATGGATGTTTGATAGGAGGGAGGAGATGGAGTCTGTCCCTTTCCTTTATTCCCACATTAGAAGAATGGATTGGAGAAGAGTTATTATTCATTTAATTGGATTTTCTGAGTAATCCAGGTCTGAGCTTTTCCAGCATGACATGAGAAAGGAGATGGGCACTGTGACAAGATTCCTCCTCTGCAAGTCCCTTCATTGTGGCTCTCAGAACCCTCAGGACAGGAAGTGGAGGCAGGACCCCAATCCCAGGCCAATAGGCCTTTGCCCCACTGTAGTAAAGACACCGAGGCATGGAGGAAATCCTCCCGCGGGAAAGCAGATCTCCTAATTTAAAAGTGTAACACAACTAAAACCCAAGCAGCAGTTCTTAGCTTTAGCCCTCCGATGTGACAACGATGTCATGAGAAAGGCCATTGACATTTTGGGAGTTGATGAAAATGGTGACTTTTTTGAGTGACAGTTTTGAGCTGCAGCTCCTGTTCAGACCATCCAATTCCCACATTCGAGGGGTACAATCCAGTGGTTTTTTGTATAGTCTCAGCCGTGTGCAGCCATCACCATTATCCATTGTAGACTATTTTCATCACGGTGGGACAGGGTAGGAGACCCTGTACACTTTTGCCATCACCCTTTCCCCCACAAAATGACTTCCTGAATGACATTTGCAAGTCAGGTTCTGCTGGATTGTGTGTTCTGACTGAACCCTGACAGCACCTGGGAGGTGCCTGGGCCTGGTTCACTCACTGCTTGGCATGTGTCACATGAGGGTGACACCCCTGCAGAATGTCCCCAGGAGTTTGTCTGTGAGGGTATTTACCAGGGAAGCCACTTACGGAACATGTACAGAAAAGCTCCACTTTTTTGGAGGAAGAGGAAAAAATGTGAATTTTGAAACACCCTATCGCATGTCTCTGTTAGCTGAAAATTCCTTTCTTCTCACTGAACCAGTTTTCCAAATGACACTCCTGGTGGAGGGAGCAGACTTCTCCTTTATTTTACTTCACAAATCGTTTATAACCCTGAGGCTAAGGAGCTACAAATGAAAAACAAAAGTATACTGTGAGAAATACTCACTTTAAAAAAAGGAAACTGAAGAAACCAGGCTCTTGGTTCTTTCCTTTTTCCCCTTTGCAAAGGCCAAGAAATTTTGAAATGGGAAATCTATGGTGAAATGTTCTTAGGTTGTTGTTTCTCATTTTTCAGACAAAGAAAACATTTCTTGCCCTGGGGTATTTTGTGCCCAGAAACACTTTTGCTATTTCAAGTTCAGGGGTCAGACTGGTCAGCTCCGTAGGTAGATGAGGGCAGCATTACAAAGAAGGAAAGGGAAGAGAGCACCGAATGATTGCCACTCATGTCTTCTGCATGCACTTCCAAAAACCTCATCACTAGGCCCATCCTTCTCAAGTTCTCCTTTGTCTTTATTCCTACTTTAGCATTCCAGTGCTGCATAGGAAACATTTAGAAGCCCAAATCACATTATTCAGTCCTGCTGCTGCCTTCAAACTGCTTTGAACTTGAAGTTTCCATTTGCTCGTCTGTAAAATTCATTCAGCAGCTCCTACTGTCAGTTCCCTAGCACTTCCTGCCATCTGACAATATATATATCTTTGTCATTTTCTGTCTTCCTGCTACAACCCTGGAATATAAGATCTAAGAGCAGGGACTTTGTCCTTGCTTTGTTGCTGTGTGTGCAGCATTTAGAAGAGTGCAGTTCTTGGTTAATGCAAGTCGAAGGCAGTGCATGCGCGAGGTGCTCAGTTTAGCGAGGACTGGACCCCTCTAGCTTCAGCATTTCTTCATCCGCCTGTAGCCTCTCTCTGAAAACCGCTGTCACATTTGTATATGTGTATGAACGATAACTGGATTTTCATGTGCCCCAATCTTCACTTTTCCCGTTTGCCTTCTCTTTGTTCTTAAGAAAAAAGTTAAGTATGGGGAATCTTCATTCTTGAAGTTATAAAACAACAGGTAAGTGGATTTTCTTCATAGCCTTCTTTGAAGTAAAATTCTTACACACTTCTTATTCTGAATGGCAAATTTCCTTTTGTGTATGTATTTCAGCTTACATATTAGAAATGCCCCAAGCCTGTAGGAAATCAGACAACAGACTTTTTATAAAAAATTCTAATAGCTTTGACATACATACTCTTCATACTTCGCAAGGTTTTCATGACGGTTGTTAGGTGAACTCTGAGCGTCTTTGGCCACAGGCAGATTCCTGTGTCTCCTTACTCACTGAAGATACAGTAAAAGGGCTTGAAGATGACATTTGTAGGTGTGGATTATACAGGCCAAAATATATGAAGACTCCTGGATTATTTTGGGGACTTGCCTGAAGTTTCATTTGTATTGTAAGATCAAATTTAAAGGCAAGAAAGGCCATTACTAGTATAATGGTTTGTGTCTAAGAATATCTTCTCACCAAAATTTGATTTAATTTTTCTTGGTTTCTGGGAGTGATTCTGTGTCAATTCTGTATAGAAAGGATTTCTGGATACCCAGTGTTAAGATTAAACGCATGTCTTGACTAATTGGCTATGTGTTGGGTCTGGGGGATTTGTTAGTTTATTGTAACCCTTTTCTCTGAGCACCCCTATTAGCATCAGTGCAAAGAGATTTTCTTGCGGAGCCAGGGCTGAATATAGCTTTTATTGTTTTCATTCTCCTGTGAGATGGAGCTTAGGGGAGCCCTTATGTGAACCGATGCATCTCAGAGAGAGTGCTCACGTGGTGCCGTTGGCGGATGCACTGCAGACATGGCTATGTTTAGCTTCTTCCCTCAGAGTTGCCAGGTGCCCATTCACAGCATCCACTCACCTCCATGGGTCATAGAAAATGGCAAAAATAGGATTGTTGAAGTAATTTTTTGAAGTACTATTATTGTGGTTGACATTGATCATTTGCTACTTCAATTGTATTCTATGATGTTAGATTTGCTGTATTTACCTACAGAAGAAGGAAAATAAACCCTCTCTGGAAATGAAAGGGCAGCATTATTATGTGTTCATGAAGTCTTCATATGGCCTTGCTGTTGTAGCCATCTAGGATGTGTTCTTATAAAATAACACAACAAGACCATGCATAGAGGTCACGGGCTGTCAGAACTGTATCTAGGTCAAAAAAACACTGCTAGCCTCTCAGCCCTCCTGAAAGGAGGCTATTTATAATACAATGAGATGTCAGTGCTGCTTACATTGGATGCATCCTGAATGAATTAGCTCTGTAAAAAGAGCATTAAAAATAAAACTCATATTGTAAAAATCTGACTTAGCCAAACGCGATTGCAGTTTGTTGGAAATGACTGCTCATTTCCTAAGGTTGCCGAGTTACTTCCTCTTGGTCATGAGATGCTTTGACCTGGCTTCTTTTGTTTTTAATTAAAATGCTTTAGATATGAACATACGTGTACACTTCCTAATAGTCAGTGGGTGCGTACCCCCACTGTCCTGCAAGAGCAAGGGTTGCTCTGTCGCTCTCTTGGGTCAGTTTCACCTCAGCCTCTTACCCTACCAGGCTCTGGCTTCCTGCTTGGGCCATTCTACTCTTTTTCTGTCTCCCATCAGGGATGGAAAAAACTCTTGCATAAAGAAAGTATAAATTATACCTCAATAAAGCTGTTAATAAAAAAGCACACTGATTAATGGACTATGTCACCATTATGTGCGTGCTCTAAGTGGTTTTTTTAAATAGCTCTTGCTAGAGTGTTTTGGTTTGGGGTGTGTATTGTTGGATTGTTTTTATTATTTTTATGCCTAGCATTGATAGGAAAATGTGGAATTCTCTTATCATAATACATGCAGTATTTAGATTGGATACACTTCCTCCTCCTGCTCTGGCATTGATTTCCTGCCTTTAGCCTTTGCCTTTTCCTGGTACTTAGGCATCAAGTTTCAGGCATTTTCCCAGTGTAATTGTTGATTATGTGCTGCATATCCCGTGATGATTATGAGAAGATTACTGTATTCAGCTTTTAATCTTGTGAGTGTCAAATATTTTACTTTCATGGTATCTTCATTATTATTATTATTCATAGCTCTTTCTGTTTGAGTAATGCAATCAGGCAAAATAAAGGTAATGCCACAGATTTGGCATTTTTATCGTAATTCTTTGTCTCAAAACTGAAAGTGCCCTCTGCAGGTTGCTCTCAGATGCTGATTGGGATCTACACAGATGGGACTGGGAATACCTGAGCCTTCTTGTGGTTGCAAGTAACAGGAAGCAAATAGCTTAAGAAGAAATATTCAGATAGAGGCTTCTGCAGTCAGGATTGAGGACCTCCCGGGACCCTCAGCCCAGGCGTGTAGCTGGAAGTCATCAGTCCTGGGGAGTGGAAGTCTGCTAAGGGTTAGGGTTCAAGAAAGGGTGTAGAATTAGGGCTGCACTGTGCCTTCTTCACTCTGCCTTTTTCTGTGTGTCCTTTTTGCTACCTCCAATGCCACACAAATGGGGATCACTAGTCATTCTGTAGCTTTTAAAGTAAACATCCTCTGTGGAAGAGAGTAGCCCAGATAGACTGGCATCTTATACTGGCTCCTAGTTTCCAGGAGCAGCAAACATTCTAATAAAAAAGCTGAAGTCCTAAATGAAGTTCTTTGACCACCCTGGTCAGTCCACTTACCTGGGAGAACAGCACAGCTATGGTGGCCAGGAGAGATTCTCAAAGGGAGAGGGGGTCGGAGTTGATCCAAGAGAAAGAAGCTTATGGGGAATGGGGGACACACCCCTAATAGGGCTACATTTGTATATTTCTGCAAGAGAAAGAGACTTCAGCTTCTCATCCCATCCTCAGTGATGACTTCTTTCACTTCTCCAAGGTTCTGAAAGCCATATTTCAGAGCATCAGTCTCAGGGCACAGGTGTGGGGTTGTAAAGAGAATCCCCCCAAAACTATTCATAGTCATTTGCCTATTGTTTTTGGATGGAAGGAATCAATGGTATGAATGACTCCAATTTCTGCTTCCATAGAACGAGCAGACTGTGACCTTTCCTTAAACACTAATGTCCACACTTTACTGATGAGCAAACACAGGCAGGAAAATACATGCATCTCACCTGATGTCATGCAGCCAGAAAACAGAGACTGGACACTTGTTTTGGCAGAACCCAGGTCAGTCTGGGTCAAGCGTCTCAGTAGGTTTGGTTTGAGCTGCTTGACCTCCCGCTCACACGAGCCACTCACGGGTGTGGATGGAGAGCAGTGGGTAGTTAGTAGGGACAAAGTTGGCTTGAATCGGAAAATTTGCTGGGGTTAATCCACGGACCGAGTACCACTTGTGCACATTTTGAGAACATAAGCTTGACATGTACTTTCTCTCCAGAAACCTCAAATCTGTCTGAACGTTTGGGTTGGACGTCGAGCCACAGGTCACCAAGGAGCAGTGCCATTGCTCTCCTGTGGGTCGCTAATGTCACAGGAATGGAGTTCTGCCTGGCCCATCCTCTGTCATCGTCTACTTGTCACTCAGAGAACAACAATATCAGCAACAGGGATGATGAGGCTAATTGGAAAATTGAGTCTTATCAGAGTCACCGCTAAGTAACCGAATCACAGAGCCGGGGAAACTGGGGCAATTTTACCAAGAGTGATTATTGTGGATGGCAAATATCGAGTGAGTCATGGAAAAAAGAAAACTGAGGCTATCTGTACAGGTGCTGCTAACGGGACTACAGCTCTGGCTAGAAGTCATGGCCCTGGAAGCCTGGCCTACTTATGCTTTGCCATCCTTGGGACCCCAAGCCTGTCATACCTTGCTCCGCACCACTCGGATCACTTCTCTATTTCTTTTAGTATGTTGTTAAAATCATAAATGAAAAGTGAGTCATTCTCCTACCAAAGAAATCCAGCTTCCTAGATCCCCTCACCAGAGGTAACCACTATGACCAGTTTCTTACATGTCATTGGGTAGCTGATGCCTTTACGCAGCGTAGTGTGTGTGTGTGTGTGTGTGTGTGTGTGTGTGCATTTACCCAGTCAGTCACATATGCACCCCATATGCACTGTTCAGACTTTTTTTATTATGAAGATGCACTGTATCGGTACATCCCGTTTATTGACTCCATAGTATTTTACTGTCTGAATATACCACCTATATTATAGCCATCCTGGTAGTGCACGCTCCACAGTGTGCAGTGAACACTCAGGTACACAGGTATCTTTGGATGAGTATCCTGCTCTTGTTGGTTGAAGAGTGATACTATTTATTTAGTTGATTGAATTTGAAGGCCGATTGTATTTCTTTTTCTCTGTTATTTTCTGTTCATGCCCTTTGCTCATTGTTTCCCTGGTACTTGTTCTATCCTAGTGCCTCTCATTTTCCAAAGTGATAATAATCCAAGTGCTGCTCAGTTCTTTTTTCTCATTTGAAGGGAATGCTCTGACAGATATTTGCCTAGGACCATCCTGTGTTCATGGAGAAGTCAGGGTACTCAATAAAAGGCCCCACACTGGCTCCGTTGACCACTTGGATTTCCCTCCTCTTCCCAGTGTTGTTGAGGTGGGGCCAATGCCAGGTTCCCCAGCAAGCCTCATACTTAGCCTTTTGATGCCTAATAGATGTCTGCACATCACAGAGGGAAATGTGTACACTTCACAGATTGGGGTCTTCACCAATTTTTGCTGGATGAACAAAAGGGAGAACATGGCATCATGGAACAGTTGCTTTTGGGACTAACTCTACTTGAATTCTAAGTGGACAAGGTATAAAACTCACCTTTCCCCAAATCTGAGGGACAGAATATAAATCTTTCTCTAGCTCTTTAGACTTAAACCTAAGATTACATCCTCTTAGCTCCAAAATGTATGAGCCAGGTGACCTCTGGACCTCAGTTTCTTCATTAGTAAAATGGAATAGATAATAATGTTGCAGGGCCCTTGTGAGCAGAAGGAACTTACATTTAGGCTAACAGCCATGTGATAGGTTTTCAAAAATGGGAAACTCCTAATATTAGTATCATTGTTATCATCACTGTCATTATCATGGGTGTTATCACTGTTAATAAAATGACAGTATAGGCAGGAAATAAGACTAAACAGTTGATTCATGAGGTGACCATGCAATCTAGTCTACAACCATCTGCATCTTTGCAGTAAAAGCTTATTTGCCCCTGTGTTCATTTCCTTTGCCCTGTGATTTATTTTATTTTGGATCTTGTGCCTCTCTTGCTGGACATAGTACGTAAATCCCATCCAGTTTTCTGGCCTTGAAAAGGCAGAGTGACTTGAAATTACTCTCTTTGAATTCCAAGTGGACAAGATATAAAAACTACCCCCTCCCAATCTGAGGGACAGAATATAGATCTTTCTCTTTGGACCCCTTAAACCCAGCTTATAACAAAGGAAGACAGATGAACCGAAATAAAACTCCCAAAGAAGAGATGAGAACTTCCCCATTGATTCGCACAAAGCTGCTGGTCATTTACAACTAGGGAAATTGCCTGTTTGGAGATACCAATTCAACCCTGTGGTTCCGCTGGTTTGACAGGAAACATTCTCTGCTCCTTGCTGGAAAAGCTCTTGAGGAGGACAGTGGAGTGAATTATATCTACATTTAACACCATCTCATAGAGTTCTGCCTTTTTCCTCCCGTTGATCGCTCACAGTCTGTCTTTTTTTTGGGTATATAATTGTTCATTTTAAATTTTCATGTTTGCTATAGCTGAGTGTATGTTAATTACCAGCAGTTTGCAATTATGTTGTCTACTTGTCATTTCCAAGGTGGCAAGGCTGGTAAGCTAGAATTCTTCTGATAGTGAGACTTTAAATTTATAATCTCCTAGAGCCATTTAGAAATTGATACATTTCACTTACACTATTGATGTAGTTGAGTAAATGCATTGTTATTGTTATTATCAGGTTTTAAGCCTAGAAATGCCACTGTACTCTGAAAGGAAGTAGTTTGGTTTATTCATTGAGCCCACAATTACGGTATTTATTGAGCATCCAATAGTTACTAGGCTCTTAGAATGTATTTCTAACTACAGTTCTTCGTGTACCTAAAGGACCTGCTCTACTGACCTTCATGGCCACTCTCTGGCTGGGCAATGAGCGTGTCCCCTAGGCAGCGTAATGCTCAGCTGTTACCACCTCCATGATTATGAGGAACGTGGTAAGAAGTTAGAAGTTGCTGACATATAGAGCCATTATAAAACATTTACATCCTCGTGTATGATACTGACAGCTGAGACATTCTTAGAAAACACTGTAATTTGAAGATTATCAGATTGGTTCAAGATATCCTAGGATCTGTGTACAGATTAAATTAGAGGTATATCAAAATGATCCAAACAAGAACTAAAGTTGAGGTCAGGAGACATGTTCACAAGGCCGCAGGTCCTCAGAATGGGAAGCTGTGGGCTCCTGGGCGGGGACCGACCCATGGGAATGGTTGCCAGCCTTGAGTTTAGTTCTGGTGCTCCGAGCGTAGAAGGGTGGATAGGTACTTGGAGCAGGTTCAGAGTAGAGCTGAAGATTGAAGTCCTCTACTTTAAAGGTAGCTGGTGCTGAAGAGTTATCTCCTTAGAGCAGATGGAATTGGGAGAAAGGAAATTGAAAATGCACTGACTGAAAAGGCACTGGAACATTATTGAGTTCCCCAATATTCATTAAGCAACATCTTCTTAGGAAATTCCATCGCCCTCATGTGCTAGCATGTAAACAAGACAGAGTCCCTGCCATCATGGAACTTACTTTCAGTAGGGGAAACGAAGCAGACAAATGTGATGAAATATAATGCATATGAAGTAGTGCTAACACTTATGTGTGCCTTAAAGAATTATAAAGTGAGATGAAGAAAGAGCATGGCTAAGATATTATTTACTAAACCTTTCTAGTGCTTTGCTAGTCCTTCCTAATATGAGAAAAAAGTGTTGCTGGAAGAGGCGGTCAGTTTTTGCTTTTAAATTAAGACATTTTGAGATGATTGTAGGTTCACATGCAATTGTAAAAAAAAAAAAAATACAAGAAGATCTTGGGTATCCTCTACCCGGTTTATCCCAATGATAGCCCCTTGCTAAACCCTAGGGCAGTATCACAACAAGCGTATTGATATTGACATAGACAAGATTCGTGACTTTCCTATCGTTTCGAGGATGCTGCAGGTTGCTCCATCACCATGCCCACCTCACCATCTCCTCTCTTCCCTTATCTCCTGGCAGCCACTCATCTGTTCTTCATTTGTATACTTGTGTCATTTCAGAAATGTTGTATAAGTGGAATCAGAGTATATGCAATGTTTTGGTTTGGCTTTTTTAGCTCAGCGTAATTCTCTGGAGATCCATCGAAGTTGCTGTGTATCAGTGGTCCGTTCCTTTTTCCGAGCAATAGTTCACGGTGTGGTTGTACCACAGTTTCTTTCCTCTGTGACCTCTTCAAGAACATTTGGTGTGTTTTTCCCCTCAGTTTGAAGCTATTACAAATAAAGTGACTTGTAAAAGATTTGCTTGAATATTGAGTTTTCATTTCTTGGAGATAAATGCCCAGGAAAGCAATCACTGATTCGTAAGTTAAGCTGCATTTTTAGTTTCTAAGAAACTGCCAAACTTTTCCAGAGTGGCTGTACCATTTTACATTCCCACTAGCAATACATAAGTGATTCCGTTTCTCTGCATCTTTGCCACCAAATGTTGGTGTTGCTATTTTCCTTTTTAACTTTAGCCATTCTGCAAGTATATAATGACAGCTCCTGGTGGCATTATTTTGAATTTTCTGAATGGATAATGATGCTGAACAAAATTCAATGAGGTTATTTGCCTCTTCAGAAAAAAAAAAGTTTCTTTATGTCTTTTGCCCATTTTCTAGTTGGATTATTTGGGTTTTTTCCCCCTGAGGTTTTGGTAGTTCTTTATATATTTTCAATACTATTCCCTTTTCAGATATATGGTTTCCCAATATTTTCTCCAAGTCCATGACTCATCTTTTTAAATCATCTTCAAAGGAACTTTTGCAAAGCCAAGAATGTTTTTATATTAATGGTCTAATTTATCAATTGTTCCTTTTATGATTGTGCTTTCAATGTTGCTTAAAAACTTTGCCTAGTTATACGTATAAAGATTTTCTTCTATTTTTCTAAAAGTTATATAGTTTTATGTTTGTGCATAAATACATAATCTGTAACTTTTCCTTTTTTGTGTAAGATTTGGAAATAAAGACAGCATCAGACAAATGCTTCTGTCCATTTCCAGCAGCATTTGCTAAAAAGGTAACCTTTTGCCATCCAGTTGCTTTTGCACCTTTGTCAAAGGTCAGTTGGGCATATTTGTGGGGTCAATTTCTGGCTCCTTTATTCTTGCCTCAACTAGGATCGTATAGCCTTAATTACTGTAGCTATAGTAAGTCTTGAATTGCAAGACTGATTCCTCCCATTTTACTATTTCAAAATTAATTTAGCTATTCTGATTCTCTTGCCTTCCCACATACATTTTAGGGTGATCTTCATCTGTATCTACGAAGATGTTCTTGCTAGGATTTTGGCAAGAATTGCATTAAATCTGTCAGTTTGGGGGACAGATAACATCTTTACTGTATTGAGTTCACAAATCCATGAACATGTTGTACCTTTTCACTCTCATTTGGTTTCTTTCATTACCATTTTATAGTTTCCTGCTTACAAATACAGTATGTTTTATAGATTTATAACTATGTATTTTATTTTTCTTACACGATTATAAATGGCATATTTTTAAGGTTTTGAGTTTTCACTTGTTCATTGCTAGTCTATCAGAATATAATGGATTATGTATAAAGTAATTAAAATATGTGATGGAATGTTTAAATAATTTATTAACTTTCCCCCCTGAATATATTCCTCCTATATCAAGCACACTTATCCCATCATTCTTGGCACTTTATAAACCAGTTCTGGAAGTCCTCTTTCATGTCTTTCAAAACGTGATCAAATATGGTGAATGCTGCTGCCAAGTGCCATCCCAGAGAAAGGTAGGCTCATGAAAACATTATGATGTGTCTTCATCCACCGTATTCACCAGATCTGGCACCATGCAACTTCTGTCTATTCCCCAAAGAAAAAATGACCATGAAAGATAAACAGTGTGAATTGATTCTGAATGTTAAGCTTAGGTAGGACAGTGGAACTAAAGATATACTCTTGAAAGGGTACTTCCAGAGCTGGGTCAGAAAGTGGCAAAAATTATGGAACAAGTGTGTTCAAAGTGAATGAGTATTTTGAGGAAGATTAATGTATCTTTTACTGTAATAAAACTGTTGAAAAATGCACACACCATATTTTTGGTAACATCTTATGCTTGCTTTTATCCCAAGACCTTGCTAAATGTAGTTATTAGTTCCAGAACTATTTTTGTATCTTACTTGGGATTTTCTATGTAAATAGTTTCCAAATGGAACAGTTTTATTTCTTCCTTTTGATAGATATGCTTTTTTTTTTCTTGCCTTATTGCACTGGCTAAACCCTTCAACACCATGTTGAGTAAGATTAATGAGAGCTAGGTCATTGGGAGAAAGCATTGAATTCTTCCCCACTAAATATAATATTTGCTGTATTTTGTTGTTGTTTGTTTGTTGATGGTCTTGTAGATCGTATAAGTTTCCTTCTATTCCTAGTTTGCTGAGTATTTTTATCATAATTAAATATTAGCTTTTTCTGTATTAGTTAATAATGCTAATGTTCTTTCTTCTGTAGCTTATTGATATGATGGGTTGATTACATTGATTTTTGAATATTGAACTGGCCTTGCATTCCTAGAATAAGCTTCTGTTGATCACGATACAGTATATAATTCTATTTGTATATTTCCGAGTTATATTTTGTTAATTTTTTATGTCTGTATTCATAAGGGATATTGGTCTGTGGTTTTCCTTTTCTTATGCTGACCTCCTGTCTGCGTTCTTCTCTCCATGTTTAAGAGTCTCATGTTTGTTTCATGTATAATCTCCAGGGCTTTTAGCTGTACTTAGTGGGAAGAATTGGGAAAAGTACTCCTGTTTCCTGGAAGCTGAAGTCCCTTTGGGTTGTCAGGTTTTTGGTATATTATTAAGGAGCTGTAGAATTTGTTATAAAAGAAAAGAAAACTTTGCACTCAAGATTTTTTTTTTTCCATTCTCAGTGAGTGGAAAAATGGGATCCCCCAGTTTACCATGGCTTGATTTGCTTGATTCTAAAAGATATAGAGAAAAGAGATTTGGATCAAGGAAAGAGATGTATAGCCACATGAGCTGTCTGGCATCACTTCTTAAACTTCCTAGGAGAAGAAAGACCCTGTTAGGGTCACCAGAGTGTTTGGGCCCCTAGACGGCCTCTTATTCCAGCCAGTCAGTGAACTCTGCTGTGCCAGTAGCATCCATTGAAACCGTACTACCTGCAAGCTGTCCTTTTAAAAAATATAGCAAAAACATTTGTTGGTACATTTTAGGCATACATAATGATAATACTCATCATCGGGAATTTGCACCTGGGCATGGTACATCTTGGCCCCTTTTCCCCAGCCCCCCGGTCCCCCTCCCCTTCCTATGTACAAAAGCTTTTTTCCATTTTTCCCTTCTATTTTCACTTGTTTTCTTGTCCCTTCCTTTCTCCCTCCTTCCTCTTCCCATTTGAACATTTTCTTCCCATTTCCCAATATCTGTTATACATTTTAGCCCTTATTTCCACTTTCGGTTTCTCACACCAGAGAAACAGTGCAGTAATAATGTATGTCTGATTTATTTCACTTAAGACTATGTTTTCAAGGTCCATCCATTTAGCTATAAATGTCTGAAGCTCTTCCTTCTTTATGGTAGAGTAGTACTCCATTGTATAAAAAAAAACATCTTTATCCATTTGTCAGTTGGTGGGCAATTGGGCTGTTTCCAAGATTTAGCTATTACAAGCTGCAGCAAGCTGTTCTTAACAGCAGATATTCACACAGAGGAGCTCTAGGCATGCTGCATGCCTCTGGTCACTTGTTACATTGTTATATGTCACAGGGGCGCTGAAACTTAGGCTGGGGGAGAATTTGCCCTTTGCCATATGTAGGCAGTTGATGTTAGAAGCTAGCTTTTCAAAAGACCAGCAGGAATCTTTCTGGGCTGAAAGAGCTGGTAACTTACAGGGTGCAATAACCCTGGGTCAGTTCTAGGAGTCAGGATGCAGAGCTTGGCAGCCAGCAGATGGAATTCATAGAAAGCAGAACTTTTTAAACCCTTAGAACTCAGGCCTGCCCACTGAGCCCAATGGCCCCCAAACCAGAAGCCACACATGTCCCCAAGACTACTGCATTAGGGGCATTAGGCCACCCTTCCAGGATAATTAATAGTGCAACTTTTTTGAGATAGGGTCTCTCTACATAGTTCAGGCTGGCCTTGGACTATGTAGCTCATCTTGGCCTCAAATTCGTGGTGATCCTCCTGTCTCAGCCTCCCAGGTGCTGGGAATTACAGCTGTGTGCTGCTCTGCCTAGCTAAAAGCACAGCTTCTAATCAGCACATGCAAACTGGGGACAGATGACCAGGGAACCTTCTTCTAGCTCACTGCTTGCTCTCGGTGGGTGCTGAATCTCCCAAAAGTGCTCTACAGGCCTTGCTAAGCAGGTGCTGGCTGCTGCTCTCAAAGGCTCCTTCAATCTGCCTTGTCCAGGAACTCTTATGACCACGGCCAGACATCCAAGAAGGACAGTTTCAGGTGTGCCACTAGGGCCCTGTGCTGCTCCTCAGCTGAGAGCCAGTGGCCTCATGCCTGCAGCCCCGAACAGAACACGTTGTACAGCAGTGCTGACCCAACCGGGAGCTGTAGGCTGGGTCACAAGCACCAGCTCTGCTGTTTCTTAGCTGTGTGACCTTACGTAAAAGACATCTGCCCTCACCTGGGCTGCAGTGCAGTTTCCCTATCTGAAAGAGTAGAAGACTTCTGTATCATTTTCCTTTTGCTGCTATAATATATTGCAGCACACTTAAAACAACACAAATTTATTATCTTTGAATTCTGGAGGTCAGAAGTCTAAAATGAGCCGTGGGGTTAAAATCAAGAGATGAGTGAGGCTCCTGGGGAAAATCTGCTTTCCTCTCTCTCTCTCTCTCTCTCTCTCTCTGAGGGGCCCCCACTCTCCACTTTAAACGGTGAGCTTATCTCCTAGGCCTTTTTAGGATTTCAAAGAAGTATGGCCTAGGGGTAGAGCACACAGCCATTCATCCAGGGAACTGACAAACCACAGGGTTCTAACAGTGCCTGGTTTCAAAGGTCCTTCTCCATGGCGATGTTTTTAGAAACAGCAGATATTTCTTTCTATTCTTATCTTGCTGTCAGTTTACTTTAGCAAATATTTACAAGCACCTACTGTGGGCCCGGGGATTGAGTAAGGAGGAGCACGTGAACTCAGGGAGTGATCCCCAGAGCACAGGCTAAAGTGAGCATAGTTCAAGGCAGGAGGTAGATAACTTCCATCAAAACCAGAGGCAGATGACTTCCTTTCTGCCTGGGAGAATGGGCATGCTGCAGGGGTAAGATGTGAGCTAGAGCTTATGGGGTGAGGAGGAGTTAAGGTAGCGGAGAGGGATACTGCTGGGGACAAGGACTACAGGGCCGGGTAGGCTAAGACAGGAAATAGGCATGCTCAGGGTGGCAGCAAGAAACTGTACAGCCTGGCCGAGGAGAGAAGTATGCCAGCCCATACCTGTGCAGCCACTGAAAGATGAGTATCTTTCCCTCACACATAATGACTACTTTGGTTTTCCCTTCACTACATTAATATAGGCTCTTGTCATTGCCATGTGCATTTGTGCACTTCAGTTTCTTTTTCAGATTGCTTAGTGTTGTGGGTTAAATTGTGTTCATCCTGAAATATAGTAAAGTCCTAAGCCACTCCCAGTACTACCTGAGAAGGTGACCTCTTTGGGGATTGAGGTCTTTGAAGGTGTAATTAAGTTAAGATGAAGGCATTCAGGTGGGCGCTAGTCCAGCAGGACTTAATGTCTTTAGAAGCAGAAATTTGGACAAGACACACAGGAAAGAAAGCCATTGGGCCGTGGATGCAGAAATTGGGGTGGCAGCTGTGAGCCAAGGAATGTCAAGGTTTGACAACCACTCTTCTCCCCAGTAGGTTCCAAAGGGAGCATGGCTTTGCCTACACCTTGACTTCTGACTTATTTTTCAGAATTATGAGATAATATGTTTCTGTTGTTCTAAGCGATCCAGTTTGCGGTAGTTTGTTATAGCAGCCCTGGGAACTAGTGTGCCTAGGATGTGCCAGGCCATGTGCTAGAGGAATTTGACTTGGATTCTACCCAAGTCTTTAGTGAAGGCCAGGTGTTGCTGTGGAAGTCACATCACAGTGGCTACTAGGTGGTCTCTGGGGGGATTGATCATCGGGAACCCTTGGTTTCTGACCTATGGGCAGGGGCCAGAGTGTTGTGGTTTGGGAGGCAGAATGTAAGCAGAGACTTTCTGATTCTTCCAGGGATTCCCCAGCACAGCCAGTAGTGGCATAGTTAACCATTAGAAGATGGGAGCTGGACTGGAATCACAGGGTGCCAGGCAAAGGGACTTGAATTGATTTGTTCCAATAAATGATAGCTGGTCATTTTGCCATGAAGCACTATGTGCCTGGCCTAAGGTCACTATGCCAGGAGCAGGGAGGACTTGAACCCAGATCTTGAATCTCACATCAGGACTAAGAGTTCAGATTCTATGGTTCTGATTTTTTAAAGTTTTCTTTGGGGCATAGAATTTTAACTTAAACCATTGGGCAAAGAGATTACAAAAGAGAAAAAGCAAAAATGGGGCATCTCAGGAAAGGCTTAAAAAAATAATTAACACAACTTTTAAAAAAATCCTATGAATGTTTAGTTTTGCTGTGTGTTATTGAAAAGAAAAAAAATGTCCCCAGTGGATGGGAAACTCCAGCTCCTGACCAAGCTCAGGCACTGTTAGTGGAGTATTGAATTTATAACAGCAGCCATTCCATGACCTCAGACACCACCAAGTTATCATTTTCACCGTCTTCTGACTTTCCTGTCCTTTTGCAGGGTGAAGTAAAGCAACCAATGTTGTTTCCATTAGATTCCAGCTTTCTAGGTTTGCTTTAAATCACAAGTGTGGAATGCCGGTAGGTTCATTGTGGCAGATAACGATGCATACATGGCATCTCAGTGGCTTTAAATCAATATCTGTCCTACAGGGTCCAAAGAATGTCACCCACAAGGCCTGTATCTCCCATGAGCATCCTTTGTGTTGAGTGTCCTTGAATGTAATTTCTGTCAGTAAGGCATAAAGGAGACATGAGGAAGGATCATTTTGCTTGGCAGCACACTGCAAGGAAGAGGGAGGAGGTTGTCTTTGTTATTACTATTATTGTTTCTTGGGTTCGTCCAGCAAAGAAAGGCTGTGTGGCTTTCAGGTGTCTCTCAGTGCCAGTGCCTCCTGTAACCAGTGATCAGTGTCCTGCCATTTTGAAATGGCAGAGGTGGCAGCATTATGAAATTATTGTTTGCCATGCTGGGCACCAGAGACCAGCTTCGCAGAGAAATTGACGTTCTTGTTTTCTTTCTTTGCATCATGTCTTGTAATTGCTCATGAGTTGTCACTTTAACAAACTGTCGCCCTGAAGTGGGGTTGCTCCATCCAGTTCTGGGAAAAACAAGGTTAGAAGACCAGAAGATTTTTGTCAACAGTGAGTAAGTGGGATTAGCTAAACTAATATTGAAAAATGCTTTGCACAACCCTCGATGGCTCGCATTACTTGTGCAAAGATGTGCTCTTCCAGCTGTCTTTGGCTCGGATACAGTTAAAGTTACACCAAGACCTTTGTTATATAATCCTTCCCAGTTATGTAAGTAAGGGTCCTGCTTTTTCTTGTCCTGGTTTACATCGATTGAAATGGGGATAGAAGATAGCAAAAATTCATAGTCTCCTGTAATAGCCAGAGCAGTGATGTTATTGACTAAAGCACATTGGGACTGTCTGTCCTGTGATACTGTGTGCAGGATGAACTGCGTGTACATGTGAGCAGTTTGTTTAAAGCCTCCAGTTTCACAAATACTACCCTACAGATGAGAAACTTGAAAGAACTGGCTACCAGATTCTGGTATATAGGAACCTTCTGGCTAGCTGGTCAGAAACCTGGAGTCACAGAGATGAGAAAGTTCAATAAAGTAGTGAGTTTTATGGCTTCTGTGAAGTCACTCCCATGAGTTTTCCCAGATACAGTTAGGAAGCATTACACCCTCAGGGCAGGTAGCATTCTCGGGACTCAGGGTCTGTGCTTACCTACCTCTCTCCTGTGGAGACTGCTAGCACCTATTCCCAGCTTGGACCCATCCCAGCTCTGGCAGATGTCAACTCAGTAGCCACCATTTGCTGCCCTGCCCGGCCCCGCAGCCGGTCGATGTGAGTTGACTTATAAATCAGTGACCCCTTTGTTCCCGTCTGCCCAGCCTTGGAACCATGGAATCATAGCCACCTCTGCCCCTGCCCCTCAGAGGCAGCCCTGGAAAGGCAGGTCCCCACCAGTGCATACTACATAGCACTGGGCAGCCATGCAGTTGCTTCTGCTTCTGCCTTCAGATGCTAGGAAGGTTCATGTAGAGCTTGAGTCCCTGGCCAGGACCTTTGGAATAGCCTGTGGTGCTCATGTCCTGCTCTCATCAAAGCTCAGAGTCAGGGGGATAGGAGGCTACCCTTCTCACTCTTAGTCGTACCAGCAGGCAGTCAGATCAGATCTTCACTCTGTCCCATCCCCACATCTTGGGTCCTGCCTTGTTAGCTCCTCCAGCCCCTTCTACAGGCCTGGACTTCTCCTGACTACCAGAATTCCATGTGGCCAACATGACCCAACAGCCCAGCTAGTATCTCTCTTGGCAAAAACCATAGTAATTTCTGCAAATACAGACACTCTTTGACTTATGATGGGTTTATATCCCAATAAACTCATCAGAAATTGAAAATACTATCAGCCAAAAAAGCACCTAGTCTGTTGAATATCCTAGTTTAGCGACAGAGTACTGCACACTGTGGAATGTCAGTTGTTTCCCTCATGGTCACGGGGCTGGCTAGGAGCTGTGGCTTGCGGCTGCTGCCCAGTGTCCTGGAAGAGGACCGGACTGTGTATCACTTGCCTGGGGAAAGATCCGAATTCAAAGTATAGCTTCTATGAGATATGTGTCATTTTTTGCACCATCTAAAGTCAAAAAAAAAAATCCTAATTTGAGCCATTCCAAGTCCATGTATACTTCCTAAGAATCAAGTTCTAACACCAAAAGGCTTTATGGGAATTTTTAATTTTTTTTCTTTGTACTTTTTCTATCATGGCCAGTGGTCTAATGTATCCCCCTCCCCATTGGAAAGGAAAAAAATATTTTAAAATAGCAGTTTGGGATAAAGAAAAAAAAAACAATTCATCTTTTTTTGTTCAATAAAACCAAAACAACAAAACCATCCAAAATAAATCAATGCAAGAAAAAAAACAACAAAAAAACAGCAGCTTGCTCCTTCTCATCAAGTAATAAATGGCCTCTCACAGGTGAGGTAGTGTGAGATGTTATTGTCAGCCTCAAACCCTCGTGGTGCGCTGAGCTGCTCGGGACGTGCCACTCCAGTGGACAGCGGGGAGGGGACGTGCATATGAGAAAAGAGATGCGAAAGTACTTTATAAACAGGAGCTATTATTTTTTAGCAAAAAGCAGAGACCTTCATCACATTGAGAGAGGGCAGAACATTGTAACGATGGTTATCCAATCCAACCTAGAAAGAGGAGGACTCCACTACCTAAGAACTCAGGTCCATGTTGTCTGTTCATAGAATATGCATGTATGGGCCCGACCATGTGCCTAGTGCGGTTCTTGGGACCTGGGGCCCATCAGTGAAGAAAGCAGACACAAATGTTTACCCTTGAAGAACCTGGCGAGGGAGACAGATGAGAAACAATAAATGAAAAACAAGTTGCCAAAGTGATAGTAACCATAGATAGCACTGATATAGTGCTTAGTGGCCGGCAAACGTTTAAGCCCTTCATGTATGATTAACCCCATTTATTTCCTGCTGGGAAGAGATGGATGGGTGGTAGTAGGTGTTGTCATTAACCACACCTCTGGGAGGAAAGTGAGTTGCCCAAGGTCACAGGGCTAGGGAGTGCTGAATTGGAATTTGGGCTCCAATAGCTTGGCTTCCTCATGGAGATGTCCAAGGCTCTGAGAGCTGGTGAGACCAGGAAGAGAAACAGAGTCAAGGTAGAGGTCCTGCCCTGCAGCAGATTCCTTCCCTCCCTCCAGCCCTTCTGCCCTCCCTTCCTCCTTTCCTTCTGAAACAGGGTCTCAGAATTGCTGTCCTCCTGCCTCAGCCTCCCTGAGTGCTTGCATGTAAGCATGCACCACCACACCCAGCTTAGCAGACATTTTCTGAGTGCTGTGTGCTTGTGTTGCATTTTGAGGCCTGCAATACAGATGTGAAAGGGGTATTAATCCCTCTGCGGAAGGGCTTACCGTCCCAGTAGGTACACAGACAAGGGTGGCATGGACACATCAGCTGACCATGTGATAGCCTGGTGGGACACACCTCCTCAGTTTCCTAGGAGAGCAGAGATACCTCATCAGGAAAGCATTGGTCTCCATGACACTTTGGTTCTGGACCCACGAGTTAATGGTGTTGGGTGCCTTCTCTTTTCCTGAGGAGCATGGATCAGTGGCACAGTACCCTCTCTCACACCAGGGCACCTGGAGGTGGGCGCCTGCTGGATCCCAGGGCCATCTGCTCCTGTGGTGAGACTCTGGGCTGGCTGGGGTGTGTGCTGGCTGCTCGTCCCCCACTGCACTCATGAGGCAGGGTCACTTTCAGGTGATGGCGACAACCTGCTCTGTAAGTGCCTGAGCTGTAGCTCATTTTTGCTCTTCCAAATGTTCTCTCTCGGGCCTGGGGCAGCTCTTTGCCTTCTCCTGCCCACACCTATGTGTGGTCCTCCATTCCAGACATGGCAGAGCACTGGACAGGGAAAATTCACGCCTGTGCAGGAAAACCCCATGGAAGCTTATTTCCTGCAGGGAAGGGACCTGTGGTGTTTGCTCCTGGCCCAAATAACAATACATTTACCCCTTGGCCCCTCTGACTTCTTAATTAACAAGGCTGTGCTGTAGTGTACATTTGGGCGAAGATGAATCCCATTTGTCTTATGACAGATTTTTTTTTCCTCCCATGTATATGATTCCACAGCCACCATAATAGAAAAGTGTTTTATCTACTGAACCACTTTAATCCCGTGGTCAGAATCCGCGGTGTTAACAAATAGTCTTCTACCGTAGGGTTTTTTTGGTTTATTTTGTGGTTTTGTTTCTCTGCTTCTTTTGTCCAACAAAATCCTTGTCTAAGCCAGAGTTGTCTGCAGTGTTGGCGTGGCATTCGGGAGTCTGGTGTCTTGAGGGAGGTTTGTACTCACTGTGGCCACTGCTCTGATCTCTTTTCCCTTGGACTTAAGGGCAAGAGAGTGGCTGTCCTCACTCACCTCACCCTCTCTTCCCTCCCCCTCTTTGGAGCAGTTGAAAGATCCCCTTGATGAGGGCTGCAGTGGTGGTTTAGGTTGCTTATTACAAGGCCTAGGCCTGTGCCAGGTGCTTATTATATGACTATTATTTCCTCCAGTCCTTGAACCATCCCATTTTGTGATTGAGAAAACACAGGCTCAGAGAAGTACAGTAACTTCCTCCCAGGTACACAACAGGAAGTAGGAGAGCAAGGACTTCTTAAACCCAGATTTTTTTGGTTTCTTTGTAATGACCCCATAGGATATTTGGATTCGGAAGTAAATTTCTTCCATGTGTTAGATTAGTTTTGAAGAAGTTCTCTTTTGTGGGGAAATGAACTAAGCCAGTCTTCCCAAAGACATCCTTTTAAAAACACTCCCAGTTTCCTATAAGCCGTGCTTTTTTATTCCTGTGATTAAGAGGAGGCAAGATTGACAATATCCCCTAGTGAAATAAGAAATTGCCTTTTCTTCAAATCTATTTGTTATTACTCTAAGCAGGTTGAAGATCGTGTAATGTTACAGCGGGGCTCTGTCTTACACATAAAGAATGAAACATATCATTTAACTTTATATTTTAAAACGGGACTAGGCTAGTGGGCCATCGTTATACCCTGGTGTCCAGGAACATCTCGGGGGCTCATCAGCGAGTTCTAGAGCGTCCCACAAACCCAAAATGTCTGTCTCACTGAGATTTGCTAATGAGAGGTTCCTCTTTTTCATCAGCTCATCAAAGGACATGATCACTCCATTAATTTCCTATGTTGCATGACAAATGGCTGCAATCAGTGGCTTAAGACAACACACATTCATTATCTCTGTTTCTGAGGGTCAGGAGGCTGAGGAGGTGTGCTCCTGTCTCAGCAGCTGCTGCAAACAAGGTGTCAGCCACTCCCTGGAACTGGGTTCCTCTCCCAAGCTCATGTGGTTGTTCAAGAATCCAGCTCCATGCAGTTAGTAAGGACCAAGGTCCCTGTGTTCTTGGTGGTCCCTGTCATCTTGGGGCTGTTCTCAACTGCTTAGGGTCTACCATAGTCTCTGCCATGTGGCTTCTGTATTGAAGAGAAGGGAAGATTTACAAGATCATGGCTCATTGGGGGTCATCTTAGCGTGTCTGCCTCAGTCACCTCTAGACGTTCTGAAGAATCCCTGCTGTAGAACGTTTGACAACCACACAGTGACATCCTGCACGTATTTGGCAGTAACTGACTGGTTATATTACCTCATAGGAAGAAACCCCCCATGACCGAATGGAAGAAATCGATTTCTTATTTTATGTAGCTGGAGCAGGCGCTGTACAGGGAGTCCAAGTGACAAAGTGAGGGAACCCTGCCTATTCTAGGCCATGGGGAAGACGACTCACAGCAAACCCATATTAGTTTATGTTAGGATGACAGCCACATCTGCTCTATTTTTTGATTTGTGTTTGTTTTGTTTGTTTTTGGTTCCGGGGATCAAACTCGGGACCTTGCGCTTTCGAGGCAGGTGGTGAAACCACTGAGCTAAATCCCTGGCCCCTCTGCTCTATTTTTTGAGACATAGAAGGTCTTGGTTTGGACAAATGGTCAGCCAGACCCAGTAACAGCTTAAGACCTCTTCATTCTTGGGTGCTGAGGGATACCAGCATGTTGACTAAGATCACTTTTGCTTTTCTTGGAGTCAAGTTCAGAGTTTCTAAAGAGAAGTTAGAAATCGAATGTGACTTGGTCTGTGGTAGAATTTAGTGGGCTATTCCTGATGTTGCTGTATCTTCCAGTGCATTTACTTAGGGTACTTGCTAGGACCTCCATAACAAAATACCAGAAACAGTGTGGCTCAAACAGCAGAAACTTCATGTCTCACCATGGTAGAAATGAGAAGTCAAGGTGTGGGTAGGGGCTGTGCTTCCTCGGAGGGAGCTAAAGAAGCACCGATGGAGATCTGTCCCTAGTCTCTGGTAGCTCCTTGGTCTGCAGCAGAGAACACCACTCTGCCCGATATTTCTTTGAGCTTCTGTGTTCAAATTTCCCATTTTCATGAGGATGCCGGTCACTGGATTGGGCCCCACCCTACTCCAGTATGACCATCTTAGCTAATTCCATCTCGGAGGATGCTGTCTCCAAACAAGGCACCAGTTAAGACTTCAACATAAATGGGGGAGGGGAGGTCCACAGTTCAACCCATAACAGTTAATTAAAACATTTTCTGTAAGCCCAGCAGGGTGGAGCACACCTGTAATCCCATCACTCTGGGCGCCTCAGGAAGGAGGATTGAAAGTTTGAGCCCAGCCTGGACAACTTAGTGAGAACTTGTCTCAAAAAAGAAAAAGAGCTGGGGATGTAGCTCAGTATAAAGGCCTTGGATTCAATCCCTAATGCCATAAAATAATAATAATAATGAGGAGGAGGAGGATGCAGGGGAGGAGAAGGAGCTTATAATTATACTATTCAAGCAAGTAAATAAAAAGTCTCTCTGGTAGATTGATGGTCTGAAATTACGCCCCCCCCCATCACTTGGAAATTTATCATTCTCACCGGAATGGCATCCTTGCCTTTTGGACTTAATCTTAGAAATAAATTTATTCCCATTTTACGTCTAATATTGGGGCAGCCATAAACCTATCTCTGGTATGGCATACATGTCTAGGAGCCAGCTAACTGACAGTCTCACCTGTAATGTGAGTGTGAGACAGAAAATCAGGGTCACAGAGGAAGTAGAAAAAATTCTGAGAATAAACTCCTCCGGAGAGCCCGAAGTACTTTCAGTCATACCCTTTTAACCTTTACTTTGCACCTAATTCTGTCTCACGTTTAAAATCTAAGTTTCTAAGTTTCCAATTAATGCCATAGTAGAAGACTGAATATCTACATAAGGTAAACTGAGTCCAGCAGGTGACACCAGGGCGTGGAGGGGAGAGCAAACTCACAAGCCCTAAAAAGCAATTCTAAACCAGATCTACTTCAAATGTTATTTCCGTTATGTTCCCTTCATCGATAGCCTTCCTCTGGAGTACTGTATAGAAGGCCACAATCAGTTCTCAGCTGTTTTCTAACACAATTATTTGTGTACATATTTCAGTCTCCCCTACAAAAGGATTGTAAGAGCACAGACATGCTCTCTTGTGCCTAGCATAGTACCTGGCATATAATAGATGCATCAATGAATCATTAGCAAAGACCGAGTAACTAAAAAATTAATAAAATACGAGCAGGGTGGTGTGTCAAAGCATTTGGGGCAGAAAACAAATTCTGATATTTACTTTTTGAAATCAGTTCTTTTACGAAATCTAAAAACTTGCTTTTCCTTGGGTGTTTAAGAGCTGCTCTCAGAGCTCATTATTTTATTTCTAAGCCTAGCAGTTCCTAACAATCACTTTTAAAGGGACCTTTTATTAATGTTTGGTCTGATTTGCAAACTTAGTTAATTAAACTCCTTTAAACATTTTAAACTGCATTTGTAAAGGAAATCGAACTTACTAAATTTATAAGTACTCAATTGCCTGACTCAACAAACAAGCCTCCCAGAGCACTTAAGCAGTTCTTATAAATCTGATTAAGCTTATAAGTATGTTACACCTTATGGTCTTTTAAAACTTTCTATATATATGACCTTAGTGAGATTATTTTGGGTACCGGGGATCGAACTCAGGACCTTGTGCTTGCCAGGCAGACACGGTGCCACTGAGCTACATCCCTGGCCCACCTTAGTGAGCTTTTTGCTTCAACTCAAAGAGTAAGTCCTTTGTGTAATCCACATTTGAAGTTAATATTTCAAGGCTGATTGTTACTCTAATAGGCCAGTTCTCAATTGTAATAAACATTTAAAATACTAGATCTGCATTGATTTCTTATTTTAAAGATTATTCTATGGATTCTTAAGCACCTCTGTGCTTTAGAATTTCCCTGGTGTTAAAAGATGCTCACCCAAATTGTCCACAAAGGAAAAAGTCTGTCTCCCATGAGGCCCTTTTCCCCTCCGCCTCAAGTTCTTCTTCAAGTCAGGGATCCTTGCAGTCATCTCGCCAGCGTCCAGCAGAGCCTGGACTGTCCGGTAGAATTTTCAGAATTCCCTATCAGGCTGGAAGGGGCTGGCAGCCACCACACCCAGGCTCTGGCTCATCATCTTCACAGCTGCCTTCCCAGTGAGCAAGGACAAATGGAAGGCAGTGGAGTCTGGCTCTGAGGCCCGGGCGGTGGTCTATACCCCACACACCCACTTTCTCCTCTGGAGCCCAGACATCAGAATCCCCACCCCCAGCATTGCCAGGTTCATCTTTGACCTCAGTCTTGCAATGTCTTTCCTTAAGCAAAGATCCTGCCAAATGGCTCAAAAGTGAATTTCAGAGCATGAGCCTCCATTGGAAAATTATAATCATTCAAGTTGCTGAAAATAATCAGACAGGTATCCAAATCTGGCTGTCAGTTTCACGTTTTCTCCCTGGTGCTGTTGATGAAACCAGGGCTTCTTGCATGCTAAGCAAAGCACTCTACCGCTGAGCTATATCCCAGCCCTTGTTCACATCTTTAAAAATTTGAGCCTGTGTGTGTGTGTGTGTGTGTGTGTGTGTGTCTTATAGCAACAGTGAGGCCACGTTCCACAGTTGAAATGCTCTCAACAGAACTTTGCCCCTAAATTAACAAGTTATAAATATAGATGATTACTTTCATTTTCTTAAAAAAAAAAAGGAAGGGAGAAGAGGAAAGAAAAACAAAGAAATGGTAATGAATCCACTACATGATTACAAGTAATTTGGGGCATTGCCTCCCCGTTCCAGTTTGGTGGGGGGAGAGGGACACTGCCTTCTTGGCTTGCTGAGATGTCTTTATGACCAGTGAGCATGAGCCTGAACTCAGTCTTGTACCTGTGTCCCTGACTGGTGAATGGGCCCCTTTTTATTGTCACTGTCAAAATGAGGCTGAAACTTAGAGGTTTCTCATGGCCTGTGTTCTATAGATTCAAGGTAAACACTGCTGGATTTTGTGTCCACTTATAGATCCCTTACCCTCTGGTGGTCACTAGACTGGATTCTATGTTGCTTAAATCTTAGTATTTTAGATGCCTTTCCCCTAGAGTCCAAAGACCTTGGGCTCTATATTTCCTCATGGGACCAAGCAATGCAGAGCAATGTTAAAATGAGCTGGTGTGTGCCCAGCATTGGCTGACTCTGGCCAGAGCTCCCCACTACACACACACACACACACACACACACACACACGCACACACAAGCACACTGAGGGTGGATTTAGGGCAACCATCTAGTGATATCAGCAGTGAGAGCATCCAGCAGTGCCCATTGATGGGTTTCCATGGTGACAACCAAGTCCTCAAGAAAAGACTGAATAATAGGGAAATAAGTGTATGATACACTTTTTAATTATGTTGAGATATTTTAAATTTTAAAAAACCAAATATTTCAAGGGGCCATACTTTGTGTATTAGAAAGTTCTCTTTTAAAGAGAGTACTGCATTTCCCAGCAGTGTCACCAAGAGTTGTTGTGCATGAGGCAAACATTTGCAAAAGTCTGACAAAGGCTTTTGATCCAATGAGGAAGTTGGTAAGAGGAAGTTATTTGTAATTGTGTGGAAGAAAAGCCATAATAATGTAGTTTGGCTATCTTTTATTTGTTATAAAATGTTCAGGGATTCGCAAGGCTTTCTGGCTTTTGCTGTGTGTATCACAAATCTGACTGTAACCAAAGGTTATATATAATATGGCATGGTGAATAATGCACGCAGAGTGATAGCAGACTTTAAATGAGAGGGAGAGAGAAGGTGGCTTTTAAGTACAGTATGGCATTTCCTTTCTGCCATGGTGATACATGATATAGTGCTCTGTGGTGTGCGAAATGTTATTGGTTGTCATAGCAATAGAATACCATTTGTGAGAAGGGAAGAAATGCTAGTTTAAGACGCTTCACTAGAATAGAACTATAGCTATAACAAAATAATCATTGTTACTCTGTATTTACTGTCAAATAATAAAATCCATGCTACATTTTTTTCCATAGTGATAATTCTGAGTGGCCCTGAAGCCATGCTAGGGCTTGTATTATATGCACAAGCTTCTGCTTTAGTGTATGAGTGTTGTACCTATTGAGTCTGCTGCTTGTTGATGTCAACATTTGTTAGGATTTTAATGCATCCCAGAACTCACTTTCAGCCACTGGCCTGCCTCCATACAGCTTCTCTGTAGGGCTGATTGACTCCTGTGTTTCTCCTTATGTTCAGGTTACCTCTCCTTGGCCATTTTCCAGTCCTTGTTCAATCCTCTTAGACCTTGGGAAAGCAGCCCTTCTCTAGAACCTAACCTGAAGCTTGTCTTTGCTTAGCTGATCTTGGAGATTCTTGAGACAGACTTCTGGCTGAAACTCCTTACTTACTGGAATGCAACTGATGGACATTCATGCAGTGCGACCATAGATGTTCAGGTGCCTGGGCAGGTCAGCTGCAGCAGCTTCCAGGCCTTGCAGGGTCAAGGATGGAGCATCATTCAAGCGCAGATCGTTGTCCTTGCTCTCGTGGCGGCATCCTTCCTCCTGGTAGTCCAGCCCAGGAGGACATATTCTTGGCCCAGTGAAGTGCAGGGTAGGCAGCGCGTGGGTAGCATCATGTGTGTACACGGCTCAGAAAAAGACCATCATGGTTCCTAAGACACACAGCTCACACTGCAGGTCCTTACAACCATGCGACTTTAATTGGATCATTTTGGTCAGGAATGGTACAGTGCTTACTGAGGACGTGAGTGCCAGATACTCTCTCGTGTGCTTCACATGGATCCGTTCATTTAACCCTCGCCACAGACCATTTTACAGAAGGAGAAACTGAAGCACAGAGAGGAGAAGTACCTTCCCTAAGGTCACACCACCAGTCAGTGCTCAAACTAGAATTTGAGCTCCTGCCACTTGACTGTACAGCCCAAATTCTCAGCTGCTGATCTGACTTCGAACTAAAGAAAGCCTCAAGTGAATTTAGAGAACTTTGGCTTCTTCTGGGAGATCTCCTGGGGATGGATGGTGCAAAAGGAAGAAGTAGAAAGAGGTGAAAGGAGAAAGAAAGGACTTGGAAACTAGTGAGAAATCATTGCTTACAAAAAGCAAAACAAAGAGGAGCAAATTATAAACCAGTTATCAGTACTGAGTGGTAAGGATCCTGTCCCAAACCTCTGTCTCACTCAGAGTTTCTGCCAGATTTAGCCCAGTGATATCTCAGCACTTCACCCAGGAGCTTCAGGTAGCATTGCTGGGTTACAGTATCCCATTGATCAAATCGATTATCCAACAAGCTTAAGTTATAATGACAACTGGCCGTGTCTGCCCGGCCTCAGTTCTTAGGGCTTTGCTGTATCAATTTGCTTAACCTGCACAGCAGCCCAGTAAAGGAGGGAGATGTTGTTTGCACGTTTTACAAACCAGAAAACTGAGGCACAGAGCAGTTAAGTCAGCTGGTCCAGGCCATACTTCTAGTACATGGCAAGAGTAACCATCATCAGTGTACTAGATATTTGCTGAGAACCCACAGTGTGGTGCACTGACCGCTGCTTGGGCTGACACGCAGACATGTGCACACAACACACGTTGTAAACCTTGAGCATCTCCAGTGATGCTTATCCATTTTAAAGAAGAACAGGAATTTGTTAAGGGAAGAAGGAACTTTACAAAGATACAGAATTGGGAGTAACGGGCTGTATTAGATTAGATGCAGAAAATAAGGATAAACGAGCTTGGCTCATTGAAGATCTTGGCAGTGTTGGGCAAGTCTTACTAGGTGCAGAGTTGGGAATAGAGTTAGTGTATAGAAACAGGCTTCTTACTTTGGCCCCCAGTGACACAAAACACAGAATGGAAATCGAATCACCATGGGTAGAACTATTCAGTCCACCTCTCTTATTTTTCAGATGAGGAAAGCAAGACCCAGAAAGTCTCTTTGAGGCACATTTCCTGAGAAAATCACCCCACACGTGCATAGCTGGACGTGTGCAAGGGCACTCGCCCACAGCATTCTTTGTGTGGAAACAACCTAGTCTATGACCGGGCAAATGTTAAAATAAACTGATGTTTCCATTCTATGCAGTAGTGAAAAGACAGGAGATACATCCCTCTGTTCCCAGATGTACAGCAGAGCCCCACTTACTGATGAAAAAACCAAATTGCAGAACAATCTATTCATTTAGGTAAACCACACAGAGACTCAACTGATACGATACAGTCTTGAAAGATTCAGATGTTCACATAGAAAAAGCTCTAGCAAGAACACCAAGTTTGTAGGTAAGATTACCTTCAATGAAGGGACAGGGGAGTAGGATTAGACGACCATTTTTTGTAATGGCCTGATTCCTAAAATAAACATCTGTCTTGTATACATCATGCAATTAAAATATTAAGTTAAAAAATCCATTGATTGGTCAAAGTCCATGCCTTGAGTAGGCTGAAAAGAGAGTCTCCTGGCTCCCAGGCTCCAGCTAGGCATCAAATACTGCACAGGTCGGTGTGAGGGGAGCTAGGGGCAGGAGGGAGTGAGAGCTCTGTGAGTAGCCACGGATTGCCAAGGAATCTCACAACCATAACAATGTCAGTGAGTTAAACAGGGTTTTGCTAAATGAGTGTGTTTTGCAAAAAAAAAAAAAAAAAAGACTAATTTCTAATGGCATTAGTATTCCAAGCAGCTGAATCCCAGGCTAGAGAAAGGTACAAATGATGATTGCTCATTAGCAAATAGAATACAGATGTTAGGTTCATTTTGCCTGAGTGCATCAGCACCTTGGGGGAGCCACCAGCGTGGTGAGCCAGGCCCAGCAGTGATACTGGGGGCTCAGCACAGAGACGGCTTCCCCAAGAGGACAGAAGTGGCCGGTGCTAAGTCTTCAGGGCCTGCACTAGGCCCCTTTCCTCCGGTAGTGTTTGGAGTCTTTGGTGGCCATGGGAAGCTAACCTTTCTAAAGGAACTACCAAATGCTTCAATATATTTTTACTTTACTTTGTTTTCCACTTGATTCTTACCTACCCCACGGTGAACTAGAATATATGGTCCTCTGCGAGGAAGCAAGCTCAGAGAGGTGCAATGGCTTGTCCGAAGTCGTGCAGCAGCTGGATGGTGGGTTGGAACCTGGATGAGACTGGCCTCGTCACTCTGACCCTTTGGTGTTCTTCTCAGTAGCAAGAAGGCACGGGGGAGGCGATCTCAATACTCTTGTCCTTTTCTTTACAACCACTCCTGTTTTGAGCAGCTTCCATCTCATGTTCTGTAAAGGATCGTCATAAAAGATAAATTAAGGATTTCTTGTCAACAGAATCAGCACGGCACAGGTCCAGGCTGGGGGCAGGGTAGACACAATGAAGAAGAAGATGCCACACTCTCGGCTCCCTCAGAAGCCTCTGACTTGGTTCAGAAGTCAGTGGGCATGAAGGGTTTTGATGATGGTCCCGCACCACGGAGACACAGCTGGAGTCTTGGAGTGTGGAAATTAGATTTTCACGAAGGAGGACATGCAGTTGGGAAGAAAAGATGGGAGGGTGTTCCTAGTTGATGGCGCCATCAGTGAGCACCCATGTGAGGAGTTTCGGGGCCAGCTGGTGGCTCTGAATGACCACAGACATGAAGGAAAGGGGCGCATCTGGTCCAGAGGAGAGGGCACAGGGCGGGCGATGAGTTTGAAGGTCATTCACGGGGAGGGGGGTGAGCTCCCAGGTTAGGGGGGGGGTAGTAGTGGCAGTGCTGGATGCATTCCACATGCATTTGTAATCCAGTCGTGTTGTGAAACACCCACTACCCCAGACACCTCCCCCTGTCACCAATCCCTTACAGATCTTCCTGGCTTGGATGATGTTTGAGTTTTTGCATTTGTCTTTTTCGGGCTTTTATACAGCAGGGATTTGGAAAGTTTGTACCTGATCAAGGAGGGTCTAATGCCTTCTATGGCTTCTAGCACCACCCCTCTGCCACACCCCTGGCGCTTCCAAGCTCCACCACATGGCTCTCCTCAGTAAATGCCTGTTAGCAATTTCCATACCGAAGGAGTGTGTCAGCTCTCCTGGATCTGGGGATTGGAACAGACTTGCCTCCAGGAACCCAGTAGGACACTGGGCCACCACCTAACTACCCCAGGGCAGAAATGTCTAACTATTGACTTTGGATTGGAAAAGATAGTCATGCCCCTAGAGCAGCTCTTAGCAAGTTAATAAATGGTCAAAGGAGCAAGCTTCCCTCCCTCCCTCCCTCCTTCTCTCCTTCCTTCATTCCATCCTCTGAGGATTGAACCCAGGGCCTTTGCACTGAGCCACATCCCCAGGCCTTTTAAAAATATTTTATTTGAGACAGGGTTTCACTAAGTTGCCTCAGCTGGCCTCACATTTGTGATCCTCCTGCCTTAGCCTTCCAGAGTACTGGGATCACAGACATGTGCCCTATCCCTGGATCTTATTTTCCTTTCCAAGAAGATGCTGCTCTATCTTCAAGGTGAGATGAAGAGTTTTAGATACAAGTAGTTCATTCCTCTGTCAGCATCCGCCCAGCAGTTAAATTGTAAAGACAAGTCATCAAATTTTTCAGTAACTCCCCTGCCACCTCTGTACACAGGTATTGAGTGTTACTAGCTGTAGGTCACTTGGTCCAGCATATTTTTTTGCCTGTCACACAGCAGAAATTGCACAGAAAGGCCACTCTCCGGGGCCGGGGATTTAGCTCAGTGGTTCTGCCTCCTGCTTCACAAGCACAAGGTCCCGAGTTCGATCCCCGATACTAAAAAAAAAGAAAGGCCACTTTCTTTTCACTTTTAGGCTGGCAGAAGCACCTAACAGAGGACATGCTTTAGGAAAAAACAAAACAGGCTTCCAGAAATGCTTGCCTTTTAACTTCTTGTTCTAAAAACTGAACATTTTTTTCTGCCACTTTGACTAAGTCCTTGTCCAAGAACTTTTCCCGCCTTATTTAAATGGATAGCATTTAGCTGTGGTCAGATGAATTCTGCCTCAGGGGCATAAAATTAATTTAGAAATGACATTTTAAATAGTGGAAGCCTCTTATATAATGATGTGAAAAATGGTTCTGCTTTGAAAATCAAAATCAAACATGAAACAGTATGTGTCTCTGTAAAGAAATCAGATGGCTTGCTGGGATATTACTTTGGCTTTTTGCCAAAGGGGAAAAAAAATCCCCTAATTGAAGAAATGAAGCAAAAAGGTATTTGAGAAAGGGAGGGCTGTGATTGTTTTAGTGGGACTAGCAGCCAGATTTACAAAGCAGCACTTTTTTTTTTTTTAAACTCTAACCCAGACAAGAAAAATTGGGCGGCTTCCCTAAATAGAATCCCTGAACTCTACCTAATGAAAGCTTGAGAAACTAGTTTGGATTTTGAAAGACAGAAGACCCTGCCCATTGCTGACTGTAGTTTAATTACATAACGAACCAACCAGTCCTGTTTTTTATCAAGTTTGGATACCTTGCAAAGTAATTTTCCATAGAACACACTGCCCTTGCATCATATACCTGCTCCTGTTTTTGTTTTGAGACCCATTGTCTGCTGGCAAATTCTTTTAATTCTCCTGCTTCTGTAGAGGACTTGGCTTCCCTTCCCTTACGTGGTAACAGTGTTAACCGTCAGAAGCAGTGCCTGGCCATGCGATAAGGATCAGAAAATGGAACTGTGTGACTCCTAAGGAGCTGGTAGGAGCCTTTGTTTTATCTTTTAAGAAAATACTCTGCGTAGATAGAAGGCATTCACATTACTTGGTCCCTGTGGGGCTGAGAAAAAACCAACCTGACAAAATGCAGGCAATGCTGTTAGTTCCCATGAACACGGAACCATGTCCCAGGGTGAATCCAGCGAGGGCAAACTGGTGGGGAGGGAGAACACAGAGTGCCTGCCCCAGAAAGGGTCCTTTCCGTCTGTCCATCTTTTCACGGCCATAATAGAGTGGAGAATATCACCAACTTGACTTACAGAAGCTGCTGTTGCTCCCTCCTTGTGGCCCAAAGCAAACAAAATAGGCAGGTTCCCAATTTGGATCCTGCGGCGGTTGAAGCCCAGGCCTTTGTTTGCTGTGGAGTTGTCGAGGCAGCAAAGCAAACAGACAAGAAGAGATTAGCCAAACAAGAAGGCCAGAGAGGGCGGCCCTTTCTCCCCAGCCAGGAAAGCAGCTCCTTTCCTGGGCTCCAGCCGAGACTTCACACGTACACCTTGGCTGGGGCAGCAGATGGGGTGGGCACAGATGATAGAATCGTAGGTAACAGGATCAGTGTTGGAGACTGAGTCCACTCCAGTTTTTAGCTTGTCTTCCATGCCCTCCATGTCCCCAAGATAAAAACCTCCCTCAGCTGGTAAATAATGGGCACGGTAACCTGCCAAGACTGGTTAGTTGGTAATAAAAAGAAGATGCATATTAACCATTCTTATTCTCGAATCATTTTGTTATGAAATTTCATTTTTTCCCCCATAGGAGTAAGGGAAAATTTTTAACTATTTTTATTAATATCTACTTGTATTACATTCAAAAAATTAATAATCAAAATTCAGAGAGCAGACACTAGTTTGTTAATTTCTGACAATTTTCTAACTTCTTCAGGAACATTTTGCTCCTTGTGTTTGTTTGCATGCTCCTCCCCCGCCTACTTGATTTTATGAATCTTAAAAAGTCCTGGGAAAGCTCATTGTTAACATATGGCAACAGTGTGAAAGATAGTATCATCTAGAATCATCTTTGTTAATGCAGTACAGAATTTAGAAGCAATAGTAGCCTACTAGATTTAGATGCGCCCTTGAGCAACTGCCCAGGGATTCTTGCCATCATTTTTTTCTAGAAATACAATTGTCTGATCTCCTGTGGGTGGCAATCTTACTGCTGCCCCCAGGGCACAAGGAAAAGGGCCTTATTTATTATTTCTCCTCAGCATTTCCCTTGTAGGTGAGCTGGAAGAGTCCTATCTTCAGACCAGTGGCTTGCCCAAAACAAATTCTTAAGTTTATTTATCTGTATATCTCATCTATCTCAAAAAAGGAGGGGAGGGATGACTTGAAATGATAAAATCAAAGAAACAACAATATCGGTAGTCCTTAATGTAGTAGCTGTGTGGAAATGAAAGGGAAAGAGGGACACACTCTACAAGGTCGAAGCAAATGATAGTGATTGAGTCAAAGCCCAGCTCCAAGTTTCCTAGCAGCAAAAGTGAAGAAAGAAATGTGGCAAAACAAAAGTCTCTCAATTCTAAAGCAAGTACACAAAGTGTCTGTCTCTGAAAATGAGGGCTTTATGAAAAGGGATCAGAGATAAAGTATTGATGTTGGGCTAGGTAAAAAGGAAAATTTTTAACATAATTTAATGGAAATTGCAAAAGTTCTTGTGAGGTCCTTGTGAGAAGCAGGGATTTGGTGGTGACCTGGGGTTGTCTTGAGGCCATGCTATGTGGAAGGAGGGGCAGAGCTGGACACCACGCATGTAGTCACATTATGCTGGCCTGGTCTGACATTATCCTGTATCCCAGAAGGATGCTGACCACGGAAGCCTTAGCTAGTAGCCAGGGGCATGCCTAGGTTGGATCCATATGCCCGGAAAGACTGAGGTTTCCTCTCCCTCTACCACCCTCACAAAACTGCAGAGTGTCTCCTTGAAATGTTGTCAGTTAAAAAGACATGCGCTTCTCTGTTTAACAATAAAGAGCTACAGAATGTAGCTGCTCCTTACCCATTTGAGACCTGGTCCATATTTAGCAAGTGTGCTACCCAGCCAACAGCCCTGTGGGTCTTCCATTTAAAATGATGTCCCTGGGCCGGGGATTTAGCTCAGTGGTTCCGCCACCTGCCCTGAAAGCGCAAGGTCCTGAGTTCGATCCCCAGTACCAAAATGAATAAATAAATAAAATGATGTCCCTAGTTATGTGGCCTGGGTTACTGAGCAAGAAATGACCAACAGAAAGGGAGGTGATACAGGGAATTAAGTGTGCACAAAAATCGCTGGAAGGGCCAGAGGAAGGGAACCCAGGCTGGCCCTTCAGGGAATGATTTCCACAGTCATAAAGTCACCAACTTGAAGGCTATCCTTGCTGAAATGGAGGCCAGAGACACATTTCCTAGTGACCCAGAGACCATTGTCACCCCTGCTGCAGGCTCCAAACACCTAAGGTGCTGGAGGATACTCTAGTAGGAAACACCAGCCTGAGGGTGTCATTGCTCCAGCTGATTGGCAGGAATGAATTCATACCCAGAACCCTAGCTGCAAAGGAGTCTGGAAAATGTAGCTTTTAGCTTCCCGTCTTCTCCAGATGGAAGGCGAATGAAAGAGAGGTTGAGCAGCCCAGTGTCCACCACAAACAATACTTGTGAATTGATGAATTCTGGTAATACAACACTGGCCACAACTTTGTCCACCCACAGTGTGTCTTTCCTAGCATTGCAAAGATTTCAAGATCATCCTAGACTGATGAATCAAAGTGCTTCGTCTCATGAAGGGGGAAACTTGTAGTCCTATTCCGTGATGCCCTCAGGAGGGAGATCTAGTCTCTGATGAATCTAAAGCCATTGATACCCTATTCCATAAAACCCATCCCTGGGTAAGCTGGATTGGAGCTAAGAACTCTACTCGGAAACATACACAAGATCTCCGTGCTTTCATGCACTTTCTTCAGGCTCCATTTGGACCTTCCTATGGCCTGAACACCTACCCCAGATTCCTCCATCTAGTCTGTTTTCTGCTCCATCAGTAGTGTGCATGGATACAGACTGCTTTTGTTTGGGTTGTCATCAAGAAGTCACGATACTGCTGATCGGGGCCTGGGGCCTTGATGAGATTGAGTGATTGGAGTTGAGAACTGTCCACATGCACAAAGAGAATTGGTTTGTGCAGTTGTATACACAGAAGCTCTGATTAAATCTTTCCTATTACTTTTAGTTAATAAAAATGACCAAGATGACTTGGTCACTTTGGAAACATGAAGATTGTGATAAAAATGACTTTACATGGGATGCTTAATCTCCAAAAGTGCTTCAGCTTTGGGCTGTCATCCCTCCAGAAGTAAAAAACTGGAGAGAGTGAAATATGTAGAATAATATCACCTGGCTTACTATCTGGAATACACTTGAAAAGTCATGAAATAAACTGGATTAATTAACATTTGTATGTGAAGTGGAATCACTAAATTTAAATCCACTTTTGCTCATTAGCTCTTCTCATTTTTTTTGTTTGGTTTTTGCCCAAGTGCTTAGAGAAAACAGGGAGCTAGACAGTGTAGAGAAATGTTGAAATTAATTGTGTCCTGTAGTCCAAACTGTACAGTTTCTTTTGAGAATAAAATGAAACAAAACGAAGTGAGCTGAACTTGCCCCTCTGCAGATGCCAAGCTTCATGATGTGGATGTAATGTTTTGCTTTTTTAAACTTAGTCTGATGCAGCTCAGCCTGATGAACCAGCAGAAAAAGGGGCTGACCCAGGAATACTCCTGATTTTAACCCTCTCCACCACCAGGTGCTGAGATTTGTCAGATCCCAAGAAATAACCAAATGAAGTGTGCAGTTCAGAACCAAATTTAATTGAAATAGGAAATGATGGTATTTAATTTGTGGCTTGTGTAAATTAATGCAACAAAGGACACTTATGGATGGATAAATATGGTAGATGCTGATTTACTGAGCAGTGAAGCAGAGCTCCAAGGAATAGGCCTTTTATTTTATTTTATTTTTTGGTAATGGGGATCGAACTCGGGTCCTTGTGCTTGTGCTTGCGCAGCAGGCAGCGAAACCACTGAGCTAAATCCCTGGCCCCAAGGCCTTTTATTTTAATTTGATGTCTGAATGACAACAGTATGCTAGGTGTCCTGTGAAGCCAGGGTTCTGAACTGTGACAAACAGGCATATGTTTTGTAAAACACTTTCAAAGCATGGCATTGGAGTTTCTCAGCTAAGCAACTACATAAAATTCTCCAATAAATAATGTAAACTTCAGAATTTTCCTCTGAAAAGTTCCTTGGTACCCATGTAGATGATAGAATAAACTTTATCAGTGTGTCTACATTGGTGTAACGCAGAGAACTTTCCATTGAGATGCAAATGCCCTGGTCTCAATTAAATACCTCTGTTGTGATGAAGTTAGGCTTGTTCCTTTGCTTTCTTTTACGGAACAGTAAAAGAAAATAATGGTGCAGTAGTATTTCTTAGTAGTGACATGCCTGTAAAAGCAGTGAGACAATTATTCTTCTACTTAAACTCTAGTTTTGGACACCTCTAAATAGTGGTTAAGTTGTGGTTTTTTTCCTTTTCTGAATAAAGAAGCCTTTTACAAATATAGAGAACCATCATTCACTCCCAGGCTGTTCTATTCAAGGAAAGTATATTGATAAAAACTATATTTCTCAGGGCCATTTATTCGAAGCTCTTGCCTCCTAGCAGGTACAAAGCCACTAGTCTGTGTGAATGTTGTAATGTGACATTGTCTGTTAGCCATTTGTAACTGCTTATATCAAACTTTGGAATTTTCTATTCCTCTTTTCAGCCGGGAAGAGATTAGCTAGTGCTGTAATATCTCTCTTTACAAATTTTCAAATGTTGGCTGAGGTTTTGTAATACTGTTGGAAAGAAGTTGACCCTTTGTCAGGATTATTTAAGGGATCCTGGTAAAAGGGGTTGAGGCAGATGCTCATAAGAAGTGCAGGAATAGGAGGCACAGATGAGTGCTTGGGCTTCCTGTTGGAAGCATAACCTGGCATGAACATTGGCCACCGAATGAGGCGACTGTCTCTATTTGGTCATGAAATGTTTTGGATTTTCTGTCATCATATTTGCTTATATCATTTATATTTAGGGATTTTTATTGGAAGCATTTTAGGACAATACAGTCTAGTCTTTCAGATATTCCTGGAGGTAGGCAGGTGTACAGCTCATCCTGGAGTTTATGGCTGTGTGGTTAGGAAATGAGGCATTTTGAAAGGACTTGTTTGATGTTGTTGAAAAGGAGTAAGTGGTAGCTCTGCTGTCTTTCTCCATAGGCGTCCCTGGGATGGAGCCTCTGATGCTTCAGAGACAGGTGGAGGGGTCAAGCTATGGGGACTGCAGACCTGGGTGGAGCTCGCTTCCTGCCTCTTTTTCAGCCTCCCACCAGCCTGCAGAGCTCTCGCTCCTCCTGGTCCTGCCTCACACTTTTCATCAGTAAGATGATTTCAGAGAGGAGTTTGACTCACAAGTTCTGTTTTTCTGTGTGCAGAGCTGAGGGCAGTCTGTCTGTGTGAAAATCCAGGAAGGTTTGCTTTCCTTGCAAAACCATTCATTCTATATCATGGTTCAGTCTGTATAAGCTGGACATACTTCTAGGTGGGGATGATTATAAGATGTAATAAAGTAGTAATAAATCTGCATTTTTAAGTGAAAGTACAGTCCCTGTAGCAACTTTACAGAATGCTCACGTGGCAAGCTGATCAGAAGTTGATCTTTTCAACTTGGTTGTGTCATGGCTAATTAGACAGTAGATACCCATAATTGTTGGCATATTAATACCATTGCTTTTGCCTTTTCCCCATGGTCTAAAAGACAGTGTAGAAGCTCTGGCTAGCCTGTCTATTTAAAGAAATAAAATGTTTCTCAATGAAAAATGGTAATTAGAGAACCCCAAACAGATGAAAAGTTCCCTAGGGACTAAGTGTGGACGCCCTGACCTTGGAGGTTTCGAGGGGACCCTGGCCACCTTGCAGCCAGGCCACTGGGTAGAGCCCGTTCCCTCCTGTTTTGTATTTCCCAGCGTGGAGGCCAGGCCTCCACAAGACGTCGATTTGGATGCATTTGGATTGCGATGGTCACATTTTCAAGACAATCATAATTATGACCTCTAATTTTGTACAGTTTTGTCTACTGAGATAAAGATAATGGTGCCTCCTGCTTGGAAGTCTCCGTAAATTGCCTACAGAGCCCAGAAGAGTGCTAACATCTGTCCCGCCCCCCAGTCCTGGCCGGGCACACTTGAAATTGGGCTTGCTATGGCGATCACACTGCTTAAGCATTCCGTTTAACCGCTGGTTAACACGAATTTCAGCAGAAGGTCAAATTTAACTTGCGTTCAAGGGGGAAATAAAACTTCAGTGTGCCTAGACCTAGGTGGCCTTCTCACTGGGCACTATCACCTGGAACTGCATGTCTCAGGGCCTACTTCTGACAGTGGGCATTTTCTGCCTCTCGTACAGCTGCTCTAGTGTATCTCGCCACCCTTGTTTTCTAAATGGTGACAACTTTTCATGACCTCTAGCTTTCACCCAGCAGTCACCAGTCCTGGGCAGGATGATTTCCTCTGCATCTCCCTCCGCCTACCCCACCCCAGCCTCCATCCTCAGCACCATCTCCCCACCTCCCCACCTCCACGAGATGGGATCTTGGAGCAAATCTCATGTATCATTTAATTTCTTCTGTATATGTTGCAGTATGTACTTTCCAAATTTAGAATTGTTTTTAACACAGCTGCAGTATCATTCGTTAGCAATACCTTAATATTTCATCAGTGTGGGCTGGGGATTTAGCTCAGTGGTTTCGCCACCTGCTGCACAAGCACAAGGACCAGAGTTCGATCCCTGGTACCAAAAAACAACAACAAAAAAAGTATTTCATCAGTGTTTCCATTTTCCTATTTTTTTTTTTTTTTTTTTTTTGCCATTTGCTTTTTGAATCAGGAACCAAGCAGGGTTCTAGGCAGTGTAATCAGTTGATGTTGTGTCACTTACAGCATATCTATAGGTTTTCCTTTCCCATTTACCTTTCCACCTCTCTTTTGTTCCTGTTGCTGCTGCTGCTGTTATTGTTGAGTGACTAGAATGGTCTATGGAGTTTCCTATAATTGACACTGCTGATTTGGCTTGTGTTGCCACGTTCCTCTATCTCCTGGTTTTTAAAAAATAATTTGGTCATTAGATGTACAGCAGGGTTGTTCAGACTTGGAACAATATTTTGACCAGATCAATTGTTGAGGAGCCAGGGAGTGGCTGTTCTATCTATTGTAGGATGTTTAGCAGTAGGATCCTTGGCTTCTACCCGCTAGATACCAGTACTGTGAAAATGTGTACACACACACACACACACACACACACACACACACAGGTGTCACAATTGTAATCTCAGCACTTGGGAGGCTGAGGCAAGAGGATTGCCATGAGTTTAAGGCCAGCCTATAATTTAGCCTCACTAGATTACATAATGAGCCCCTGTCTCAAAACAAAAACAAAACTGCCCTCTGAAATTATTGGGTTTGAACATGTTTGATGTGTTGAATCGAGTGTAGTTGTTCTCATGGGAGCTCAACTCATGCCCCCCCGCCCATTCTTTTAGTGGGAAATGGCACTTAGAGACAAGGGTCTGTTGTCACCTTTAGTTTTAATTGTGTGGTCTTTTGGTTTTGTTACAGATCTCGGACTCTACCCAGATAAATTCTTAGCATCTTGGTAATACGTATAACTTCTTTAGATGGATCCGCAGATTGCTCAGAGACTTACCATGTTTGGGCATAATCCTGGTAACCAGTGTTTCTTTTACCCTGTGATGTAGTGTTACAGGTTAGACCACAGTGCAGCAGCTGTCATGCCCCAGCTAAGCTGCTGTGCTGGAGACGAGTGGTAGGTTCTGGAAGAGGCAGAGCCTCCGAGCTGATCAGAGTTGTCTAGCAATGAATAGGGCAGTCTTTTTTATTTTATTTTATTTTAGGAAAAAATAAAATTTCAAAACAAAATAATAAGAATAACAGTAGTTAATGCACTGCATCATTATATTATCTTCAGAGAGGTTATTCAGAATACAAGACATAAAAAGATTCTTATAAAAAAAGAAACAGATAATAACACAAAACTTTCTTTTCAATAAACTAAGATAAACTAGCAGTATGAGTAAAACAAATTGGTGTATATGTCAAAATATTTTTTGAAACAATGGAATATGTAATTTGGGGAAGTATTTGAACTTCTCCCTTCCTCTTATATATATATTTCTTATATAAGTGAAACTGTTATTTGAGCTTGTATGTCTGACTCATGTCACTTAACATTATGCTCTCAAGTTGCATCTATTTACCTGTGAATGCCTCAAGTTTATCTTTTTTATGGTCAGGTAGTACTCCACTGTGTATAAATACCACATTTTCCTTATCCATTCATCTGTTGATGGGCATATGCTATTTCTAAGATCTAGCTATTGTGGTCCTATAAATATAGGTATCCATGTATCCCTGTAATGTGATGATTTTAACGCTTTTGGGAAGATACCCAGAAGAGGAATAGCTAGGTGAAATGGAGTTTCCATTTTTAGTGTTTTGAGGAATCTCCATACTGACTTCCATAGTGGTTATACTAGTTTACATTCCCACCAACAATGTAGAAGAGTTCCTCCCCCGCCCACCACCACCACCACATTCTGCCAGCATTTGTTGTTATTAGATTTTTCTATGATAGTGACTAGGACAGTTTCAAAAGTCCATTTGCTGAGGACCAGAAGACCCGTGATTGCTGCAAGCTCTCCTGTAGGTCTTGGCAACCTGGAAGGGCCGCCATCTTGGTCACCTTGTGTGTCAGTTCAGTAGAAGGTCTTCCTGCTGCTTCTTCCTGCTGGCTGGATACCTGAAACTGGCTTACTCTGTCAGTCACCCACAGCTCTCAGTGCTTCTCCACTTTATACAGCATGTTGCCCAGACTAAGAGTTCAGTGACCCGAGGAAGTCCTTAAAAAAATCAGTCAGGTAAGGCAAGTTCTTTAGAAGGGAGCTACTGTTCCAGAAGATAGAGGCTGAGGGGCCCATACTGTCAGGGCGGTCATCTCTTTGGGCAGATCCTCTGTGTGCAAGGTAATAGTAATAGTCTCTCTGTTGGGAGAGACTATGTAGGTGGAAGTATTCAAGGAAGCCTCCTGGCTGAGTTGTATTTGACTGCCACGTGTACCTCTTGCCTCCATGTGTTCAGGCAGAGCCAGCCATCCCTCTGACCCTAGCACCCCATGAGCCTCCTCTGTCATTATGATCCCAGATGTCAGGTTCTGTAACTGAGTTGGGAGCCTCCTTTTGCAGGAACCAGCGGGTAGGTGCTCTCTGAGGAGTGTGGCTCAGAAGGGGGCAGGGAGTGTGCAGATTGCAAGTTCCATTTTTAGAGTCCTCCATTTTGGTCATCAATGCAGAGTATAACAGACTGCATAAACACCTTCAGGGAGTGCTCTGGATATGTGGGGTCAATTTCAGGTGAGATGGGCTCTGTGAAGAACAATCTTGCTTTTAAGCCAGAGCCTTTTTAAAACAAGTTCTTACTCTTCCCTAGGAGAAACAATGAGAAATAAACACAAATGGGAGCAGGGAGAGTTATGTACCCAGCCTAGGCCAACTATGCTCTCCAGTGTAGTTTAGGCCAAACCCTAGACTTCTATGATGTGTTTTTTTTACCCTACTCTTCCACATCCACTCTTCTCTCTCCTGCCCTCTACCACACACACAGGCTCACATATTCTGTGAAGCAGTATCATTTCAGGGAACTCAGGCTGGCAGCAGTTGGGTCAGCTCGTGCCTGCCTGGCCTTACCATTGTGGACCAAATGCCAGTCACCAAGCATCTCAGTGACAAGAGCTCACCACATACTTTTTGAATTTCCTCAGAACATGAACTGGAAATACTCAACATACTTATACACGGATTCTCATTTTGAGTTTCCCTCCCAAAGCTGTTACCTAAAAATACAGTAACCACCCTGTTCTCTGGCAGAGCTGATGCCTGACGCCACTGGGCAGGGATGGGGCTCAGTCCAAGCTCAATGAAAGTCATACCCAAGCCCTTTCTAGAAGAATCTTGAAAAGTTAAGAGCAAACCACAGGTGCTGGCATGATGGCATTTGCAGTGGTGGATTTTTCTTTCTCCATTTTCCAATTTTCTTTGTTTGGTTTTGCTTGTATAATACTTGTTCTAACTTTTTTCCTATTGAAAGATGAAATGCAGCTTTCAGGGTAAGAGAACAAACCCAGTTGCCCTTGTGAGGTAACCTGATCCACACAGCCTGTGAAGCTCCTCCAGATGTTTTTGTCCCTGTCACCACCCCTGCCCACACCGTCACCTTTAGCCGATTTTACCTTTCCTTGTGCCTGGGTGTGTTCATCATATTGTCTGGTACTGTCAAACACTCAGTTTTTTAAAAGCAAATATGTCCCAGATTCAACCTGAAAACCTTCTTTTGGCTCAGCATTTATAATTCTGGCACTAATACACGGTATCAGCAAAAGGGAATCAGTTTGGACTCAACTCACCTTTCAAAGAGCTTGTTTCCCGGACCAAGCTCCTGCCCCCAGGGCCTGGGTCCCCGGTATTCCACAGAAAATTCACTTAGGACATGTGCTTAAGTACTGAGTGTTTTACTCACTTCTTAGTCCATTCAGACTGCTGAAGTGAAATACCAAAGTGGGCAGCTTGTAAACCCTCTGAGATTTATTTCTTACAGTCCTGGATGCTGGTAAGTTCAAGATCAAGGCAGAGGAAACTTGGTATCTGGTGGGGACCCACTTCCTGGTTGATGGATGGTGCATGCTTGCTGTGTCCTCATATGGTAAAAGCGGCAGGGCAGCTCTCTTTCATAAGTGGATCAATCCTGTCATGACCCACCCTCATGACCTAGTTGCCTCTCAGAGGCTGTACTATTGTTTAGATCTAGAATGTTCCCCCAAAGTCTCATTTTTCAGACGTGGGGCTTTTGCAAGGTGATTGGATCATGGAGGCCCTAGATCCATGGATTGATCTTTTGATGAGTTCATAACTAAATGAGCTGTTGGGAACTAGGGCCTGGTTGGAAAATGTGTGTCACTGGGGTTGTGCTTTTAGAGGATGTATCTCTATCTCTCACTCCTCTCTTTCTGTTTGCTGGATGCCATGAGGTGAGCAGCTTTCCTCCAGTATGCTCTTCTACCATGATATTTCTGCCTTGGAGCCAGCCAACCATAGACTGAATCCCCTAAACTGTGAGCCAAATTAAATCCTCCCCTGTGGATGTTGGGTATTGTTTCCCAGCAACTGGAAAGTGACTAATACAGGCCTACCTGCTAATGCCTTCCTATCAGTGATTAGGTTTAAGCACCTGAGTTTTTGGAGGGTTCATAGACTTTCAAATCATAGAACCCATGTATGCTATGTACCTGGCAAATTAGAGAATGTCCGAAGATGGAAGGATTCTTTGAAATAGACTCTTGACAGGCAAAACATTCATTCTAGAGATGCAGCCATTTCCAAAACCATTCCAGAAGCTTCTATGGGAATTGTCTTCAGAACCATTTCCCATTTGCCCACCAGAACATCAACCCATTGCTTTGTGTTCGACTAAGTTTTAAAGCCAAATAATTCATTCCCAATTATTTTCCCTATTTGGCCAGGAATCTTACACCCTCAGAGAGACAAACATGTCTCCTTCCAGACTGGGCAGAGGACACCTTCTCATTTTCCCTCTAGTAGCACAGTGTTGAGCTTAAATCTTTTTGGGTAGAAAACTTAATCCTTTTATTTCCATAATACTTTTGCTTATAGTCATAAGCTTGAATCTATAGTTCCATACTTAACTGTGTCTAAGATGAATTACTCATTAACAGTTTAATGATAATTTTTGTTTGCAGTGATAGATGGTACTGACATCTCTTTGTATCCAGTGCTGTATGCACTAAATGAAGGCAGAATTAATGACAATTATTATAACCTCCTCATTGTATCCACCTACTGTTCGGTCTCTGAGAGATCCAGGACCACTCAGGAGCCCAGCTCCACTTTAGGTTTGAAGCAGGCATCAGGAGATGGCTCCATATCAGACAATGGAAAGCTCTCATAATTGTTTTGCCAATGCTTTGATTTTATTTTTCAATTTACATCTTTAACCATAAAAATTGATTTTGAATGAAGAAATTTCAAAGAACTGTGAAAAATGTTAAAAAAAAAAAAAAAGTTCACCGGTTTTTTCTCTAATGTATTTGGGATTAGAAAAAAGGATTTGACCTGAAAAAGTGAAAGGTTAAGCATTAAAATGACCCTAGACAGACTCAGTGACCAGTAGTCCTATTGCTAGAGTCAGCACCCTGAAATCACTGAGGGGAAGGACTTGCAGGTTTCTAAGATGGGCCCAGCAGCATTCACTGCCCCTCCCTTGGAGGAATGTGCCACGGTCATCCCGGGAGCCTTGTGGACCTATAGTGTATACAGAGTAAAGCAGGATAGGGATCCCTGAGTTGCTAATGGGAAAATGTATCGTCATCTACTTTGGTTCCTCTTTGAACTTGAAGCTCAGGTCTCTAAAGGAGAAAAAAAAGAGATAGACTTTCAAAAGACTCACTTGCCAGAGGAAGCATGGGTGTGTGGGCAGGTGGTTGCACTGTGTGTGTGTGTGTTTGTATGTGGGGAAGGGGAACAGGTTGTATCTGCATTTCCTTCTGACATTTTGAGAAGATATCCCAAGTAGAATGTAAGTGACCAGATTTTCAAAAGATGTTCTGTGATCTTTATGACACTTTTACGCCGGGCCCAAGTGTCACTTGGTGTACTGATGTCAAGGTTCTGAGTGGTATTTCCTCTCACACACCTGCCAGTGTCAGTCTGAGATGGACTCTCTGTTCCTGGGAGAGGCTTTGTACGTGTGCCCAAGTTGAAGACACAGCTCATGAAGATGCCAGGCAAGAGGAATCCTTCATTTGTCAGCATTCACAAACATTGCTGCAGACAGTGGGGGCCAGGCCACCATGAGAGGCCCTGTTGCCATTCAAAAGTTGCTGCTGGATTGCCAGGAACCCCAAATCTTTTATTAGAGAAGGACGTGGCTTCTGGGAAGGGGACTGAGAAGGAGCTGAACTTCCAGTAAGGGAGGAGAAGTGATGCTTGGAGGAAGTCACCGGGGCAAGGCAAGCTAACCGAGTGGAGAGGGGGAAATAGACTGAAAATAGATGAACTGCTGTTGCACCTGCTCTCCCAGCCAGTTCTGGGCCCAGCCCTCTGGTGCTCTGCTTGCCCCTCCTGGCTCCAGCTCCTGCCTCAGTGGTCTCATCCTTCCCTCTCCAGTTCTGGACTTGTGTACATCCCTCCTCCCAGACACCGGAGTAGCCAGGCTCTGAGGATCTCGGGGCTCCTGTGAGTGATCCCACTCTCACTTCTGCCCCCAGGAAGCTGTTGTGCACCCAGGGCTGTCTTATTCTTTTCTCCATCCATCCCAGGCTCACAGTCTCCTCTCCCTCCTAGTGCCCGCTCTCTTCACGGCTTTCAGTTATTTCGTCCCCAGAGCAAGCTGCAGTGAGTAGAGATTTACAGCTGGATGGGGAACAGAGGAGAAGAGGTTTCAGAGGAATATAGAGTTGCTCATGGACCTTCAAGAAGTTAAAAAAATTAACGAAAAGAAGTCCCCACTGTGGACAAGCATAGCACAGTATGTTAAATGAGACAAACAGATCGAAACCCAAATCCTTTGCCTCTAAAATAATAGCTCTGTCCTGGGACCCATGGGACAAAGTCATAACTTTTCCTGGGTCTCCTGTCACCTTTACCCTGGTCTGAAGTTCTAGAATTTTAGATCCATCTGTACCATCACTTTCTGCCCACATGGTTTTTTTCATTTGGTTCCCAGGCAACTGCTAGGAAAATTTCCATCAACTAGCCAAAGATATTAAAGAGGTAACACATCATTAGGAACTTTTTGAATTCCAGATAAAAGAAGTGTTGGGATGCCTATCTCAGCAAAGGGCTGGAGATACATGTTCACTTGCTTTGGAAGCACGGATTCAGAAAAATGAACAGTGCAACACAGACTTGTCTGCTGAAATAAGAATGATATTAGAAGTAAGGGTCACAGAAGACATCAAAGTTAAACCATTCCTTGTTGCCAGGAGAAAACAAATATGGAAGTATCTGCCTGGAGTATGTCAGTGTGGTTCTTTTATTTCTCCACCAAAGTAGCCTCAACAGTGACTGAGTCAGAGAGATTTAGAGGTCCTAAGAGAGCTTCCTGCCCAACCACCCAGTGTCACATCAGAGATGGGGCATGTGAGACCTGGAGAGACATGGGCGCTCGCATCTGATTCATATCTAGGATGCACTTTGAGCTCTGTTCTTACCTTCTAGGACCTTTTCCCAGAATCCCCTCTCACAGGAAATAGAGTTAGGGATAATAAATGGTCAATTTAAGTTAGGAGGTGCTTCTGATTAGATACAGCTGTTCCTGATTTTCAGAGTTGACTGTGACAGATTCTCTGGCCCTGTAAATTCCTCATTAAGAGTTCACCCCACACTACTTTTAAGCTGAGAAAGACTCAGAAGATGTGTAAATGGGAGCCCCATAATACCTAAAATGGACATATAGATCATTCATCTGCCCCCACCCCAGCCTGAGTTGGAGTCTCTTTCTCTTCCAGCTTCCTTAGTTTCATTGTGCTTGATCATTGGTTTTAACTTAATGTCTTCAAAGCAGCAAAAGTTTGGGTTGTTCTTTTCGCTTTTTGCTCTTGTTTTGAGCAGAAAGGCCATTATTTTGGTGTTCTTTCTCTCCAACTCCATCATGAAAATGATGTCTGAAGCCTCAACTTGGCTCCAGTCTTTGCATGAGGCTTTCATTCCCTAAAATGCTGGCGTCCCTTAAGCTTATCTGTCAAGCTCAACAGCAGTCATTTCTCCCTGTCTCACTGTGACAAGAGCCCCTTAGATACTTGCATTTCACTTGCACAAAGAATCCTATATTGTATTTCCCACTTCCACCCTGCTGCTCCTCACATTGGGTAACTTCTTTCTTCATAACCTTCAGCCAAAAGGAAAGTGGAAGAAGTATTGGTGGCAAATGACGTCACCAGAGCTGACAGCACCTGTGAGCCCCAGTTTGGTGGCCTGCAAGAGCAGAGGCAGCTGTTTCAAATATCTTGATTGACTGTAACAGAAGCCAAAGGATACAACTCTTCCTAGTGGTTTCAAAGCCACAAATGTAGCTATCTTGTCTCTTAACCTACACTTGGGGAATTTGGAGGGGAGAAAAGGAGAAAACAAAGACATTAGCAACAAGGTGAATTTTATGTTTGTTTTTTATACAGTGTATCTGAAATAGTTCAAAAAATTCCTTTTCTTAACCATAACACATGTATATATGGTATATATGTGTGCTTAGCACAGAGTTTTATCAACTTTAGCTCTTCACCATTTGGACTGTTATTCTTTGTTGTACCGGCTGTCTTGCACACTAGAATGTTGAGCAACATCCCTGGCCTCTACCCAGGAGATGCCAGAAGCACATCCCCTTCCCATCTAGTCATGACGATCAAAGATGTTTCCAGACATCACCATATGTCCTGGGGGAGGTGCAAAATCACCCCCAGTTGAGAAACACTGGCTTAATATAAGGGATGTGCATAAGTGAAACTGAGCCAATCTACTCATTTCCCCTAAGAAATGTCCAGCTTGAGATTTTTATTTGTTTGTTTGTTTCTTTGTTTTCATGTTTCCTGTCCCTGAAATCCTAAAAGGTACTCAAGTATTTTTTCTGCCTTTTTAGGGATTAACCAAACACTTTCAGCTGTGTCACTATAGCACAGAGTTATAGAAAATAGATAAGGACATTTCAAACCAAAGAGATCTAGTGAAGTTATTGAAGATAAAGGATCTCTAGGGAACACTTATCTTCTTCAAGGGCCTCTTTAGATGGCATTCAAGATCCTTGATTTACTACTACTAAAGGTGGTTCTTCATCCTTCCTATGCATCAGAATTTCCTGATGAATTTTTACAAACCTTGTTGCCTATGTTGGGCATAACGTTTGTTTTTCTGGAGTCCCCACAGGATTCTGCTGTAGGTTGAGTGCCTTGTGCCTTGGACAGCTAGATTCACCTGAGTGGAGATGACAAGCCATCTACTTGTTTGTGTAATACTTATTTATCTAGTAACCCATTAAGTTCCACATACTGTGGTAGGTGCTGGGGATACAGCAGCAAACAAAAGCAAACACAAAGGAGCTACGTAACACAGCTCACTTTGTAGGGAAGCATGAGAGAGAAAAGCGAAGTATCTTGGTGTGTGCATCTGATTGAGTGATACCTATGTTCTTATATCTAGTAATTTCTGCCTGGGTGGGTGTTATCATTTAGCATTTTTAAAAATGTTTCTTAAATCTCTTATATTCAGTTATAAACACTTCAAGTGTAAAGGGGAGTAGGGAGAGAAAAACATATTAGCTCTGTGGAAATTATTTCTCAGAAGCACAGTTGCAGTTCTCAGGCTTTCCATCTAGGAGGTGTTTTGTTGTCATTTTTGTTAAATTGTTCAACTCTGAGGAAGAATGGTGCTCAGGTTTTGTAGTAGGTCTGGAGCAGTGACAATTGAACCAGGTGCTTCCCATCTTTTCTTAGTTTGTTAAAACTCATGGCTCTCCAAGTCACTTCCCTCTGGCATCAAATCCTAGAGGAAGGGGAGCGAATGTGGACAGAAGACACACTAAGAATTCACAAAATTCCCATGTCAAACGAGATGGATTGCTCTGAAATGGATCTGGCAAGCACACGTCATGATAGGTCACAACTTCCCAGGGTCAACAGTATTTTCTTCTATCTTAGTAAATTTTAGGCTTTGGAGCAGGTGTACCATTTGGTAGGCACTCCTTGGAGTTCATAGTTCTTGCAGCCATGAATCAGAAAGAGGAGGGAGTCAAAGGGCATTACAGTGAGAATCAGGAAATGTGAGAGGGGATGAAAAACTAATCTGGCCCCTTTCAGGTCTGCAGCCAGACATCTACCATTTTAAAATGAGTAACTCAAGACCAGCAAAATGAAAAGTCGCATGTTAATTAGCAGCAGACCCAGGTCTTGAACCCCAAAGTTATCATGCTTTATCTCGTGTTTTTTGCCTACCCTACCCACAAAGGAAACCTCCTCCATGTCCAAAAAGAACCATCTCCACATGTTGGGAAAATGAGGCTCAGTACTTCTCTTCATCCAAACAACTGAACCCTTGATCCTAGAAACTTCGTTACCTTTTTCTCTCATGGTGGTATGGCATAGTTGTGTGTGTGCATTTAAGAGGAGAGAATTTTTAAAACATCTTTAAGATGTGTGACTGTTTTCAGTCTTGTACAATAGAGAAGAGGCAATGTGATAGGATAGCTGCATTAAAGATAAAAATTGAAATGGGCCACTAGGGACTGGTCCAGAGGAGATGTAACACTTACTGAAGCATGAGCAAAGAGGAGTTTCTTAAATATGGGATTTGAGATTGGCTCAATGTTGGTGATGGTCATAACCCTAAAGTCCTCACGGCGGCACACTAGGTGTTGTATGAGCCAGCCGTTAGGAAATGATTTGGATTCCTGTGTTAGGATGCTGTATGAGGTTCTCTTGGGAAGAATCCTGCATCCAAAAACAAAAGAGATGATATTTCTGTATTCTCCTGTACCCATCTACCTCATTCTGACTCTCCAAAATGCTACATGGAGGAGACTCCTGCCAAGTGGATCTTAATTTCTGAATAGGGTTCTTGGCCAAATATCTTACTGTTTTTTTATGCTGGTAACCTAGATTGAGTCATAGGGGTGTGGGGGTCACTCCTTTAATTCTAGGCAAAATTGCTCCTCTCCCCTAGATCTTATCCCTGAGAATCATCTGTTCCTCAGAAGTAGAAGCATCCTCCAGCCCTTAACAGCTACTAAAAGTGCTTCCTACAAAAAGGGCCACTGCTACCCAGAGAGGAGAACCTTCTCTAGTCTGTCCCAACTACAGACAGAGTCTTAGGAACCTTAGATGTGCTTATGAAAAGTAGCGTATTACCCAAGGTGGACAGTGGGGTGAGCCCCAAGGGAAGGAGGACAAAAGGGAGTGGTATTGATGAGAAAGCTGTGCAGGGGCAGCATCTTCAGGAGCCTAGGATCTGTGGGGACACAAATGTGTGCGTGGACACAAATCCCGCCTTCTGGTAATCCGCTGTCTGAAGAGAGTACCAGTACGGCGAGGTGTGTTTTTATCTAGGGAAAAAAAATCACTCTAGAATGACTTTAGATGACATATACTAATATGAAAGATTACCAGGATACATTATTAGGTGAAAAAGTTTTTTAAGTTGCAAGAAATATTTTCCAGATAAATAATTTCCCCCTCGTATTATCTTCAGGGGATGAATCCTAAGACCTCCAGTGGGTGCCTGAAACACAGGCAGTACCAAACTCTATATACACTGTATCTTTTACTATATACATACATACTTATTATAAACTTTAACTTATAAATTAAGCACAGTAAGCGATTAATAATGAAATAGAACCGTTATAATATACTGTAATGAAAATCATGAGATATTTATTTTCAAAATTATCCACTTAGTATTTTCAAACCATGGGTAACTGATGCCACAGAAAGACAACTTCAGCTAAAGGGGCTGAAACCTATTTTTAAAAAAATAGATTCATGTGCCTGAATGTAAATAGATGTGTATTGGTATCTTAGAATATACATAAATGGCTTGTTTCTAGCCATATATATAAGAAAATATGAATCTGGGAGTGGGTCTGGGAGAAGGCATTTATTTCTCAAATTATGTCCACCTAATGCATTTTTTTAAAATATTGAGCTTGGATTACTTTCACAGTGTTAAAATAGGAGGAAACTTAGGGCTTTTAATAACACATAAGAATGAGCACTGCAGCAGCTCTTCTTTTTAGAGAGGAATAAAGATTGTCAGCTCTGAAGACTGCACCCATACAGGGTGTCAGGGTGAGACAAGGCTAGAGCCACGTTAGGCATTCTAGCAGCAAGTTCAGGATGCTTTTCCGTGGAAAAAAGGCTTCTCTTGGGCTGCCTGGTGTTCACACCAGGAGCGAAAGAGGATCCTTCTGTTATTGATTTGTATACCTAGGAGGGCTATGCTTAGCTTACTAGGTGAGGAAAGAGGTCTGGTTGATTACTTCCATTTTCATTACCTGTAAATGTGGATATTGAACCTAGATAACATTAACCAATGAAAACAAAAGAGATGCCACTTCGCAAAAAGTCTTTGAAAACTTGGGGTAGGCTACAATTACTTAGGATGCAAAAGCGTTGAGCTATAAAAGAACAAATTGGTAAATTGGGCTTCCTAAAAATTGAAGACTTCTGTTATTGAAATATACTACTAAGAAACTGAATAAATAAGCCATGGACTGAGAAAAAATATATTTCATAATGAAATTATATTCAGAATATTTAAGGAAATCTTACAGCTAAATATTAAGTTGAACAGCCAATTTGAAAATGGGCAAGAAACTTGAACAGACTTTTCCCATAGGAAAGCACACAGATGGCCAATAAGCTCATGAAAAGATGCTCAGCATCATTTGTTATTAGGGAAGTACAAATTAAAAACCACAATGACATACCAGTAGGTGTCTAATTTTTTTCATGTTGGTACTAGGAATTGAATTTGGCCTTCGAACTCAGTAACATGTCCAGTCTCTCCATCGGTTTTAACTTTTTATTTTGAGAGAGGGTTTCACTAAGCTGTCCAGGTGAGATTCAAACTTGCCCTCCTCCTGCTCAGCCTCCCTAAGTGCTGAGATTATGGTTGTGTGCTACCATACCTGGCTTAGGTATCTAAAATTTTATTTAAAGATTAATAATTTCAAGTGTTGGCAAAAATATGGAACAGTCGGACCTCATAATTGGTACATGTTCTTTGGAGAATGGTTTACCAGTTTCCTATTAAGTTACACCTACTTTTACCAACACTTACTGAAGGAAAATGAAAATGTGTCCCAGAAAACTGGTACAGCAGCTCACAGCAGCTTTTTTTTGTATAATAGCCAAAACTGGAAACAAGTCAAATGTCAGTTGACTTGGTGAATAGATAAACAAATTGTGATTTATCCATTCAATGGAATACTGCTCAATAATAGCTCTAAGGAATGAATTACTGGCAGTGCATCATGGGTGAATAACAGAAAGCAAAGCTGGGGCTGCCCAGGGTAGGGATAGGTATGTCTGCAGTGGGGTGGGTGCCAGAGAACGCTGGAGTAATGGAAATGTATTTCTTAGTTCTGCTTTTCATTTTGACTAGGGTGATGGTAACAGTTATAAAATTTGTCAGAACTCATCAAACTCTATACTTAAAGTGAGTATATTTTATTTTTTATTAGTACATGTTTGCAGTATATAATTACATTTATTGTGGGGAGTTGGTACATGTACATAATATATCTTTTTGGTGGTTTTTTTTTGGTAGCAGGGATCAAACTCGGGTCCTTGCACTTGCGCAGCAGACGGCAAAGCCACTGAGCTAAATCCCCGGCCCCTACATAATATATCGTAATTCATTTTTTTCATCTCCCCCTCTCACCATCCCCGCTCCTTCCTTCCAAGTCTTGATCCCCTTCCCATTTGCAAAAGCTCTGTTTTCATCATTTTTCCCTTCAGTTATTTTTTTCCCCAACCCCTTTCCCTAACCCTAACCCTCTCCCTTCCCTCCATCTCTTATCCCCCTATCCATTTGAAAAAAAGCTCCCTCTTTCTATTTGCCCATCTTCTCTGTATACACACAGAGACAGAGAGTTTCTCATTAAGAGAAACCATGCAGTATGTAAGCTCATGTTTCTGATTTATTTCACTTAATATTATGGTCTAAGTTGCATCCATTTACCTACAAATGCCTCACGTTTGTCCTTCTTTATGGCAGAGGTGTAAATTATGTATAAATACAACATTTTCCTTACTCATTCATCCGCTCATGGGGATGTAGGTCTTTTCCAAGATTTAGCTATTACAAACTGTGCTGCTATAAACATGGGTTTGCTTGTATCCCTGTAACATGATGACTTTAGCTCTTTTGGGAAGATACTTAGAAAAAGAATAGCAGGGTCTAATGGAGTTTCTATTTTTAGTTTTCTGAGGAATCTCCATACTGATCTCCATAGTGGTTGTGCTGGTTTACACTGCCACCAACAATGGAGAGGAGTTCTTTTTCCTCATATCATCACCCAGCATTTATTATTATTTGATTTCTTGATGATAACCATCCTTTCTGGAGTAAGATAGTATCTCATGCTTTAATTTGCATTTCAAGTGAGTATACTTTATGGTATGTAAATCATCCCACAATAAAGTTGATATTTAAAATGTTGGCAGTCACTGTACCCTCTGGGGAAGGGCTTTCACAGTCGGGTGTTAAGTGTGCGTGATCACATGGCAGTTTTTGTGGTTACCACTTTGCTTGCCATGCATCCCATGCTCTACCGTCCTTTCCAATATCTGCTTAGGAACCGGTCCTTTGGAAATGGAAAGTAGAGCTATAGGGATGCATTATGAGCAAGGTCATAAGAGAGACGTGTGTTACACTTACCAGAATGCCTTGGGACCAGCATGAGTTCTCTCAGAGCATCAGCAGCTTTATCTGTGGAGGCATCAGCAGCTTTATCTGTGGAGGCATCAGGCCTGACAACTCTGGGTGAGGACTGGTCATTTGGCATTCTATGCTTGCTCTCTTTGTGTGTCTGTTTGGCGTGGGTGGGCATCATGGTGTCAGGGGGTCAAGTCCATGGTTATGGAGCAATTCCCCAAGCTTAGCTTCCCCTGAAACTGTGTGAGTGCTCCTGGTACTCTTTTTCATGAAGGCTGTTTTTCTTGCATTACACCTTCTGTTTATCTGTTCCCCCCAGACTTTCTCCTGAGGTCTATTCTGTGTCCAGGAGTACAGAATTTTCTTTCATTTGCTAGCAAATCAAAGAGGAAAGGACTTCTGACTTCTTACCTGGGTTTCATCTTAACCCAGCAAACAACCAACCCCAAGTCACCTGTCACATTTCCATCCTCAAAGATGGCAAAGAACCTTTTCTTAGTGAGAAGAAACATGCATTTCTTGGCTCCTCTCTGCGGAAAAAAAAAAGGTCTTTTCCAAAAAAAGGAGGAATAGGAGGGGGAAGGCTAGGAGCTTCCTTGTGGGTACCAGTGATAACTACCAGTGATAACACTGAGACTCTGGGCCCTGCTTCCTGTAGGGATAAGAGAGGGCCAGGGGTAGTGGACCCTCGCCACAGTGAGTGGAACTTTAAGCTGTTCAGTTACTCATCCAACTAGTATATATAAATATCAGTAGGGAGGAATGACTGTTGTAGGAATTTCACCCCTGGAGTTACCACATAAGTTAATTTACCTGTTTCTCATATAATGCACTTACTAAAATAAACTTTTACTCCATTATGGAGTGTAAGTAACAGGCCTCCTGCAGGCAAAATAGAAAAAGGCCTGCAGAGTAAAGTTCCTTTACTTTTTTTTTTTTTTGAGACATTGTCTTCTGAAACCAGCATCATCTATATTATTAATCGCTTGTAGGCCTTTATACCACATTGCATTACTCCCTTGGAATTAAACTGCACATATAAAGTATGAAAAATGTACTTTTTAAACAGTAAAAAAGTAATTTTCTCACATAATACCCCAAATAAAGTGCCATGGAGCCATTAGTAGTAAATTGAATTTTTTGGTATGTAATTTGTACAAAAACTGACAAGCGCGAGCCCCCTCTCCCCCATCATTAGTCACTGGGCTTAGCGGACACAGAGGCAGTAATCTGCAAGGGCAGGCATTTTGATGTCGACTTCAATTGCACACTTCATTTATTTGGACAGGGCACAGGCGGCAGCTTCTGTCACGGGGCATCATGGCACTATTAGCGAATTTCGCCCCAGGGCAGCTGGGACGCTGTGCTGGGGCAGATGTTCTTTTCAGCCTATTCAGTGACCATTCTTGGGGGTTGTTTACTGTTGCCATGGTGACCTTCATTTCCATAGCAGCAGCACTGCTGTATCTCAGAGGAAAATGAATTTAGTTATAAAAGGATAATATTTTTCTCTGTCTCTACGTAACCTGCCATCTGTCAACTGGTGGATCAGTAAGGATTCAGAAACCTATTAAGAATTATAGCAATGGAGTGATGGGTATTTTAGGGGGGTTCAGATTAAAACCAGTAATAGATATGAAAGCCAATACTGTGCTCTCAATATCAGAACTTTAATTTTTTTCTGTATATTTTAAGTACTTTTTTTAATGCCTTCATCACCTCTACCACCACCATGTATACACATAACCTCATAAAGTACAGTTTGCATTCTGCTGACAAATGGAAATGACCAAATATCTTGTTTGTATCTCACTCGATGCAGGTGTATTTAATGCTTTTCTTCTTGGAGCTGTGAGCTTTCCCCAGTTCATTAGAGATTCCTGTGGCTGAACTTCCTATTGTCACCGCCTCTTCTACTCCTCACCCAAGGGGAGAGCCAAGGGGGCATGTAGATCAGCAGCTTATCAGAAACATACCATGCATTACAACATTCACAAAGCAGAAGAAAACAGGCTCACCTGATAAAGAAAACTTACGAACATGCTCCTCAAATCTCACTCTAAAGTGCCTTTTCTTCCTCTCAGATCCTAATGGTAAGGCAGTCACCTTCAGGATAGCTCATCCAGTTCTTGGATTTTTTTTTTCTCTATTGTACATATTCATGAACTATAACTTGCAGGGGGAAAATACACACACACCAGCCCTGTTGTAAATAATGTTATTTATTGGTTGATTTTTCCAGATCCTGACATTGATGCTGCCAGTGCCATGATGCTTTTGAATACTCCCTCTGAGATACAAGCAGGTTGTGAGTAGATATTTCTATAGCCTACAGCACCATAGTTTGTGAACTTAACCTTCTCATTCATATACCAGGCCATAGGAAACACTAATGCTAAAGTAGACCTCCCCTTGTAGCATTACTTTAAGAACTACATTAGCACATGAATACATGTATATGCATATACACATGCATCCATACATACATATGAATGAACGCAGAGATGCATTTCTGAGATGAGAAAGTTCAGATAGAATTTTAGGGCTTATGACTTGGGGGCAGAGAAACAAACCCCATAATGACCCTAGTGGAAAGAACTTCCTTTCTCCTGCTAGAATCGTTCCTCTGAGATTGTAGAAGAAGCTCTTAATCCAGTCAGCTTAACCGTGATGGAGCTGAGCAATACTCATTCATAGAAATTTCTTTCCTTTCTGGTCCTTATTAATACAAGCCTGCTATTTTGGAAAGTCTGGCCTTCTCAAGTTTATGCTAGTCATAAAATGGAACCATGACACCTTGTATCATCTCTACACAGCCTTCCAGGCTGCCACAGAGAGAAGGGCACAGCTGGGTTAGCTAAGTGCTCCTGCCTTTACCTTCTGTTGGCCATTGAGCAACGTCAAGTTTGAGATAACTCTTTTCCTACTTGGACTTCTTTTCTGTCTACCGTCTGATGTCTTTCTGCATCTTTAGAGCTAGACCAATGTAGTTTTAGAAAGTTTTCCTTCACAAGAGATGAAAAATGACCTTAAGTGAAGATATCTGTGTCTTTTCTAGACTCAAAGCTTGTCCCTCTGCCCACATTGCACACCCAGCCAGAAGCCTGTTAGTGGACAGATAGCTAGACTGCCAAGGTGTACCCAGCTTGTCACCAGGACATGAATTGATTCATTCCAGTCTATTGATGAAACATGGTAGTATGGAGATGGTGACATAAAGCAATAGACGTCACTATGACATTACTGGGGACTGGTCCTCACCCTTCTAATTCCTTTGGCTGAGACATTTGACCATCTGGGCCTCTGGCTCTCTGAGGATCTCTTAGCCTCCTAAGCAATGGAAATGCCCTACTTTTGGAGAGGATAGTGTTTGCCACCAGAAAGTGCCCATCCTCAGACCCCCAACAGGTGTCACCGTGGACTGATACGGGTTCCAGTCCGCCTTTCATAGCCCTCCACTTGTCCCAGCCTTTCTGATAGCTTTAGGAAATTTGGCTCCACTGTTGCTTTTTGTTCCTGTTCTAAAAGACTAAAGAAATACATCCAAAAATTCTCAGGAAGACCCGATCCTCTGCCTGAGCTGCCCTTACCTGCTCCTAACAGTGCAGGATTCTCATTCTTCCTTTGCTAACTTGGGTTACTAGCATTTGGAATGTTAGTCTGCCCAGCAAACAGCACTGCTGCACACACGTGTAACTGGTACATTTCTGTAACTAGCACTTAACCTGGAATGTGGCTTTTACATGTTCAGATTTTTAGAGAAATACTTAAAAACCTCCATTCTTAGATGGCATCTCAGGAAAAGTGCAGCCCAGATTGTAATCAAGTTACAGGCTGAAATGATTTCTAAAATCAAGTTGCATAACCTGTCCTAGTGGAAACACTGATTTCATCAGAGCCATGCAAGATTTGAGCACCTTCTTTAGCACTCAACCATTGTACACAGTGATCATTAAATTAAAAAAAAAAATACTGTCAGTGAACTGGTGGAAAAGGCAAGGGAATTGATGGAGCATTTATAGATCCTCAGCAGCTTTCATGAAATTCCCCTATTATTGAATTCTTGGCTACAGATGGAAAAGGAAAAGCCATACTCCCAATTAGCCTGGGTCAACAGGTCAGTTGTTCTGAATGTTCTCATTTCTATTCCTATAACTCCCCAACTGGAAAAATTCTCCTTCCAAGACATTAATAGTCCTATTTACATTGGAATGCTGAATTAGAATGCTGAAGTTGAGAGTTGCAAAGCTATAGGATCATTTGGGAAGTCTTTCTTAGAAAGCTAGTATGACTGGGTGAGAAATCCGGCCATAACCTTCAGTCAGGAAGGCCCCGTGCTGGAGGGGGTTCCAAGGCTCCAGAAGAAAAGAGCCAGGATCCCTATGAAGGTCACAGAAGATGAAGTCGCAGACAGGAGCCGAGAGACGTAAGCATGAAGATTTGGGGTAGGGACATCTTCATGTTTGTCTTCCCATTTGACCTCCAGTGCTGGTCTAATAATATCCAAGAGGTCAGATACAGGCATAGTCAATGGGCAGGTAAAAGGCCCCAAAGATTGGAGCAGTACCTTATGAGGGAGTGAAGATACATCAGGAGTCTACTGTGTACGCCTGGAAAGTCAGGTGGCCGTTGCTTACCCTTGTAATAGAGCCAGAGGTGACCACTGTTTTCAGCCAGCACTTCCTTGCTTCACTCTTCCCTGCCCACCTTTATTTCCTTTTACATTTTGTAGTGTTTCTTGCCTTGAGATTTGAGGCAGTGCCTTGCCCTCTTAAGAGAGAAGCGTTACAAAGCTAGAATGATTAAGCCGCCATTCCTAGCCCTGCCAGCATGGTCCCAGGCTAGAAAACAAGAAGAGATCGCTGGATGGAAGGTCTCAGTGTGGATCTGTACCAGCCTTCTCGAGGTCCCTGCCTGCCCAGAGCCAGCCTATATTTTCCCTTGGGCTGGGGCTCCTCGTGCAATGCTCTCCTTAGCCCCTTGGCTTCCCCTCTCAGCCTGCTTCATCCCCTTGTCTGAACAGGTGCTGCCAGCCTAGGGTCTCTGCCTCTGTGCACTGTGAGAAGTTAGAGGCTGGCTTGAAAGGGTTTCCCTTTGTCATCGCCCTTTGTAGCTGCTTCGCCTCAGGTCACCAGATGGCAGCCACTTAGATCTTTTCCTTTCTTCCTTTCTTTACTCAGCTTGTGCAAAGTGAGCTCAGGGCTGGTGGACCAGCCACTGTCCAGAGTGAGTAGGTCCTACAAAGGAAACTGCTCGAGAACCTGTCTAACACAAGCTTCTTTCTCTGAGGGACCCACGTGCCCAGAGGAGCCCCATGCAACCTGCATTGCTTGGGCTGGAGTCAGTCTTGTTTCAGCCTGATGCTTTTCTTTCGGTCAGGCAATGGGTTGCAGCTAATGAAAACCTGGGCTCCAACAGTTTGTCCTCCTGGTGGCACCTGCGGAGCATGTGACATTAGCTTTTTCAGACTGCCAGTTTGCAGTGTGGGACACGTTCTGCAAGGAGAGCTATTAGGTCCCACGTGCTCCCTAGGACACTACTTCAGAACACTCAGTACAGGGTATGGTTGGCTCAGTATCTTCCTAACTTTGGATTATGCTCCCTAGCCTACCCTCCCCCCCAAAATTTCAGCTTCTGGTATCCCCTTTAAGCACCTGCCATGCAGAGCCCCTTTGACAAGCCCAGTGAGTCATCTTTAACCCCCGTGGAGGAATTGTTATTAAGTCAGGAGAAGCCAGATCACTATTACTCATCTTCAAAGGCTTATATAACCCCTGGTTGGAATGTTCCCACAGGCGAACTCTGGATAATAAACAAAACAACGGAAAAGGACCTAGGGGGAGGGAGGCTGGCGTTCCACTCCCCCTGGAAGTGGGGTATGTGTCAGCCTCAGCAGACGAAGTAGAAGATAAGCAGCCTCGAAATCGGTCCCCTCCCCAGCCTGTTTCCAAGGGAGCAGGTGGAAAGGCCGCCTTTGGGAAAGGAAAAGATTATAAGAATCACCTGCTGCTCAGCTTATGGCCTTTGGTGGAGTTGGCCAGGGCTGCCCTCTCAAGGCTGTGGGAGGAGCTCTGAGGTTAATTTTAGAAGTGAAAAATCAAGTGAGCTATGAATCAAGAGGGAGGCTGGGGACGTGCCGGGGGACGTGCCGAGGGACGACTTACTGTGCAGGAGAGTTTGTCTTATGCCTCAGACATTTTTTTGTTTGTAAGATTCCCAAAATCACATTATCCTGTTGGATCAGGGCATCTACAGTGATTGGTGCTGCTTGATCTGGCTGTTTTTATGAGTGTGTTGCTTTCTTGCTAAAGTCAGCAAGTTTAGAGTCACCCTCTAACTTCAAAGAACCCTAGCAAGTGTTGGGGACTCTGGTGCTGAAGTCCTTGGCACCTTATTATCCCAGCAGCTAGAAAGTTCGAGACCTACATCTTCTCTCCTATACAAGATGCATATTTAACTGATCTACAAAAAAGGATGATGCTTGAGCCCTGGGCCTCTTCTAGTGAGAGCCACAAATCAATTAGAGGTTGATTCACTGTGTGCAGTTTGTTAAGTCTTTGACCTGGGTGGAGTTTAGCTGTTTTCATTGCATTGGGTGGGGTGGGTTGTTGTGAAAGTGTTGGTATTTAAGTGTCTTGATGTGCTCTGAGGGAAACAGAGTGGAAGGAAGGGAAAGAGACGTGCTGATAGACCAAGGCCTGAAGAATGGACTCACGTTCCTGCTGAATCCAGTAAAAAGCAGGGGAAGATGGACATCAGAATGCCTTTCTCAGAAAGTTATTTTATACCAGCTATGATGCACTGTTCAGAAGCTACATTCCTGACGCTAGGGGATGGGGACGGAAAGGAGAAGAGATGGCACAGTCAGCTGGCTTCTCGCAGTCAGTGAGCAAATACAAACACATCTACCACCTCAACATGGAGAGTGCTGCCAGTGAGCATGAGAAGCGCCAGGATTAGCGGAGACAGCGCTCACTTGCAGCTCATTGGAGAACAAGCTCCAGGACTCAGTAGGCGCCCAGACCGTGCCAGAAATCTTGTGGGGTTAAGAAAATAGCTTAGGAGAAGTCTACGGTACTGCAAGATCACTTTGTCCATGAGATTCTCTTTAAAATGAGTGCAGTTCACTCATTAGGAAGATGTTTTAACAAGAAAGAGCAAAGGTACAACCAATTACAAAAGGCATAATACAAGTGAAAGAATTTCCCCATGTCCTGAGCCTATTAAGCCATGTGCCTTATATAATCAATGAGGCCGCTAGAGAGATGATGTGGGGTGGTGGATGATGGTGGTGGTGGTGGTGGTGGTATACATGGCCGGCCAGCCACTGAGATAAGCAGTTTACATAACTCACCTTATTTAATCCTCAGAACAGTCCTATGAGGTGTGTTTATGCTTGCTTTACCAGTGAGGGAATGGAGGCACGGAGAGGCTAAGGTACTAGGCCAAAGCCACAGGCTGGGTGGGCCAAGCCTTTGAACCAAGGCAGTGCTGCTCAGAGCCTTTGGCCACTGCAGTGTGCATCTTCCAGGCAGGTTTCCATGAGATGGGGCATCCGCAGCTCCAAGTCTCCAGCAGGTGTTTGCTGTGGACTGGGTTCCTTTTCTTTCCCTTCGTGTTGCTTAAAGGTTTGGGCATTGGGAAGAGGACCCTGTGATGAGACACTGTCCTCAGGCTGCTTTTCTTGTTTCATAGGCAGATGTCTCCTGGCCATGCCAGAGAGCAAAAGCACATATGCTCCATGACTTGCATGTGCTCTCTTCCATTCCAGGGCTTCCTCATCTCTGTCCAGTGTTGAAGGCTGGCTCGGGTGTTTGTGCTGCAGCGATGGCTGACATACAGCACACAAGCATAGCTGAGCATCACAGGAGCTGTTCAGTCAGCCACTCTGTCACCGGGAAGACTGCTAAATTCTTAACTTGTTGGTGTGGCTTTTGCCTCATTCCATATTTCTGGGTTTTCAGCTCACCTAAAGTGCAGAATGTTCAGCCTTCTAGCAATTCCTCTGTAGACAGTGATCGTGTCAGCGATGATAACAGTGATAGCTAACACACATGTTCTAAATACGAGTGCCTCTTTTAAGTCAGTTAAATCTCCTAGTACCTTGAGAGGTAAGTATTATTTTGTCCCCCAGCTTACTTAAGGAATTGCATGGGGGTTCAGTCAGTAGTTGACAGAGATAACACCCAGACCCAGGGTAGTCTAACACCAGATACTAGTTCTCAGCCACGTCAGTGCAGGCCACTTTCTTGCTCCAAATCATATAATGGTTTTCCCAAGTCCCATGGGCTAACATCTAAGTGAATCCCATTCCTACTACGATTGTATGCTGTACCAAAGTAACTTTTAGTTTCCTGTGCATGCTGTGCTTTAAAAAAAAAAAACAAAAAAACAACTCCAGGACTTTGTATCTTCTACTTCTCTGGCTTAGAATTTCAGTGTAAGTGGCACTTCTTACAGGAAGCCTTCCCTGGTACCCTTATACACCTACAGTCCGTATAACTGATCATATTGTGTCTTCAGTGTCTCAGATTCTCTTATCTGTCCCACTTAACTGTTATTGCCCTATGACCTTATCACCTGATACAGATAATACACAGGAAAATGCTTGGCAAACATTTTAATAATTAAATGATACAGTCTGTATATGGGACTGTCACCATTTTTACTGCCCAGGGTCACAATGTAGTTCAGATTTTCAGTATTTAAGTTACTTATCCACATTTTTTTCTAAATCGATCTCCGGTTTTGATATTCTCCTTTCCTCCATTTTTGTTGTCTTGATAGCCTTAGCAAAAATCGGATGGCCACATATGTGTGGTTCTATTTCTGTATCCCATGTGGTTCCTTTGATTTATATGTTTGTACTATCTCCTCCCTCAGATAATCTAATCTATCATCTGAAACCAGGCTGCTGATTGGGGGTGGGAGGAGTTCCTGATCTTGCTCTGCTCACTCCCCAAATTGGTTATGATAAGAGGCTGGGGTCATTCTGGAACACTGGACTGTACTTGATGCTGGTGAATTAGGCAAGAGTTTCAATTTTAACTCCCATCCTACCTTTTATAAGACCTAATAATAAGGGCTTCATACAAACCTGGAAGAGAAATGGCAAAAATTATTAGCAACAAGTACAAAATGCCCAAGAAGTCAGTAGTCTGTAAAATTATCCCATGTTCATGAGTGGACATTCACCTTACATGAAGGATGTTTAGTTAAAAGTTAGGAATATTTATAAAACACATATTCTTAGAGATCTAAAAGTCAAGTGAGTAAATTATATGTATAGGTAATTTACTTTATAAGAAGGATTTATTCTATACAAATAATACTGTGTTTAAGCACTTACAATCCAGGCTGGTTTTTGTGTTTCAGGGTATAATTCTTTAGACTTTTTGGTGGTGTTGGTAATAGCACAGTTTACACACTTGCACCTGTAGGAAACTGTGCCAAGGCTGGGGAGCAAAAGGGGTCTTGGCAGGAAGAAGTCCCAAGAAGGAAATCACTTCTGGGAATTGTGCAGAGTCACACAAGAACTAAGGTTAAACCCATCTGTACTCACGATTAGCAGTGTCACCTGGCCTCACAGCCACAGGGAGGGGCCTTGGTAGATGTAGCAGGTGACAGAGGATTTGCTTGAACTAGACAAAATTGCTGTTTGGAAGGTTAAAAAACAAAAGTCAGATATCAGAGATTCTGCGCAGTTTCCTTGTTGTCATGTAAATCCTCAGACAAAATTGGATTGGCGGGAAGCCACGCTGAGTATGCATGGGATGTGGACCGGTCTATAGAAGTATCCCACATGTGTATCTGGAGATGGATCTGATGGTCACTGGCCACATGGTCGCTTAGCGTTCGGGCTGCTCCAGGAATGAGTGTGTGGAAGGTGGATTCTGTGGAGACTCTCAGGAAGATTTCTTGGGAGGAACTTTGGAAAAGGAGGGATGTGGGCCTCCAGAGCCATCTCTGTGGGACTCTGAGGCTAACAACAGAACCTAGAGGTTACCTCTTTCCTCCCAAGGACCTGAGGAGGGACCTCTGGGGTGGACTGTGTTGCAAGGCTGAGGGTTCAAGTAGCTTGAAAAATTGGCTCTGCTGTTACTTTTGGCTGTATTTCTCCTTTGTTGGATGAAGGACAAATAGGAAAATGTTCTCAACTTATGACCCTGGCCTGAGAAGCATGAAGAAATATATTTGTTAGGTCATCTGCTGTCCTTCCTTTGTGAGATTTCTTAGGTTCTGACCAAAAGATTAGAGGTTATGGTTAACAAATGCAAGAAAATGGTATTTGAAGCCTGTTGTTACAAAGTTACTTTTTCTTTAACCTAGGTATCAATATTTTGTTTGTAAGCTATTGGTCTGATTTTGCTGGCCAAATTATGTTTCTGCTCTTTCTATCTGGTCTTGTTCTTTTGGTATCTTTTTCTTTCTGTATATGTATGTGGGGTGTGTGTGTGTGTGTGTGTGTGTGTGTGTGTGTGTATGTGTGTGTGTGCAATTTTTCTCTCACTTCTTTCCTTTCCCTCGTCCTCCTCCTCTACCTCCTCCTTCCTCGGTCTCTCTCCCTGCTCCTCCCAGAGTTTCTGACTTAAAACAGAAGTTGTTACAGTTGATTCACATGCATTATTTTTTTCTTTTCTGCTTTTCCAGTTCCTCCAGGAGTGATTCAAAATGGAGCACGGGTTCTGAGCCGAGGGCTGTTCCCTGGCGTCCGGCCATTGCCAATCACTCCCATTGGAATGACGGCAGCCATGAGGTAAGGGAGGCGCCTACTTGATGAGTGGGAGGGCCATTGCTTTGTCCTCCGGGGCCCCTTGGAGGATCAAGACGACCAGCTTCTAACCAGTGAAGACATACCTAGTTTGGGTGTTCAGCAAAGTCTAAAAAGTAACCTCCAGTGCCCCCAGTCCAAATGCCAGCTACTCCTTCATGGGCCATCCTGATTGTTTGCAGATGAGGAGATGGAGGCAAATTAAAGTTTTTTGGTTTCTGGTTTTTGGTTTTACTTTCCAGGGGAACAGGATTAAAGTGAGTAGAAGGAAAGCATGGGTGGGTTCTTAGATTCTAGGCTGTGTCTGACCTGCCTGGGCCTCAGTTTCCTCACCCACTGTACTTCTCTACGTTTAAGCATGGGTTGCAGTACAAGTCAAATGCAAAATCATGTGTAATACGTGCTTTGGTAAGTGGCCTATAAATAGCAAGTGGTATCGTTCCCCTGTTTCCAAGAATCAGGTCAGTTGTCAGACCGCATGAACTCTTCCTACGGAAATGTCTTTCTTCCATCCTCCTCATCTCCACTGCCAGCCCAAGATTAGGGTCCACCACTAGCTTTGAACCCCCATGTGCACCAGTGTGTCAGCCTCCTCCTGTTTTCCTGCCATCTGTCAGCCACTACCAGAACAGTTTCTTAAAATGTACCAGAGTCAGCAGAGCCACCTTCATGACTCTTCACCTCACCCTGTCACCTAGGCCTTCCCTCCTTCTTGAACCAGATTTGTTCATCAAATATGCCCCGTATTTGCCCATCTTAGTCACGTTGCTGCTTCTGCATAGACTTCCCTCAGCTTGCACATGGTCCCTTCACAATACTTTCCTGAAGTGGCCAGCACCATCAGGAGCTCTTCAGACCCCTGAATACCAAGGGAGGATGATGGGGAATAAAAGAAAGAGACAGGAGCAATATTTAGTGTGCGATGGGGGACCAGGAGGAATCTGTCTGTAGTGGACAGACTTCAGTGAACTCCACAGTGGGCCCACTTTTATTGAATCATCAAAGAGCACAAGGGAGGGAGGAGGTAGTGTACTATTTGAAGAACAGCAACTGCAGTAAGGTGGGAAGTAAGGTAGGAAGATAGGGACCAAGATTAACATCTCAAAGGGAAAATGTAAGGTCCTTCTCTACACCCTGATGTCTGCATTTTATATTGCCCTCAGCAGAATGTTATCTTGCCTCAGAAGAGCTACGATTATGGCTTTCCTACAGATCCAGGAAGTCTGCAATCTTTTGCCTACTTCTCTATGACCCCTGGGGCCTTGGTACTGCAGGGCCTGTGGCCTGACCCCCACCAATCTATGCATATCGTGACTGGTCCCCAACACAGCATGAAACGGAGTTCTGCTTCCTGTGGCCCATCAGCCCCATGCTGCAGTGGTGGCTTTTAACACATGACCCTATCTGCTATAATTTCACTGTGTGTCCTCAGTGGTCTGCTTGCTGAGTCAGGTGACAGATGCCTCACACCTGTAGCACAGTGCTAGGCATGGGCTGTAAAACCTCTGTCTCTTTGAGCTGCATTCTCCCCTCTCCTTTCTCTTGCACTTAGGGATCAAGTTGGCCCTGAAGAACATTTTTACTTTCACAGTGTCTCAGGTCCCAAAGGAAACCTTCCTAAAACATCCATTTATCTGGCCCTGAGGGAGAGGAAACATGAGGTTAAACTCTGTTATGCAAATCGACCACGTGGTGCTTCTCCAAGCATTTGTGTCTTTTAACTCTTCCTACAAACCAGCCTGCTTTTGTTACAATAAGCATCACTTAATCTTTAGACCAGACTCTGGTGTCTGGGATCTGATGATTAGGGAAATTGGTAGGAATTAGAATAGTGATAGATCATAAATAAAACTGTGTATCATTTCTGCTAACCTGACATGGGAATGTTTTCTAAAAATATGTGGGAAGGGTCTTTTCTTTATACTTCTCTAAAGTCTTTCATGGTTATCTTCAGATCATTAATTCTTGAGTTCCTAAGTGATAACCCTTTTCCATGAAGCGAAAATACTAATCCCCTTCCCTCACATTATGAAACAGACATACTCTGTTTTCCATTGCTTTCTTAAAATCTTTCCTGTCTCACCTCTTAGTTTACCTTTCTGGTAGAGAAGACTTAAGAGACTGCAGGCTATTTTTGCTTGGACCAACAATGTATTTTCATTAGCAGATTCTAAATGTAGACTTCAGATGTGTTGTCTTGACCATACTTCGAGTGTCTTTAAGCTTAGTGTTCCCCATGCATCCAGGCATTCCTTCTAGAAGGGGATGGAGGAGTGGGCAGGCACCAGAGTGGCCTTTGGCAGGAGCTCCCTCCTCATTTTAGTTATTACCCCATGGAACATGCCATCACAAATTTCACTGAACTGTCCCCTCTACAGGCATTATTTTAAATACTGGTGGTTTCGCACTGGTGGTGTCTCTTTAGGAGATAAAGTTTTGCAGCCAAACAACACAGTGTTGTTTCTCTACAGAGCTGCCACTCATCCGACCCCACTAGTGACTATTAGGCCCCTTCCAAAGTAAAAAGCCACAGAGCAGTTTCCAGGGCAAGACTGTGCATCAGTCAGGTCCAGTCAGGAGACAGCAACCACACCAGAGGACTGAGCAGAACAACTTGAGGATACTGTTAACCAGGTAGAAAACTACTGACTAGGTAACCAGTGAGTGAACAAGAGAACTCAAAGTGACGTAGGGAAAGCAAGTGTGGGGCGAGGCCACCATCTGTAGCTGGAGGGAACAAAAGGAAGAGATTGGAATGGTGGCCCCAAGGACCCAAAGCTCAGGCCTCTGCCAAGGGGTGGGGTCTGAGATCCCTACATCTGAGAAGGAGGTCCATATTGGTGCATGGTCTTGTGAGTATTGGAAAACCCAGACTGGATGGCACAGCTGCCCCAGCAATAAACTTCTGCTGCCGATGCTGCTGAGGTACAGAGGCCAGAGCTGTCCTCACCATCCACCACCTTCACAGTCTCTGTAACAGCCCCTGTTGGTGGAGCCAAGTGGTAAAACAAAGTGTGGTTTACACAGTCAGTCCAGACCAGCCTCAGCAAATGAATCAGATGAGAAGGCTGAGCTCAAGGCTGAGGGACAATAGCCTTATAGTGGCATAGTTTGCTAAGTGTCGGCCCACTGACCTTCCAGAGCCTCATAGTTTTGAGCAAAACAGTTCTGGTAAAATATGCACCCACACTGTTTATAGAAACAGAACCAAAAAAGCTCCTGTGCATTGGTAATAAGTTGTCTAAATATTCTGTACCTGTCGCATTAGTTTTAAGGGAAATTAGAGGAAGAGAGGTCGGTAGTTAAGTTCCGTAAGATTGGGGACACTTGCTTCTATCTCTGCCTGCTTTTTGTAGGGCAAATAGGCACTGAGATGCTTTTAGAAAAAGATGAACAGAAACACAGCTAAGTGGGCATTTGCAGAATTGGTGTCTGTAAAACCCATTAAGAAGTGTTTGGGGGAAAAATCGTTTAGCTCTTTCATGTTCATTGTAATTTTTAAATTTGGCCCCACATTCATTGAACCTAAATTCAACTGAGGTTGAAAGGAAAATGATTCAGTGAAGAATAGAACAGCACGACATGGGCTGTCATCCACCAGACCTCAAGGCAGTGCACACACAGGGATTCCTGCATGGGGGTTGGGAGGTGGGTTCCAGTGTTTATAGGGGCTGCTGCCCCAGTCTGCTCAGCTGGGGCCCAGGGAAGGTGAGAGAGTCATTAGCACCCACTAAAGACCAATTTCCTCCTCTCCTTTGTGTGAGAGGTTTTCTGTGTGAGTCTAAGCACTTCTCCTTAAGTGAAAATATTTGTCTTTCAGGGCTTTTCCCCCCTCCGGCTGAGTGGCAAAGGCCATGTTTGTTTGTCTTAACTCTGAAACTGTTATTGACATAGATGAAGTGTTACTTTTATTAGCTGATCATTACACAGCTTGTATTTGCTGGGTTCCTTTGCATATAATTATGATGTGAAAACTCCTTGTAAGAGTATCTGTCAATAGTGTAATTGACTTTCCCCTGTTGACTTTTTACTCAATAACCTCTGAGACTGGCCCATCCTTAGACATTGGAAACCTGCTTATTTTGAAATTTGCCTGAGTGCGGTGTTCAAGATATATCATCCTCAAAAGAACTGCTTGCACATCTTGAGTTTTATACCTGTATCTTCTGCTACTTTCCCAGTGAAATGTGCTGCAGAGATCCCCTGAAATGGAACAGTTACCACCACTGAATCTTTAGACCAGACTCTGGTGTCTATCCAGACTCTGGTGTCTATTTCTGGCCTATCTGGGGAAGAGAAGCCCAGATTTCTTACATTCATAGCATTATGGGCCGCCTCCCACACAGGGACCATAGAAACTCGCTTGAGCCATCTTACGTTTAACCTTTAGGACTCTCTCTGATCCCCATGTGGCCACTTGAATGACAAAGAAGAATTAAATGTCCCTGGTTGGCCAGAGGGTTGGGAGAGAACAGATGGGAGGCAGGTCCTTCAAATGGCAGCAGAGCCCAGAAATCATGCATATAGACTCAGGAACCAAGTTTCCTGGGTCCTTATTCTGTAGCTATGGAACCTTGGACAAGTACACTTGGGCTTCTCACAAGGAAACTACCTCTCTTGTGAATTAAGATTAATACACAGTTATGTGCTTGGCATGTAAGCATTATGCAGATATTCGATAATAACATGGATGTATCCAGTCTGCCCTCCATAGACCTTTCTGGGTCCTCTTCCTGAGCACCTGAACCTAAGCCCCATCGTTCAAGAGAAGGCTTAGTTTGAACTTCTGTCACTTCAGCCCAATGTAGATTTGTGGCAAGGCAATTGCCTTTGAGGAATCATTGCTGGCCTACAAGTCCAGACCATAGCATGTTATAAAATTGTAAGAAAGTGCCATTGAATTACCATGAAAGGCTCCTTAATTTTACTTGGATCTCTAAGGACCTAAATGAAAACTGCAATTCCCATTGAACATGAAGATGACCATTCATGGTTCTGTTGCAGCACAAAAACATCAATTTTTTAAAAAACATTTTCTTAGCATGTATTTGTGATGCATAATAAATATATTCATCATGAGATATTTGTACATATACATATACATATCCCATCTCGATACTTTGTACTTCCCCTTTCCTTCCCCTCCCCTCCATCCTATCTCCCTTTGTCCCCAAATCAAAAACATCATTTCTTAGTGTCATGTCATGCAATCATCATTTAAATATCACATGGTTTCTCTTATATGAGAAATCCAAAATATAAATAAAGAGCAAAATAAAAGCTAGATAGCAGGAAATAAGGAGATAGACCTTTTGCAAAAGGGAAAGGACCAAAAGATGGAAGGAGGGGAGGGAACGGGGATGAAAAAGGAATTAAGATGTGTTCTGTACATGTGTCACCTCCACATGAGGAATGTCATTATATACTGCAAACGTGTAAAAATAAAAATTTAAATAAATTGAATCATCAGAAAAACCCATCTCTCAGCCTAAGATCTGTTTCTCCTTTCTTAGCATCTTTGTCTTCCCCCTTGAGAAGATTGTGGTCTGATTAGGGTACTTGAAGGAAAATTTGACACTGATCTTGCTGTTTATTGTGTTGTATTTTGTTTTGTTTTGAAAGACCATGCACCTGTTGGCCTTCTCTTCTGAAATCATGGCCTTTGAAAGCAATTACACAACTCAGTATTAAGTTATGCTTTGTGGTAGGAGGAGAGGAGAAAATAGTAAAGGTTTAGGTTTAAGAAAAAAGGGAAAAAGCACACCAGACAGAGATCCCTCCCGGACTCTGCCCCTGCAAAAGTTTTTGCTTTTGACAGCATCATAGGAAGACAGTTTTATCATGAGGCTAACGTATTATTAGTCTTAGAGACTTATTATTTCAGTTTGGAATCCATCTGGAGTTATGGTGTGAATCAGAGGTACATTTCAATATTTCCAAAATGGATAATCAATTATCCCAGCATCATTTATTAAATAACCCTCCCTTTCCTCATGATATGAAGTACGAGGTATGATATATATATATCAAGTTTCTTTATATTTAGGGGGCTCTTTGTCCTGTTTCACATTTGTCTTTTCTGTGACAGTACCACACTGTCCAAATTACTCTGTCTTTATGGTAAATCTTAAGCCTGGTCACACAGGTTCTCCCAATTTGCCATCTTTTTTCAGTGTGTGGATATTCTTCGTGCTTTGCACTTACATGTGAATTTTAGATTCAGCTTGGTGAATTATAAAATAACAAAAAAAAATGGACTAGGGGAGGTAAAGAAGAAAATATCTCCTATTGTGATTTTTGACTAACATTGTATTGAATCTGTGGATCGTATTGGTGGGAATGCCCCCATATTAACTCTGTTAATCAGTGAATTTGTAAACCTTTCCATGTATTTAAGTCTTTAGTGTCACTCATTACAGCTTTATTTTTTCCCCTAAAGGACTTAATCATCTGCATAGTCTAGGTTTGATATTTTCTTTTGCTATTATAGATTTTACCAACACAGACAATGTATTTTCTGTTTGCTGGAAACACATGGAATGCAATGGAAATTCATGGAAATGCAACTGATTTCTCAGCATTGATTTTTCATAGCAACCTTGCTAAAGGAACTGCCTTAGTAATTCTAACAGTTTACTGTGTATAGAGCACATCTTCTGCAAATAACCGTGGGTTTGTTTTTCCTATTTTTTTTCTTTTTCTTGTCCTATTGCACAGTCTAGGACTTCTGAATAAAGTAACTATAATAGGTATCTTTCTGTTTTTTCTTATTTTAAGGGGAGCCATGTTGTTCACTCACAGTTGACAGGATATTTGTTACTGGTTTTTAAGGAAATGATTTTGTCATAATTTCCCTTTATTTTTAGGTTTTTGGGATATTTATCATCTATAATTGTTGAATTTCATTAGAAGTGTTTCCATCATTTAAGAAAGCTATAAAATTTTTCTTTTTTTTTTTACTGTGGTAAATTACATTATAAATCTACCAATTCCAAAAGAACCCTTTCATATCTGAATATATTTGATTATGATACATCGATTTTTTATGTATTAGAGCTGATGAACTAATATTTTGTCCATGCATCATATTTCTGCAGTTCTGTCTTCATCTGGTTTTAGTGTCAAGATTGTATTAGCCTCATAAAGTGAATTGGGCAGTATTCTCTCACTCTTTTTTGAGAGTTTATGTAAAATTAGAATTATTTGTTGCCTAATATTTGATGGAACTTGCTTGAGAAACAATCTGGGGCAGGTGTTTTCCTTGTAAAATGATTATTATTATTAGTTTAATATATGTAATGATTATAGAATGACTTGTTTTTTAACTTCCTTTTGAAAACCACTTCTATAACTCTAGGGGTTTGTCCATTTCACCTTGGTTTTCAAATACATTGGCATATTCTCAGTGTATTTCTCCATCTTTGAAAATATCATTTGTAACTATGTTCTGTTTTTATTTCTTATTTCATTTATATCTTCTTTTTTTGTTCGTGTGATTAAGTTTGCCAGAGATCTCCCCTGTCATCTTTTTTTATTAGCTCTACTTTGCATTTGTTCTTCGTCATTGATTTTTGCTACTTATAATTTCCTTGTTTTCTTTGCTTTTAGTCTACTTTTCCTTGCATAGATCAGTTACTTTTACTTTTAAATCTTTTTTCTTTTTCTATGAAAGTTTAAGGCCATAATTTTCTTCACACCACTACTTAGTTGTATCCCACAAGTTTTATTATCTTTCATATCATTGCTGTTAAGTACTATTTTCAAATTTTCACTTTGATTTCTAAGTTGGCCCATGGGTATTTTTAGAAGTGTTTTTTTCCAAATTTCCCAAAGAGGAAGTAGTTGTTATTTTTTAGTTACCTCTTCAGCATTGACCATTAACTTCGATGCTTTGTGGTCAGAGACTTGACCATTTATACTACAGCTTCTTTGGAATTTGAGGTTGTATATGTCTAGTCTAAGTGGCCTCATATAAATAATTCATGATCTGGTATAAATCAGTATTTTAAAAATATTTCACCTGTGCTTCAAAAGAATATGCTTTTCCCATTGTTAGCATAGTTTTTGTGTGCAGTATGTCTTTTAGGTCAGATCTTGATGTAACCTTTTGTGTGTGTGTATATGTGGTATATGTGTGTGAGACAGAACAGGATCAATTGAATACTAAGAGTGATACATTAAATCTCCCATTACACTGTGGATTTGGCTGTTTTTCCTTGTAACTCTTTCAATTTTAGGAGTAGATATTTTGAAGGTATTTTATTGGAAGTATGCATGTTTAAAACTGTTCTGTCTTCCTGGTGAATTAAACCTTTATGAATGTTTAATGACTCTTCGTCTGTAGCAATGATTTTTGCTTTAAAATCTATCATTTCATTTTAATATCACTACACCAAGATGATACAATTTTTTCCATCCTTTTAACCTTTGTGTGTCCTTTTGTTTCAGGTTTGTTTCTTATAAACAACAGATGCCTTTGTAAAATCCATGTTAATGATGTGAACTTTTAGCTGAAATTTTTAGCCGATGTTTATTGACGTACTTCATTTCTGCCTTCTTATTTTGCATTTCTGTTCGTCTCCTTATTCTAGATTCTTTCTCCTTTCTAACATTATTTTGAGTTGACTGAAACTTTCCCATTCTTCATTCCGTTTCTTTCTCCTTAATGGTTTGGAAGTTATACATTCTGTTTCTCTTCATTTCCTGTTGATCGTAGAACTTTTAGCATGAATATTTTAAAACATTTAAAGTTAATCAATATCTTTAACCTCTTGATCAATACAGGGCCTTTGGAATGCTTTAGCTTCAATTCTGCCTTCCAGATGATATGCTACATTTGTCTAATACTTTTGTTCTAATTTGTTTTCTTAAAGCCACTTAGCATTAGTATTATTGTGTCATCAGGTCAATACTTCCGTATCTTTTCTTTGCTGACCATTTCTTCTTACAATCTCAGGCCTTTCTTTTTAGATCACTTTCCCTTTTTTCTCTGAAGTACATTTTTAAGAAGTTCCTATCCTGAGGGTATGTAGTGGAAGCCCTGAATTTTTGGCTGAGAATCCAGCGGCTTTTGCCCTCTTTTTAGAAATGGTGTTAAATTCTAGGTTGGCAGGTAATTTTTTTTCTCTCATCTTGAGATATTGTTCCACTTGTTTCACATGATCTAGATTAATTGATACTTCTCCTTAGGTAATGTGTTTTCTTTCTGCTGCTTTAAATCTTACCTTTTTTTTTTTTTTTAACTCAAAGGCCTGAATACCACAGTGAGGTATTTGTATCATTGAAAGCTCTACAAGGTTCGCCACCACTGCTCTAAGGTTTGATAATGATGTATCTAAGAATGGATTTCATTTCATTTATCCTGCATGGGATTTGTTGGCTTTTTCAACTGGAAAAGTTTCATCAAAATTAGAAAATTTCTAGCCATTTTCTATTCAAGTATTAGATCTCCCATTTTCTTTTTACTCTGGAACCCGCACAGATTTACCTGGGCTCTCCTTTGGTGTTCCATACCATCCAGCCTTTCCCCCATAGTTCCTACCTCTTTGTCTCTCTGCTGTGTTTTTTGGAGTATCTTCAGAGCTGTTTTCTAACTCACTAATTTTTTTCTCGAGCTGCATTGAGTGTTTTTAATTTCAAGGATTGTATTTTTTAACCTCTGGAACTTCTACTTGGTACTTTGCAAAATCTGCCTGCTTAGTTTGTATAGTCTGTTCTTCCTGTCCAGTGTTTTTTAGTCCCCTCTTTATTTCTTTAAATGTCCCAACTTTAGATTGTATCTACTTAGTTCAACATTTACAGTACTTGCAGTTCACATTTTATAGTTTCTTTTTTTTTTTTTCTGTTGTCTATTGCTCATGGTGTCATGGTGGCTTATTTCTTTTGTGTTTGATGATTTTTTTTTTCAATGAATCTGTATTCTATTCAGTGTTGCCCATGAAAATCATCTGTGGCTTGAATTTAAAGCATGTTCTTCCAGAGAGGATTTGGTTGTAAAACTTGTGGTATAAGCCTAGGGGACCAATATAGTACTTGAGGCCACATTAACTTCCCTGAGGAGTCATCAATACCCATGAAGCCAACAAAGCAGGCCCCCACCCCCACCCCTTGCATAGGTTTGAGCTGTTGTTCCAGTGCTGGGCACTTGCTCTGAGGATACCTTGGCCTCCTTAGTTGCCTACTCCTTGCACCACAGGTTATTTTTACATTTTGCATTTGTGTGTGTGAGGTTGTTTGGTACATGTATGTCTAGATGGGTGTCTGAGATTCCCTTTATTTTCAAGTGAACGTAGCAGTGTCTTTAAAATATGTTCCTGCATTTTACCTGGGATCCTTTTCATTGTAGTCAGATGAATATCTTTCAGTTTCTCTTCTGCCACCTGGATGGAGGTGGAAGCCTCTTGTCATCTCCTCTTGACTTTGTTTTTCTCCTTGTGGTTGGTTTGGGAGAAAAGTGTTATGCTCACTCCCATCCCCAGCTTTGTATAATCCTACTGATTCTGTCTGCCTTCCACATTTGGCAAAAGATCAGAATCTTCAAGTCCGTGCCCTGGGAGCACAACTACCCCAAATAATAGCCTGAGATTTAAAGTCATCAGTTCCATAGAGAACCCCAGTATATCAGGTAAAGGGTGGTATCAACACTTACCATTTAACTGTAGTGGAACAAATAATTAACTGGTAAGAAACAAGCAGCAAAGTGGCCATGTCTAAGCATAAGCTTAGAGCTTGACTTGTTAGTTACAAACATTACTTGTTTTTGGCTTGAACTAGTGTGAATTCTCGCTTTCTATGCCCAGTATTTCCCATCTAATTGACTAGAGAATAAACATCAGATTCTACATCAGATTAATAGCATGTGGTTTTGTTGAACCATGTGCTTTAAATTCTTGGAGGCCCGGGTAAAATCAGGTTGCCTTTCATTTATGCTAATTTATGTTCACGTTGAGTATCATGATGTGTAAATTCAGCTAACACTGAAAAATCACAGGCATTTCAGATGTATCATATGTTAATTTTAATGAATGGTGTTTTGAGATGGTAGTTAAAAATTCACCTTCCAACGTGTTCAGGATAGCTGGTATCTTTTAAGCATTTGGTGTCCTGTAATGACAACTCCTGCAGCGGGAAGCATTTGACACCAGCTCAGTACTCTGGTTTGCGCCATCATGAATCACATTGCACCAAGTTATTAATAATGGAAGGAGCTTGTCACTTCCTGCTGAGTTTTGTGTGCAATTTATGAATTATAAGCCCATGCTAAAATCTCAGGGAAAGTTAATTTCATCAAATGAGAAAGAGATATGCTTATATTTTAATTTTCACTCCGTAAAGTTATGTCTTTATGTTTGTTTTCATCTAGAAATATTATGAATGTTAAGGACTGGTTTCCTGTCTTCAGGGAACCAGGAGGTATTGCAAATTCCCGCTTGATCTGCCTTTGAGAACTAGTGAGGCCACTTTGGACAAGTCTTAAGGTTCTCTGAGTTTGTTTGTTTACCTGTGAAAGAGGGAGCCAGGAATTACTGCAAGGTGGGTTGTGGCCTCATTGTCCCCAGCAGCCTGATTCTAGGAGGTGCCAGAGATCCTGTCCTTCACGACACAAAGTCAGGGGCCATGGAATAATTTTCTTTATTCTCCTTTCATCCATGGGATTGCCTGAAGAAAGTTCTCATCTGAGCCTAATGGGTCTGTAGCACCTCTCCAGTACTGCTTATGCCCTATTTAAGAAAGAGAGACAAGTTCTAGTGTGTAAAGTCTTTCCTCCCTGGGTGAGGTAGAGCTAAAATTTAATATCATTACTTTGATTGTAATATTTTTCCACACACACACCCCCCAAACTTTTTATTTAAGAAAATTTCAAACTTACAGGAAAGAGGAGAACAAAACACAAAGCCCATTGGGTACCACTCACTGAGATTCACTAGGAGTTGACTTTGTGGAACATGTATCTTATTGCTTCCTCTCTCAGTTGTGCTTTTCTCCTTCTTTTTATGTGTTCAAAGAAGGTTTCCTACTCTGCCTGTGACAAGCCAATCATATGTCCCAACTTAAAACAAAAGATAAAGATTCAGACCTGAATTGATTTGTTAAAAGCCAAACATAGCCCCACTCACTTGTCCACATGTAGTTGGGCTAAGTAGGAAATTGTTTGATGCTAGTTTAATCAACTAATTATTTTTGTATTTCACACAGTTCCCTTAATGATCAGGAGAACTGTAATACAAGACTTTATAAGACTTCCATTTTCATTTGCTTTAACAACAGTGAAGAGCTAGCTACATAGTTTATCATATTTATCAAGTTTCATATTTGGGAGCACTTCCACGTAACCTTATTGCAGCTATTTTTATGTACCCAAGAAATGGGAAATCTGCAAAAGATAAGATATGGAGGAGCCAGTCCCCAAAGCTCAAGGCTGTGGCCCCAGGAAAGCCCTTGAGGAATTCTCTCATTAGGGCCTCTTTGCTCTTTCTCCTGCATTCCCATAAGCCTCTTGACCAGGATAGAAAGAGAAAACAAGGCTTCCCCAGGAGAGTACATCACAGCAACCAGAAGGGGATGGCAAGGAAGAATTGTCACACACCACTGAAAACCTTCCTCTGTGCCTGAGACTTGTTGTTTCATCCTCACACAGTCCTGTAAGGTTCATGAAGATGCTGAGGCTCCAGGATGTAAAACAGCCTGTCTGCCTCAGCCACCTCTTCCAAGGTCAGATGTCATATCCTCCTAAGAACTTCCCCTAGCCCCCTACTTCTCCTTCTACTGACAAGCAACCCTTCCTTTGTGCTAGTATTCATCCCTCTGATTTCCACCTGCTCACAGCCATGTGCCAGGCACATCAGAAAGACAGCTCCCACCCAGATGCATGGACTGTGGCCTGTCCAGGAGGAAGTAGTCTTCAGCCATCGCTCCATGCCAGGCGCTGGTCCAGGCTCCTGCAGGTGCTAACTCAGGTCCTCAGCCCAAGCATCCTGGGAGGTGGGTGTAGTTACTCTTCCCATTTTGCTCATAAGGGAGGTGAGTACATTGCCCAGACACAAAAATAGTCCAATGCCTGGTGAGTGCTGCAGGGGAGTCTCATCATAGGGAAGTTGCAAAAGAAAGCCAGTCTGTGTTGTTGAGACCACAACCTTGGCAGTCAGACTTTGATTCTAAGCCCAGCTCTTCTACCAGATAACTGTATGACTTTAATGAAATCACTAGGCCCAATTCCAGACCCAATTTCTGGTCTGGAAACAAGGCTTCTAAGATGCACTTTATAGAGTTAAATGTGATCATCTGGGCAGGCTCAGCAGGGCGTCTGGTGGTGATAAGTTCAAGAAGTGGTAACTCACTGCTCTCCTTTGTGATCTAACCTGGACTTGCTTTGATAGACTGTAGCATCTTCTCAACAGCTTCTGTACATGATCCAACCACATATGCCTCCCCGGATCCTCCCTAAGGTCATGCATTTCTATTAGGTGCTCAGTGAATATTGGTAGATTGAATGAAGGAGGGAGGGAATGTGAGTGAATAGCTGTCACCACATGGCAGGTATCTCTTTTTGCTGAACACTGGATTTAGCCTTCTGACAAATGCCTCCTAATGCAGCAGCTTTGGAAGAGAGCATGCTTTTTCTCTGAAGTACTCAGCCAACATCATCTGGCAGTGTCTGACTCCGTGGAGCTGGCAGCTATGCAAAACCATGCACAGCTGGATTTTCATGGTTTAATGTAAGAGGTAGAGCATCCACTGCTGTTGCTTCAGAAAAGCGTTGTTTTGAAGGCTCAGCCACAGAAATTGAGTCGAAGGCCAGGGATGGAGATAAGCTGTAAAGGCCACAGTGTCAAGACCTAGGACCCTGTCTTCAGATCACCTGTTGTGCAGGTTTTTCAGTGGGTAGCTGGTGCCTGCACACAGGTGGGCTGCTGGGTGTCCCTGTCAGAGAAGGTCTAATCTGTGTCCCTTCTGTCTGTCACCCCTCCCCATGTCCTCACCCTGCAGGAATGGCATCACCAGCTGCCGGATGCGGACTGAGAGCGAGCCATCGTGTGGCTCCCCCGTGGTCAGTGGAGACCCCAAGGAGGATCACAACTATAGCAGTGCCAAGTCCTCCAACGCCCGGAGCACCTCGCCTGCCAGCGACTCCATCTCTTCCTCCTCCTCCTCCTCGTCCTCCTCCTCGTCCTCAGCTGATGACCACTATGAGTTTGCCACAAAGGGGAGCCAGGAGGGCAGCGAAGGCAGTGAAGGGAGTTTCCACAGCCACGAGAGCCACAGTGAAACAGAAGAGGATGACAGGAAGCCCAGCCAGAAGGAGGCCAAGGATGTTCTGGGGGACAGTGGGTACGCATCCCAGCACAAGAAGCGCCAGCACTTCGCCAAGGCCAGGAAGGTCCCCAGCGACACGCTGCCCCTCAAAAAGAGACGCACAGAAAAGCCCCCGGAGAGCGATGATGAGGAGATGAAAGAGGCAGCCGGGTCGCTCCTGCACTTAGCAGGGATCCGGTCCTGTTTGAATAACATCACCAATCGGACGGCAAAGGGGCAGAAGGAGCAAAAGGAAACCACAAAAAACTGAAAACAAGTCACTGATTTGTTTTGAACTTATGGCCATTTGGTTTCAGCATGTCAGGAGATTTCTAATGATTTGTGGCAATATCAGCAATTTTTTTTCTTTTTTTTCTTTTGGTTTGGTTTTCTTTCTTTTCTTTTCCTTTTTTAATTTGCCCCCCTCTCCTTTGTTTTGGACCCTTAAGAATTTTATGTTTAAAGGAGATTGAAGCCATAGAACTCATATTGACACTCAGCTGTTTTACAAAAGCTTTTCATTATCTGAAGACAAAACCGAAAAAGCCAAAATTACCATTGCTTCCTACAGCCTGTCAGAAACATGCGGCTGAATCCGCAGGGATGTCAACTCCAATGCCATGGGAACACACATGCAGCACCCAGAAGGCACATGTGCAGAGTCATCGCCGTTCAGACCCAGCCCTTGGGTTTAAAAATTCAGATGTCCCTCCAGTTGCATTCACTGTCAAGGCACATGGAGCAGTTGGAGAGAAGGAAGAACCTGTGTCCCCCTGGGAGCAGACCCAAGCTTATGGCACCCAGCATCCCCTGTGCCAGGAAAGCTGTGGCACTGCCACGCAGTGAGCACAGCTCACTTAGCTTTGCAGCCTGGTAACATCTTACAGGTGAACACAGGACTCTTCAGGTACATCAGGTGCCAGGACTAAGGAGGAGCAACGGGGTACCTTTTCAGTGATGTTGCTAATCACTGAATTCTGTTCTCTATTAAATTAAGAAAATGTTCCAAAAGCCATAAGCCTAAAGGTGGCCCTGCACATGTGGCGTGTACACACACACACACACACACACACACACACACACAATGAGACTAAGAGAAAACAGGCCATGTCTTCTTAACTTCCCAAGTGAAAAGCAGTCAAGCCCAAGAAATTACAGTAGCTGTTAAGGAAGGTAATAATGGTGTAGATTCTTTTTCTGTCTAAGAAAACTATTTGATCCAAATGAAGAAAAAACTACTGCCATTAGTTGTGGTATATTTTTAAAAGATTCAAGGCATATTGATGGACATAAAAAAGTAGAACATGACAAAAAAATAAATAAAATAATAACTCCTATACTGCCCTTAAAAAGGAGTTTGCAATTAATGTCAGTCAGGATTCATCTTCACAAAGTCAATGATTTTCCACATTCAGCCAGTGTAGCCAGCAGAAATTTCTAATCCACAATGCATGGATTCCTTTGAAGAAAAAAAGAAAAAGAAAAAAACGACAAAAACAAACTTTTCTATTCAAAAATAACAAAGTTCTTGTAAGGTAAATAATGTATTTAGCATGAAGCATGAATTATTTTCATATAAATATAGAAATAGAGAAAAGGCTATGCCTCTAATTTTTAAGCCCTTAGGCTTAGAGGTTCTTTTGTTTTCTTTCTCTTTCTTCCTTTCTTTTTCTTTCTTTTCTGTTTCTTTTTTTCTCTTTTTTGGATTATTTTGTTTTGGTGTTTTGAAGCAGGTGTTTAAGGTTTAACCTTCTTCAGGGACAAATTCTCACTGTTGGGGAACTTACTCTGCAATATAAAAATATCTTCATGCTCTGGTAGGGCTTGGATGGTTGAACTCTACACTGCCTTGTCTGCACTCAGCCCCCGACCCCTCTGATTCCCTACTGAAGAGTGTGTCCTTTTCTTTGTCTTTACATGTTTAACATGACGCAATAATTTGAGGGCAAACTTAGTAGTGAGTGTGTATGATAGAATCAAGAGAATTATGGGACGCTTACTTGAGAAAATCATTACCGTGATTTGGTTGTAGGAAAAAAGGCAGTGAATAATTATGCAAATTCGCCAGAAGAAGGGGAAGCATGTTAATGGGCCTTATTAGGTGAGGGTATGAGATAGGGCACCTGTGAAGGAGGAAGCAATGGATAAGGATAAGGGCGTTAGAAAGGCCAGCCCCCCCACACACACACTTTATTGCAACAATGCCATTTCGCAGTAAGAAGGCGGGGCTGACCTGACCACCTCAGCACACAACCAACCTGGAATTAAGACCACCTAGATGGTGAGAGCTGGATTTAGACAACCAGACAATATCACGCAGACCAGAAACTCCTGTTATCTTTGCCTAAAAAAGAAGAAAACATTATTTTTTCTTTTTCGGAGATCCAAAGAGAAATCTCTGAAAGAATACAATCTTCCATCCAAATGGAGGGGAGTTTTAAAATGCAAACAAAAACACCCACTACCATGGCTCAGGATCTGATGGTTGAGGAGAAGGAGGGAACTGAGGTAACCTTGAACTTGTAAAAGACATTTGTGAGACAAAACCAAGCCCATCTGGCAGGACTAGGTACTGTCAGGACTCCATCAGCCAGGAGTTAACTGGTGCATTCCCCAAACCTACCTTTCTGTGGGCCGCTGATGAGAGAAACTAGGAGACATCTACACCTGTAAGGAAGCTCAGATTCTTTACCTACCCCGAACTTGAATACATCCAGCATATTTGCTCAAGGTGTAGGTGTGAAGACCGGTGCAGTGCTCTGTTCCCTCTTTCTCCCCAAGCTTCTGACACCATAAAAGCCATTCACAGCTCTGGAACCTGAGCCACACTTTGATTTGTGTTGTCACCTGACCAAGCCCAAAAGACCACCACCTCAGTTGCCCACACCCAAGACATCCAATGCAGACTTTCCTCCAAGGGCAGAGGCGAACATTCAGCCAGGTTTCTGGCAGGGGACTTCTTCCAGTGAAAATCCCCACAGTGGCTGTCTCCCCTCATTTCATTTTTCTAAAGGGGCAGAATCCTCTTTTAGAAAATAATAAAATGCAATGTGTGATTTACTTTTCTGATCTCTTTGAGAAATAGAGAAATATCTTGTAAAAGTGCGTTCTTCACTCCAGAACCACTCTTTTTTGCATAAATACCTCATCGGGCAGCTTTCTAAGTGTTATTTTCCTGAGCCTCCCTTGGCACCTTCATCAGATCTTCTGGAAGACTTGTTGGGGAAACTTTAGTGAGGGTACTTTTTTTCTATTTTTCTTCTGTTTTTGGAGGCATACACATTATGCATAACCAAAACAATGGCTCAATTGTGTTTAACTTTGTATTTTGATTGTTGGGGGAAAAAAAGTATCGATGTGTATGTGGCTGTTTGTAGTGACTTCATTACGGAACGAGGTTGTTCGTGTCCTTAACAAGCCAAGGGGCAAAAGGCACCTTCTCTTACCCCTCCTCCGAGAGCAGTAGAGAATTTAAGCACAAGCCTATTTGTGAAGGACTATTTTGCTTAAATGTAATTCACGTTAGTCTAGGAATTCCTTCCCAAACGTCAGGTGTTCTTTTAGCTTCCAAACTAGCATATGTATCCATTAGTCTGACAGATTCACCTGAACACCATTCAGGGTGTGGTATCTTTGCTTCATTTCTCCCGCTGGGAGAAGCAGGGGGTTCATGTGTCATTCCAATATCTCACACACTCACATGGGGCAGGGGTGGGGGGAATGGGGAACTATAGCAATATTCAATTCAAAGATGCTTTGGAAAACAACCATGAACACATCAGCACCACAATATCTACAATGACTTGCTATTGGCCCTTGGACACATTTAAGAAGAAGAGCCTGCAGCTCTTTTTTCTTAAATGAAATAGACCTAAACAGTTATTTTTATCCTACTATAATTGTCTCTTATCTAGTACTCTGTGGAAAAGGTTTGCATCCTAGATATTTTCCCAGCCTTATACCACAACCTCCTACTTCCCTCTCCCATCTCTAATCAGTGTACTTTGACTTTGGTAAGGCCACCTATCTGAAACTAAAAAGGAACCAAACCCACATTTCTAGGGTAGTTTGAGAAAACCATGGCCAAGACACCTGGGGCAGTTTGCAATCTTGGGGCAGAGTTTTGAAGGAGGAATGTGTCAGAGGCCTCCCCCAGGAATGGATTTTTCTTACAGAGGCATTCGGTGTGGCTAGTGCCTGCTGGCTGAGGCAGGTACTCCCATGGGACATTTGGGAAGAGGCCACTGCGTTAAATGGTGCCCTGCCCAAGGCAGGGCAGTGGGCTCTGTAGAGTGGAAGCCATAAGGATGGCTCTGCCTGCTCTGAGTCCATCACATGGGGCTGCCCAGCACCATGTGCAGCTGACTTGAGTAACAGTGGCTCCTCTGCGGGGCCTCCAGCCTCCTGCTGAAGGGCTCTTTCAGAAGGAATGAGTCTGTACAAGTGACCTACAGGGGAGGGCTTTGCATATGGGATCGGATTAAATTCAATGTGATTTCTCTTTCCCTTTCACCTTGATTCGGATTGGGACTCATTTCTTTCTGGTGGATCACAGCTGCCCAGATGTTGCGATTTATTTTTATGTTTGTGGAGAAGTATTTTTTCTTTCATCTTCAGGAATTTTTTTTTGCCACCAAAAGAAAACATTGGAACTCTATGTCCCCTCTTGATTGTGACTTACCAGTGTTGACAGTTAAGTCCTTAGTGTTGTAGGTCCCAGCCCACCAATACTATATCAAACACTGTTATGCACATAATGCAGCACTGTGATCTAATTTAAATAATACTTTTTTATTATTTATACTACTATATATAATATACATCAACACTTTTGCTATATAACCTAAGTGATGAAGCCCTTTTAGTTACCTGCCAAACTCTGGACTTTGGTTTATATTGCAGTTAACAGTTACAAAGTTGTAATGGTGTCTCTTTTTTTCTTTGTAATGGAATGTGTAAATCAAAGTATATACATTGTGTGGTGTTCCTGTTTCTTGGAATTTCATGAGGATTTACACACGGCATTCAGTGTTCTATATAGATTTACCTACCTTTGTGAAGTCATCTGTTGACCCTCTTCCTTTGAGAGAGCACCAGCCGTGGTGGCTGACTCCTGTGTCTGCTCTCCTGCTGGTTCTTCTTGAATTAAGCACAGACTCGTCAGCTCAGTTGCTTTATCATGAATAATGTGTGTGACCTTGGCATTCTTCCACAGTTCAGCAAAGTGCTAGCTTCACTGACCAAAAATTAAGGAAGGAAAACACCATTTGCAAAATGATTCATCTTTTAACAGCCGAAACCAATGTATCTATGGTGCTGCATCTTGCCGTTGTGCTTCTGAAATCAGACTGAGGTGAAAAAGATCCTTTTCTGAATTACCGTGAGATGCTCACACGTACCCTTCCTGTTGTTCTGTTAGTGTTGAAACCGAGACTATTTATTTGGAATATATACAGCAGTGTTTCTCCACTGTGTTTCATTTGCAAAACTGGAGAAAAAGCCTTCTCTACCTTTTGCAAATAGTTGATATTCCATATTGGATTCTCAAAGACTTCAATATGGTGAACCTAGAAGTTGTATTTTATCCTTTCATGACTGTGGCCTGAGTTCCCCATCCCCCATCCCTTTTAGAGGAAACGTAGCACACACTCAGTTAATAAAACACTCACCATTTCTGAGTATGTATGTTGAGGCCATCCAAGCTCATAGCAGATTCAGTAACCAGTTTCATGCTGTGTCATTCACACTCACTACTTATATTGCCATGGTGAAAATGTGGAGGAAAAAAGTATCCGTGTGTGTCTGGGAAGCATATACCTTGTACACTTTTTTATACTCTGATTCTGTAACATTTCTGAGTTTTGTTTTTGTTTTACAGAAGAAAAAAAAGTGATAAAGCAATCAGAAGACCAAGAGGTTTACGATTGATGCTTAAGGTCAACTCACCTTTGCTGGCCAATAGACCTAGATGGCCAAATTAACTTACGACAGTAATAATTTTTTTCAGAAGCCAATTTTTTTCCTGTATGAAACTGCCAATATCATGAATAGAAAGGGAGAACTATAAAGGAGAAGGAAAGTGATGTTCAGTTGTGTTTGTGTTAACCTAAAGGAGCAGTTTGGAGATGGGCAAAATCAGCCAAACTGTAGGGACTTGGTCTTGCTTTGGAGGATCTATACTTGCATTTTGCATTCTTCATATGTAATCATATTGCCAAAGACAAACTATTTCATCATTTATTGTAAATAACACTTTTCCCCAGACCTACCATAAAGTTTCTGTGATGTATTGTCTTCCAGTTGCAATAAAAATTACTGAGTTGCATCAATTGAAGAAAAGCACCATGGAGTATTAATGTGCTCTGTCTCCGTATGCAAATACTGAGAGTAAACAGATTTCCGTTTCTTTCCTGTGATAGGGCAGGTGTACGTTTCTTTGCAGTCTGGTTGTAGGGTCTCGGCTGCACATACTATACCCATCCTCTTGCATGCTTTCATTTCGGTGGAAAAACACACCTCCCTACAAGTACATACACAGTCCAAGGTTGGACTTGCCTGTGGATCTCATGAATTCCAACTCCAGTGTGAGGAACTGTTGGACAATGGGCCTTCCAGCCCAGGGCCTTAGAACTTGTGGTTAGATGGAGCTTGCTCTTCATTTGAGAGTTATCAAACAATAAACTGACACAGCCCCACAACCTACCCAAGTCCTAAGGCTTTCTTGTGATATTCCAACCCTAAGACTCATCTTCCCAAGTTTAGTCCACCCCAGCCCTCTGCATACTCACCTTCTCTCAGGATGGTTCCTGTTGCTATAACAAAATACCTAGGCTAGATGCTTTATGAAATAAGAAAGTTTATTTGATTCATGATTCTGATGGCTGTAGCATCCAAACAATATGGTACCAGGCCCCTGCAAGGACCACCACCCAGTTGCGTCACAATCTGCTGAAGAAATGGAAATGAGAGCCAGCTAATTGCAGAAGGGAGAAAGCACAAAGCAAGAGAAAGTGCATTTTGAGCCAAGGTTGCCTTTTAAAATATCAATGCAGTGTCCTAGGCACTAAATGGGTACCGAGTCCCTGGATAACTACAGTACTATTTCCTTCTGCTAGGCCTCCCCCTTTTTTTGAGATCTCACTGTAGCCCAGGATAGCCTTGAACTTCTGATTCTCTTGCCTAAGCCTCCCAAGTGCTGCAATCACGGGAGGGTACCACTATCCCTGGCTTTAGGTCTTCACCACCACTACAGGAGGACCGTGCTTCATCCAGCAGATGAACATTTGGGAGACACTCAGATACCCAGAACACAACATACCCCAAGAGCCATAAGGAGCTAGGTGGGAAAGAGGAGTTGAAACAAGCAGTAGGTCACTGGGCACCAGTCACTGTTGGAAGAAGTGGAAGAGGAAGCTCTTCATTCTCAAGAGCTTTTCTCGGTCCTTTCACGACAATTTTGTATTTTAATGTGCTCTGCCTGCAAGGCTTACCAGCAGCAACCTTAATAGAGCCAGCCTCAGTCAACTCCTCTTCTGGGTGGCCACACCCAGTGAGGCCATTGTCCTTTAGGATGCTTGGACTGTATCCCTATCTCCTTTATCCCTGTGGTCATGGTGATATTGTAAGCTCATGGCCCATCTGTCCTGATGAGCACAGTGGCATGTTCCACCCACAAGGCTGCTCCACCTGGTCACCTCAGAATCTGTGTGTGTGTGTGTGTGTGTGTGTGTGTGTGTGTGTGTTCATTGCTACTGCCTTTTCCAGGCCCAAATTTAGAATCACCTTCAAAGCTGTATCATCCTTGATGACAAATGGTTGTTTGAAGAAACTTTACTAGGAAGAAGAGCCATGGTCATTGGGCACCATATCTGATGAGTCAGGTCATTGGCCCGATTGGGTAATGTTTGAGACCAAATATAAGAGGTGGCCAGCAGAAAATAGCATATACATACAACCATTGTCAATAAGTGATTCTCAGTGACTGCAGGAGAGACACTCACTTAGATTATCAGAATAGCTGAGGGAACTCTGTCAAAAGGATAGTGCCTGCAGGATTCTAATCAGACAACAGCATCTTTCCTGTGAATTCTCAGAGCAGTTCAATCCCCCGTCACCAGTATCAGGGACTACTAAGACCCTTTGGGACATTGATGCTAAGCCTGGAAGGGTGAGGGCTGCAGTTGTCCTGGCCATCTTCTCTGCCTGATGAGAATATTCGGAACTAAGGAATCATATCCTTCTAGAAAGTTCTGCACAGGTGAGGGCAGTTTCAGAAGGAGCCTAGTATGACAAGAAAACTTTTATCTGTGAGCTGAAACCTCATGTTCTGTCGCCCTGCTTCACAGATCCCCCTCAGAATTAAATGGTCGAACATGTGTTTGGGCCATTTTTTTTCTCATTGGTAGCCAAAGCAAGGATTCATGAGCTGGATAAGGACAACTTTATTTCTGTGGTAGGTGGGGCAGTTTCTTAAGGAACTCAAGAGCAAGTGAATAAATTTGTGTATTAAATGTTTCCCTCTTTGGTGTGAATAAAGCTTTCTGGAACTGTGTTTGTGTGTGATGCTCTTGAAGTCGTATCTTAATTTGAAGTCATTTTTGGATAAAGCATTCTTAATTACTCGGGAACTGTTTTATGTTACTCTATAATAAAGTATTTTTGGAGTATGTGGCTAAATCTCCTTCAAATATAGCAATTTATTTGAAAGGGATTGAAAGTTCTACTTTTTCCCATCTGCTACACATCAAACTGGCTCCTAAAAATATATAATACAAGAAAGTATCACATGATGGAGAAAGTCTGAAGATAAAATAGTGGCTGATTTTCTGATCTCCCTGGGATTACAGGTCCTTCATTAAATGGATCCATTTTGCTCACATGATAAAACTAGAAGGTTGTACAAATTGTATGTGTCAATAATAAATGAATATTTTTAAAAACAAAACTGAAAGGGATGTTAAAGACTGTCAAATCCAGGCACCCTAATTTATAGACCGGACATCTGAGACACAGAAAAGTTAAGGAGTTTGCCCAGAATAATACAGCCAGCTAGTAGCAGAGTTCAACTGAGAGGGAATTTTCTTTCTTATCTATTGTCGTATCCATCTATTTGATACATAATTTTAATCACTGGATCTGTAGAATATCATAGCTGGCAGCCCCCTCCCCCACCATGTACATAATATGATACCTTATCATTTTGTACAAAATGACTTTTTAAAAAATGTTACCTTACTTTTCAATGTTTAAGTTGCTTCCAGTTTATATGAGTAACACTACAATGAACATCTTCATGAAGGTGGCAATTGATGTGTTTTCGATTTGTCTTGTGCTTAGATAGCCTATTGGACTCATGGAACAGAAGTATTGTCAGTGTGGCTCTTGTTCCTAGGTTTTTAAAAAGGACTCAGTCCCAGCAGCAGTGAGTGCTCACCCCGATTTCATCGCACTAAGTAGTATTTGGGTATTTTCTTCTTTCTTTCTTGCAAACAAAAGTAGTTCTTAGCTGCTATTTTAATTTTATTACTAGCCATGTTTCGTTATTTTTCACATATTTATCAATGGCCACTTATTTTTTTCTGAATCATCTATATGGATTCTTTATCCATTCAAAAGAGAAAAATCAGAGTCGTAGACTTCTTTTGCAAAAACCCTGATTAACCATTGAATAGTGCCAGGATGGCCAAAACACATCAACTGCCTTTAGATGGTCCTCTCATCTTTAGACATCTTTAACTGTTCTTATTGAGACAAAAATCCTATTACCTAAAAATTTTGGACTAGCCTAAAGGAAAATGCAAACTGAAATCACTTTGTACATGATAACATTTGTACACTTTTGTACATGGTAACCATTTGATGTTTGAAAACAACAATAATTACTTCCTTAAGCCTCTTCCAGAATAAATATTCAATGTTCTGCCTACTCTTTCCCTGTCCTGGACATATTCCAGTTTGTCATCAGGAGAATGGAGCACAAAATTCCAAGTACAGTTTAATAATGAAAAACTCACTTCCTCTAATTTAGATCTTTCTATTAATGTAACCAAACCACTTATTCACATTGAACTTGCCTAGCTGTTGGTATACTTCTCCAGATAGTTGTTTCAGATTAAAGTGTAGGAGTTTATATTTATCTCTATTCACCCTCATCTTAAATTTGGTCCCTTGTCTAAGACAGTTCAGACTGACAGTAGGGTGAAGGTTCTGACTTATTTTTATGAGTGGGAAAATTTATTGGAGTATAGGAATGGGGGAATAGGTATCGCTCCTGAGAGACAGGAGGTCCCAAATGGGTTGCCAATGAGCCCACTTCTCTGAAAAAGTTTTATATAGTAAAGTCATGAGGGGTGAGTATAATGTGGGTCAAATTATAATAAACCAATATGATTACAAGTATAGCCATTTAGCTATACTGATCCAATAGTAACAAGGGCATATGGATGACATCACTAACCTTCGTCAATAATCTCTAGTCTTACTCTGGTCTTTAGTCTTAGTCTTAGTAGCCTTAGTCTTAGTAGTCTTAGTCTTAGTGGGTAGGAGAAGATGGCCCACTCCTAATGAGATAATGATTCATTTATATGGAAAATCTCAAAAGAATAGTACCAATAATCTCAAGCTTCCTTAGGGAAGTATGTAAATCTGGCTATTGTGACTTTAATCTTCTTCAGAAGCACTTCCAGCCAGTTTTTGATGTGTTCTCATCTTTTGCACTGACTTCCTCAAGGGCCTACCCCTGTCTGACTGCCTATAATATTTCTACCTAACTTGACTGTCTATAATATCCTCCCCTCAGAAGAGCTATCTCTGAGGTTAGGGGAGAAGGGGTGTAGTTTCCATCTAGCTGCTTCAAGCTGAGAAGTGTCAGTGTAGGAGAAACCACAGTCAGGTGCCTTCTCTAGAGAGCTAATCTAAGGAGCCTTGGCTAGAAGTCATGTTGCAGTTTAGTAGTTATGAACTCCCTTTACAAGGTCAATATAGTGGATCCTGGTAAAAGGAGTCAGGCCCATTTGTTGTTGGTTCCATCTGCACAATCACGTGGAGTTTGGCAGCCTCTAGCAAGAATAAACAAATTTTCCAAGAAATTAAAGAATGTATAATCAAAGAATGAGCACTAGAACGGAAAGGCAGGTTGGAGGAAGAGCCACATCCAGAAACTGCTCTTAAGGTACTGGAGTAGAGATTGTAACCAGTTGACTCTTAGACCCCTCTACTGATTGGCAGTTGTCTATAAGTCTGATATTTCTTGTCATAAGTCCTCTAGTTTCAGCTGTAAGAAGATGGAGAGTTTGGTGGTTTTGAAGGACAACTTTAGCTAAGAAATTTAAAGACTCTTTTTGAGCTTTTATAGATTCCACCATAGTGTTTTTAGCCTCAATGAACCATAACAGTGGTCAGTTACCAGTGTAAATGGAAACTGCCAGAAGGGGTCAGCAATTGGAGCCCCTTTTTATATCTAGCTTTTATTACTATGGTATTGTTTTCATACATCTTTTGGTTATAATTTTCTGCTGGGTGTTTAAGACCAAGTTAAAATGAGACCTGTGTTAATCAAAATTAACCTTTTTCTGTCTATCAAGGTCAATTAAATCTCAGGTTCTACTTTTGGAACCATGTTCAGAGCCTCTCAGCTCCTCTTTCAGTGTCAGCTGCCAAGATGGGTCATGGTCTTGCTTGACCATGTTGCTGTGAAAGCGTGGGAGATTTTTCCCTCCTTGGTGACCCTCTTTTGGCACATGATACATTTATTGATTCCTGTTCTCTAGGGTCCAAGAGTCTCCCTCTGCTCAGGAGGTTGAGTGACTCGACAAAGTTGTAGGATCCTGTAGAAAAGGTTCCCTTATGTCTTCGTTGGTCCCTGGTCCTCATTGACCTTGGAGGGCCAGGGCTAAAATACTGGCCGTCTTCTTAGCCCAGTTACCTTTCTAGTTTTAGTGTCCAAACTTCAGTTGTTTAACACCCAGAAGAGAAGATCAGTTACATCAGCATTGCAGAGGGAACAGTGAGCTTAACTATTATAATCTCATCTGAATATCAAACACTGAAATATAAAGTATAGCCAGAGGACTGTTATTTCTTACCAATCATGGTTGTTATAATAGTTGAATCTCTGCAGCATATTAACAGACAACACTTATATAGTTTTACAGAGAAAACTTGAAATCAAGAGCCACTCATAGTATTTCAGCATGACTATCATGATATTATCTTTGAAACACATTTAAAATGTCTTAGTATAGAATAGCATTTTTAGTCAATCATCTCCATCTAGTACACAAAGAAGCTCTCACCTAATTTGTTATCCATTAATAGGATTGAAGAAGTATGTGAAATTGTCTGGACTGCTCAGTGCCTGAGCCTTTCTACATGTAGTGACACATATAGAACATATACATCAACAAGCTTTAAAAATAAAAAGCTACCATTTGACTGGTGATCTCATGCTGGCTTGACATGTACCTCTTCTCACAGGTAGTCAGAGCACAAGAGAAAGGCAGATCTCTGAGTCTAAAAGAAAAGGTTATCACCATAAACAATCCTAGTTTTACATCTTAGAAGACCTGTACCCCCAGAAGGCATGAATACATTTAGGACACTATGAAATTAGCAATAATGAGTGTCATAGCTATATGGAAACCTTTGTCTCTTAATTTAGTTTTGTACAAAGAACATCTTTTAAAAAGAAAACCTTATTGTTTTACCCCAGAAAACTTAACCTTTTGATAATAATCAATATAAACATATTGCAATAATATGTTTAGCCATGTTTATTGGGGTGTTTCGCTCATAAGACTATGGAAATTATTGGGGTCCCATTAGTGAGTAAAGACTAGAATAAATGTTTCCAGGCAGCTGCTCCTTTTTTCACCAAGGGGAGTCTTGTCCAGCATTTTCCCCAAGCCTAAGGGATCCCCATTTA